>JAUMIR010000001.1:286896186-287496186 GCA_030847615.1 Gambelia wislizenii | reverse complement strand
TCTCCCCTTTTTCTCCTTTTAACCCTGCTTCCTCTAGCTGCACTCATTATCTTTCTTCTTCTTCCCTCCCCCCCCCCGCCCTCTCTTTGCCTCACTGCAAATAAAACCTTGAAACCATGACTGGAATATGTTAGATTCTCAGCATTCTAAATTTGTAAGATCACTTACCTTGGCCAGGCTTGTTTCTGAATAGACAAGCACACATAGGATTATCCTGTTGGTTATTATCATAATCACTGTCATCATCATTATCACAGCCATCCCCCAAATATTTGGTGATTTATTTATTTTTTGGTAGCATTGTTATGATTATTATATTTAGAGGTCAGGAAAGTTACATAACATGACTACAAAAAATTGTGGCCAGTGTACAGCCCCATTTAAGGTGAGTAACTCATTAAAATAAAGAAAATTCCCTTCTTTTTGTTTGGAAAAGTTTCATTAGTTGGTCTATAAATCAGTGCTTGTCAAAATGTTAAAAGCAAATCTGGGGAAAACTTGGTCTTTTCTGTTCAATCTCATGTGTTCTTAAAAAGCAATGCATGGAAAGGTGCTAAAACAGAGATGGGAAGAGGTATTTTCTTCTTTTCATAGCAGAACATGAAATACGTAATTTTTAACCAGATAATATTTTCTTGTTTGTTAGATTCTGTGTTACATATTTGAATGGCAAGCTCAGGACCTGGGATGCTCCTGACCTTGCAGCTCTACATAAAGCAGCTTCCTAACTTGATCTGTTGATCAGAATAATCCAGTTCTGGACATACATATGCTGTACATCATTAGGTACTAGTAGACTCAAACAAGGGACACTATACATCAGATGTTACCTTTCTATACCACCAGGCCAAGTGGCTGAGGAAAGGACTATAGATATTCACACATCCATCCATATGTTTCCTCACCTATGAAGTCAGGTTATTGTAAAATGCCATAGGCTAAAATACAGACTCCCACATCTGATGACCTAGGCCATATCTATATTGGACAGAACACTCCACCTTCCAGCTGGAGTCCCTGCACACACACCAGCGGGTATAGGGGTGCCTCTGCTGCTATTGTGCATTACACTCTCTGAAAATGGGAAGGAGGTCCTCAGCATGTGATCAAGGCTGGTCACATGCAGGGGCCTTGATCACATGCTTGGGGGCCTCCTTCTTGGCTTTACAGTGATACCAGCAGCATTGGCATCCGGCAATACAGCCCGGTGTACAGGTACAGACTCCTGCATTCTTGCACCAGACCCATCCTGGTTTTCCTGCATGATGTGTGTTTTCCCAGAAGTTATTTTGAGATGTTTTAAAAGGGTTTACCCTGGCTTCACCTCAGACTAAGTCAGGACTGTCCGGAGGTGAACTGGGGCAGTCATTTGGACTGCAGGGCTCCAACACGGGGCGGGGGGAAGCTAGGGTAAATTGCCCATCTAGACAATCCCCTAGTCTGGGAGACTTGTCACATTGCCAAAATATGTGCCTATCATAGAATCATAATATAAACATTGGGGGTGGGGGAATGATGATAGCTATCATAGTCTTCTAAGCATATACAATTTGAAGGTGAACACAGACCGCCAGCCATTTACTGCTGCCTGCAAGATCTTTGGCAGACTGTACAGTCAGATTTGCAGTCCCACTCCACAGCAGACCATTTGTAAGGAAATATAGGATTTCATTTCATGTTCTCTAGCAACAGAATCCAGAATCTTACTTTATGTATCTCCATGATCATTTGCCAGAAGTGGGAAGCACCAAGACTGCAAGTGGCCAGATGGTGCAGCATCGGTTCAGCAGGAATCTAGCAGCATAGGGGACTAATACTCTCATCTGAGCAATTCCTTTTCCAGCACTGCCTCAGCTATTCTTGGGTTGGACATTACTTGCATACTTGGATGCCCACCCAAAACATTGCCTCTGTTGCTTTTAAAGTAAACATCAAGCCATTATCAGTTACTAGTGTAATGGGTTGAAAATTGGGTTTGGATCTGGAACATGGGTGGTAAAATGTGTCCCAGAAGCTAAATGCAGGCCATCCTCCTGGACATTTTTGTAACCAATCTATTTGCGGTCGATAAGGATAGAATCATGCCACCAAAATTTGGAACTGCAACACAAAATCCCACCCACCCCTCCCCGGCAAATATTTTCTTCCAGAAGAAAAGGAAACACTCTTCCCAGAAAGTCTGCAGGCCTCTATAGTGTAGAAGGGCACTGTGACACCTTCATGCATCATACAGATTGACATAGAGAGTTCAGCAGCAACTATAGTGGCAGGGAAAATCCTGGCAGCAACTGTCAAATTTTAGCAATGGTACCACTGCAGCCTGGTTTGAGGAGACAAATCCAACACCAGGAAGTTGCCTGCCCCAGTGCAGAAGAACTGCATACCCTCCAACATTTCACAGATGAAAACTGGGACATAACAGAGTGTGGTCAAAATGGCAAAAGTTATTAATGAGGAAGAACCGACAAACTAAGGAGATTTTCAGACTACACTGTTATAGTGTTACTATTCCACTTTAATTGCTGTGGCTTCCTGCTGTGGAATTCTGTGGTTTGTAGTTTAGTGAGGCCTAAGAGCTCTCTGGCTGAGAGCTGTAAGTGCCCCTCCCTAAACTGCAAATCCCAGGATTCAACAGGAGGCAGCCATAGCAAATAAAGTGGAATAGTAACACTATAACAGTGTTGTCTGAAAATCTAGCTTGAGAGGCTAGAGCAGTTTGCTTTTGTCTGAGCCTACTGGGAATGGCAAGATTCCTCCTCTTCTCCTCCCACTGAGTTAGTATTGCACTTTGATTTCAATTTGCAGCAATTAAAAGTAAGCTGAGGACAAAGGGGAAAAGTGGAAAGAGGAAATCCAAACTGGGACATTTTACAAGGAGCTGAAAAGTGGGACTACAGAGGATTAATCAGCACTGTCTCTCACAAATTGGGACAGTTGGAAGGTATGAAACTGGAATCACTTCGGGCTTGTCTAGACATGATGGTATACTGCAAGTGAGTACACAGTTTTGCCCATTCACAGCAACGCCATTTTGTCTACACCTTTTTTCGCCTATTTGCATGTGTTTGCATCGATTCAAATAGAGCAACTACACATTCCAATAAAGGGCAATTGAGTTAAAATGCACAGCAATGCGAAATTGGGCAGCCACACATGCGAAAATGTGCATCTATGTGCATTTTCTGGGAAACTTTGGGGGAAACTGCAAAACCTTTTACTGTGTGGGGATTTTTTTTATTTTTTAGCTCCCTTCCTTCAGAATATCCCAAATAGGCTGCAAATCACGTGTGGCCAGATCGTAGTCTATTCAAATTGAATGAGTATTTTAAACATGTAGACAACCCCTTCATCTTTTCAAGACTATTGACCTGGGAACCACTCCAGTGAGGAGGAGAAGACTGATGCATGATGTGGTATTTTGCAGGAGAAAAACAATGATATTTTCCGAAGAAATTTCATTTCCTTAAGGCTTCCATTAAGTTTTCTACACTCGGCTGATATTATTAGTTACTATTCCCTTTTGTCTGGAGAAGGCAAAAAAAACAACAACATTCAACCAATGTTTCCTAGCTGTCAAAACATATAGCTATGAAACATGCTTTTCTGACAACAAACATGGCTGAGAAGCTGCAAACAGCCCAGTGTGCTTGGAGAAGATGCATGCTGAGCATCACAAATAAAAGTTCGAGGACTGGGCAAGGGGGTGGGGAGAGAGAATAAAAGGTTAGCCAGAAAGACAAAAGCAGGTGCCGTGCTCAAAAAAAATATCAGAACAAATAACAGAAAAGGAGTACAAATCTCTTAAACATCTGATCAGAGTCAGACAAAAAAACAATAATAACTAAATCAAAGACCACAATCTGGCTACAGAAACTGGTTTTAAAAAGAAAAAAAGAACAAAACCAAGAGACATTGTGACAGAGATTCTAATTTGGTCTAAAAGTTCAACTGTGTCCACGTGTGTCACAAATTATTTTTTAAAAAATTCTCCTTTGAAAAGGATCTCCATCTACATATGATCCCCAATCAAGTCCAGAAAAGGAAGTATCACATTGATGGCAAAGTAAATAGCAGCATTACCAATAGCATTGATATTTATGTACCACTTATCAGTGCCAAAACACTCCCTAAGCAGTTTTCAATGCATTCGCTAATTGCCCCCAACAAGCTGGGTACTCATTTTACCAACCTACAGAAGGATGGAAGGCTGAGACAACCTTGGAGCCCCCTGGGATGGAACTCATAACCTTGCAGCTTGCAGTACTGGCATTTAACCACTGTACCACCAGGGCTCCTTGAGAGGATTAGTGATTCTAGCGGCCTTCCATAGAAACTAGAAGGGGGTTAGTCATGAGTTCCTTTTTTAAAAAAATGTCCTCCACTTCTTAGTACAAAACCTCCAGCCATCAGTCCCAGTGCCCAACATTCATGGAATTGCCACTTGTCCTTTGTTCCAGAATTATGTACAACAGTAACATCATCATAATATAAACCTCACCTATGAGGAGTTTACAAGCTATACTGAGACTAGTGGTGGGTGGACTTCCTTTGGCTCCCAAATATATACAATAGCTTCCCTATCCCAAGCCTACCTTCATAATTCAGTTAGTGTAAAATATGATGGAAGTATATCATCATCAAAAATACATTGGACTCCAATCAGCCCTTTTCTATATGAGCGCCTGTACCCAATTCTCCTATTCCTTCTCCCTCTACAAGAGGAGGAAGAGAGGTCTGATGTTGGCATTTCTCCACAGGCTTCATTCCTCACACCTTCCCCACTATAAGCAGTAACAGCAGTGTTTCAGATACCAGAAACAGTGGGATATCTGGGACTGACCACTGGTGGAATTTTCCTGCATAGGGGTTTCCTACCTCTCCAGAGCCAGTTTGGAGGGGGGGCACTGGGAGGACTGCTTTGAGAATGGGGGACTGCACCTTCCCTGTTCCACTAAATGGTGCTGTCCCACCAGTGGAAGTCCGCAGCAGGATCCTGTCTGTAGTTTCATAGGCCACATGAATATGGGTTGCAGGGGTCCTAGGAATGGCATGTCCAAGGGCTCCTTGCACCTGAGGTTCTGCTCTGAGCACACTCAGAAATATTGCAGGCAAAAGAAGTCATGAGAATGGGATTTCCTGATATTGCATCCTAAGGACTCAAATGTCCCAGAAGACTATATTCTTCAAGGATCCCTATTACTTGAGATATTACCATTGCTACATTAAGAGCACCAGACTGAGTACCCAGCTCTACTGCAATTTTGATTCAGAGAAGAACTCACGGTAAGAGGAAATGCCAATCATTTTACAATACAGCTAAGTACTATGAGCTGGACAAACTCAGGACTTTATCAGACGAGCGTCCAAAAAAGATGCAATCCTGTGAATATGGATAGCGGAAACACCATGGCATTATAACACTTACCTTTGCACATTGCTCTAATCACGTGAAAGAAATGCTAAAGAATCATCGCATAATGACCACTAGTGCTTTAAGAATGGGAGTTTACTTCTGTGATTCGGCATGGGCAAAATTTCAACAGTTCTCACGAGAAGACGCGAGTGCACGTAAAATAAAAAAAACCCTCAATTTAAACAGTAAATGAACACACAAGCACTGAAACAAACCTAACAACTTGCCAGCATAATGGGACAGTGCATAAAAAGAGTGTCCTGTGCTTTGTTTTCGCATTCTCACCCGGAAGTTTTCTTGCTGAGGACCACAGCACCATTGAAGATCTATTGATGGGTTAACTCATCAATTAAAAGCAATGGGTTGTTCGCGGCTGGGGAACAGGATAACCACAATGTCATGCAGTAACAGGGCCCATGCACGCTACCCTGGCATTGCTATCCCACTATTTTTGCTATCCCACTATTTTTGCCACATCTGATAAAGTCCTCACTCTCTGAGCTAGATGACTATCTCCACTTTAATGGGTATCATTGTCCCTATTTACTCATTTTGGGAGTGTGTTGAATTAACATGAGAAGAGCGGAACATGCTAGTGTGTGCACAGCCCTCCATCTCCATTCCTGTTCCCACATGGAAAAAAAAGATGTGTCTGCAAAGGAGAGTTTCCCCTACATGTGGCCACTGTCCAAGCAACTGGATGCCAAAAACAAGATTTCCCAATCCCAGGGAGAACACCCACATGCTGGGGAAGCTAACCTGTGCAGATGTGCTGATCTCCAGAGAGAGAATAAGATAGGGCCAGCACACTTCCTTTCTTCACGTTGATTCAGTGCACCTCCAGAATAAGTGTGTACACTCAGGGCAAAATTGGAAGTTCCTTAACATTCCCTTCATTTCTTTGTGTTGATTATTAACATCCGGTGTGTTATAGTTTTCTATAACTTGGTGCCATCCAGATGTATTGGAGCACAACAGCTATCATCCTCACCCAACACACTTGTGTGGGTGTGCTGTCTGGGGCTGATGGGGCTTGTAGTGTAACAGATCTGTAGGGTGCCAGGTTAGGGAAGGCTGCTATACTACCTGCATGTCTGTGTGTAGCAAGTTGTCCCTTGAAGGGGGGATGCATAAGGATATCTCCAGCCCTGTCTGTCTTGTGACGAAGCTTCACTCAGTATTTCTGTAGAGACAGAAAGAGAATTTGCATCAGGTCTTCCCTACTTCCTACCTGTGCTCATTTCCCCGTCCTTGTTGTTTCTCAGTCAAGTGCAGAAAGCCACACATACACTCCAAGGCCTCTTGCATGACAGATGGGTCTCACAAAAGAACCTGCAGCAACTTAGTTGCCTTGGAAATACAGCAGCTACAGGTTAGAAGGCCACAGCTGCTGGCAGCAGCCATGTTGCCCCAATTATTACTGTGCCATTAGATGGTTGATATAGGGGGCCATAGCTGAAACAATGACTGTTGTATACTATCAAACAGGTCTTCTCCATGTGGGAAGAAACACTGCCTGCGAGAAGGAACTCAGGAAGCTAATTATTAACTGGTCAGAATGCCCATCTAATGTAGTCTTATCTATTGGGTTGGGGGATTGTAGCAGCTCTTTGGGATTTTGGGCAAAGATCTTTCCTCTGCAGTTGGAGCTGTTCATTGGAGATGCCAGAAACAGAGCCTAGGGCCTGTTGCATAAAAAGTAAGTAGAGTTACAACGTTGAAAACTGGAGACAGTTCCTATACCTTTAATACTTTTGTAGAAGAGAGAATTTTGGCAGGTGTTGCATGCACGCAACAGACATGTCACACAACAGAGAGTACATTCACAGTACAGAATCATAGCGCTGTGATTCCACTTTATCTGCCATGGCTGCATCCCATGGAATCATCAGGCTTCTAATGTGTTCAGAGGCACCAGAGGAGCTCCCTGACTGATGATTCTCAATGCCCCTCCCTAAACTGTCAAACCCAGGATCCCATAGGATGGAACCATGGTAATTAAAGTGGAATAATAGTGCCATAATTCTGTAGTGTGAATGGGCCCTATGTTAAGCAACACCTGCTGAAATTCCCTCTTCTACACAATCTTTAAAGGTACAAGAACTATCTCCAGTTTTCACTCTGGCAGCCCTAGGTTCTACTAGGGACCTTTGGTTCCACCCAAAGATCCAGGACACATATCCTCTCCCTTCTTTTCAGAAGCACCTCTCTTTTAAAAAATTAGGAGAGTAACAAAGCAATTACATTATTTATGGATACAAATAAATCAGAAAGAATTTTCATTTCAGTTCCTCTTTGGCAGTTTTATTTTTTTTTCACAAGTATAGAAATGAAAATATTTTGAAAATGGAAACATGGTAATAAAATACTTCATGTTTTGTGGTAGCTGTTGTGTGCTGTCAAGAAGCTGTGTGCTTGTTTCAAGAATGATTTTTTTTCTCGCTTCCTCTTTGTTGACTAAAGTAGCTTAGTGGCAATATTAAAGAGTACCAGTGTCAGCTTGAGTCTGCCAAGAAAGCTAACATCTATAGAAACCATATTCTTTCACATTTGTTAAGCTTCTTACATGCGCGTGCGTGTGCGCACACACACACAGGAGAGAGGGGGAGGACACATTCTTTCTGCTCTCTCGCTGGCTCTCTCGCTCTCTCTCAGTTTCTAGGATATCTTTTTAGGAGATCTTTCTAATTTTATTGAGACTGCTCTGCTGAGGTATGGCACTATAGTTCAGTGACTATAGGAAAGTCAACCCAAAAGAGCCAGCTTGAAACTACCACAAACTGTTTTCACTTCTTATGTTAACATTTCATCTCAAAGGGCCCTTTTCCGTTTCTCTGAGTTGCAAGGTATTCCTTTGTCTCTATTGTGCTTACTGTTCTAAAGGTGCCTCATTGACTGCAGTGAAGTGGACTCAAGTGTGCCAACTGGAGGCTGGCAAACTTTTTAAAAAAATTGGTTGAACTCAGGAGGTCTCAGTAATCTAGGCAGCCAGCCTAGATTAATTGGGAAACACCTTGTGTTTCCCAATTAAGTCATCTCCAGGATGATGCACACAAGGTGTAACTCGGTATATTTAACTGGACACAGTTCAATTAATCACAACCCCTTTTGTTCTGCAAGTCTGTAATTTTACCCTGTCAACTTCCGAACTGCCTGGGATGATACAAGAAAAGGAATTCCAGAATGACAAGTAGATGTCTGATATTCTCTGAATACCAAGAACAAAGTGAACATATTCTGAAGTGGCACCACTACTTTCACTCTGAAATGGATATCATGTTCCACTCCATGTCTGCACACTTTACCAGGTTCCTGCCCAGACCACTGATGTGATTATGGGTGAGCACTTGCATCAGCATCACAACATTCACAAGAATACCATTAATCTAACTAGAAACAGCCTTTGATGCCACTAAGGAGTGCCATTGGCTGTTGTACATCATTTTGATCGTCTTAACCAATCCATATCCTATAGATTTTCCTTGGGTTTTTTCCAGGCTGTGAGGCCGTGTTCTGGAATAGTTTCTTTCTGACGTTTTGCTTGCATCTGTGGCTGGCATCTTCAGAGAATGGTTGTGTAGGTGTGTGTGTGGAGTTTATATGCTGTGAACCCCTGTTGGGGAGAATATGTAAATTTGTGTAATTGAATGGTTAGTTTCTGGGTATAGAAATAGAAGGCTCGTTGGTGTCTATTTGGCTAATGGTTGGTTGATGGGCCATTATCTGATGGAAATCCCCCTGACCCTGGGTGGAATTCTTTTGTAAGTGTTGAGTTTTGAGTCTATTGTATTTTAAAACTGGGAGCCAGATTTTGTTTACTTTTAAGGTTTCTTCTTTCCTGTTGAAGTTGTCCAGGTGTTTGTGGATTTCAATAGCTTTTCTGTGCATTCTGATATGATAGTTGTTGGCCTGGTCTAGAATAGCAGCTGTGGACAAGTTTACATAGGGGCCACTAAATGCAGTGTGCAAACACAAATCAAGGAACATGAGAGACACTGCAGACAGAGCCAGCCAGAAAAATCAGCAATAGCAGAACATGTTATAAACCATCCTGGACACAAAATGCTATTTGAAAACACAGAAAATCTAGACCATTCCAGAACTATTCCAGAACACAGCCTCGCAGCCCGGGAAAAAACCAAGGAAAATCTATGGATGCCGGCCGTGAAAGCCTTCAACTTCACAATCCGTACCCTGTTTATCAATTAATATTAATATTCTTAAATTAGTTAGACCAGTGTTTCCAAAACTCTAGTCCTCCAGATGTTTTGGACTTCAGTTCCCAGAAGCCTCAGCCACCTTGGCCAATGATTCTGGGAGCTGAAGTCCAAAACACCTGGAAGACTAGAGTTTGGGAAAGGCTGAGTTAGACCTAGATCAGGTCTTCTGCTTAGTGTTCACTGCAGTAATTAGTATATATTTCCTGTGCTAATCTGAGGGTCAAATTACACTATATGTTGACCACTGTTTGAAAGAGATGCTTCCCCAAGTGGGAAAGGACATCTTTTTATCACTGTACATAATTTTCCTTATCTATACATCTTGCATTTAGCACACTTGTGATTCGTCATTAGAAGATAATTGCAGGCTTAATTTGTATGAGCGTTATTGCATGAGGCCACTAAAAAACAATAGCCCCGGGATAAATATGCTTTAGGGGTTGATGCCTCCCTCATATAATCATCATTATTCCATGGGAGAACAGTTAAAAAGTATTGTTTAAAAAAAAAAACAGAAAAAATCCATTAATGATCACCTTTCCCACAACTATCCCGTTTGATTTGTAGTGTGAAAGTTAAATCCTGCTTTTATGGCAATTTGGGGGGGGGGGTTAGCAGGCATGCTATGGTGGGGGGAGTGATCAGGGGAGAAGGGGGTAGACATTTCACCCCCGGGGCTTGTCTGAAGCCAAAACTTTGCTGACTACCACACACAAACACACACTGTAAGGAAAGGCTAAAACAGACTTACAGTTTAATAAAAGAATTTCTTTTCCTTTCTTGTCTCTTCTTGGCTGTTTCTGTTCATTCAGATACACTAATTGCTGCATGGGGATAGATCAGATAGGTAACTCAGTAGCAGTTGGCTTTCATCTACCATCAATTAGTGATGTCAGATCGACTCCAGGGGGGGGGGGCACACACACATATGGAAATGTAAGGGGGAGAAGGCCCTTTTAAAGGTAAGACTGCTTATGATTTATATTTCTGGGGAGGATCTCTATGTGTGCAAACTAGGAAAAGGTACAGTACTTGGTGGGCAGTGCCAAATACTGTGTGTGGATGTTTTTAGCATGAACGAAGGCTGTAATGCCAGAAAGTATCACAAATGTGTGATAGGGAAGAGAGCAGTCCTATTTGCATTGTGCTTTTCCAAAAAGTGCTATTTACCGGGAGAGGAGGCCTGTGCGATAAGGTCCTTCATCAAATTGCTGACGCACAGTATCTTTGAGGAAATGCAATATTGATAAGGGAAATATGTTAATTGCAGGACTGCACATTCCTGATAACATCTAGTCTGAACCTCCATCGAACTTGTCAGACATGATGCCTACGTTGTTGCTGGTTGTGGTGTGCCTTCAAGCCATTTCCAACTTATAGCAACCCTAAGGTAAACCTATCATGGGTTTCTTTGTTTGTTTTACTACAATTACAACATTTCAGAGGTTGAAGGTAAATACAGGAATCATACAACATTACATCCCTAATGGATGGCCACCCATCTGCATAAATATCTCCAGAGAAGAACTGTGTCTCCCAAAGATGTCTTTTCCATTGATTCCCCCATGATGTGCTGATCTTTGTCACCAATGTAGTTGCTTAAAAGAAAAAGAAATTATTGACCAAAAATGAAATTGATATATGACCACATTGCAGACGGATAGACTCACTCGAGGAAGCCACAACCGTGATTTGGAAGACCTGAGCAGGGCTGTTGATAACATGGTGACTTGGAGGTCACCATAAACTGACATTGCCTTGATGGCAATTAACAACAACAAGAACTATGGCATAAAAACAGCTTATTGCCTAGAGCACCTGAGCTCAGAGGCCTGGTATCTAGAATAGCCGAAGCTGTACTACTGCTGGGAAGAAAAGGTGCTGAAGTGTTCAGTCATCTTTGCTGAAATTAATACCTTATGTCTTGGCATCTAAAACACATATACTACAATTATACAGTTGTCCCTCCATATCTACAGATTTGGTATCCACGGATTTAAGTATCCACAACTTGAAAATATTCTTTAAAAAATAATAATCCAAAAAGCAAACCTTTATTTTGCTATCTTATATAAGGGACACCATTTTGCTATGCCATTGCATATAATGGGACTTGAGTATTCATGGATTTTGGTATCCATGTGGGGGGGGGGGTGTCCTGGAACACACCCCAGTGAATATGAAGGGACAACTGTACTCAGTGTCTCTTTTAAGAAAAAGAAGACCCAAAAATCTTGTTTATTTAATGATTATTTAAAGAGCAAAGGGAAATACAGACTCTGGGTGACTGATAGGTACAGAAGACATGTCAAACTAATATCAGTAAGCATGGATTTCTGCACATAACAGCATTAGAAATAAGAATAAAATACAATAATTTGGTCTAGAGGTGGGGGGAGTAAAAGCATGCTGGATATATGTGCCTGTTGGGTTAAACTAGAAGCAAAAGAAAACCTAGAGAAGTCTGAAGAACAGAGATGGGGATCTGTTTGAGATAGGCATTGGCTGTCTCCTTTTGGGGAGGAAACAAAAATGTCAAGGAGTCCTGGTTTCCTGAAAGAACTGTGGAGGACTCTGTGAGCTGAGGGAGGGAGGAAAAAACGCACCAAGCTAGACTCTTCAAATGGTGGCACTCAAATTACTTTAGGTACCATTGACCTTTTAATATTCATGGTACTCAAATGTTCCAGCTTAAGAAACACTTGAGGGGAGCCGTTTTAAAACGGTAAAGACAGAACCAAAGTGAATCCATGGAAAAGGATAGCTCTAACTGTTCTCTCAACACAAAGGTGTCACGCTGCTACCAGAGTATGGGAGAAAGAAAGTTTTCATGCATTTGAATCTGAGCAAAGAGAAGGAGATAATGGGTTTAGGACTGCAGCAGCCTAGTTTGGGGCCACATACAAGAAACTGCGGACTAATTATAAGAACACTCTGGAAATAGGCTATGCATCTGGGCAGTTTTAAGAACAAGCCATAGGATTTGGGTGGAATCTGATTCCCTTCTTCAAAGCAGACAGGTGCTCATAGTGATTCCAGTGGTTCTAGGTATAATATAGGGATTCCTAGAAGAATTCAGTGAAGTTCAAGACTTTACATTTCTATCATGCAAGATATGAATCAGTTGTGGTTCAGATCTGCAATAACCTTTTTTACCTCTGCAAAGGCGGGGAACCAAATAGGATGATCTCTCCTTGGTCATTTATGGAATCCAGTAAATTTGAGAAACCTTTGGGTTTTTTGGTATCCCATCTGTTCTTCTCATTCTGAGGTAAAGGGAAAGACAAATTTCATCCTCTACGATGGGAAAATAAATGGAGTAGAGAATATTCAACAGATTCTGCAAATATTTCTTGGGCAGATATGTTTTAGTTGTAGTAGGAAATAATATGGTGAGTTTTCCATTCAGTGGGAAATAATAATGTACTAGCTATACCCGGCATAACATACACCACTATCTACATATATAAAATGCTTTCAGTATGTTTCCGTTCCTGCTCTGCTGTTTGGCCACTTAAGAAACATATCAAGAGTACGATTATTTGATGCATTAATATGTAACCTTTCAAATCAACTATAATGGCTAGTTTCATGCCGAGAGCCCCTCTGCCGCCACCATGCAACCACACATACACACACACCCCATATGTACCAGGATGCAAGGGACCTTCCGCTGCCACCACTATACAACTGGGCATACACACACACCATGCTACACTCCCACACCCCACGCATGCCAGGACATGAGAGCCACTCCACTGCCACTATGCAATCACACAAACACCCCATCCTCCACATACACACCCCACAAGCTATAATCCCCCATACGTATACCCCCACACTACACAGACACAGCCCATACATGCCAGGACACAATGTTCTTTTTTGCTAAAGGAAACTGATCTGAAAAATGGTCTTTGGAACTTCCTTATAGTTGGAGAATAGTAAATTTTTTTGACATTTTGCCTACAGGCACAGAGTTGGAGATGAGCAATTTAATTGTACTTTGATAGTTTTCATGTATCAAAATGTTTTATATTGGATTTTTGTTGCTGTGACTTATGTACTTATAATGTAGCTTATATGAGGAGGTCTGTCACTTTTGGAGTTGATTTGGTGGTCTAACAAAAGTAGGAAAAGAGAAAGAAGGATTTGAGCTTTTCATTGTAATCTATCTATATATAATTCTCTTGGGTATGTTTCCATTTTCAGTGTGTTGATTGGCTGCTTAGCAGGATCTGCCCCTCCTTGCAGGACTAGGCCCCTGGCTGCAGTGGGCGGCACAGCCTCTTTGCAGACTCAGGCCTTGGCTGTGGGAGTCTTGGAAGAACCAGGGCCAAGCTATCAGACACAGCCAGGTGCAATCACACAGCACACCTGAGGCAGCCAGGGGAACTGGTGTTTAAGAGCAGTATTCTCCTCTCAGTCTTGGTCACCACAGCATGGTCTTCTGTGCTGTCTGTAGCTGTGCCCAGAGGATGGGGGCCTTCTGTGTTGTCTGTAGCTCCTCCTTTCTCTTGGGCTTTCTGTGCGGTCCTTTCTCTTGGGCCTTTTGGTGGAAACATGTGGAAAGCTTCAAGTTCAAGAACATTGGAAACATATGGTCTTTGTAACAGTAAGTTTATTTGCAAGTACAGTTGCCCCTCCACATTTGTGGCTTTAAGGTTTGTGGTTTTGACTATTTGCGGTTTTGGGAGTGCCCCCCACCGCCATCCAAAAAACTGCAACGGGGTCCCTGCTCCTGGGCTGGGTGGGAGGGGATGGGAGGAAGCAGTGACGAGGCTTGGGTAGCTCCATCACTGCTCCTGGGGGGGCAGGAGAGGGTGGGAGGAAGCAGCAATGAGGCTTGGGTAGCCCCATCGCTGCTCCTGGGGGGGAGAGGGGGGGAGGAAGCAGCGACCAGGCTTGGGTAGACCCGTTGCTGCTCCGGAGGGGGGAGAAGCAGCGGGGGTTGCGGGAGGGTGGTGGAGTGACCTAGCTTTTATTTGTGGTTTTCTGGGTGGTTGGTGGGGATCTGGCATTCAGACCTGTTGTTTGATTTGCCATTGTTGCCATATATTTCCAAGTTACACCAAAGTTTAGAGCAGGCCTGGGGAATCTGTGCCCCCCCCCCATGTTGTTTGATTCAAATTCTGATGAACCCCAACCACTCTGATCAATGATGAGGATTATTGGGACTTGTAGTTCTGAAACAACTGGAGGGATGGAGGTTCCCTGCCTCTGGCTTAGAGGTTAACACAGCACAACTCTACCTACCACTGCTATTTCCAGCTCTCTTTTCAAAACTAGCAATGGTATTCTCTTCACAACCAAGCTCAAAACTTTCTTTCCCTTTGTAATCCTTGATATATATTTTTTAAAAAAGAAATAATAATGGCAACTGACCTCTGGTAATATTTACATGAACTTATCCTGTTCTGACAGGTAGGCTCAGCCCTCTCTAGGGCATACAGAGTCATATTACCAGGAATATGCAGAAGTTGAGAAAGTTTCAGAGAAGAGAACAGAAAGCCCATAAACTTCTGCCTCAATTCAGAGAAACTTTCAATGAGATTGGAAACGTATTCATGTTGAAAATATTGAGTCACTAAGCCTTCAGACTGCATTCCAAAAGTCTACCAGAAACATTTCAATCAAGAGTGCGAGTGTGAGACAGCCAAACCATTTGGGCTAAAAGGCACTGTGCAGAATTATGTTGGTGAATCTAGTGCCCTCCAAATGACCTCATATTACAGCCACAGTATTAAGTCATGGAGAAACCTGTAAGTAAGATGAATATTTTTTTTTCTTTCCTTACAAAAAAAACAGTAGAAAAGGAAAACCTCCTGAGTTCCCAGTAAGAATGCTAAATTACCCCTTCTCCCAATGGAATGGTTCACTTTCATTTCCAAGTAGCAGTAAGCCTATTGACCCCCTTGGTGTTATCCTTCTCACTGCTCATGCAGTACTTTCTTTAATCTCTCGGATCAAAGATTGGTCAATAAAAAATCATCCTGGCTTTTGTGGGGAGCAAACAAACTACACTCGGTCTTATGATAATTGTAAATCTACACTAAAATCTTTCAGAACGTGGGGGGGGGGGACCCTCGAAGTTAACCATGCTAGTGGAGATATATTATTCTGTGAAAAAAGCAAACAGTTGAAAACTTACTTGTTTTGAATCATTGCAAATCATATCCCCTGAATTAAATTAATTTTTTGTTACAGATCTTTGCTAAATGTCTACTACCCTCAGAATAAGTGTTATTGCAGCATGCTGATTTCCCGCATAGAAGCTGTGATCTTCAGGATCAGATGTGGCTACAGTCTCTCGGCAGCTGTTGCTGTTGTTGTGTGCCTTCAAGTCATTTTCTGACTTATGGTGTCCCTAAGGCAAACCTATCACAGGGTTTTCTTGGCAAGATTTATTCGGGGGGGGGGTTGCCTTTGCCTTCCTCTGAGGCTGAGAGAGTGTGACTTGCCCAAGGTCACCCAGCCATGGGTGAACAGAAAACACAGGCCTATTTCACACTACATAAGGCTGTGTACTAGGGAGAAATGTCACCCTGGTGATTGGGCATATGCACTAAGATAAGAGTTGTTTTATTTTATTAAAATATTTCTATTCTACCCTATATCTGAAGATTTTGGAGAGGAGGTTGCAGTCATTAACTATAACTTTAAAACAATTTCTTAAGCAATTGAAACAGCTATAATGTATTCAGAAGACTCAAAAACTAACCCAAGCCATGATTAATAAGCCCCAGAAATTTGGATACCTTTTTATTTTAACCCAACATTGAAATGAGGTCAATATCAGTACCAGTTGGGCCTCCAAGAGGAAGCCATTCCACATCTTAGCCCTAGAGCCAACGCCTGCATCTCTGCACTGCCCCCAACGTTGAAACAGAGAGAAAGGCCTTCTTAACAGATTGCAGTGCTTGGGCAGGTAAATGTAAGGAGAGGCACTCTGGACTTTATCAGATGGGGCTGTAATTGCAGAATTACAGCACGACAGTACCACAAATGGGTTACCATTATCACACAAATGTCATTGTCCTCCATTGGTCAATGTGTGCTCCACCCATCATTGTCACTTTTTATTGACAGGAAAATCCATGAATAGCCCTCAATATTGTTCTTTTTGCAGTATTGACGAGTGTGCGAAATCATGTCCCACTGTAGTTGCACGATTACAGTGTGAATGGGTGGCCCCCTTTCCCCCCCTCCCCTTTCCCATTGAGAATACAGGATGCACATGATGCTGTTTTAAGAAACTGTCACCTTTTCTTGGTACATTTTTATGTTTGTTTAAGTGTTTATTTGTTAATTTCTTTCATTATTTATGTGTTTTTGGTGTGTTTAAACTAAATTGTAACTTTTTGCAAGAACAGCCAAAATCTTGCCCATACAAAATCATGGAAGTAAATTCCCATTCTTAAACTGCTAGTTGTGGTGATGTGATGATTTTGTGGTGGTAGTATCGTGCAATTATCGCAACTGTAATCATACCACTATGTTTCCACTTCCCTCAATAGCAGAATTACAATGTTTTTAGAGGCTAGTCTGATAACGTTCTAAGTCCATTCCATCCTATCCATCGTTAAGCAAAGTTGTTTGAGATTTTCAATGTCATCATGCACACTTCGAATTCAAACCAAAGGCATATTTCTTTCTCTCTGTCTATAGCTAGGGATGGGGAAAAAATTCAAGACTATCGCCCTAAATGTTTTCTTTGTTGTTGTTTTGTTGTTTTTTTGTTTTTTTTACTTTTTTTTCAAGTGTCAAGAAACTCTGATGAGAAGAATCCTGGACTGATGAAAACCTTCGCAGTTTGGGACTTATTCTGTGCAAAACAAAAACTTAAATGGCTTTAAACTTTGACAGCATTTAACATTAAAATTGTTAATGTTAACTTAACGTTAATGTTTACTGTTAAACATGTTAATGTGAAACTTTAACAGCATTTCTGTTAAACATAGAACAGCATTCTTCTGTGCAGAAAATAATATTTTCACATAGAAATATTATTTTCCCATACAATTCTGTAATTTGGTGCACAGAATACTGTTTCCTGCATGGAAAACGCTGTTTTCTGTGGGAAACAACCAGATACAAATTTTGTACACAGTAAGGAGATTTTCAGACAGGCAAAAATCGCCCCTTGCCGCGCGAGCAGCCTCCCGAAACTGCTGCGCAGCAAGGGTCTTTTTCGGACGACGCTGTGCCTCTAGCGAAGCCGTCCGTGTCACTTCCGTGAAGCTTGGGACGGCTCCGCGTCATATTTCAATCACGGGCAGCCTCCATGCTTGAAAAATGACGCGGAGCCGTCCCAAGCTTCACGGAAGTGACACGGACGGCTTCGCTAGAGGCACAGCGTCGTCCGAAAAAGACCCTTGCCGCGCAGCAGTTTCAGGAGGCTGCTCGCGCGGCAAGGGGCGATTTTTGCCTGTCTGAAAATCTCCTTAGTCTCACATTGTAAATAAGTCTCCAAAATGATGTGGTTTTCAAAGGCTTTCTCATAGCAGAAAGAAAATTGCTTTAAAATATACTTGTTGCTTCTTTCAAGAAAATCATTGAAAAGCTACTTTCCTATCTCAGCCTACCATTAATTCTGACTGCATGCCTATTAGAATTGCACCTATGTGTATCAAGACTCCAGGGAGAGAATGCATTCCATATTTTTTCCAGTAAAGTAGAAAGTACTAATTACACAAACATGGGTCAGTAAAAAAAAGGTCAAGGGGTTGGTAATCTATTAATAATGACACCTGCATTAATCAAAAAGATGCTATTTTAGGAAACTAGTGACATCTTTGAGAGAGAGAGTAAGGTTAACAGGCCAGTATAATGAATATCGCATTGTACACATAACAAAAACACATCTGGAATTAGTGGATTGAAACTAAGATGCACAGATGAAAGAAAGTTAAGAAAATAATAATAATTTTAAGTGAACTTTTTAGAAATGTCTGGTACTTTGGAATTATGACTTTCTGGAGTAGTGTTTATAAATGAAATTGCATGCAGCAAAACAAAATAATGAATAAACTCACAAGGCCTGCAGCCAAGGAATTAGCTGATCAATATGTTAAACCAATATAGCAATAGCACTTCTATTTCTATACTGCTTATCAGTGCCAAAGCACTCCCTAAGCGCTTTACAACTTGTTAACTAATTGCCCCCAACAAGTACTCATTTTCCCAACCTACGGAAGGATGGAAGGCTGAGTGAATGAATCTTGGAGCGCTGTAGAATTGAACTTACAACACTGTGGCTGCGGTATTGGCATTTAAGCACTGTGCCACGAGGGCTCCAATATGGGTGAAATAGCCCACCCCACCTCCCCTAGCCACACCACAGCTTTCTTGGCCCTATTTGCTTCCAGTTCACAATGCTATACTGAAAAGCAGAAGCCAGAATGGACAAAGTTCCCCTATCAGAGTCTAGAATGCTTTATCTAGCAACCATATGCCCCCTTGGTTTTCTGAATCACAGTCCCCTGCACCCCAAATCTATCTTTTCCTCAGCCCTTCCCCCCCTGGACCCTAGGTATATTTTACCTGGTCATACTTTCTTCCTAGGTCCTTCTTTCTTCAACTTCTTGTCTTCAACAACCTTTCTTTCTTAAAACCCCAGCAAATACAGCTTCACTTTCTTTAGCTCTTTCTTAGGACTTTATCACACAAGGCTACCAAAGCAGAATTACAACAGCAGGATAGTAGCATCTGGGGCCGTGCCTTATCACACAATACTTTGTCTGTCCTATAGCTGCTTCATCTTCAATCCATTCCTGGAGGGCTCCTTTTCATTGATAGGCAAAACCTGTCAATGCCTCTCAATTGTGCTGCTTTAGCACTATTAGTTCATGTGTGAGAACGTCTTCCTGCCGTGGTTCTGATATGCAGGCAGTCCCATGGTGTGAGTGGGCATGATTCTGCCCTTCTCCCCCATCCCCCTTGCTATTCCCAAGCAGCCTGTTTTTCTTTTCTTTTCTTTTCTTTTCTTTTCTTTTCTTTTCTTTTCTTTTCTTTTCATCTTTTACTTAATCAACTGCTATGGCTGTGCAACTGTATAGAAAAAAAATCAAAAATGAAAAAAAATATGGACCTCAAGGCATACTGGAAATGGCATAGGGCAGGAAGGTGGGGTTATGGAGGCCAGCGTGCAGAAGACAGACCCGGGACTATAGCAGTACCATGCCACTTTTGAACAGCTGTGCAAAAATTACTGTTCCCAAACTGGTATGTTTGTGTTTCCTACGCTAACGCAATTGTGGTGTCTGAGCATCCTGGTGTGATAAAGTCCTTAGAAAGTCTCATAGGAATCCAATTTCCTTCTCTGCTATAGGAGCCATTTCCCCCAGCCTTGAAAGCTGTTCAATTTCTTCAAGGTCCCTTCCCCTGCAGCTCCTTTTTCACTTAATTCCTCATATTGTCTTTGTTTTTTCTTCCACGCTTTTTTGCTTATGTAATCCACCTTTTCCTCCAGTTCCTCTTGACCACTCTGTCACTGACTCCTCTATACCATTCCTATAAGCATCTTGCATCTGAGCTTTCACCTCTTTTTTTTTTAGAACTCCCTGATACGTCTTTTCACTGATCATCCTCCCCGATCTGTGTGACATTTTAGCCCTAGTCAAACTGATAGCTTCCCGTTCCTCAACCGTCTGGACTTCAGATATTCCTACAACTTTGTACTCTGGTGACTGGAATATTGATGAACATATTGTGAAATCACACTAGCTCAGTGAGTTAATGTCATCAGTTTCACTGTTTTAAGCACAATACGGTGTGGACATGCTCCAACTAAAGTTCTGCACTGCTCAGGATCATTGATTTCAAAGAGAGTGATATAAGCACACTCTAAATTCTCCCTTTGAAACCAATGATAATTTAGGACTGCTTAACTTTGGATGGATTGTGCTAGTTTTCCTAAACTCCAGTCTCTTCCCCCATGGCTTAAAAGATTTCTATGAAATAGTCATGCATGAGTCATATACCTACCCTTACATATATTACTGAAAATACTACAAAAGAAGCTAGCAGTGAAAGAAAGAGAAAGATCATGTTGACAGTAAACCATGAACTGGGGTTATCTGAAGTGGAGATTTCTTTTTCTGATGGCATAACAGGAAAGACTGTCTGAAATAAACCACTACCTAATTGTTAAATCTCACTCTCATGTAAGCATTCTCAGAGCTGGAAAAGTTACATTTGAAAACTAATTAGTAATAGTTATAGTATGAGGCCCAAAAATATAGTTACTGTTATAGTGACCATTTTTAGAAGCAGCTCTTTACTTTGTAAAGTTCTGAAATATAACTAAAATAGTTTTGGTTAGTTACAAAACATTTAACTGCTGCAAGCTGCTGGCCTATGACATGAAACACACACTCATCCAATCCACCCCATTGTTGCTTCAATACCCACAACACTGTACAAGGCAGCAGCACAAAGTGGAAGTATGAGCCAGCACTACAACCACGTGATACTCCTCCCTTACATCCTCATAACTATAAAAGTAACTAAAAGTTACACTACAACAGGGGTGAAGTTATCTCTCATTGTCATCATAATTTAACGGGTTACATCTTAATTCTGGGGGAGGGTGAGTTAATTACAAGTAGTTAATTACAAGTAGTTAATTACAAGTAGAAATAATTACATTATTTCAGAATATTTGTAGCAAAACTTTGTACTTCCAAATCTGAGTATGCTATACATCAGAGACAAGTTAATGCTATTGACAGCCATTCTCAAACCTAGTTCACATTCTCTGGTTCATGGTTGTAAGGTCAGAGAAAGAAGAAGGGAGTTAGATCAGATATGACTTGGGAATCAGACGTGCAGCAAGAAGATGCTACAGGGGACCATCACACTGTAGAATTATAGTGCTATGATTCCACATTAACTGCCAGGGTTCTATCCTGTAGAATCCTGGGATCTGCAATGATTGTGTTTTAGAATTCTCAGCCAGAGAGCATCTCTGGTGCTTCTGACCAAACTACAAACCCCAGGATTCCATAGGATGGAACCATGGCAATTAAGTTGGAATCAGTGTGCTATTTTTGGTTGGGTGAAAGAGCAGACCCCAGGCCAAGGTGAAAAGCAAAGTTCCAATCCTGGCCAGCCTAGAGATTTTTACACTCTGTAGATCAGTGAATCTAATGTTGTACATCTCTAACTATGATGTCAGGTCTGCCACCAACACATTGCTGGGCAGCTGCTGGAATCCAGATGCCCCCAGCAGGGCCACCAGCACAGGTAATTGTTGTGGATCCACCAATGCACCTCCAACATACTGAGCAGCAAGAATGAACAGTTAGGAAGCCACCATTTTATAATGTCAAAGGAGCCACCAAGGACACTTCATTAACAGCTCCTCTCAAAATGGAAGTCAATCCTACATGTTTCTGTTTCAAGCTCCAGAGCCCCTTATGTCCTCCTGGTGAGCCCCTTTCTTGAACACAGGAAAGGAAGTATATTGAAAGTGAGGTCCTGTCTGAGTCCTGAGCAGTATCCCATCGAGGTGAAAAAGGCGTTATAAATAAAACGTTGTTGTTGTTGTCGTCGTCATCAAGGTTTATGCAAGAAAAAGAAAAGTTTAGCCAGTTGTCACAGGTACAAGAGTAGGCTAATTTACAAGAGGAGACCAATTCCTTGCTGAAACCTTTTGCTTATTTTTCTATGCCCATCCCTCCTTCGTATCCTGTTCAATAAGTAATACCAGTTTTAATGGCCTTTTCAACCTGTACTCGTGCGTCAATCTCTCCCTTTCCATCCAACTGACTCTGCATAAGACACTCCCTGCTGAGCTTGACTCTCAAGCGTTCTTTACATTCAAATCCTACTCTAAAAATCTACTACAGCATTTCTAAGATACTAAAAAAAAAAAAAAAAGATTTATTCTTCGAAAGAAAACGAACATATAACCATTTGCTTCACACAGCGGTATGCTTCTCACTGTGGTAAGAGCCCCCAATTCCAATTGCTTTAAGCTGAGAAAAAGGAGATTCTTTGCCTCATCTTGTGGTGAGGAAAGAAATAAGTTGTTTTCAAATGACAGGAGAACAGCTGTGGACAAGAAGGCCATTTTATTTTATTGTTTGATGCCACCTTAGAAATTATGTATCCTGGATTATGATACTGGAGAACATTTTGACCCCTGCAGGTGAATGTTAAGCAACATATAAATATAGAACTATTTAAAAATAGGTATAGGAAAAAATGAAAACATACACAAAATGGCCTCCCTGACAAGAGTTGTTTTCCTGTCATGGATGTGTGGGTACTGGATATGATTCAGAGAAGGTGGCCCCTGAGAGTACATGTGTCTATGCATGGAGGATCCTTGATCTTAAAACTGAGGGCTTAGAGCAGAAACAGAGCTTGGACAAGTGATCTTTTCAACTACAACTCCAAGTCCACCAGCCAGCTCAAGGATTCAGGAAGTTGTAGTCCAAAAACGTCACACCCTTAAAAGCTCTGAATAGGAGGCTCAGGTTAACAGTCTTCAATCTAAATAAAACAGAATTTCACTTCAAGTAAAATGAACATGTCTTCCCCACCTATTCAATAATAGAATAGATAGAAATGGTCAAGAAAAGGGTCACTTTTCATTGAGACATTTCTAAGTTGTACTGCTTCAATGATAGAATTGGAAAACCATGGACTCTTCCTTGACCCTTTGCAGGAAAACTGGAAATTCCTGTTTCTAGAACCTTGGTTTTTACCTCAGGGAAGCCAGTGTGGGATCTTCAGAAACACAACTGTTTTCTCTTCTAAAAAATAATGAAGCTACATTTTGGAGATGGGAGGAAGCTAGGAAGAACACATAGATATTTCTTGGAATTCTGTCACACAGGATGCCACACAATTAGAAGCAGCAATATTCTCATTGTACAGATGCACACCACAACACTGCAATTCTGCAGTCAACAATGCAAAGGAGCAAGGGAAGAGCCATGGGGAAACCAATTTGCAGAAATTTGCAAAGTAAAGTATTGGAGGTACATACCACTGAATCTGGCAACACATCTCAGCCTGAGTTGTGTGTCAATGATGGAAAGTTCATGAGGAAAAGAACGGGGTGCACATGGAGAGTATACCCAAGTATGAGCACCATGCTCATTTGGGTTCCTACCCAAAATTGTGATGACTATTGTTTTTCTAAATTCAAAACGTCTTTCAGTTAAGATCAAGGGGTAACAATCTGATGAGACATGAAGCAAAAATCTGGAATGGGGAAAGAATGGCTTAATTAACCTGTTCAGGAACCAGCTTTTTTATATCACTAGCTGTACCTGACGTAACATATGCTGGTGGTGCATGAAGGGTGAGTTGCTCTGTTGCCCTGCTCCTGCTGCCACCGCTACCACCAGTTGACTGCCTGGGTCCCATCGCAGCAGCAGCAGGGGTAGCGGGGTGATGATGTGACCCACTGGGTGTCTGGGAATATCAAAACCCATATCAAAAGTTGGTCTAGTTCTATAACAGAGTAAATAGTGTCTACTATTCAAAAAATCCAATTAAATAATTGGGAGGTCCATCTTCACTGACTCAGTTATTACAAAATAAACCATCTCCATCTCTCTCTCTCTCTCTCTCTCTCTCTCTCTCTCTCTCTCTCTCTCTCTCTCTCCATATATATATATATATATATATGTGGTTTGTATATGTTTCTTTTCCCAGTGTGCTGATTGGTGGCTTAGGAAACATACCCAACCAATCCTCTCACTTCCTCAGCCAGTCACCAACCACATGCAGATTCCCTCTCCACCTCACAATCCACCCTTGCCACTCAATCTGCAATCACCCCAGCCTCACAAGGGCCCCTCCCTCCTCTCACTCCCTCAGCCAATCACCACTCACATGTAAAAAAATGCAACATTTTTTCCTAAAATAATACCATGTCGCTGAAATGTGTGAAAGGATCACTGCCACTCCAAGCTCCACACTGCAACCACCACTTGAAATCCCAGCAGGGCACATGATGGTGCATGGTATACCAGGTATACCTACACTAATACTAATACTAATAATAATACGATTCACCAGTGGCTCTTAACCTTTTCTTTACCAGGGAGCCACTTTAAATATCTTTTGTTGCCATGCCCCCCCAAGATTTAACTTAAGATTTAAAACCCTAACAATATTAACAGTGATACCTAATAACAACAACAATAATACAATTACAACAATGCCTCTTAACCTTTTCTTTACCAGTAGCTCCTTTAAATATCTTTTGTTGCCTTGCCCCCCCCCCCACAAGACTTTAGATTTAAAGCCCTAAGAGCAACAACAACACAATTACACCATCCATGAAATCTTCCCTCAGAGGCACTGGAGTGGGAGGGAAGACTTTTCTTCTGGTTCTTCCTGCAAGTTTGTGGCTGAGTGGATTGAATGGCAATGCACAGGCCAAGCCAGCCAACCAGCCTTTGCCTTGGCTCTTGTCACATGGCCACTCCACTGCAGACAGGAGGTGGTCTGAGCAGCCTTCAAGCCTTTGCAGACCCCCTGTGAGGACATTGAGCACCCCTGGAGGTCCCCAGACCCCAGGTTAAGAACCACTGGTCTAGATGCTTGGTAAAAGTAGCATGAAAAATCTCTGTCTCATTTAGAGAAGAGGGGGTCCAGGGACCCTTATCTACCACTTGTTAAAACAGAAGTGAATAGAAAGGGGAGAAAAGGAATATCTCCAGAAAGGGGTGGAATGGTCACCTCTAATTTTTTCATGAGTCTTTGGGCTCGCCTTTGCCCCACCTACAGACTGTGGAGCCTCAGCCTTCCACTCCGATGCCAGCTGCCCTTCAAGGATGGCATGCTGGATTCCCATTGGGGGAGGCTTGCAGCCAATGACAGCCCACTTTGCTCTGTTCTATTCCCCCTCCCTTGCCAGCTCTGGCTCCTCCCACCAGCCAGAGCTTTTTTTTAGCAGACAGTAGCCTGTCTGGTGCAGCATTTGCAAAGAAAGTCTTTCTCCCCATGGGAAGCAGAACCAGGGGTGGCCAGAAGACCCCAACGGGTCCCCTAAGGAGGAAAAAGAGGGCCTGGAACTCCAGGGCAGCCTCCCACCTCCTTCCCAGTTTTTTTTTATTTTTTATGTTTGCAGCATGCACATTCCTCAAGGCAGAAGGTGTCCATCAGTATAGGCTCACTGAGGGGCACCTGGCACAGCCTGGGGACAAACTAACCCAGGAATAGCCAAAACAGCAGAACTGTGCAGCAGAAAGGGCACAAAAACAAAGGCTTCAGCTAGCAGCTGTTCCACAGCTCTGACCCACTTTCACACACAAAAAGACTGACAGACAGTGAGGTTCATCCAAAAATATCTGGAGACCTTTATCTTCATTTCCATATAAACAAACACAGACTATACACAGCAAATCTCATTAACAAACTCAACAGCAACACTCCTCTTTCTCCACAACACCAACCCACACACAATTCATTGTGTGATTTGGCTATATAGTTGTGTTTGCTAATCATCCCTCTGCCTAGCCACAGCTGTGAACAAACCCACTTCAGCTGTGCTAGTCTGTGGTCTGTTCCTCCTTTTGTACTTAAAATAATATTACCCTGATAGAAGGAGGAGTTTTTGGGTTCAGAAGTGGTAAAGAGCAGAGGAAAGGGAAAAAACCTACCTTGCAAGGTAGGACAGGAGGAAAAAGAAGAAAGAGGATGGGGGACGCATAGAAAGCAACATTATTTTCCCCCATGTATGCATATTAAGACAGCAAGGGGAGATGGCCTAGTTACTGCAGCTCAATAGGCAAAGATGTGGCTGTAGGCCAAGGAAGTGGTGCTGAAAAATGCCCTCATGCTGCTGATTGGCCAGCCAATGGAGCACTACGATTGGTTGGGTATGTTTCCTAAGTGGCCAATCAGCACACTGGGAATGGCAACATACCCAAGAGAATTATATAGATAGATTACATCAGGAACTTCTACCACAGACAGGTACACGGAAAAGGAAGAGATATGAGCTGACAGGGAGGTCCTTCCTGTTTCACTTGTCCCTAAAATGGCAGCAAAGAGAATTTCACATAGAAGAAATGTGGCCCAGAAGCTCCAAAATATTCCCATGCCTTCCTTTTGTCCTTTTATTCTTCTTTCTGCCACATCCAAAATTAAATTGCAAGCACTTTAAGGCCAGAGTCTGTGCCTCCTCATTTCTACTAAGGCCCAACGCACTTGCTGGACATAAAAATAATAAGTAAGGAAAGGATGCGGCATTCGGTCCCTCCTCATAAATAACGAACTATGATTATTTTCCATGCCCATTTATACTGCAAGGTTAATAGGCATTTTGCTAGCATACTTATTTTAAAAACAGGCTTTGGCTTCCAACGCCAGGTCAAGCACGTCAAGTTGCAAAGGTTGTGAGGATCTCTCTACTCTACAAGCAACACCTCCATCTTAAGGAGCCGGTCACAGAGGCTGCATATTAAGTTTTGCTGTTGAGCATCAAGCAAAGTGGAGAGGCAGTATTAGCTGTGCAAAGGCAGCTGATGAATATTATTCTACTGCACTAGCATTGCCTGCCATGCATAAATTAAAGAAAGAGAAAGATCAGCTCTTATGCACTTCTCTGTCAGCCAGTGGTCAATGTCCCACAGAATGCAAGCCTCTTATCTTAACACAAATACTGTTCAGATTTTTTGTGTGTACATCCAAAGTCCAGACCTAAGTTTTACTTTTTTTCTCATGAATATTAAATGCAGTAAAATCATCTGTCACTGTCCACCAGGATTTCTCCTCCAGAAATAAGTTAATGCTATTGTGAAGTTCCTATACACAAAGAGAAACTTGATTTCCATGGAGAAATTCCATTTCTATAGAGTTTAGGCGAGATAATTTCTTGGTTGACTGGGCCTTAAAAAAAATCCTTCCTACCATTACCACTATCATCCCATTATACACTGGGGATTGTAGAAAATAACAGAAGCCAATCATTTAGAAAGACACACATACAGCAAAGTCTCTCAAGACTCACACAGGTTGGTTGGTTGGTTGGTTGGTTGGTTGGTTGGTTGAATTTATATCCCTTCTTTCTCCCAGGATGGGATCCTACTGTAACCAAATGTATAAACAGAGTTCTCTTTTGTTCCTTTGCTATAGGTCTTTCTGACTTTGTAGTATTCTATGCAAACACTTGGTGGTATTATATGCAATATTCTATTGCAATACTTTGAGATAAAGTGGACAGGAATTCACATTTTCAATCAGATAATTACATAGTGTTTTACTTAGGAAATGACAATCTGAGGAATGTGGTGGCATTAATAGCATGTCAAGATGAAGCGAAAGCAGTCAGGGATATAATGCAAAGTCAGACCAAATAATATCAATAAAACTTCATGGAAAACCTACCAATATAACCATAACCCAACTTTATGGTCCAACTACAGAGGAAGAAGCTTCTGTGCTGGGGTCCAGGAGGAAATTGTTCACAAACCCAAATGGGACATGTTGATAACCATCATGATTAGAATGCAAAAACAAGAAACAGAAAGAAACAAAAATTGTTGGAGAATTGGTCTAGATTCAAGAAATGAAGGAGAGTGACTTATCAAATTTTGTGAAGCCAAAGTGTTTTCATTGCAAACATATTCTTCAGGCAACCAAACAGACAATTGTATATGTAGACATCACTTTATGGCCAATAAAGAAATCAGATAGACTATGTAACTGGAAGCAAAAGATGGAGAAGCTCCATTCTCTCTGCAAAAACAAGACCAGGAGTGGACTGTGGCACAGACCATGGACTGCTAATATCAAAAATTAGAATAAACCTTTAAAAATGCATTAAATGCATAGTGGTGAAAATAAAATCTGATGAAAATGTGTAAAATTTAAAGACCACGTAAAGGACAGATGTGTACTGTACTACTAAGCTTAATTGACCTGAAGCCATAATATTACAGAAATGCTTTTTATAGCCATAAAGATCCCTCTTTCTAGCCATAAAGGAAGAAAAAGCTTCATTGGATAACAGATGAAGCTCTTCAAATTAAGGCCAGGTGAGAAGCAAAAGTAAAATGTAACAGAAATCAGATCACAATTCTGAATGCAATTGTTCAGTGACTTGTGTGAAGAGACCAAGAGAACTATTATAATAAGCAATGTAAAGAAATAGAAGACAAAAAGGTAAATTAAGAGACCTTTTCCACATGATCTAAGAAACCAAAGGTAAATTCAAGCCAAGAGTAGAGATGCTATACAGTATAACCAACGAGGAAACAAATTATATAATCAAGACAACATTAAAAGACAATGGCAATACACTGAAAAGCTATACAAAAGAGATGAAAGGGTGACAGATTTCTTCCAGGAAGAATCTTTTCACAATGAACCAACAGTTTTCAAAAAGGGGAGTGGAAGTTTTTCTAAAAGCACTTGGAAGAAATAAATCGCCAGAGCAAGTGGCATACCAATAGAATTGTTTAAAGCCATAGAGACAGATTCCAGCAAAATTCTAACAACAACAACAACAAAATCTGGCAACAAATATGGAAAACAAAACACCCAACAGACTGGAAACAATGAATATACATTCCAGTCCTGAAGAAAGAGGGTCATAGTATTGAAGGACGATACAATAAAGGAAATCATGGCCCAGAGTTTGGAAGAGATGAGCAGGGCTGGGGCTCATGGAGATGTCTCATTGATTCCTGGGGCTCATGGAGATGTCTCATTCATAGGGTCACCATAAGTTGAAGCTGAGTTGGTGGGAAGCAACAACAGAGTACTCTATTACATCTGATATGGATTAGCTTTCAGTTACTTGTGGTCATGGTCATGGAATCAAACCATCCTAAATGCTACTACTAGTCCTAACAGAGCCCTCACCCACCCAGTTTTCCTGGACTTGAACTGGAATCCCACACCCATAGCCAATGTCCTCGTCCCCTCCCAGTGAGCTTCACATATTAGGAGTGCTGTGAACATGATTTATTCCAGCACTCTGTATCTGGGTCATTGCCACAGCACCATCAAGGGCCAGGAATGGGGCGACAAGAAGAACCTCCTTTCCTTCTGCCATATCACTCACTGGTGGAGAAGCAACAGCATGGTGAGTGGTCGAGAGCAGTGTGAAATGAATGGGTGCTTGTGGGTTGAGGAAGGAGCAAAATTTCAGGTGCTGCAAGGTACTTTTAGGTATAATGTAGGAGATAGAATTCTGGAAGATGTGACTTGTCATACAGGAATTAGAAAAAATGCAGTGGCTTTTAAAAACAGTTTGAGGTGTAAGGGAAGTGTTCTCCATTGTGTCTAGTCAGGCTTTGCCTCCACATATCACACATTTCTCTAGTCCAAATGAGCCACTATTCTGCACAGATTGATTCCATATGGGGATGAGTGACATGGTTTTATATTCAAAGACATAGATGTGTTAGTCTAGAATATTAGTATGCAAAGGGATCTTGTAGCACCTTAGAGACTGAGGATATTATCAAACGCTTGCTCTGTCCTCCCTCCGTGCTGATGCAACGAAAAAGGCACCACTTTTCATTAGGAGAAACTTCCACTAATGAAAAGCAGCGCCTTTTTCATCACTTCAGCATGGAGGGAGGATGGATCAAGCATGCCAGGAGAATGACGTTGTGTGATAACGGAACCCTTCCCAGTACAGTGATGTCATTCTCATGAGCTCCTCTGAGGCTTGTTTCAAACATCTAATAAATCTCCTAAGAGAAAAAATTTGTAGCAAACGCTTTCACAGACCAAGGCTGCATCTGCACTGCAGAAATAATCCAGTTCGACGCCGCTTTAACTGCCATGGCTCCATTCTATGGAATCCTGGGATTTGTAGTTTGTTGTGGCACCAGAGCTCTCTCACAGGGAAGGCCAAATATCTCACAAAACTACAAATCCCAGAATTCCATAGCATTAAGCCATGGCAGTTAAACTGGATTGTTTCTACAGTGCAGATGCTGCCTTGGTCTACATCCTCCAGGCATCTGAGGAAGTAGATGTCTACAACTTCTTTCTCTCAGTTAATTTATAAGGTGCTACAAGATCCCTTTGCATATGCTTTTATATAACTGTGGTATAAGGAGGGGGAGTGAGAAAAGTTCTCTTTCTCTCTCTCTCTCTTCTATTATTAGTTCAAGCACTAGATGCAAAAAAATGCAAGAAGAAATGAAAAGATTTTGTTTAAAATGACAACAAACAGAAGAGTCAATTCCAAAACATTTTTTAAAAATGAATAGAGAGGAACCAACACATTTATGATGGCTTCACTGTTTTACTTGTTTTCATGTATGTCATATGTTGGTTGCAATCCAACATTTCCTCAGCAAAGCATAAATATTTGCCCACAGAAATATGCAGCAGCACTACATGACACCCATGCAGAATAGTAATATTGCACAGTACCATTGTGCAATGGGAAATGGGAAATGCACAGCTGCAATCTACAATGTCCAGTGTGAAACTGCCACCTGCAATGCACAACTGCAATATGCAAAGCTCAACCTGCAATGCACACCCATTGCTGTATGCACCGCTTCACTTCCGCCACTCTCAGCAGAATATGTCTGCTGCACTGTTGTGAATAATTCACCCCACATGCATAACACAAGTTACATATGTCACTGAGAGGGTGCCAGGCATTCATTGTTAAGGTCAAAATAAATCATTCTTATCAACAGTAAGACATGCATCATCACTTTGACTGAATCCCATGCACAATTAGTTGCTTAAACCTGACAGCTTTCGGTTAACCAATAAGGAAATCATTGTCATAGTATTTATTTCAATCCCATTGAAGTCAATGGGAATCTAGCCATTGTCAATCTCTAATGTCACTTAAGTACATATATTTTACACTCACAAATACACCCATTAATAAATGCCGACTATATAATGTACATAGATGTTATCCTCACAAGGCTTAAAATATTTCAGCTTTGGATTGAATTTTGTGAACAACAGCAAACCACTTAAAGCATTATGGAGAGTGCTGCCTAGCCTTTTGAAATAAAGCATTCATGCTGGAAAATAATACAAATACTTCAGATATGAAACAATATGCACCTTCTTTAAATTGTTTCTAATGATAGAGGGTTATTAATAAAATCCATAAACCATTAGTACAGTTATGGCTGCTTTGTTCTGAATTACACATAGACCTTTCATGTTTATTCCTCACAGAAAATGCATTAAAAAAATGAGATCCTCTCTAATTGCACTCTCTGAAGATAGCTGGTAAAATCATTTCTAGCAGCTATAAATCAATTGCAGTATTTAAATGACCTGCCAGGTGCATCTTCTGGGTATCAGACTAATTAAGGGAATGTATTAATTGCAACTATTCATCAACACCACCAATGTTGTTAGGTATCCCTTACAATGAATCTTTTCACCAAATTATCCAGCAATAAAACTGCAGTTTGACCAAGAGGGGGTGGGATGGGGTAGGGAAAGTTGAATTTTAAAGACATAAATACACATTGTAGACTTTTCCGTAAATTTTTATTGGAACCTAGTCCAAGAAATGGTTGGATCTTGCTGTGTCTTTCCATGTAGATTAATATATTATATATACAGAATGTTGAACACATAGAGAATATTTTTGAAAAAGAAATGTTTTTTGTTCCTTTAGATTTACATTTTCTCTCAAAGATGAATTAATGTGTTAATGATAATTTTTATTTTATTTTATTTTTATGCTGCCTTTCTCCCAGAGTGGGACCCAAGGCGGCTGACAAAAGAACATCAATTAAAATCTAATACAGCCAGACCCCCATATCCACAGAATTAATATTCATAGGTTCAGTTATCTGCATGACACAAAATAGGAACACATACCATAGAGTCACACTGGAAAATGCCTAGAAAGGCTTCCTCTGTAGGCATCTTGTACCTCCAATGCAACTCTATGGTATTTTTTATTTAAAAAAACTCTATGGTATGTTTTTACTGGCAGTCCTTTATTTTAATAGGGTTTGCTGTTATCCATAGTTTCCGGTAGCCACAGTAAATTCCCAATAACACAGGGTCCAACTGAATAATTTTAAAAACTATTAAATACCCAATAAAAAGCCTCTGTGAGCACAGTTACATATTAAAAGCCTGCTTAAACAAAAGGTTTTTTGCCTCCCAGCAAAGAAAAGCAGGGAGGGAGCCAGCCTAGCCTCCCATGGGAGGGTGTTCGAGAGGGTGGGAGCAGCCACTGAGACGGGTCTCTCTCGTATCCTCACCAAGCAAGCCTGTGATAGTGGCAGGACTGAGAGAAAGCCTTCCCCTGATGATCTTAGAACCCTTGCAGGTTTGTATAATAATAAGTGTTGGTGTGATATAATTCTGGTGTCAAACAAGGACTCTGTGGGAGACCATGGTTCAATTCCCCACTCAGCCCTGGAAACCCACAGGGTGACCTTGGGCAAGTCACTCTCTCTCAGCCTTAGAGGAAGACAACAGCAAATTCCCTCTGAACAAATTATGACAAGAAACCCTTAGGACAGAGTTGCTATAAGATGGAATAAACTATGAGGTGTATAACAACAGCAATAATGGTAATAAGAAAGTGGAAGGTTTCTGAGAGATTAGATAACTTTATGTAGACTAAGGACTTTTTCAGACGGGCTAAAAACACCATTGCAGGCACAGAACAGGGTCGAGAAAGGGTTTACAATATAACTGTTAGGTGGATTTGTAATTGGTTAACTGATCAAACGCAAATGGTAGTCACCAATGGCTCGTCTTCATCCTGGAGAGAAGTGACCAGTGGGGTGCCACAGGGTTCTGTCCTGGGTCCAGTGCTAGTCAACATCTTTATCAATGACTTGGATGAGGGAATAGAGGGTATGCTTATTAAGTTTGCAGATGACACCAAATTAGGAGGGGTAGCTAATACCCCAGAGGACAGGATCAGAATCCAAAATGACCTCAACAGATTAGAAAGCAGGGCCAATATTAACAAAATGAATTTCAACAGGGAGAAATGTAGGATACTACACTTAGGCAGTAAAAATGAAATGCACAGATATAGGATGGGTGACACATGGCTTGAAGGCAATACATGCGAAAGGGATCTAAGAGTCTTAGTGGGCCACAAGCTGAACATGATTCAGCAATGTGATACAGCAGCTAAAAAAGCCAATGCAATTCTAGGCTGCATTAATAGGAGTATAGTGTCTAGATCAAGGGAAGTAATAGTGCCACTGCTTTGGTCAGACCTCACCTAGAATACTGTGTCCACTTCTGGGCACCACAATTCAGGAAGGATATTGAGAAGCTGGAATGTGTCCAGAGGAGGGCGACCAGGATGGTGGGAGGTCTGGAGGCCATGCCCTATGAGGAGTGACTTAGGGAGCTGGGCATGTTTAGTCTGGAGAAGAGAAGGTTGAGAGGGGACATGATAGCCATGTATCAATATTTGAAGGGATGTCATACTGAGGATGGAGCAGGCTTGTTTTCTGCTGCTCCAGAGACTAAGACACAGAGCGATGGGTTCAAACTACAGGAAAAGTTATTCCACCTAAACATTAGGAAGAACTTCCTGACAGTAAAACTGTTCAGAAGCAGAATACACTTTCTCATAGTATGTTGGAGTTTCTTTCTTTGGTGGGTTTTTTTTTAATTCATATTTATTTAGTTTTCATTGCAAAGTATACAAACAAGTAAAAAAGACAACATGAATACAAACAGTAGGCATAATCTAGAGCAGTGATGACGAACCTATGACATGCATGTCAGCACTGACACACGTAGCTATTTGGGCGGACACGCAGCCGTAGGCCTCCTCCCCCACCCACCCACCGACAACCTCACCACCCTCCCTAAAGTGGCAATCGGTTGCCACTTTAGGGAGGGTGGAGGAAAGTGGCAGCCAGGGCTACGAAGCCCCGATCACCACTTTAGGGAGGCGTGGGGGGGAGCCTCCCCCCACCTGACACCCCGAGGCCTGCCATGCTTCCCCGGAGCCACCTCAGAAAGGCTGGGTAAGCGGCTGGCGGGCAGGAGTCTGCCCGGCCTGTCCCTGGCCTTCCCAAGGGGGCTCCAGGGCTTTGAAGCCCTGGAGCCACCTTGAGGAGGCCAGGGAAGGCAGTGGGAGGGAGGGAGGGACTCTGCCCGGCCTCTCCCCGGCCTTCCCGAGGGGGCTCAGAGGCTTCGAAGCCCCAGAGCCACCTCGGAAAGGCTGCAAAAGGTGGCAAGTGGGAGGGACTCTGCCTGGCCTCTCCCCGGCTTTCCCAAGGGGTCTCCGAGGCTTCAAAACCCCAGAGCTGCCTCGGGGAGGCTGGGGGAGGCGGCAGTGGGAGGGAGGCAGGGCCTCTGCCTGGCCTCTCCCCGGCCTTCCCGAGGGGGCTCCAGGAGCCACCTTGGGAAGGCTGGAGAAGGTGACAGGAGGGCAGGAAGGAGACTGGCCGGCCTCTCCTTGGGCTTCCCGAAGGGGCTCTGGGGATTGAGAGCCCCATATAGCTTTTTCAGGAAGGCTGGGAGGGGTGAGGGGGGCGCGGGCTTTTCAGCCACCCCCACCCTCCCAAAGCTGCAACAAGGCTTGGAAAGCTCAATCACAGCTTTGGAAAGGGAGGGCTAAAAGCACCTTTCCTGCCAACTCCCCACTCTCCTGGGGCTTGCCTCCCCACCCAAATGGAGCCAAGCCCCAGGAGAGCAGGGAGTTGAGCGCCTGGCTTGCTCAGCAAGCACTCCATTTAAATCAGCTCCTCTCCCTTGAATGGGAGGGAGAGAAGCTGATTTAAATGGGGTGCTTGCTGAGCAAACCACGAATAATCAAAACTGCAAGAGTGAAAGCTGTGAATGTGGAGGGGCAACTGTATACATTTATGTTATTTAAACAATAAATATTGTGAAGTAATGTTTTTTCCTCAAAGTGACACACCACCCAAGTTATGCTCAATTTTTTGGCGAAGTTTGACACACCAAGCTCAAAAGGTTGCCCATCACTTATCTAGAGCCTTAAGCTAGAACATTCCCCCCCCCCGGCTTATTATTGAAGGAATTTGTTCAAGTATTCATTGGTTCATTTGTCATTTTCCATATGCAATGTACCACGTGGGAACATGGTGAACATCTACTTCTACATCATTCCGGCGCATCCAACACAACCAACACATTCAAGTGCGAGGGAGGAGGTGTTATAGAGCATGTTTGCGTGTTAATATAATCAATGAAGTCGTGCCATTTCTCAATAAAAGAGTTTTTTGGTTTATGGCCCTGTTGTGTGTTCATTTTGTCAGTAAGTTTTTCATAAAGCCATTGGTCCCACACTCCGTGCCACCATTCTTCCATATTGACTTGCCCTGTCTTCCATGTGGCAGCTATTGTAATTCTAGCTGCTGTCAGTAGGAAGTTTATTAGGTGTCTGTTTTTTACATTTTTATTTTTGCCCGTGAAGATGGAAAGAAGTAAAAGTGCTGGGCAAAAATGGATCATTTGTTTTGTGATGGAAGATATCAGATGTAAATTTTTTTGCCAGAATAGTTTAATTTGGGGGCAGTCAAACCACATATGTCTGTAAGTACCCCAGTTGTGGCAGTTTCTCCAACACATGGGAGGTGTGTTTCATGTTATCTGTGATATTTGCACAGAGGTCAGATACCATTTGTGAACTACCTTCAGGAAGGATTCTCTGGTTAATGCAGATCTCGATTTCAATTGTGGTATTGACCATACTCCACTCCATTCTTTATCTGAGAAGGACATTCCAAAGTCTGTTTCCCACACTCCTTTAAGGGCGGAGTGGGTATGTGGCTTCATTTATCATACAGTATATTTAAGAGGCCAATCCTTTGGTGTTGCTTTCAGCGGTTACGCATTTGGAATCGAATAGAGTCAAGAGGTGTGGGATGTCTCCTGCATGAGTTAATCTGGAAATAAGTGAGGTTATTTGACCGAGCTGAAGCCAAGTTAGTTGGGATGGTGGTATAATTCTTTGTATATTGTTATGGGACATTGCTTTTCCATCAGGGAAAAGGTCATCTTTGGAGGTTTTTAAACAGGGGTGGATGACCAACTATCGGGAATGATTTGATTATGCATTTCTCCATGGCAGGGGGTTGGACTGGATGGCCCTTGAGGTCTCTTCCAACTCTATGACTCTATGATTCTATGATGTCAACCCTGTCCCGTGCTGCCCCCGTGCTGCCCCCATGCTGCATCCATTATACTGTAATCATGGGGAAACATCATTAATAGATGACCCATTCTGTTTCTGTCATGGAATCATGGGTGCTCTGAAAGGTGCCCCGTTCCTCTCCTGTTATGCTGGCATGATGCCAGCTGCGGGGTGAGGTCTGTTCTGAACACTTCCAGTGGAGATCAAGATGAGGAGGTGAGTGACACCCTTCCCCCCCCTCCCCGGGTTACCTGTAATTTTAAAACTGTGTTTTGGGGCTTGGTTTTTAAAGTTGATGTTTGGTTGGGTTCTTATTTTTAAATTTCCCGCACGACCGTTCTCTCGTGGGAACAGGCGAGATTTGCTTTCTGGGATGTAAATGCAGCTTTATGACAGCTGTATTCACTCCTGGCCAACCGAAGGGAGGGGGAGGACATTCCTTTTGTGAAAAAAGGTAAGTGTCTGGGGGGAAAAGTTTATTCCGTGGCAGGGACGGGAGTGGGGTGGGAGGGTGGCTAGCAAAGCAGAAACGGGGTATAAGTCCCTGTCTGAAAAGGTCCTTAATTCTAATCTGTTATATCTGATGACACTGCTATCCGTGAGATCAGCCAGCTTTGGCAATAGCAATAGCATTTATATTTCTATACCTGTTATCAGTGCAAAGCACTCCCTACGCGGTTTACAATGTGTTGCCCCCAACAAGCTGTGTACAACTTCATGAAAGTCAGGACATTGCCTGTTTTCATAATATTTTTATTGCCAGAGCAGTTGATTCTGGTCCTGAAAACTACATTTTCTGCCAAACCTACCCAATCTCTCTCAGAATTCATTTTAGATTCTTGCCTCTCCAGTTCCTGCAGCACACTTACTATCCATCTACACTGCACCGTTATAACAGTTTGACGCCACTTTAACTGCCATAGCTCCATCTTACTGGATCCCAGGATCAGTAGTACGGTACTTAGATTTCACTAATGCCCTCTCATGAACTAGAGCTCTCTGAATTCAAAGTACCCCCACAAAACTACAAATCCCCAGGATTCCATCAGAATGGAGCCATAGCATGAAAGTGGTATCAAAGGTCTATAACTCTGTAGTGTGGATATCCCCACACTGGGTTGTGGCAGGTGTCAAAATGGATCCTGGAAACAAGAGAGGTTGCAGAAGTCTCAGAGACTGTACCCAAAACATTGTGATACAACCTTGATCCATTAAACTTTTAAAGCATAATTTCCCAAACTTGAAATTTAGTGTTAAGATGAAAATCCATCTGTAGAATGCAAAGACATGTTAGTCTAGAACATCAGTGTGCAAAGGGATCTTGTAGCACCTTTGAGACTAACTGTGGCCTTGTTTACATGGGCCAGAATACGCTGGCTTCCTAGTGGTGTATTCTGGCCCTGGATCAGGTCCCTTGCTCCCCAGTTACTGCATGAAATGGGCAGGAGTCCACATAGAAACAGTGGCCCATCTCTACAGCTGCCACTGCTTCCACCCACATCACACTCTCCAAAGCCAGGAAAAGGATCTGCAGCATGTGATCAAGGCCCCCTGCATTTGGCCAGGCTTGGTCACATGTTGCAGGCCTGCTTCCTGGCTTCAAAGAGTGAAACATGAACAGTAGCTGCAGAGACAGGCTGGTGTAGCAGTATGGCCTCCTGTGGACCAGTGAGGCCAAATCCATTTTTCCCCAGAATGAGATGGTTTTTCCCAGGTATTTTGCTGAAAAGTTTTATTGGGTTTGTCTCCATCTTCCCCCTGTCTTTGCCCCAGGCATTATGAGCACTGCCTAGGGGCAAAACAGGACAAAAGCTCTGCATCATCTGCACTGCAGAGCTTGAATACCCTGTCTAGATATGGAATGAGAGAAAGAAGTTGGAGTATAAGCTGTCCTAGACTTAGTCTACTTCCTCAGATCTGAGACATACTTCAGGCATTTTGCCAGGACAACAAAAGAAGAACAGTAGAGATACAATATGGACACTCCTCCTTGTACAATTCCACATGCCTCAACCAGTGACAAAATAATTCCCACTTGAACTGATGTAAAGTCAACATAGTTTGCCTTCAAGTTGTTTCCAGTTTATGTGTGAAGACACACCCAACTAAAGGTGGTGGCAGGTTTGGGTGTGCAACGCCAGTACCCTGGTGAGATCAAATTCTTTTACCCAAAAAGGCCCTGATGCTGAATATAAAGTTCAAAAAAGGAGGAAGTTTATTTTAAAGAACAAAAGTAAAGGGCTTTTTCCTCCCCAGCTCTAAAAGCTTGAAATAAAAGATACTTTACAGTTTGAATTTCAGCAATCTTCAGGGTGTCATCTCTCTGGGTTTGATTTTGGTTTGATCTCCTCACTCAATGGAGCTGGTGCAGGGTCTTTCAGCTCCTGATTCCTTTGACTTATAGGTTGTTGGTTACTAATTAGGCTAAATGGTATATGAAATGCCCTTCCCGGCTGTCTGGGCCTGTTTGCCACCAATAAAACAGCTCCCTGCAAGCTCACAGCAAAGACTGAGCAAAAAAACTAAGAAACTTCTAGCTAAACAGAGCTTGCTGGGAAGGGACAAACCAAACCTGGAAAAATGCACGGGAATTCTTCAGCTCCTCCCACAACTCTAATACCATGAAACATTCCTATGCTCAGACATACTAAGGCCTGAACTAAACGAAGGAAAATGCAGGGGAGATTCAAACAGTTCTGGCTGGACATCACACTCCTGCTCAAAATTTCAATGAAATGTTGCAATCTTATGACCTATCTTATCCATTTATACAGCAAACCCAAAATGTTTTATCTAACTCTGAACAGGGTAACTAAGTCTGTCAAAGGTCTTTGATATTTGATCACTTTGCCTAGGTAAATAGTGTTGCTTTTCTATGCATCTGGATTCTTCCTTGAATTCAGATCTCTGTACAGACCTGTAGATCAGGGTTTCCGCTTTAACTATGTCCATAGTTGTTAGTGCTGCTTTGTCTCTGAAAGTTATAAAATGGATGACTCTAGCAAAGCACGTTGAAGACTCAGCCACTGAGAGAACTTTGTGAATTTCCTGGCATCTAAATGAGGCAACCTTATGCTGGGTGCATTTACCAAGTCTATTTTGCAGCTACTGATCTCTGGCAGGCACTCAGGTAACACAGAGTATGTTTCAGTTCTACTTCTGTTGTGATCAGGAACATCTAACTCCATCAGGAATTTTGGACCAATCAGCCAAGTGGATGACTGCACCTTTTGGGCTGAAGCTCCTCTTGTAGCAATATCAGCTGGATTTAACTCAGAAGGAACATATTTCCATTGACTTTGTTGAGTGCGAGAAAGAATTTTGTTCACTCTGTTGGTTATGTACATTTTAAATCTCTTTGTAGTGTTTGTGAGGTACCCTAATATGACCATACTGTCAGGATACAATAATATTCTATGGAATTTTTTTTTCCACCTCCATACAAATGGTTTGAAGAAGTTGGGTAGCTAGCAAAGCAGCACACAGCTCTAATCTGGGTATTGTCTGTTTCGGTGCTACCTTTCCTTTGGCCATAATAAATCCTATATGCCTCTCAGTACTGCTCCTTGCTCTCAAATACGCTACTGAGGCAATTGCCTTTTCAGAAGCATCACAAAAAATATGTAACTCATAAACGGTATTTGGTCCATGCTCTACAGGAACATACTGTCTGGGCACAGTAAGGTGTTCAATGTCTTTGATCTGAGATGCCCAGGCCTTCCATGCTATGTCCAGGGCTGGGGGCAGATTTTCATCCCAGTCTTTAACTTGGTTTATTACTTCTCTAAAGATGTTTTTGGCCACTGTAAGCACTGGTGCTGCAATACCCAAGGGGTCATAAATACTATTAATTGAAGAGAGTACTTTCCTCCTTGTAGTCTGAAGTTCAAGTTTTGGGATTCTGATCGAAAGTCTATCAGTGAAGACATTCCACAAAATACCAAGACTACTCTGTGTACGCTTGTCTTCAAAGATTGTTGTGACATCCTTTTCAACAAGCTCTTCTTTAGGAAAAATCTCCAAAACTTCTCTGCTGTTAGAGACTACTTTATGAAGCTTTATATTAGCCAAGTTTAGCACAAACTGTACCTCTTTAACAACTCGGCTAGCTTCCTGTGCTGAGTCAAAGGAAATCAGTAAGTCATCCACGTAAAAGTTTGAGTTGATTGCTCGATAAGCCTCTGTACTACACTGATCTTTATAAGTTTCTGCAGTCCTTTAAAGACAGTAGTTAGCTACCGCTGGGCTAGGGGTATTTCTGAAAACATGTACTCTCATGCGGAACTCGGTGATATTTTCCAAGGTTTCCGTGTTTTGGAACCACAGGAACTTAGGAACTTAGTGGTGATGTTCCAGCTTAACCAGGAAGGCATAGAACATTTTGTGTATGTCTGCTGTCACCGCTATTCTCCTTTCTCTAAACTTCAGAAGTGCTCCTAGTAAGCTGTTAAGCAAGTCTGGATCTTTAAGAAGAACATCATTAAGTGAGATGTTTTGCACCTTTGCACTTGAGTCAAAAACTATTCTCACCTTTTCTGACTTTTGTGGGTGAGTTACCTTATGGTATGGCAGGAACCATTGTTCTTGGGGTTCACTGCACAAAGGAACTCTTTCAGCATAGTTGCTTATGAACAGATCTTCAATGAACTGCACAATTTGTTCCTTTAAAGTGGGGTCTTTAAGCATTCTATTTCTCAAAGCAAAAAGTCTTTTCTCAGCAAGTTGGTGGTTGTTAGGCAAAATTGGTCAATCTTCTCTAAAGGGAAGGGTTCCATCCAGCTCCCTTCACTATTCTGGACTATCTCTAGATTCATTATGTCTAGGAACTTTCTTTCCTCATGGGAAAAGGCTATGTCCTCGTCTCTTGTTGAAGTTTCAAAAATGGCACTGTTGTCTGGGATAATACCAAAGCAACAGACTTTAATGTGGCTTAGGCAACTTTGTAGTTGCATGGGTTGTGTATTCGGAAATTGGCTATTGCCTGTAAGATTGAACGCTGTTGGTGGACTTTTGCTATGGACACACACAGGTCCAATTGCTATCCATCCTAGTGGCAATTTCTGTGCTATTGGCGCACCTGGAGGTCCATTTACTTGCTTCAAGACCTGGAACAGCTCTGGGAAATCTGAGCCTATCAGGAGGGAAATTTCGGCATCTTTGTCTAATGCAGGAATTTCTTTTGCTGTAGCCTTCAGGTGTGCATGGCTTTCAGTTACAGCCTTGGTTGCTATTTGGTTCTTGCTTCTTCGGATAGAAGGGCACTAAAGAGGAAATTTAATGCACCTTTTGCCATCGCACGGCAAAATCATAAACTCAGTTGCCACTCTACCCTGCATTTGTTGTTGTCCAGCACAGGTAGATATGGTGTATTCAAGCCTCTTGGTGTGGCCAAGGATGCATCGCTCTGTGAATATAGGGCAATATAAAGTCTTTTTCTAAAGTGAGGTTTGTTCTCTGAGAAAACTTCAGCTAGACAAATCGGATGGCGTATCCTAGTCTGTGCTGAGTCCTGGCATAGCTTTGTGCATGCCACAACTGACTCTGCTTCTGAAGTAGGTTTAATTGCCTTTTCTGCAGTCTCACTTTTAGGACTCTCTGTTTTCTTCTTGAGTTTAGGTGACACTGAACGTGATTTAAAATGGTGCATTGCTGAACAGTGCTGTGGGCTACTACATTCTGCACATTTCACCTTTACTTTGCAGTTTTTAGCAAAGTGACTTCTTGAACCGCAGCATCGGAAGCAAACCTTTGCTTTAGCTGCTATTTCCAGCCTTTCGTCATAAGGCCTTTTTGAGAACTCTTTACAATCTCCAAGGCTATGTGAGTTATTATGAATGGGACATGGAATTTCTTTAGTCTCTGGCTTCTTATCTGACTTAAACTGAGTGACCTCAGTAGATTTAACTACAACCATGCTCTTCCCCATCTCTTTGATAGGTTTTTTTGTCCTCCTTTACAGTCTTCCCTAGATGCATACTCTGGTAAAGGGTTGGGAACCCAGTCTGTGGGTCATTTCTTTCCTTTGCAGCTCTTGTCACTAAGGTCATAAGGTAACTAAAGGGTGGGTAGCGTTACATGTTGAGTTCCTTATAAGAAAACACCTCTCTTCCCCACATCTCCTGGAGCTAAAAGGGTAGTTTTTGGAGCACCTGCCTCTGTGTGATGTGCTGATCTAAACAGGCTAGACCAGGTAACTCTGGATTACATTTTGCAGACTGAAGTTCAACTAAAAGATCACTTAAGTCCCAAAGCTGATTGTAGTCCTTTGACTTGAGGACTGGGAACTTATAAAGCCAATTCAATAAGAATGCTTCTGTTTCTGTTGATGCACCATATCACTCCTCTACTCTGTTCCACGCTGTCTGCAATACCTTATCCGGGTCTGACACGTAGGCCGCATAGACTCTCTGGACCTGAAGGGACGAGTTGGGGCCCAACCATGCCATGAGCAAGGTGAGCTCCTCATCTGCTTGCAGCTTCAAATCTCTAATGGCTCTCTGAAAAGTTACCATCCATAAGATAAAGTCTTCAGGAAGGTTTGAGAATTTCTGGACTCCCTTGTCTCTAAGGTCCTTCCTGGGAGTTTTAAACATAAGTGGTGAACAAGACTCCGTGAAGGTGGGAATCGTCTCTGCAGGCTGGAAGAAGCGTGGACTCCTTTTAGTCTGCAAATCAGCTTTACTAGCATTCAAGTCCATAGATTCTCTAGGCCTGTACGTCTTGGGACCTTCAGCAGCCGGTGCTTGCTGGATGGTTACGCCAGCATGGCTGGGAATTTGGCTTCCCGCCATGGGTTTCTGGTCTCCAAAGGATTCATTGACTGACAAATTTATAGGTAGACAGTTACGATGAATGACCTTCTCTTTGCAGACAAGTTCCTCTGTAGGCTGAAGCCATGGAATGGCAAGTAATTGTGTCTTGCTAGCATCTAAGTTAGGAGGTGACTTGACCACTGGGTCGTGTGGGGAGCTCTCACCCACAAAGAACAAGGTAGACATCCTGTCTTTAGGCTCTTGTGTAGGGAGCTTTCTCAAATTTTCTTCACTCAGATCATCTTGGAAGGTCTTGGCTAAAATCCTGGCCTTCAAGGCCTCCTTAGCCTTGAGTAGAAGTTTCTTCTCATTCTGAATAGCAAGTTCTTGCCTTTCTTGCACTACTTTGAGGGCAGCTTCTTGCTATTCTAAATCAACCTCTTGATGGGAAAAGGTTAGTTCTTCACTGGCCATTGCTGCTTCTGCTTCAGCATGCAATATTTCAGACTTCAATTTCATTCTTTCCACTTCTTTGAACTGCTGGGCTGCTATAGACAAACTCCAGCTAGCATGGGAAGAAGAACTGCTACTACAACCTTTACTGGAGTGGGAACCATGTCTGTGCGAAGAAGACTTGCTGGTGTGACAGGTTTTGGGGCTCTTTGCACTTTGAGGTTTCGCTGGGTATACTCTTCTGCTGGACTTGGCATGGCCGGCAGGGGACTTTTCACCCTCTTTATTAAGTTCCAAACTCTGCAGCCGGAACTTGACTGTGTCCAAAACTGCACTGTACTCCTTTTCTTTATCTCCAACTTCTTCCAGGAACTGTTTTAGTCTGGATTCTGCATCGGGATTGTTAATGGTCTGAAGTGTTTGGATCCTTTTATTCACCACATCTTTCCACTGTAGAAAACTGGATTGCTGGGCAAGCTCTCTTCTTTGCATGTCTTTCAAGCCACAGACTGCTGACAGCAAGGACATGGCATGCTGCAAACTCTTCCAGGCTTCCAGTTCTTTCACACTTAAGTGCCTTTCCTCCTCCAACAGCAGTTCTAGGGCCTTCTCAGTCGGGTGCCTGTCTCTGAGGGAGCGAGTGTCATGTGTGTGTCCATGTGCTGTTTCTTCAGAAAGCCTATCTATTCTGGCTGGTCCTAGTCGCCAAAGCAACAACTCAGCAAGGATGAAGAGGACTAAATGATGTAGTGCTGATTTTTAATTACAGCTTGCTACTGCTCCGCTCTCCTGCTATCACCACTCCTATGCTACTTCAGCACAGCCAGACCTGGAGTTGGTTGAAGAGTCTTCTAGCTCCTTTCTTCAGATTTGCAATGTGAACAAACATAAAACACACGTTATTCTCTTTATAAAGCTCCATCCATATACTTAAATGGAAAAAGTTCTTCCAAAATGGCCACCGACCATGTGCTCAGAACTCTGCAGCAGAAGTAGACCCAAAATGGCTGCTGACCATGTGCTCAGAACTCTGCAGGAAGAAGTAGACGCAAAATAGCTGCTGTAGCAAGACAGGCTATCTTAACACAGCAACTTTTGCTTCTTCCCTTTCACAGCCACAGAAAGGCCTCTTCTCCCTCTATGCGAGTCTTGGGAAACTTGCTTCAATGCAGGGCCATGCACTGGAGCTCTCTCTTAACAGACGGGAGCGGCAAAAACCACCAGATAGTCTTACACTGTGAAGACACACCCAACTAAAGGTGGTGGCAGGTTTGGGTGTGCAACGCCAGTACCTGGTGAGATCACACTCTTTTACCCAAAAAGGCTCTGATGCTGAATATAAAGTTCAAAAAAGGAGGAAGTTTATTTTAAAGAACAAAAGTAAAGGACTTTCTCCTCTCCAGCTCTAAAAGCTTGAAATAAAAGATACTTTACAGTTTGAGTTTCAGCAATCTTCAGGGTGTCATCTCTCTGGGTTTGATCTTGGTTTGATCTCCTCACTCAATGGAGCTGGTGCAGGGTCTTTCAGCTCCTGATTCCTTTGACTTATTTGTTGTTGGCAACTAATTTGGCTAAATGGTGTAAGAAATGCCCTTCCTGTCTGGGCCTGTTTGCCACCAATAAAACAGCTCACAGCAAAGACTGAGCAAAAACTAAAAAACTTATAGCTAAAACAGAGCTTGCTGGGAAGGAACAAACCAAACCTGGAAAAATGCTGAGGAATTCTTCAGCTCCTCCCACAACTCTAATACAATGAAACATTCCTGTGCTCAGACATACTAAGGCCTGAACTAAAATGAAGGAAAATGCAGGGGAGATTCAAACAGTCCTGGCTGGACATCACATTATGAATCCCATAAGGGGCAACATTTCTTCAGAGAGGGATTACGATTGCCTTCCTCTGAGACTGAGAGTGTGTGTCTTGTCCAAGATCATCCAGCAGGTTTTCCATGGCTGAGCAGGGATTCAAACCCTGGTCTCCAGAGTCTAAGGGCTCATATACATGGGCCAGAATATGCTGGCTTCCCATCGGCATATTCTGCCCACAGATCTGGCCCGTTGCTTCCACGTTACTTGCACAGAACAGGATGGACTCCAGACTGACATACCAGCCAGTCTCTGCAGACACCATCACTGTTGCCTGCATCCCACTCTCCACAGCCAGGAAGCCGGCCCACAGCATGGGAGCAAGGCCACCTGCATGTGACCAGCCTTGGTCACATTCTGCAGGACACTTTCCTGGCAACAGAAGTGCAAGGCAGATTGCAACTGCAGCGATCGACTAGCGTAGCAGTCTAGGCTCCTGTGTTCACATGGGGCCCAATCTGTTTTATTTTGGGCTGAGCTGATTTTACCAGGCATTTTTTAAAAACAGTGTAATGGGCTTTACCCCATCTTTCCTCCAGGGGGTCATGAGGACTGTCCGGGGGGAAACGAGGCAAAAGCCCTGTGTTGTCAGGACTGCAGGGCTCCAGGATGAGGGCAAGACAGGGTAAATTGCCCATCTAGACAAGCCGCTAGTCCAACACTCAAACCACTATACCATACTGGCTCGGCAAGTCAACAAGACTAATAAAAAGTCAAGTGGGAAACCAGCGAGAAAAAAATCTTGATATCTAATCCAAAAAGCCCTATTTGGTCACTTAGATGAAATATTTTGTATTGTTTTCTTAGGACATTATCACACTATACTATTATAGTGCTATTGTTTCACTTTAACTGCTCTGGCTGCCTCCTATGGAATTCTGGGGTTTGTAGTTTAGTGAGGCCTAAGAGCTCTCTGGCTGAAAGTTCTAGCCTCTCCCTAAACTTCAAATCCCAGGATTCCATAGGAGGCAGCCAGAGCAGTTAAAGTGGAATAATAGCACTGTAACAGTGTAGTATGATAATGTCCTTAAACTCGATACATCCATAATGTTATGTGTACCATTATTATTACTTTTTATAATTATAACTGCAACAAAATCTTAATTTTTTTCCCTAATGCATAGTGCTTTCTGACATTACAAAAGAATACTTGATACTTTATCTTTTTATCCATTTGGGGCTGAAATGTCTGAAAAGCAGAACATCAGGTGCAAAAAGCTGACAGGGGAAAAAACAGAAGGTGGAGATGTTAATGGGAAGCTATTGTATAGTCAACAAAAAAATAGAGAGAGTCCTATTATTTCACAATCACACCACTGAAATCAGTTCATTCAAAAACTATGAGGACAAACTCTAGTAAAACTCTAGTCAACAGTTCTATACAATTGTTCTGAAGTTTGATTCCTTCCCTCCAATTGATCTCAAACACACTTACAGGAGGAGAGGCAGGGAGGGTTGGTTCTTGTTGACCTGCTTTCTTATTTTCACCACATACCCCATTTTCTCTCTTCAGTTATTTATGAGGTACCTATCACCTTTGCACCCTAGCACCGAGCACAGTGATATTTAACGAAGTCTTTCTCATTGCTATCCACCAGACACTAACTGTCATTGTTTCATAGATGCCTTCTGCCACAATGAAAGGAAATACCAGATCTCTGCCTAATGTTATAGACCTGCCTAGTGGGCAGACCAGAATTAGGCATCATATAATTCAGACCATTGTGACTGATATGACATAAAACTGTAAGTTAGCCCACCTTTTCTGTCTGCCAGGGATCATTCTATCCATTGTACCTAGCTCTCCTACCCAGTACTGACATAATCCAGTCGTCCGGATATTGTACACTAGTAGATCAAATCCCAGTGTACTCAAAAAAAATCTTTGGAGAGTCTTGTAACAATCTAAATTTTCTATCTATAAAATAGGATTGAGAAAAAAACAGTTGTACATGGAGAATATAAGAGAGCTAAGAAAATAGTACTATCAGTTCCATGACCAGCACTACCATTAGACAGAGTGTGGTGGCCATCTCAAATGGCAGATTCTGGAAAAGTGTCAGGATTTTATCACACCATGTTTTTTCACAGCAATCACATTAGTGAAACAAACAGGAATATAGATTTTCCTTGTTTTTTTTCCGGCCTGTGAGGCCGTGTTCTGGAATAGTTTCTTTCTGACATTTTGCCTGCGTCTGTGGCTGGCATCCTCATAGAATCTGAGAATCTGAATCTGAGGATGCCAGCCACAGATGCAGGCAAAACATCAGAAAGAAACTATTCCAGAACACAGCCTCACAGCCCAGAAAAAATCCAAAGGAAAATCTATGGGCGCCAGCTGTGAAAGCCTTCGACTTCACATCAAATGGGAATATATTAGTTTGAAAACATTTGTGCTTGTCTAAATGGTGAAAATACTCCTCATAGAATTTGAGGAGAAAACCTTTTGTCCCAATGGGATCCTACAGCAATTCAGCGTATTTGGAAGGAGTGGGGCTAAAAACTCCAAACATTTTTTGAAACTCCAAAGGAAATGTGCATTTCTGCTCATTGGGACAACCAATGCAATTTATTGCACCGTCCAGAGAGGGTGGAACTGGACATTTGATTGGTCAGATGTGTGCAGGGGCGGGCTTGCTATCAAGCATCTGGAAGTACTGTTCGCACATTTGTGCACATTTTAAAACTTTTTTTTTAAATCTGTTAATTTGGCAAAGGGAACCCAGCAGTTCCTGGAGATGATGAGGAGGGCAGCGAGTGCAAGGAAGAGGAGGTGAGATGAAGCCCCCGCTCTTCACCCATCTGGTGGCAGCAGCGGTGGTGGCCTCTGATTCTGGCTCCAAAGGCATGGGAGGAGCTGCCTGGACAGCCGCTGGTTGCAGAGAAGGAAGAGGAAAGCAGCTGTTCAACACTCTGGCTTCATCTTGCCTTTCTGGGCTAGGCTGCTTCTTCTCTCATGCCTGTCCCATGCCCTCCAAAGTCTACTGACATTGAGCTCGGCAGATAGGCATGACAGTTTGACAGTCTAACAGTCGCATTACATGCAGTAAAATTCAAGTTAGTAAACTGCAAATTTAAAGGCACTCAAAATTCCAGTGACAATATATATCTGATATCTTCACTGTATTTTGATTGAATGAGCTCTTCTTTGTCTTTTTTTTAACACTCCAGTGGTTGAAAGAGTTAAACATGGACATAAACATGGGCCAAATAAAAAAATCTTACCTCATTCTCACAGTGAGCTGCCCAGATGATGTATGGCTTGAATCCGGGAATTTTCAGTGCCTCAGGGCTTTAATCTAGACCGAAAAAAGTTCAGAGAAGCACATGTCAGCATATCCATATTGTTGTTAGCTGTTTATGCCTCTGCTTAATGGGATGCTTGGTACCCCTCCGAGCCATGGGAAAAGAGGCAGAGGAGTTTCCTGAAGCAGGGAGGAAGCTCTTGACCTCGTCGCCATTTGGGGTGAACAGAATGTCCAGGAGCAACTCCATGAATCACACTGAAACATTGATGTGTTCGAGAGGATGGCTGGACAGATGAGAGCCAAAAGACATGAGAGGACAGTGGAAGAATGTAGGACAAAAAGCAAGGCTCTCCAGCACAGATACCAAGAAATGCACAATCACAATTTGCGCAGTGGCAATGGCATAGCCACCATGCCCTATTTCAAGGAGTTGGGCAACATTCTCTGTGGTGCTGCCAACATACAGTCCAGGCGCTTGGCTTGCAGCACCACCATTCACCAGGTCCCAGTTGGTCCAGCAATTGTATGAGGATCCCCTGGCAGACGGCTCACAGGAACCCTTCCAGATCACCCCAGGTAACACGGAGCTTGGGGCTGAAATGCGGGGAGGGGGTTACTTGAGTAAAGGTAACTGGGGGAGGCGTGTGCTGGTCAATAAGTTCATGCAGAGTCTTGTCTATCCTCTGCAGGTGCTCCTCCAGGGCTTCCACCCTCCGCTCTAGCCCCCAGACTGCAAGGGTAGAACAATGAAAAGGGAGTGGGGGTTATGATAGGATTCAAGATGTGGTCAGCAGAGAATGGGCAGGACAAAAACGTTCCTTTTGAAAGCTGCCATCTTGCCATGATCTCCCAAAATATCCTTCTGTGATGCTTGCTTACTGGCCATTCCACACACACACACCCCAGATGACATTACCTTGGGCCCTTTCCTGCCCCTGACTGGCAATGAATTGGGCCATCAGTGATGCAGGGACTGCCCTTTCCCCTGTCCTATGCTGCTTGTCCACTGTCAGAAAGTTTTCAAACTAGGGTCCCAAGGACATTCCCTAGGGCAGTTTACTATAACCATCTATTGGCCTCTAGATAGGGCAGGCAGAGCAGGCAACAGTTTGTATTTGGCTAGATGCTTAACTATTGTTTCAGGGTTCAGCAGTTCACCACCAGCGGTATTCCCCCTACAGGCAGCAATTCTCCATCTGCAGTAGCTTTTTTGAACCCTGGTTGTGCTTGTATGCACTGCTCCTCACACACATCAGAAACAGCAGGTCAGTCCAGCCCACATACGTGCCCAGACACACCACTTTTGCACAGGTTCCTCACCAAGTTGATCATCTTAATTAATGCATATTGATACCAATCCATCCATCCATCCAGCAATTTATTCCAGTCAGAGACCAGACATACAAAACATATATATGCAACAGAATCAATACATATTGCTGTGCTAATCTGTCATTGTACACAACAATGAACAAGCAGGCAGTGGACTGATAACATGGGCAAAATTGAATCTCCAGATTCCTGCCCAGTTCTGCGAGCCATCCAATGGGAATGCAGATGAGTGGGACAAGAGAGGCATTTGGCACCTTGCAGCCATGGGAAAATATGTCCATTTGCATGCATGGGGAGGGGGGGAACCACAGCAGCCACAGCCATTTGGCTGCATGTTAGGCGATTTATGAGACCATAACTCACCTCGGTTTGTGCGGCAATCATGTGGACAAGTCTGAGGTCGCTGAAGATGCAGATAACCTGAAGGTAAGCTGGATTTTCCTGTCAGTGTAGACAAGCCCTTTGATACACAACAGGCACACTGCAAACTGTGGGGTCTTAAACATGTAAGCAGTAAAAAGAATGGGGAGAATTGGATTGTTTAGTTTAGTTTAAAGATGTATTTTTATAAAATTTGGCTGTGATTGTAAGAACAGTTACCTGGCAATAAGTTCAACCGGAAACAGTGGATTTACTCACTAAGTAAAAAGTGTACATAACCACTTCTCATTAAAGATATACTTCAGTGTATCTTCCAGGCTTCCAGTGAGTGTTATGTTTACAAGGGTAACTCTACATACAGTTTTATTGTTTTATATTATTTCTATACATATAGGAAAGGATTTGTTCTTCAAGTACATAATTGTATGCACCTTGTACCATGGTTTTTAAATGGTTGCTAAGTGCTCGTGGAATGGAGCATTTAACTGTCATTTATATATTTAGTCACTGTTATTGCTATTTATTATTTCTACTGTGGGCACAGCATTCCCAATCAAGGGTCAGGGCTCAATTGTCTAGTGGCAAGCACTAACAAATAACTGAAAAGACAGCTAGCCAAGTTCCCTGTCCCAGAGAGGTTATAGCAATAGCTTCAGCAGCACTCTATGTGTTTCTAAAATGCAAACTTCAGCAAAAAAGGAAGTGAAGAAAAAGAAAACATGAGGGGAATCCTTAAAGCAAAATCTCTAAAGGGATTAGAACTCAGCTAGAAGTTTATTACGGAGAAGATTCACATTCACAGCCCTGATCTTCTCTCATTCTTGGGGCCACTTCAAAGATGACAAAATCTCATTCTGTCTTATTTTGAACAGGAGGGAAAAACAAGATCACACACACACACACACACACACACACACAGAGTAGCCAAATATGCATCAGTTTTACTACATGTGTAGAAAAGCCAAGGGCCATCATAGCTTCCCAGAATAAGTAGAGACATATATGCTCAGCTGTCACATATGGCAATCAACATATTATTGCATATTCTCTTGTAAATAAATTTTAAAAACCACCCATGTGGGAAATGTGTTGTGTTTGAGGCAGCTAATATACAATCCTGCTTCTTCATGTTAGCTGTTGTGTATACGCTTTAAAATTGCACCTGCAACAATCTTATTAGTCCAGGTTATGTCTAACAGAAATAATGCAATGTTTTATAAGACTTTTCATTTCAGCTTTCAAATAATATTTATTCAGCCCCATGTTAAAAGTTGTTTAAAGCCACCATCACCATCTTTCCTTTGTCTTAAGTGGATTGTTTTTGTTATCTACCTTCTTTGTACTATACCAAAATGGGTATTCTCAAATATTTTCAGTATCTCAACTGTGGAAATAAAAGTTCACAAAGTAAGATATTGTTCTTGTCTTCTCTCTCTTCTCATACCGTTTTATGATCTTCCTTTTGTCCTCGATCCCTCCTTTATCCTTTTCACCTTCTCTTTCTTACTCTCACACCGTCCCCTTGATACATCAGACACAGCCAAGCCATCTGATACGTATGCCTGAAAGTAATTTTGGACAGAATCAAAATGCCCTAGAATCCTTAGTAATCCTTCTCAGATCCCTATACTGAGCTCTGGTTAGGCCTTTATATATTCAACAAACAGCCTTTCAGTCAGCTAGTGTGGAAATTGAAAACCTTTCTCTCCACCACCACCCCTCTGCCACCCAGTAATGCTGAAGAGATGACAAGCCATGAAACGACACCAGTCCAGTCAAAAAGCACTGGGGGGAGAGGGGGAGTCTGTGCAGATGCTATACAGTAGCCAACATGAAAGAATTTGTACTCAAGACAGAACACTACTCTGTGCAGCCTTCCATATTTCATGCATAATTACTTTAGCTGTGCCATATTACCCAGAACACATCACATTTAAAAGCTGTACTGCAGTAATGGGACTTGTATGCCATCTTTCCCCTTCCTCCCCAACAGCTGGGGAAGGAAGGAAAAGAGTGAGAAGGAAAGTGATAGCAGCTGGTGAACGCAACAATGAAGGGGAAGCAGCAATGCCAACACCATGAGAATGGAGGAGGATTCCCGTGCCAGGAAGGGGCAGCTCAGGAGGGATGCCTACAGCTGGGACCACAGAAGTGGCCCTGAGTGGCCGGTCTCAAAGGTATCATTGGCTGCAGGAGAGGGGAATAATGCTTGTAAAAGGAATGAAAGAATTAAGAAACATGAAGACCTGGATTGCTTTGCATGTGGTACAGCGGGCCCTTGGTATCCGCTGCGGTTTGGTTCCAGGACTCCACCCCTACCCGCCCCTGTGGATACCAAAATCCATGGATGCTCAAGTCCAATTATATACAGTGGTGTAGTAAAATGACATCCCTTATATAAAATGGGGAACAACTCAAAGGTTAGCTTTTTGGGTTTAAAAAAAATATTTTTGAGCCATGGTTGGTTGAATCCATGGATGCCAAATCTGTGGATACGAAGGGCCGACTGTATCTTCTCATTGCAGCTGCTAGTGGGTCTAGACAGTCTCCTGGCTATAGAATGATCCTGGGTTCCACAAAAAATGAAGTCTAAGGGCTTTATCACACAAGGGTTCGCCTCCCACTACAATAGTGTTGTTCATAAAATGCTATGCAATCAGGGTTGCTCTGTTTCCTATAATACCTATTCCAGGATTATAACATTAGTTTGTGCTAAAAGTTTATCACACAATGCCAAGACATTATCCACGCCCATTTTGGTGCACAGGCAAAAACACACACGGATCCTCCACCACAGAAATATAAATGAAATAGAAATGAAATAGAAATGAAAACAGTCTTATGTTTTAAAATACTTTTTTTCTTTTTTGGGGAGGAGCTTTCTGATCAAACTAAGCACTGGCAGATTAAAGCAAGCAGGAAGCAGCTACTGGTCTATCTATCTGATCTATCTGATAGCACTTAGGAGATTATCAGACAGTCAAAACATCCCAGGACAAGGATGACAGGAGATCGCTAAAAGGTTTACCTTTTCGACAATGTCATCCCTCACCTGTGATGTTCCCGTTCTGATCCTGTTCCTCCCTTGCTTCCTCTTATTCACAGCTTAAGCCATCAATAAGAAGCCCATTCTGTTATCATAACGGAATTATAGACGAGTGAACAGATTACCCATTCTGCTGGCGCGATGCCAGTGGCACGTGACGTCAGTGGGAGGTCCGTGCCGAAGACGTCTGGGTTCAATTGGGACATCCAGGTAAGTGACACCCTCCCCCCCCCAGGTTACAGGGGGGGTTTCTGTTTGGGGGCTTGGGGTTTTGTTTTGGGTTTTTTTATATATATATATTTGGTTGGAGTTTTATTTTTAAATTTCCCGCGCGATCATTCTCTTACGAGAACGTGCAGGATTTGGCTTCACTGTAGTAAAAGCAACTTTACAACAGCTGCATTTACTGCAGGGAAGCTGAGGGGAGGAGGAGCCATTTCTCTCCCGCTTTAAGCTGGACAGGCACAGTTTTAGGGACCTGTGTGATCATCTCCTTAGTCTGGTCTAACTGAGCAGAAACCCCCCCCCCAAGGAAAAAAAGGTCATAGAAATGTTTTCATTTATATTTCATTTCTGTTTGAAGGTAGTCTGAAGGAAGTCTGAAGGTAGAAAAAAGCAAGAAAGATACTGAGAGTTAATGAAATAATGCTTTCTTAAACTGTAAGTCTGTTTTGCACATAATTTCCAGTTGTGTGTGTGTGACAGAGAGAGGGGGGGGAGAGAGAGAGACTCCAGAATATGGTGGGAAAATGAGGTGGGGGCAGCGAGCAGTGTTCGGCTTGTTTTCCCTTCTGTTTCGCACCTTATGACTAGAGCACCTAAGCCACACCCAAAACAGCCAAAGCATGAACCCCCCTCACCACCCAAGATTGGCATTAAAGCAGAACTGAACAATCACGCTATAAATTGAAGCACAGCAGTAGCAGGAAAGGGGGTCATTAGCTGATTTTTCCAAATGGTGTCCCTCAGGAGAACAACAGAATAGAAATGACACTGTGTGATCATTCCCCAACCAAAGTCACTATTATCCTGATGTAATTGCAATTTACCTCCCTTGTGTGATAAAATCTGAAGGCTGCAATCTTAGACCTCCATACCTCAAAGGAAGATCCACTGAATTCAATGGCATTGGCATCTGGCCCACAAAGTATTTGTGGTTTTGCAGCTGTGGTGGGCATATCTAAATGTGATGATGATGGATGGCTATCTTAATTTTCCTCAGTGTACACATACATAGAAAACATCACTTGGGGCACTGTGGGTCAGTAAGATGAAGAGTGCTCATCAGGCAGAGGAGGGCCCTCACCAAAGAGTGCTTTGCAAGGACCCCACATGCCTGGAGCTGGCTCTCCTAGTCAGTCTTATCTCTGAGTAAACATGCACAAAACTCTGCTGTAAGTACATGTGCCTGCATTTGGCATATTCTGTCCCAGTGCCTTTTCTTCTGCTTTTCGTTATCTCTCTTTCCTTACTGGCCCACAGTAATAGTTTCCTTACTATTACAATCCAGGAAGGACTGTAATAGGCATGCACCCATCATGCCCATTTTTGCTACTTTTTAAAGTCTTGCCATTTTTGCTTAGACATTATTTACAGAAGTTGCATTCGGCCTGTGTCTGTTTTCATTTCTGAAGGGCTTTAGGCCTCTGTGTTCATTGATTCTTTGCTTTTTACAAGAAGTGTATTTTTGTTCTCTTCTGCTTGTTTGTTTTTACATGTAAGGCTTCACATACACACTACACAGTTATTTGTAATGGCCCAAGTTTCAGATTAGTTATGTTCAGAACATTTTTTAAAAAGCACTTAAACTGTAAAACACTTGCAAATATTCAGCTAATATAGTTCAACTAATCACAAACTGTTGTTTATTTCAACACAGACATTACTGTTTAGCTAGACTCAGCCTTATACAGTGTCAGCTAACTATGGAGATTCTCAGATGCAGCTAATGTGGTGCCAGTATAATGCCAGCAGAATGCAAAAAGACACTAATATCAGACGACAATGTCCTTTTACATTCCACTGGCATTATGCTGGCATTTCTTCATATTGACAGCTGAAGCCATCAATAAATCCCCCAGTTCCATTTGGGTGCCGGCATTGCCAGTGTGTGAAAACTCAGGCCATTTAACTCTTGTGAAATGCAGTGAGAATAGCCGGTCTGGCGCAAACACTTCCAGGTGAGATCAGGACATCCAGGTAAGTTTCGCTCTTTTTATGACACCCCCCCCCGGGTTACTTGGGACTTTTAAATTGTATTTAGGTGCTTGGTGTAACTTTTTTGTGTTTATTTTTATTTTTGAATTTCCCGCACTCGCATCTTCTTCTGAGAACAGGCGGGATTTCAGTCCAGGAAGTGAACAGAATTCCAATAGAGCCCCGTTCATTCCTGGGCTGTGTTTTCCACGGGAGAAAAGGTAAGTGTGATGGGGAGCATTATTGTGCCAGGACAGGGACAGGATTGGAGCTTTTGGGACAGGAACACTTTTTGTGTCCCTGTCTGATAATCTCCTATATACAAGTATGCTTTGCAAAACATCCACCTGTCCTGCACACCTAGATAACAAAAATGTCTCCAGATGAGCACAGCTTTGCTCAGAGTAGAAGTTTCATTGAAAAGGATGCTACATTTTTTATTCTCACATTTCTTATTGCTGAAAACAAAACACTGTTTATTGATTCAGAAGCCACTGAAGAGTGGAATTTTTTATCTGCTCTCTAAACCAATGAATTGTGTCAAATGTACAGCAAAATAGACACATGTTATCAGATTTAATTCAACTTTTTCATACTGTGCAATCCTAAAACATATTATGGCAAGAAACTAATACAGTGCTTAGGATGTGGTATACAATATAGTCTCTGAGTGCTGAACCAGCACAATGTCTGAAGCTATAGCATTAAGCAGCATCTCAATGATATTACTCTGCTGATACCACAGTACCAATAGTGCAAAAATTCAAGAGCAGTGTAGTTACACTTTAAACTATTTCTGTAGCATACAGCTACAATTTTACATCTAATTACTACTTGTAGAACTCCCACTGAACTGAGCTATCTTAGGTTCAAACTAGATTCATACTTGTCCCGTTGTCTCAGTTTATTATTAGGTGAATATTTTTGGCCTGATAACTCCTGACCATCATCTTTTTCTTCCAGCCCCCAACTTTCCTCCTCCTCTTCCTAATGAGGCCACTTTGGACAATATCAGACTAGTGTGTTAAAACGCTGTAATAACATGAGTAAGGAAGGCCAAATCATCTTGTCATTATAACTGAAATTATCAAACAACCACCACTAGCATTTTAAGAACAGGATTAAAGGTAGCACTTGTCTTTGCATTCCCTTTCAATTATGCTGTAATGTCCACTTACTTCAGTGTTAGCCAGGGTGCGAGATCCCAGTGGTTTTCACAAGAAGATACAAGTTCATGTAAAAACACTTAAAATAACAAAGTAAATACACAGATAAGCCCTGAAACATACATAAAAATCTGCCAGCGATATGCAACAGTCCATAAATAATAATACAATAATAAAATTTATTTATACCCCGCCCCTCTGTTAAAAACAATCGGGGCGGCTTACAGAAATTAAAATACAAATACAGATTAAAATCCCTAAACACCACCCACCCCCACCCACCCCCATAAAAAGATATTAAACCAATATAAATTAAAAACAACTAATCTAAAATCAAATTTTAAAAAAATAATAAATAGCCAGCAGACTAAAAAAGAGGCCAGGAGCTCCTGAGGCCGGGATCTAATTAAGAAAGGCCTGCCGAAAGAGATCCGTCTTTAGTGCTTTTTAAAAGCTACTTAAGCTCATCATCTGACGGATCTTGTTTGGCAGGCCATTCCATAATTTGGGGGCGATTACCGAAAAGGCCCTCTGGGAGGTTGCAGACAGCCTAGATTTTTGTGGCTGAAGCAAATTCCTCCCAGAGGACCAGAGTGCGCAGGGAGGATTGTGTCCTATTGATCATTTTCACATTGTCACCCGGATGTTTTCTCGATGGCAATGGGAACGGGGGAAAGAGGACCACCCATTCATGCTGTATTCTCATTATTATAGTGGGACTTGATTTTGCACACTCCTCAGTACCTTGAAAATAACAATATTGAGGAGCTATTCATGGCTTAGCCCGTGATTAAAAAGTGACACCTTATTTGCAGCTGGTGCACACACTAGCCACAGGAGGAAGACAATGTCATCTGATAATTTCAGCCTGTTATGTTATTATCACATCATAAGGATGCAATTTTTGCCTTGTCTGATAAAGTCCTTTCTCTCCCCCTCCCTTATTTTCCTCCAGGTATACTTGCTACATCTGTCCTACTCTCATTTCCTTTCCACATTATCTCTTTCTGAGGACAATACCAAGCCTTATCCCCCCCACCCCACGTTTTGAATTGTGAAAGTCTTTTTTTCCTTTATCCATGTCCAGACTTCCTACTCCCTACCTAAGCTTTCCTTTTCCCCTCTATTACAAGGTTTGGTCTCTGTTATATTTTGAGCCCTTAAAGTTCATACAGCATTATGCTGTTGGGGAGGAGTGGGAGAAGGAAAGAGAATATGTAGAAGATGGAAAAACCCGATACAGATGGTTAAGCGACAACTGTAAAATGATGTACATTTGTCTGAAATTAGGACTGCTTATTCTGGTCTTATTCAGCTTCTTACGTTGACTAAAGTGTAAATAATAATAATGCTTAATAATAATACTTAGTTATTTATTACCCACCTCTCCCCTCAGGATCGGAATACGCAATACAATGCAACACAGTTCATCACAGTACAGTACAATTCAAAAACAATTCAATACAGTTCAATACAGTACCATACAATACAATACAAAGCAAATACAGTTACACACAAATACAGACAGTTGTACAATGCAAATGCCAGTAGATGCTGCTGCTGGTGTGCAAACAACGCTGCAGGACTGACGCTGCAGAATGCATTGTACACAAATGATGGCTGTTTCTTATTGGAAACTGTTTTAACAGTTTCATAGCATGTCTCCCCAGCTTTTTATTATGCTGGTCCTCAACTTATGGAAGGCTGAGTCAACCTGCAGGGCCCTGGGATTGAATTTATGAACTCAAGGTCTAACATGAGTTTTTTTGGCTGCAGTTTTGGCTGCATTAGCTTACTGCACCATCACTTAAAACATTATTTTTGGTGGTGCATTTATTTAATTTAAGGATGTATACAAATCCTTCAGTAAATTTCCAGGGGTTATTTAGTATTGATATAGTGATATCCCAACCACTAGTATTTCCAAGGTGGGGAACACTTTTTTAAAAAAAAATGCAACAATAGGAAATCTAACAGTGTACACTATATTCAGGCGTATAGGATGACCTTTGAGCCCTGAAAAGGTCAGGGGTCGCCTTATACTCCGGATACACTTTGCTTCATCCGCGGTCTGATCTCCTGCCTCATTGCTCCCTTCGCAAATGGAGTGAAGAGGCAGGAGATTGGGCGGGGAGGGTGAGACAAAGTGTTTACAGGTTCACTCGCCCCCCCTCCTCTGCCTTCTCCCCCTTTGGGGAGGAACCGAAGACAGAGGAGGGGGACGAACGTTGCGGTTTGCCGCAGCTGCCGCTCGATCTCCTGTGTGTTCGTTCCCCAAAGGGAACAAATACACAGGAAATCGAGCGGCAGCCAAGGCAAACCAGGTACGTTTGCTCCTTTCTTTCACCTTCCTGGAAGGTGGAAGAAAGGGACGAATCTAGCGGTTTACAGCAGCCGCCCCCACTTACCCCGTCTTCATTCCCTTCCAAAGAGAATGAAGACGGAGGGAGGGGGGTGGACGAGGCAAACCGGTTATTTTCGCCCCTTTCGTCCACCTTCGAGTCAAGTTTGACTGGCACAGTTTGTCTTGGTGTCTGCCCATTCCCTCCGTCTTCCTTCCCTTCGCAAAGGGAACAAAGATAGAGGGAATGGGCGGTGGCCGAGGCAAACCGGTTTCATTCGGCCCCCTCCTCTGCCTTCACCCCCTTTGTGTGGAAGGTGGAAGAGAGGGGCGAATGTAGTGGCTGGCCGTTTGGGAGAGCCCTGCCAGCTGATCCTGTTCACTTTCGCAACTCACAAGGAGATCCTTGTGAGTTGGGGAACAAAGAGGATCAGCTGCCAAGGCTCCCCCAGCTAGCCAGCCAGCCAAATTGGGGGGTGGTCTTATACGGCGAATATATGCCAAACTCTAGATTTTTACTTGAAAATTGGGGGGTCATTTTATATGCCCAGTCATCTTATATGCTGGAATATATGGTAATTACTTTACAACTGAAAGCAACATAATAAAAACATAGGCAAAGAAATCACACATGCAGCCATACATCTGATTTGACCACTTAAAATGTGTGGAGAGCCAGAGATGATCAAATGCTTTGTGAAATCAAAAGCTGGTACCAGAGTCTGTCTGATCTTGGAAGCTAAGCAGGGCCAGCCCTGGTTAGTGGTTAGATGGGAGATTGCCAACAAATACCCGGTGCTGTAGGCTATTTCAGAGGAAGGAACTAGCAAAATCACCTCAGAGTATTTCATGCCTAGGAAAACCCTATGAAAGTCATTCGGTTTCCTAAGTCAACAGGGAACTTGAAGGCAGACGCACACCTAAAAGATTTTAGTGTGTTTGCCAGGCAGAGGTTAGAAAAGTAACTTTTTGGACATTAGTTCCCCCAATCCCCCAGCTGGCATGGCCAAGGGATTCCAGAAGTTATTGTACCAATTTTTTTTAAAAAAAAAACTGTTCCCAGCTCTGGTGCCAAGGAAGAAAACTTCCTGTGGGAGGGTATAATTCCAAAGGGGGGGAGGGTTACCTCTGAAATTGTTTTGTTTACCCACAGCCACTTACAAAAATTTCAAAATACAGTACAGCAAATTCAAAATATACACAAATTGTTAAAAAGGAGCAAAATCAATAAGAACAGCATGACAACCCAGACAAAGGAAAACCCACTGAGATGAATGAAAGGACCTGGTGAATGAAATAAAAAGTAACGTGATTGTGTGGCCCTCTTCAAGATTCTTGACCTTGTAAGCCCACTGAACTGAGACAGGGTAGGGCAATGGAAGACAGAGGTGGGATGGGACGGAAGTGGCTTTAATGAAAGCAGTAACAGGGTACTAACAAACAGGGTTTTAACAGTAATTAGCCCCAATAGTAACAATATTGCATTGCCACTAATAGAGCCCTGATGGTTCATCAACCAAAGCAATTCAGTTCTAATATATTGCACACAAAATACTTACACTGAAGTTTCCACCCCTGCTGAAAGAGCAAGTACATATTCCTGGGATGGTAGTGGGGAGGGTATTCTTACATCCCACAGCCTTGTCACTAAATATTCAGGTAACCTTGGTAGGATGGAGTGGCTTTCACCAGAAAGGTTTGGATGATTTGCCACCTACAGCCATTTCTGAACAGAGATAATTTGGCCCAATAATTTGGCTTGGATTACTGCAGGATTGTGCATGGGTTACCCATGAAGATGGCCTGGCAGCTTCAGTCAGAGTTTTGTCTGATACAACCATGTTTACGGATATCACTCAAATTTTGACTGAACCTGGTTAGCTGCCTGTTTGCTTCTAGGTCAGGTTCAACCTTGAGTTTGGAAGCCAACAGGCTGAAAGAGCAGCCTCCTGGCAGTCTACTGAGGCTTTACAATCATCTGCTGAGGCTCTTCTCTAAGTGCCTCTTCTATCTGAAATATGCTATGCTAGTGATTCTCAACCTTTGATCCTCTGGATGTTTGGGGAGTTCATCTTCCTGAAGCCCCAGCTGGCATGACCACGGTGGAGGGCTTCTGGGAAGGAGTCCAAAACATCTGGAGACCCAAAGGTTTAGAACCACTGTGCTGTTCAAAAACAGAGATGGTGCTCTGTTTATGAAATGAGGTTCCCTTCCAATCTATGCTGCAAACCTTTCAACTCCAAGAGGCTGACTACACGAAAGGAAACACAGTGCGTAGACAGACATTACTGAGCATTCGAAGCAGCTCCCTGTTGTCTCCACAATTTTCTCAAAAAAAAGTTTCCTACAAAACAACATGCAGTGAAGAAGCCAGACAGACCCCTTCCCATGAATCAAGATGGCAGACATGAGTACGGGCCACTACCCCCCCCAATAATCCAAATCTATTCCCCCCCCATAAACCAAACCAAGTACAGTATATAAAATGGCAGGGCCCTGAGCAAGTCCTGCTTGGATTACTGTGGTGCATTGTGCAAGACAGCTAGCAAAGTGTGGTGGTCTGACTCTGGGAGACAGGGTTGGAATCTCCACTCAGCCATGGAAGCCTGCTGGGTGACCTTGGACAAGTCACACTCTCTTAGCCTCAGAGGAAGGCAATGGCAAACCTCCTCTGGATTAAAAAAAAAACTCGCCAAGAAACCCCTAGGATAATGACACCATAATTTGGAGTCAATATGAAGGCACACCACAACCACAACAAGCCAAGGGCACTGAAACATCCTGTCTAGTCTTATCTAGACCTGCAATTAGGTATGGCACATGTCCCCCCCCCACCCATTTCCAGCCAACAGGACTCCTGTGCCTTTAAAATCTCTAAAACTGACAAGGAAGTAATAGGCACTCTTACTTTTCTGCCTATCGCTCAGGCAAAACTAGCTCGACAACGGGCAATGTGAAAACCCTCCTTGCTTTGGTTCCCAATTTAAATAGATGATTGTGGAATGTATGTATAAACCCACAAAAGAAAAATATATGTTACAGCAGCACTTGGTGGAAGGGAGGGAGAATGAAAAATAGAAATCCTGTCTTAGTGGGGAAGGGAGGAGTAATGTTTCACAGCACTGTGGTCATAGAAACCGGACCAACTCTTGCTCAGCCGCATGAATTTCAGCTCCAACGGCCTTCTATTAAACTTAATATGACAAAGATCCTCCGTTCTGGAGGTCCCGCAAGTTACAGTGCTTGATAAAAATTTATATGCTGTTCTCTCTTTACATTTATATTTTATGCACTTTTCAATAAATACTGCTGTGATAAGAGGAAAACAAAAGCATGGGTGGTTGCATTTTCTTCTGAAAAGAAGCCCAGCAGAAATTACACCATGCTAGTGATATTTAATTGTAACATAAAAAGTAAATACCATTTATTTGATATAAAATCCTGGTAATATGTAAATTAAGTAAGTTTCATTTCATGTCTTCTTACTCACATTTGTTGGCAGTTTGAATAGTTTTAGTATCATTAATTGTTATAAAAGTGCAAGATTTGCTGTATGCTTGCCGCTTAGGACCAAAGGCACAAAAGTCTAATTGAACTAAGTAATTAGTAATTTGTCATTTCCTATTGTCAGCAATTACTTTGTATTGGAAATCTGCACTGAAAATTCTAATTTGAAGTGAGGTTTGCATTTTATTGCTGTCCATCTAAATTAGTTTTAAATTGACAGCTACATTTTCATTAAAAATGTAAAGATATTAAATATACCTGCAGAGACGGGAACACAAAGTCTCCCACATAGCAGTTCCAACTACCTCTCTGGCACTGAATGAGTAAAGGGTGAATATAAAAGACCACTTGTTATTCCAACACAGAAATATCATTAAATATCACATATTATACTTAAAAGGCACTTTTTGTCCTGACTCATATAAATAGTTCTATTAAACTTTAACTGATGAGACGATTCATGTGAATAAGGAAAAAAAATGTTTTACCTCATAAATCATTGGTTTCTTTCCTGATTTCTCATTTTGTTTAAAGAAGCCACATTCTGGGGAACTTTTGGCTTTTCAAATATTTTGGACTTCAGCTCCCAGGAACCCCTCTTAGCATGGTCAATGAGCATGAATTATAGGAGTGGTAGCCTAAAACATCTTGAGGACCAAAGGTTCCCCAGCCCTGCCATATTCTATATGTCCACTACCTTGTGTTTCCTTATTACACACACACACATACACTGCATCAATCGGTTCTTTGACTCTGGGGGCTAAAGTTGGGTGGGGGGATCAGGACTCCTATACCTTAAATAGAATTGGGGGGGGAGGATTTCAATAGGTACACCTTAGAATCATAGAGTTGGAAGAGACCACAATGGCCATCTAGTCCAACCCCCTGCCATGCAGGAATACTCAAAGCGCTCCCAACAGATTGCCATCCAGCCTCTGTTTAAAAACCTCCAAAGAAGGAAGCTCCACCACAATCCAAGGCAGCACATTCCACTGTTGAACAGCTCTTTCTGTAGAACAATACTGTCAGGAAGTTCTTCCTAATATTTATGTGGAATCTCTTTTCCTGCAGTTTGAGTCCATTGTTCCATGCCCTAGTCTCTGGAGCTGCAGAAAGCAAGCTTGCTCCATCCTCAGTATGACATCCCTTCAACTATTTAAACATGGCTATCATGTCATCTCTTAACCTTCTCTTCTCCAGGTTAAACATACCCAGCTCCCTAAGCCACTCCTCATAGGCATTGCTTCCAGACCTCCCATCATTTTGGTCACCCTCCTTCTGATATTCTTTCTTCTACACAACTATTATTACAGGTGCAAGAATCCTGTCTCCTTTTTCACTGGGCCAACCTGACTGAGATATTAGAAAAGAACAGAATTCCATGGTTTCATATGTTTTGTCTCAGTATTTTCCTCTTCCCCTCTAGCCTAGAGCTGTGATGCGCAAGTGTCAGTCAGTGTCATTTTTCAAGCCTTGTTTTCCATCTGTGTGTTATCTATACTCAGTTAAAGCAATGGTGAGCTTCAGAACAGTGTCCTGATCAGACAAGAAGATGGTAATGATTTAGAAATGAGTTATGCCAAAGGTTGCTACATCCCCTCCAGTGAGGTTAAGATCTGTTCTCTGCATGGGGAGATAATGCCCTTGCCTTATGCTAAATGTGGAATGCCTACCCAATCCATAAACTAGGTATTCCTGATTTTAGTTTATTTATAAAATAATATATGAATCTTTTTTTAAAAAAAACTACAATGTTATTGTGATGTTATTTCTTTCACTTCTGTGTCATCACTTCTCTCAAACCATAAACTGCTTTACCAAGATGAAAGGAAATCATCTAGGTTGGGTTCCAATTTAGGTCAGACCTATTTAAAATCTATGAGACACAGGTCAAGAATGACTAAAATTAAATCCAGGCCATTGAGATAAGTGCTCTGGGCACTAGAACGTGGGGTTTCTGACCAGTATCAAGGTATTAGCTTTGAACCCATTGAAATCAATGGGGCAAATTAGTATTGATGAGCTTAAAGTCCTACAGTTTTCTGTAAGACCAAATTATGGCTGTGATCCAACCCCATATCTGCTATGTGAAACTACCATTCTTATGTATATTTTACTGTAGTAATTTGACTATGTCTAACACAACCGTTCTTAACCTGCGGTCCACAGAGCCACCCCCCCAGGGGTCCATGATGTCCTCACTGGGGGTTTGCAAATGCTTGAAAAAGTGTTATGAGCTGTTATAGTTAAGAAGGAAGGGAGGGGGGAGGGGGGGAGACAGATGGAGAAACAGATACACAGTCATACATTACTCTCAAAGAGCAGGAGTCTTTTGCTGGTAATAAACATCATTTGTATAAAGTTTCATTACAACACCTCAAACCCTTCAAAAGTTATGAAAATAACTGTTAGATAACCAAAAAAAATAACATATAGTCAACACTTCTGCATGTGATGAAAACATGCAAGTGAACAGAACTGAGTGGCTGAGAGAAAGCACTAGACATTTCTTGTTACCACGCATATAGCCAGAAGCCACCTTCATAGTTGTACCAAACTCCACATTGTGCCAATAGGAGTGTGTGCATTTACTTATTTCTCCCTTCTCACCAAATTTGAAGACCCTTGGCGAGCAACTTTAAATAAATATTTGGGTTTATTTAATTTTTTTTTTCTGTTTTAAAAATATTTAAAACACTTTAGGGTTTTAAATCTTGGTGGTGCATAGCAACAAAAGATATTTAAAAGGTGTTCATGGTAAAAAAAAGGGGGGGTTAAGAACATCTGGACAGAAGGAAGGAGGAGCTTTTATTTAAAAAAAAGAAAAGAAAGAAAGCACACCATGTCAGTCAAATCAATCAAACCCAGAAGCCGTATAAAGTCCTACTGTATTGACCAAACCCTTCCATATTTCCTTTAGAGTACACCCCAGTATCTTCAATGCACCTTTGAGGCAAGAACATTTAGGATCTCAGTGTTGATACAAAGCACAGCTAACATAGAGCTATTCATATAAATGGTTTGGGCATGATCACCACCTAGCTAGAAAAATAAAACAACCCTATTCATGGATCCTTCCTTCCTCATAAAGATGGTTAATTCAGAGATGTTTTCTCCTGCAGTGTAAGTATCACTCAATGTAAATAGCAAGTGAGAACTACGGTAAGTTAAACCAGTAATTGGAAGATTTTTGTTAAATTTAAAAATAGCAATTCAGGCAGCAATTATAACTTAGCAAGTCTGTTAATGGAAATGATTTAATTCATAAAATTAATTTTGAAAAATACCATAGGAATAAGAGAAGGCCTCATTGTTATCCATCACTGCAGAAAAATAATAATGATTTCAAAGGAGATTGTAAAGGAAGTACAATCTCTTGATAATTGGAGAGTACCCAGTTATTACCCATCCAAAATCTTTTAGGGAGTAGGGTATATTATGTAAATGCATAACTGGGTTCCAAATGGTTCAATAATTAATCAGTATGGCACAGGATCTAAATAGCTCCACTACAATACACATATATACATATCGTTTCTCATTTAAGAGAAACTAAAATTAGCATCATCAACAATCATTGTCTTTGATTCAAACAGCTCACCTTCGACTATGTACCGTATATTGAAAGTGTGTACATTTTCTACTGAAATCCATTCTGCTAACCATGATATATCTCAACTCACTCTATTAAGTGGATATTAATTAACACTACTTTGCAATGGAATTCCTATGAAGCAGCACATATTATATAGACATTAAAACCCAAAGAGCTCACCAAAGAGCTGCCTGTGATTAATGTTGTGACAGAGAAAAGTGAAGAATCGTAATGATTTATCACCAATTAGTGACAGATGTTGTCTACAGTTCTTTAAACAGATGAAATGGCCTTAGTATTATGTAGCTGGCACCAAAAAAAAAGGGGGGGGGGAATCATGTGGTACAAGTGTGAGAAACAATTATTATTTTTTTGTATACTGATTTTTGCCAGATTCAGCTGTCCAAACTCCAGATTGAGATGGGTCAACCGGACTTCACGTAAATTGGTGTGACTGATAGTGCTTTCTTCTTATTGCAATCAGTTTCTTTTCTTGGTGAATTAATAGAAGACTGATTATAATTAGATGCTTGATACATACACAAATCTTCTAATAGAGGGATAGTTTTGAAGATGTTGAATACACACACACACACACACACATATATATATATATATATATATATATATATACACATATCCCCAAACCACAGTTTACATCTTGCAACAGTGCTGGACAATTTATATGCAAAGTGTATTTAAACCCCCCTATTTTGCCATTTGTGCAATTGTGCTTAATTGCCAATAAGGCACAGAGCAAAACAGAGAATTAAATTAAAAGTTCAATAAACACAGATCAATATCCTTGTAAATACTGAATCTATAAAATGATCCCCCTCCTGAAATGTAGTTATACCGCAGGTGCTGTGTGCCACATCATCTCTGTTCGAATTTAGCTGATTGTTTTCCAGTCAAGCTAAATTCCTCTCTAATAAAAACATGCTGGAAAAATCCAGGCATGGTGCCAGAAAAGATTACAAACCAGCCTCTCACTCCCAAATTGTTGCCGTCCTCCTGCCTCAGCATTAGCTCACCATCAGCTGAATAAAGAAGTCATCTTCAGTCGAACATGTAAATAAATCATCAGCTTCACTTACTTTACCACTAGCTGTTTGTCATTCAGGAAAATAATGGTTAATCAATGGTTAATCAATGAAGATGTGTAACGTATTAGTTTGCAGTCCTTCATCATCCTATTTTCTTCAATTGCCTGGGGGTTTGTGTTCAGTACTTACAGAATCGATTACAATTGGGAGTGATCATTCAGCTCATGTTGAGAGCTGTCAGCTGTGCTTTCTGTAAGGAGTGTGTGTGTGTGTGTGTGTGTGTGTGTCTGTGTGCATGTGTGTGTGCAGGCATGCATGTTGAATGTTTTTGCCATTATGTTTGGTATAAGATAGGGATCTTTCGTTGCATCTAACAATGCTGGTATGCACCCACAGTGCTAATGGTAGTGGTGGTGAAGAAAATATATGATATATATTAAACAACTAATTGTAACACGACACGGCAAACAAAACTTTTCTTGACTCCACAATAATCATAAGCATTACTTGGCCTGCTACAGAAAATTAAAAGAAAATAGCCGTCTGCTTGAGTCTGATCATGCCTGCAGGGAAGGTCTCAGAGGGACAAGTGACAATCGCATCTTTGTCTATGACCAAAGAGCAGGGGAGAGATCATTCTTCCATTTTCTTATGAACTGGCACCAGATTCAATCACAGACAGCCACACCCAAACACTCCACACATGCACCCTCTACATGTGAATCTGCATGACAAGCCAGCAACAGAAAAAGTTAAATCTCAATATATTGGACAACCTTTTTTTAATGACTAACAATAGATATATCAAATAGCAACTGAAAATTGTCTCATAGTCTAATGTGTCTCATTTTAAAGGACTTATTTTCTTGTTCATCATCATCATCTTCTTTGAAGGAAGCATGAGGATGTTGTCCCCAACATAAGGCTGGGACAAGGTTGGCTGGGTTCCCTTAAGCCCCTAAGGATGTTGTAATCAATGAATAGAGTTATTTGCATTAATTATTGTTTCTATCATTCCCTTTGCAAATCTGCTCTGAGAGTCAATGGGTGTGATGATAGAGACTAATAATCATTAATTCCTTTCATTAAATATTTACAGCTCAACAATATTGATTAAAAGGAAGTCTACTCGATTTTTTAAAGTGTGGTCCATGCGAGTTTGAGTGCCAACACCACCCTCTTGTGGCTGAAAATCTGCAGACACTTTCCCCAAGCTGGAAAACTACTGTAAGCTTGATGCAATGATACCAAACCTTAAGCTCACTATCTGGCCATTTATTACAAAACTTTCGAAGTGAGAGTGCCTTCCTATGATGAAACTTTCAAAATAAGGTCAAATCAAACAAGAAGCAATGATGATAGATCCCCTTGGTTTAAGCCTGGGTCTGGCCTTATCCTTTTCAGAACCTGAAAGGTCTGCTTTTTAGAGCAAAGGGGTTGACAGCTCTTGCACTCAGAGCTTCTGTATGTGTGTGCGTGCCTTCAAGCTGCCTGTCAACTTATGGCAGTACCATGAATTTCAGAACTTACTCCTCCATAAACTCTTCCATCTGCTCATTTTCTTTCCCAGACAGTTTCACTTTCCTCACACTGAGGAAAACAGCGGGGGGGGAAGGAGATAGGATATGGGCAGTGGAGGGTATAAAGCAGAGGTGAGGAAAATTTGGTTCTCCAGTTGTTTTGGCCTAGAACTACCATTAACTCGCAGGAGATTTTCACACAGTGCCAAAATGCCCTGTTACTGCCCCGCCACCTTCTCTCCCATTCCTCCCGTGGAATAATGTAAATCTTTCACACACTTACCTTAATTCCACGGCAGGAACGGGCTCCCCCTCTCCTTGCTTGCCGGCCATAAATGCAGCTGTCATAAAGCTGCTTTTATGACCGGCCATCTGATACGTTATCACGTTATTGTGTGATAACGGCTGGTTGGTAAATTTTAAAAATAAAACTCCCCCAAACATAAAATCAGTTCCCCAATACAAAAAATAAAAAAACTTTAAATCACACAGTCAAAACAGGGAGGGTAAAATAAAGGGTGCCATTTACCTGGATGTCCAGATTGTACCAGGAAGTGCTCGGAACGGACCTCCCCTCCACAGATGTCGTTTTGGAACAGGAACGGGGCTCCTGTTCGCACACCCGTGATTGCATGATAGTGACGGAACGGGAGGTCTATTCACGATGAAAAATTGTGATTACATTGTTCTGGAACAGTCATGAGAGCAGGATGGATGCAGGACAGAACAGGGTCAACATCGTCCAAAAGGGAAAAACCTTTCCCGATACTGTTCTGCTCCTGCCACAGGATATATAGCCCTTATGAAAATCTCCACAGTCATCATAAACCAATAAAGCAGTCCAAAATATCTGGGGGGTTCCAAAAGTGACCCCCGCATCATGCATCCCTTTTGTTCTAAAGATTGGAAGGAAAAGGGAGCCCATTAATTACTGTGATTGAAGTGCCGAGATGTAGCTATGGGGGCACAAAATGAAGACATTACCCCCCCAAATAAGAATTACTCCCCCTGATTAAATCTCCCCAAATCTATAGCATTGCAGAAACTTAAGACTTGTGTTGAAAAATAGTTTAGGCATCAAATGAATAAAGGCAGGCAAAGCAACCAAGGAAATGTGAACACAAGAAAGAATTCTAGTTGTGAAGCATTTTCAGTCTCTCGGTCTCTGCAATGCTAGGAATTTGGGGACTGAAGGAAAATTTCAGGGGGGTCAAAATTCTAATTTCAGGGGGGTAATAGTCTACAGAGAGAGAGAGAGAGAGAGAGATTGTGTGTACATCCACTTTTAAAGCGATCATTCTGCCACCATCACATCTGAAATTAATGTTCTTTCTTGGCTGTCAGCTGATAATACAGTTATATGCAAGCCTGCACAGCTGATGGCTCAGAAATCTGAGTGAAGAACACACATGTAGAGAATCAAAATGGTCAAAAAGGAAGACTATGGAACATCCTAACTGATTCCCTCCAAAATATTCATGCACATGGTTTCAAATTGTATTGACCTTCTTAATTTTTTTTTTACTTGTCCGCTTGTTTCATGTGTTTTTAGTCTATTTAAATTAAATTAAGAAATTAATTTGTTTGAATTGTTTTAATCTGTTAATGTTGATCTTATTTGTACAGCCCCTTGAGATCTCATGTACAGGTTGGTCTGTCGGTCGGTCGGTTGGTCTACTTATCTATCTATCTATCTATCTATAGATATCTCCCAAGTTCAAGTCATAAAGGTCACTGCATAATTTGGGGGTAGTCACTTACGCTGAGCATAAACCATCCAGAGCCAGGAAAGAATGTGATGTAACCAAGGGAGTTGCCTTTTCTTTTCTTTTCTTTTCTTTTCTTTTCTTTTCTTTTCCCTTTTAAACACTGGCATAACTGATATTCCCACAGTAAAGTAATAAGTGGGAATAAAGTCCCTTTGCTAGTGTGATGAGCATAAATTTCTGTTGCTTTTTAAAAATATATATTATTAAAGGACATTTTAAGATATTTTTACTGGAATTACAAGTCTCCCCCCTCCTTCCTCAAAAGAAAGTAATGAAAAACAATAAGAAAGTGATGAGCAACATGACTTTTAAACACATTTGTGACACTTGATAAAAATGATCAAGTTTTAACAGACCCTAGTGAGCAACAGGAATGAATTACTTTCTCAAAGTAACTTTCCAAGATCTGAACCCACCTCACTGGCTTGTTGTGAGGATAAAAATGGGACAAAATATGTAAACCCACTTGGAGAAATGTGTAATGACTTGGAAGAGGGAATAGAGGGTATGCTTACCAAGTTTGCAGATGACACCAAATTAGGAGGGGTAGATAATACCCCAGAGGACAGGATCAGAATCCAAAATGACCTCAACAGATTAGAAAGCTGGGCCAAAACTAACAAAATGAATTTTGACAAGGAGAAATGTAGGCTACTACGCTTGGGAACTAAAAATGAAATGCACAGATATAGGATGGGTGGCACATGGCTTGAGGGCAGTACACGCGAAAGGGAGCTAGGAGTCTTAGTGGACCACAAGCTGAACATGAGTCAGCAGTATGATGCAGCAGCTAAAAAAGCCAATGCAATTCTAGGCTGCATTAATAGGAGCATAGTGGCTCAAGTCCGTTCAGCAGTTCACCTACCTGGGAAGCATCATCTCCTCAGATGCCAAGATTGACAAAGAGATCGATCACAGATTAGCAAAGGCTGGAGTCTGGAGCAATAAACACCTGAGGCAAAGCACAAAAATCAGTGTGTATAGAGCCATTGTACTGTCTATCCTCCTTTATGCATCTGAAACATGGGTCACCTATCGCCACCACCTACGACTCCTCGAGCGCTTTCATCAGCGCTGTCTACGCACAATCCTAAATATACACTGGACTGACTATGTGACGAATGTTGCTGTCCTTGAGCAAGCAGGGATCACCAGCATTGAGGCCATGATATTGAGAACACAGCTGCGCTGGGCAGGGCACATTTCTAGGATGGAGGACCATCGCCTCCCAAAAATACTACTCTACGGTGAACTCGCCACGGGTCAGTGTAAGAGGGGCACTCCAAAAAAGCGATACAAAGACTCCCTGAAACAACATCTCAGGCTTGGCCAAATTGATCACCAACAGTGGTCCGCCCTGGCCTCACATCGGGAGGCATGGAGACGCACTATCCACAATGCTGCAGCCTTATTTGAGAACTCACGCCGAACAAGTCTTGAAGAGAAACGACAACGCAGAAAGAATCACAACCCAAAAACATCACCCAAGGAGACCTTCTGCTGTGCTTTTTGCAACCGGACTTGTTTATCTCGGATTGGCCTTTTTAGTCATCAGCGCGCTTGCAGAAAGTGCGGGATGAGTCCTTCCTGAATCTTCGTTTGCGAAGAAAAGCCAGAGAGAGAGAGAGTGGCTACATAGTGGCATAGTGGTTACATCAAGGGAAGTAATAGTGCCACTCTATTCTGCTTTGGTCAGACCTCACCTAGAATACCATGTCCAGTTCTGGGCACCACAAATCAGGAAGGATACTGAGAAGCTGGAAGAGGAGGGCGACCAGGATGGTGGGAGGTCTGGAAGCCATGCCCTATAAGGAACAGCTTAGGGATCTGGGCATGTTTAGTCTGGAGAAGAGAAGGTTGAGAGGAGACATGATAGCCATGTTTGAATATTTGAAGGGATGGCATACTTGAAGGGATGGGGCAAGCTTGTTTTCTGCTGCTCCAGAGACTAGGACATGGAGTAATGGGTTCAAATTACAGGAAAAGAGATTCTACCTAAACATTAGGAAGAACTTCCTGACAGTAAGAGCTGTTCAGAAGTGTAATACACTGCCTCGGAGTGTGGTGGAGTCTCCTTCTTTGTTTTTAAACAGAGGCTGGAGGGCCATCTGTCTGGAATGATTTGATCATGTATTCCTGCAGGGCAGAGGGTTGGACTGGATGGCCCTTGAGGTCTCTTCCAACTCTATGATTCTATAATTCTATGACATGTGGAGAATGAAATGGCTATGAACCTTTCCAGAAGTAACAATAAAAACCTGTAGTTTTTGTATCTTCCCTGGGTCTCCAAAACTGGGATTGTGCTGAGAGGATGGGGAGGGATATGAGCCATTGACAGACTGTAAGACAGGTACGTGGGGCTGAATTTGGCTTGTCAGGTAGTACAAGCTGAGTCAAGCAGAGAGTAAAAAATCAATGACAACTTAAGTAGCAGTTTCCAAAGAAATGATTTTTGAATGACAAAAGTTTTCAACTTGATTTGTATGATATATTGTATTTATTTTGTGACTGTGTGGCTCTTTCATTATGTATCTTTCAATACAGAAAGAGAAACTCAGCTAATTAAGGGAGGGTTGTTTTTGTTTTTGGGATTTTTTTTTAAAGATCCTTCAGGGATCAGGGATCAGAGAGTGCAAGGCAGAGGCTACAAAACTGATGCTGAAAGTGAACATATGCCTAGATTTGAGTCATTTTGTGTTTCTTTTTAATCAAAACTGAGTTGAAAGGTGCCCCTAATTAAAAATAAACAGAACTGCAAATAATTTGTAATCTTTCTGTCAAGTGAATTACATTCATTTGCAAGATTTGCCTGTTTCATTTCATGCAGAGAAACTGGTATTACATCAAGAAATAAATCATCTGGAGAGGGGGGGGGCAGTGATGTACATACAGCATGGGAATGAAGAAATGTTGTTGTAAAAGTAAAATGCAGAACAGAGAGCATGTAACAAACATGCAGCCACAATTTGCATTAAGTAGAAAGGATAAATAAAGCATCTGGGGAAATGTACAAATAGTGCAGAGGAAAAGGTATGTGTTGTGCTCCAGCCAGGCCACTGCAATTTCTGCAGTGGTCAGTGTGGTGGCCTTGGTTACATGCCGCTCTAGACTTGTACATAAGACAAAGTACCGTAGCATTTTAAGGATATTTGTGGCACAAGGAAGATAGGCAACAATGCATTATGTGGTTTCAAAAAATAAGCATAACAAACAATGGTGATGATGCTGTAGACCATATAGTTAAAATTAGGGAATGCTTGGATACATTCATTGTTTGCAAATGCTGGCATGAACTGACTCACTTTGAATATCCTGAATTAAAGCTGTGGTCAGAACAAATTAGCCACTGGCTTTGCCATGTCCCAGTGTTCAAACTTTGGTCATGGCTGTAAAAATGTATAAAACTGTGTTTTAAAGTGTATATTTTGATGGTTAGGAACACATTTTTGAAATGCTTAAAATAGTATTTCAGTAATTATTCAAATGTAAACTATTCAATCAAATTGTATTTCCATCACTGTTTAAAAAAGGGCCAACAGGAGTATGTGAAAGTGTGTCACTCACCTCATTTGATAGATTTGGGAGTTCTGTATCCAGATTTTCATACTAATTTGCCACACAAGGCTCCCTTCCAAAAGAAAGATCCAGTGTTGCTGATGACCACAAATACTCAGTAGCACTTAAAGAAATCACCCTGGAGAAAGAACTTAAGAGAATTATTTCTGAAAAGCTCTCTGTGACATAGTGACTGTTATTTCATTTTCCTCACCCCTTATTTCCAAAAAGAAACTGAAACATTACAAACGTTGCTAATGAAATCATAATACAACCAGAAATACAACAGTGCAATACATATTAACAAGACAGAGAAAATCAATTAGCACAATCACTTTATTTGATTGTTAATGTTTCAATATGTATCATTGATTCATTGACAATGACCATGCACCAATATATTGACTCTGGTAGTTGGGGACAGAAGGAAGCTTTGGATGGCTTTTTTAACTTTGAAATTCAGATTCAGGACTCCAGAAATCTATAACGAAAGATTGGTCACTTCAGTTCATTATCCAAGGTAACCATGTTCAAGTTTCTATCTGTTCCATCAACATTATGCCTGATGCAGACATAATTTGTAAGTATGGTTAGCATTCAGAATACAGTTGTCCCTTCATATTCGCTGTGGTTTGGTTCAAGGACCCCCGCCCCCATGGATACCAAAACCTGTGAATACAATACTCAAGTCCCATTATATGCAATGGCATAGCAAAATAGTGCCCCTTGATTTTTGGATTATTATTTTTTAAAGAATATTTTCAAGCTGTGAATACTTAAATCCATGGATACCAAATCCATGGATACAGAAGGACAACTGTAGTTTGTTGCCTCAGCCCTATGAAAACAAAGCTTTTAATATTTAGTATGTTTAAGTTCCTATACACAGTATGAAACCTTGGTTTAGCCTAACTTCCAACGATATACAGTATGTGAAGTGAAAGTGATGAAATATACTGTCAGATTGCAAAGAGAAAGCTTGCAAAGGCTGAGAATGAGCTTAAACTATTGTCAGTTTAATGCAGATACAACCAGTAAACAAGACTAAAGTAAACAGTAAGCATAGCTGCACATCCTGTTTTGTAGCCAACTATGTTTTAGTGTATTCCTGTGTAAAACTTAACCACCATTCCATGTTTATGTGTCCATGGTTGAAACACCTAAATGCTTGCTTACTTTTAAAAAACTGAGATCCAGCTGTATGACTACAATTTAGGAAAGCAAAACATAGGAAATAAGGAAGTATTTTATCCCATTGTAATGTCTGCTCTTTAAATAAGCAGTATGTATTAACATTTCATAGAACACATGCAAGTACCTATTGTGACCATAGCTTTCTTGACTTTGGATATTTGTACTTTATTACAATTGTCCCTCCGTATACACAGATTTGGTATCCACGGATTTAAGCATTCACGGCCTGAAAATATTCTTTAAAAAAATAACAATCCACAATGCAAATCTTGATTTTGCCATCTTATATAAGGGACACCATTTTGCTATGCCATTGCATATAATGGGACCTGAGTAATATTCATGGATTTTGGTATCCACGGGGGTCCTGGAACCAAACCCCAGCGAATATGAAGGGTCATCTGTATACTAGCAAGGGAGGGAGGGAGGAAAAAGTCTACAAGTATCTGTCCAGAGAAAGCTGATGATAACTTTAATTCTACCCCACTGAGCATTTGGGATTCTGGGAAAAACATACCAGAATCCTTTGAAAAGGAATTTTCAATCAATAATTATGATTTGTTTGTTTGTTGTTCAAACGTCAAGAATTGAGCAGAAATCCCAGCAAGTTCACCTTGGCATAGATGGGCATGACTTGAAGGTTGAAATTCCAATAATAATCTCAACACCTATTCTGGACTATTTTCAATAGGTCTACCTTACCTGTGCCCAGGTTCTACTAGTGGGCATCCATGTCAGAGAGGAGATGAATCCCCTCTATGTTTTCATCTGAACTTTAAAGGAACTGTCCAAATTACTGAATCTACATGGGAATATGGTTTGTCAGTTCAATTGCTCCTTTAGCATTCAAACTAAGGACTTTATCAGATGAGGTAGGTACAGCTACAAAAACACATCATTTTGGATGTGACAATAACACAAAGGGCAAAATTATCAGATGTCCTCATCGTTCATCTGTGCTCAGGTCATAGCACTGGTGCAGACGAGGCATCACTTTTTTATTGATGGGCTAAGCCATCAATAAAAAGTGACACCTTATTCACACCCATGCTACGGCCCTGGAATAGCTGAATGATGATGACATCTGATAATTTCATAGAATCATAGAATCATAGAATCATAGAATTGCAGAGTTGGAAGAGACCACGAGGGCCATCCAGTCCAACCCCCTGCCACGCAGGAAATCACAATCAAAGCATCCCCGACAGATGGCCATCCAGCCTCTGTTTAAAGACCTCCAAGGAAGGAGACCCCACCACGCTCCGAGGGAGTGTGTTCCACTGCCGAACAGCTCTGACTGTCAAAAAGTTCCTCCTCATGTTGAGGTGGAATCTCTGTTCCTGGAGCTTGCACCCATTGCTCCGTGTTCCAGTCTCTGGAGCAGCAGAAAACAAGCCTGCTCCATCCTCAGCGTGACATCCCTTCAAATACTTAAACAGGGCTATCATATCGCCTCTAAACCGTCTTTTTTCCAGGCTAAACATACCCAGCTCCCTAAGTCTCTCCTCATAAGGCATTGTTTCCAGACCTTTCACCATTTTAGTCGCCCTTTTGTGTTATCGTCATGTCCTTATGACGCGGTTTTTACCACATCTGATAAAGTCCTAAAACTCAACACGGATTTACCACACCACTAACACAGAAGTTCCTAGCCACCACTGCCTATGCCCCATTTAAAAGTGTTGGTGCTATTTTCATTTTGTAAAGCTCTGGTGCTGGAGCTGTCATAAGCTTACCTCAGCTGTAGAAACAGAAATAACCAGAGCAGGTTCTAATCCCCTTCTCTTTAACCACCATTAGCTATTGTGATGAACTTCCAAGATTGGGGGGAAGGAGCAAACTATATCCAAATACTTAAAAAAGAAAAGAAAAAGAAATTGCTATCTCCCTCATATCCAGTTTCCACATGTGTCTATGATACTTCTTTGAAAGATCGGGATTTCAGTTTTCTTATAGCTGGATTGAGGACCCTGCTTTCTTCAATATAACCCAAAGGATGGTGTAAATCTGTATAAGAAATATCAACGCTGTTTAGAATACCGGTACATATATCCCCAGTTTTTATTAAAAGACAATGGGACCAATATATGATGGTGTTAGACTGCATCTCCATGATTCCTCATGATTGGCTATGCTGATGGGAGTTGTAGTCCAACAGCACCTGGAGGGTCAAATGTTGCCCACCCCTGCATTAATGTTAAGATACCCTTGCCAGCCAGAATCTATGTCTAATGTTTTCATTGGTCCAGAAAAAAATTACCGGTACTAAGTTTGTATACTTTGGAATCAAAGTTTTATTGTCCTCGTCTCTAACAGGTCTGCATGAATAGCAAAAGAAAGTTATAATACAATTTATATAGACATCTGACAAAATGAAGGTAAAGGGAATGATGATACATGTTTATTGACACAAATGATGTTAAATATTATATATATATATCATCAGCAAAACAATGACAAATGAAAGACTCAGCAAAGGTTATGGCTTGACAAAATAACATTTTTTAAAATGTGGACACCAATCAAATTGATAAAAGCATCAATGATGCAACACTTTCTGACAGTAAAGTCTTTACTTCTGCTTAAATATATATAGAATCACCCACAGCAACAGCCCAACGTCAGCTTTTGTCCATAAACCCTTTCATAAAACAGAAATAGGAAAAATGATTTAAAGCAGCTCAATTCATCTGTTTACCTTAATCTTTAACTATTCCCATATGTCTTAGGTACATGATGTATGACTCCTTATAAAGCAATTTTTCAAAGATAACCAAGAAAGGGAAATAACCAAGAGTCAGGCTACTAACCTTTCAGCCTCAGAACTTTTCTAAACTAGAGGCAAAGCAGAACACTTTTGATGATCTGGGCAAAGGAAAAAGAAACCGTTAGTCTTATCATCCTTGTCCTTTTTAGCATACCTCCTATATCAGTTAAATCCAAACAAAATTTTGATTTGTCATTTTAACGCTAGTCATTCCCAGTTTCATGAAAATCATTTTTCAATACTAAATATTAAGTTGTGTTGTTGTAATACCTTGTTTGTTTCTGCAAGCTCAGGACAGATCCAATCACAGGGATCTGGATAGAAAAAATAAGTGGAGTTCTAATCCCCGCTCAGCCATGAAAACCCACTGGGTGACCTTGGGGAAGTCACATGCTCTCATCCTCAGAAAACCTCAGGGTAGGGTCACTATAAGTCGGAAACAACTTGAAGGCACCCCGCCCCACCACAACAAAATAGACTTACAATTCTCTTCACAGGGCTGCAGCAACATATAGGAGAAATCTCATGAAGCAACTCTAACTAGGCGCATTTTCAGACGGACCAAATACCCCTTTCCTGCCCTGCCACCTCCATTCCCGTGCCTGCCGCGGAATAGAAGAAAAATGTTCACACATTTACCTTCCTTCCACAGCAGGAACGTCCTCCCCCTCTCCTCGCTAGCTGGTTATAAATGCAGCCGTCGTAAGGCTGCATTTACAACAGGCAAATGAAATCCCACTTATTCTCATGAAAGAACAGGCACATGACAAATTTAAAAATAAAAAAAACCAAATGTCAAGACTGAAAACAAAGCACAAAAACACAGAAAAAAAATACAAGTAACCTGGGGGCGGGGGAAAGGGTTCCACTTACCTGGATGTTCCAATCATGCCTGGAAGTGCTGGGAACGGACCTCCTCCCCCCACGGCTGTCATCTCACAACAAGAACAGGGCTCCTTTTCCCACATGGAACAGGTAGTCTGTTCACTATGTTTCATCACGCATAGAATACTCTGGGAGCAGGATGGGAGCAGGACGGAATTGGTCAATGCCATCCGAAAGGGAGACCTTTTCTCTACCCTGTTCTGTGCCTGCTACAGAATATTGAGCCCATCTGAAAATCTCCTAGGATACAGCGCAAAGTGATGTTTAACTTCATAAGAAAATATAATGTCTTTGACACCTTTTGGCATGATGCAAGAAGAGCTAATAATTTAAAGAGTGAAGTAAACAGTGGCCTCTATATGAGAGTAAACTGGCTGATTAACACATCACAAAGCAGTGAGGCCACACATCAGCAAAAAAGAGGGGCAAAGGGGGAATGGATGTACATGCAATGTCATGTACTAACTTATACATATAAATGCAAAAAAAAATGGATTCTATAAATTGAACAGAATCACAGTACATTTTCTCCAAGTGGGAACGACTGTGTCCAGGTGACCTGTGCACTTCTTGTATCGGGCCAAAGGCCTATCTATTCCAGCACTATTGTTCCCAAAGTGAGCAATCAAATGCCCCAACAGTATGCCCAGAACATAATAGCACCCTCTGACTAATACTTCCAAGCACTGCTGTCCAGAGACATATTGCTTCTCATACTAGATGTGTTATCATGGCTCCCTGACTCACCTATGTCCCCGTCCTCCACGAATTGCAATAAGATATCACTATGAACTAGGACTATCAACCCCTTATTAAACAACCATTTTCATTTGTTTCCTACATCAACAACACCTGCATGGAAAAAAAATGTGCCAAACCATGGGACCCACCCCAAACACTGCATAACTAAGTTAGTACAAATGCCTGAAGAGGGACGCTTACATGCAGTCCATTGCTTTGTAACCAATCAAGTTTGGGGGAGGAGCCAAGGACAAGTGTATCTTTTTATTAAAGTCTCTTCCCAGATTCTACAGGTCACTATTTTCCCTCAGGGCTACGTATGCAGCACAGTAACTTTACAAGGTGCAACAAAATGGTAAACGTTGTCATCCCATTGTTCTGAACGTAGTGCTAAATTTTCAAATACAGGCACATAACATGACCATCCCTATAGCCACACCTCCAAAGAGGATCTACAAACACAGGTATGGCAGGGGGTTGGACTGGATGGCTCTTGTGGTCTCTTCCAACTCTATGATTCTACAATTCTAGGTCTATATTAGCAAATCAGTTCTAGAAGCTTTCACCTCCACCATGAGCAGGTCTATCTAACAGGTTTAAATTGCCCATTCAAGATCAGCTCTCCCCAAAATTCTTTACACTAGGTTCACAACAATATATTGTTAATGGGAAACTGCACACACATGCACACACACACACACACATCTAGCCATTGTGAGGGCTGCAGCTAAACTAGACAACTGGCAAGCCTCAGGTATAGAGAAATGACACCATTTCAGAAAGGCTATGCTCGACAACACTGCCTGAATTCCCTTTCCCACATGGAGGGTCTACATACATGGGAGTTAACTTATTCATTTCAAAGAAGTGAATAGTTGTAAGTTCTCACATACAGTTTCGCTTGGCGATATTACATTAGAAATAAAGCAAAACATTCCCCCAGCACTCACAAAATTCTGAAAGAAATGGAAGTGATACAACTGGGCAACAATTCTGCTGAGGTGTTCCCATACAGTTTTATACACTCATGCTTAGAAACATCTTGGTGGATGTTATGCCCAGAGCTGTAGGTTTGAAGACATAGAGTAATGGTGGCAAATCTCACAACTGTTTTTCAGTGGGAACAAGCTGGCTAAATCAGCATGTTTTCCATCCAAAATCTGCCTCCCAAGTAATATCCCAGGCAGACATCTGAGTACATGAATTGCTCGGTATGGTAAAAGCAATTCATACAACCAGTGCTTCCACAGAGAGACAAGTCAGTTGTTTTCCTGTTAAACAATAACCGTACTGTGCTCATCCACAAGGTAACTGAAAAGAAAAGGAGTGGAAATTCCCCCAGAAAGAGAGGCAATTTTAGTGGGGGCTTTCTCCCTCAATTCCCATTCCACCTCCAACACCCAATGTCTGTTTTAAAAACTTCAAGTAAGCTTGAGAAACTGACTGTGGATCATGTATACAACAGAGTCAATGCTGTATTGAATTTCTAGACCATTTTCAGACTACCTTCTGGCAATGGAAGGATTTTGACCACTGACACTCCCTATGGGTATATCTGACTATCCTGGTACAATGCACCATTCCCCATTATTGAATCTACAACAAACTGCTGTAGGTTATTCATTGATTGAGTGTTTAAGTGTATTCTTCGGGAGTAAATGGAAAGTGAATTCTGTAGACAGCCACATAAAATAAAATTCTAAAAAATCAGCAGAATTCCTTGCTGGAGAGATGTGCATTGGGGCCAGAGGAGCGTTACTTTTATACTTGTTCTGCCTTTCTGCATCCTTTTCTACACAGAGAATCACAAGAGCTGAATGTTTTATTTCGACCAAAAAAATATATTAAGCCATCACCAAACCCACTACAACATAAGGATATACGGGTGAGGAATATCTTCGTGTTAACATCTTTATCTAAATCAATTACAATGCATAGAGTCCTTTTTAAATAGCCAATACATATGCAAGAGGTGGCCCTACAGCATTTCTAATGGAAGCAAAAGCAGGTGGTGTACATATTTACAGATTGCAGGCAACGTGCATTGTTAACATGTCTGTGTAAATCTTCAATTATTGTTGTACAGTACTCTGAAAATATGTCCAAATTATTCCCTTTTCTATCTTACCCTCATGTGCCAGGGGAAAGCAATCCATGGAAGAGACCTCAGTTTTTCTTTGTTCATAACAGTGCTTTGCTGTTTTAGAGGCATATTGTATTGCCACTGGCTTTACTTCATTTTAAAATGAAATAAAGTACATAACTTGATTATTCCAGTAATTTGTTTACAGCAAGGGAGCTACAAAGATAAAAACTTTTTAAAAAACTTAAATATTGGATGGGAAAAGCATATTGGTTATCAACCACTACTCTATATGTATATTATTTGTACTTCTTTAAAAAGACAGATTTTACTGTGAGTGTGTATGAGAACTGATTTTACTGTGCACATGTGAACCTGTTACCTGAGTTCCATGAGAGGGGAAATCATGATAACAAAGGCTTCCCAGCAGCACTAACTTTTTTTGTGACTGTTTTCACTGGAGCTTCATTACAGCTTCTTCCAGGCATTCTCTGTCAATGCAGGAAAGTGAGGAGTGAAGGAAAGCAGGACTGGAATATGCACCTTTGGCTCCCTCTACATACTTATTTATTGAAAGCACCTATAAATTGCTGCTCATCCTGCTGGGGCTCCTGAAGCAATGCACAATGGATAAAAAACATTTAAAACCTTTTAACAGCAAATTGAAAATATGCTTTAAAAACAATTTAAAATCAAACAGTTAAAAACAGCCAGTTTCAGAGACAAGGCAGAACAAAAGCCATGCAGAAAAATACCATTTTAGCTGCCTGACAGAAGCTCAGAAAAGATGGAGACATTCTAACTTCCTCTGGCAGGCAGTTCCAGAGTCATAGGGGCTGCTACAGAGAAAGCTCTGTCCCGTGTACACAACAACTTAGCCTGATGAGGCATTGGGACTCACAACAGGGGACTTCATCAGGTGTGACAAAAACTGCATCAGAAGAACACGATGATAACAGAAACAGGCAAAATCATTAGACAACATTGTCCTTCAGATGTTCAAGGGATGTAGCATGAATAAGGCTATGTAGTGTGAAAAAGGGATGTAGCGTGAATAATTCATGGGTGTGAATAAGGTATCACTTTTTATTGATGGCTTAGCCCATCAATAAAAAAAGTGATGCCTCATCCGTGCCAACACTATGCCCCAGGAACAGCTGAGGACGTGGGCATCTGATAATGTTGCCTTTCTGTTATCGTCGCATGCTTCTGATATGGTTTGGAATGTGGTTTTTTGCCATGTTTCTCCATGTCTAATAAAGTCCAGGGACTCTGTTAAGGAGCTCAAATTTCAGGCAGCCGCATACTCTGAAGGCATAATGCATGAATAGTGTTACAGAAAGTGTAGCATTCTAAGTGTGGCTGAGCTTGAACATTCCTTACTGCTGGCTAGGCTGGCTAGAGCTGATAGAAGTTGGGACTAGAGCTGATGGCAGTCCCACAACATCTGAAGAGCCACACAATTCCCATCCTTATGCTAGAGTGAGCATTCCGTGTGTGTGTGTGTGTGTGTGTGTGTGTGTGTGTGAAGCTAGGTTCCAAAGAACCTTGATACTGGTTTGGTAAGCTTAATGGTTATTTTGAGCCTCTCCCCATGTGATGTGAGAAGCTGCTCTTGAAACTGGGGATGAGGCTGGAATGCATGTCCCTAACTTGCTTTATTTTATTTGCCTCCTCTTACATGCTTAGAAAAAGATTACAGCAGAATAGGGCCTGCACAGTACTAGCTCCTGAAAGTTAAGTTACATGATGGGTTTTACCATTGCTAGCTAAAGTGCTGAACTGGGGTTTGGGAGATCGAGGTCCTAGTCGCCACTGAGCAATGAAACTCATGGGGTGATTTTGATTCAGTCATCTGTCTCAGCCTAATCTACCTCACATGGTTGTTGCTCTGAGGATGGATAGAGCCATGGGCACAGCCTTAAGCTTACTGAAAGGAAGGTAGAACATAACCAATGAAACTGATTGAACATAATGGCCTAAATTTGTTTTTTAGTCCTGATTCATGTCCAGATTGAATCCATTAGATTAAGCTACATGTTGATTTAGCATTTGATTGAATGGGTCTATTTTAGCTGGGTCTAACCAAGGGACTAGGATGCCAGCCAATAAATGTGCCGGCCTTAGCTTTCTTGTCCTCCCCAGGTTAGTTCCATCCGTGGTCGATTCATAGAATTTTGCTGTACTGTAGGGAAGATTTTCAAGCTGGGAGAAAGATCGGTGAGGGAATTCAGAGGGCACACCTTAGAGCCCAGCTGGGAAGTGATTGGCAGAGTTGTGAGACTGGAGGTTGGAGGTCTGGCAGCTTGACACCTTGGCTTCATATACCAGAAGAGGTGTTTACTTGTGAGGAAGCATGAAGCCTGCCAGCATTTTGTGTGAATGAACCCTGTGGAATTCCAATTTACCCTTCTGCCCAAGGTATAAAAATGCTTCCTGTAAGCTCAGTACATACCACTGAAAAGGAAGGGGGAAAGGGGTGTTGGGAGAGGAAAGCAGTAGATCTAAAAACACATGGGAGCTTTTCTTCCAGGGTGGCAATGGGGATGCCATTCAGTTATTCAATGAGTAGATACGAATGTTTAAGCCCCAAGAGGCTCAACTACAATGAAGGAAGCATTTTTCCCAAGGAAGAAATCATTATGCACTTTAGGACACTTACATGAGCAAATGTGGATTGTTTTTTTCTCCACAGCAATCTGGCAGGCTTCCAGAAAAGAATTGGTACAAGTTTGTGGAGTAAATAATGCAGTCCTCCAAAACAAAATACAAATCTGTACATACTGGCACAATTTACAAACACTCCAGTCAAGTGGCCCAGTGAAGGCTAACAGCAAACACCAAGAGGAACTGAGAGGGTGTGTTAAAGAGGTTTAAGAACTCATTAAACCATGATGAGATTGCTGCTTCACCTAACCAGGCCCTTAGACACGAGGAATGTGATGGAGAAAAGAAATCATTCAAATTCTTTATTTTTAGAAGCTGATATAGCAGAAAATGCCCAGCCAGAAAGCAGCTTGCCAACTGTGGATGAAAAAGACACAAAGAAGAAGGAGGAGGGGGGGGAGTAGATAATTCTGAGTTTAAACATACACTATCAAACCTTTTCATCTTACGTTTTTCAAATTCCAGAAAATAAAGGTGAGGTTTGCCTTTTACACAGCATTATCATTCACCCCATATTAATCACAAGAACCAAGGGAAAGCATTCTAGCCTTGTGGCAAAGGTAAGATTTTTTTAAAAAAAACTTTTTGTTTTTATTTTTTGCTTCCCTGCTCCCAGATTATTAGCAATGGCGCAGGTGAAGCAGTTGACACCCCTGCCGCTTTCACTCCACATCTGCACCTGCCATGCCTGCAGCCAGTGGGGAACAGAAGGTGATGCCAGAAAGGGCATCTGGTCACTGCCTTCAGAGAAATTTGATGTAACCTCCTTGGTAAGCAGTGAGTAGCAGGGAGGAGGAAAATGCAACCCTTGTCCACAAGTCAAAGAGATAAACTCAAGATACAAGACTGCAGGATTCAGTTGACAGTAGGGAGCCCTTATGCAAAGGATTCCTTCCAACATAAAGGAGGTTACCAAGTCACAACAGCTGTGAATGGCTTTTTAGAGATAGTAAGAATAAGCCTTCCACTTGTTGCTGTTATAAACTAAGGAGATTATCACACCAGACCCTATCAACTGTTTCTGTCCCTCCCCCCCCCACTACACTCCCACCCCACTCCCATCCCTGTAACGAAATAAAAAAAAAATTCAAACCCTTCCCTTGCCAAGCAATCTGGAGTGCTCCCCTTCCCTTCAGCAGTCCAGGCGTGAATGGAGCTGTCGCAAAGCTCCATTCACATCCCGGAAAGCAAATTCCGCCCATTTTCGCGAGAGAATGATCATGTGGGTATTTTTAAAATAAACATAAAAAATATAAGAAAAAAAGTGACAGCAAGCACAAAAACACACCCTCCAATTACAAAGCAACCTGGGGGTGGGGAAGGTGACACTTACCTGGCTGTCCCGATCGTACCTGGAAGTGTTCTGGCATGGACCGGGAGGTAACGTCACGTGACGCTGGCATCGCGCCAGCAGAACAGGTCATCTTTTCACTCTCCTGTCATTTCATTTCTATAACAGAATGGGCTTCTTATTGATGACTTTTCCCCATCAATAAGAGGAAGCGGGAGGGGAACAGGAGCAGAACGAGAGCACCATGGGACAGGGATGACGTCATCTAAAAGGTAAGCTTTTTAGCAGTCTCCTATCATCCCTGTCCTGGGATGTTTTCCCCATCCGATAATCTCCCAAGAGACTAGTTCTATCTGCTCCTTTTGGTGATCTGTTTTAAATGATGTTCTCCAGCTCTGATCCCCTTGCTCCTCACCTTCTGAAGGGAGATGTTAACTTCCCCCTTCCCCATCTTCACCTTGAACCTTTATATCCGGAATCACCAGCATTGAGCCATGATATTGAGAACACAGCTGCACTGGGCAGGGCACGTTTCTAGGATGGAGGACCATCGCCTCCCAAAAATAGTACTCTACAGTGAACTCGCCACGGGTCAGCGTAAGAGGAGTGCTCCAAAAAAGCAATACAAGGATTTCCTGAAACAACATCTCAGGCTCAGCCAAACTGATCACCAACAATGGTCCGCCCTGGCCTCACATCGGGAGGCATGGAGACGCACTATCCACAATGCTGCAGCCTTATTTGAGAACTCACACCGAACAAGTCTTGAAGAGAAACAACGCAGAAAGAATCACAACCCAAAACATCACCCAAGGAGACCTTCTGCTGTGCTTTCTGCAACCGGACTTGTTTATCTCGGATTGGCCTTTTTAGTCATCAGCGCGCTTGCAGAAAGCGCAGGATGAGTCTTTCCTGAATCTTTGTTTGCGAAGAAAAGCCAGAGAGAGAGAGACAAAAAGGGTAAACGAGATATCAATTGGGCTTTTTTCTACATGTGAAATAATGGCTACAGCTGGTGCAGGGAACACAGTGCCTGAGTAAAAATGATGAGGTCATCCCTTGTATTGGTGCACAGGCTCTAGCAAACATTACTTTTTGTGTGTGCAGTTCCCAGGTTTGACAAGTACTTTACAGGTAACTTGGCAGGGGTCTTGTTCAGGCCCATGTTTGAAACAATCTGCCAATGTGAGGGTATCTAAAAGGGTACTCACTTCCTGAGCTCCTAAGTGTTGGCTTCATAATCTGAGCTTTAAACATAAAGCCTTTCACATTTTATGGAAAATAGCATTCATCGGGAATTCTATATTAATGGCTGTATAATAATACCTAGCTCAGCAGATATCTGATTACTGAAGGTTTTGTTACAGGTTATATACATCAATGGCTGAGCAATAAAACTTATAAATAGCAATCATTTACTAGGAACTGGTGCTGTGGGACCTCGTGTGTGTGTGTGTGTGTTTGTCTTCAAATCATGTGTTGACTTATGGTGACCTCATGAATTTAACATGATTTTCATAGGCAAGGAATACTCAAGAGGTGATTTTGCCAGTTCCTTCCTCTGAAATATAGCCTACTGCACCTAGTATTTGTTGGTGGTCGCCCATCCTAGCACTAACCAGGGCTGACCCTGCTCAGCTTCCAAGATGGAATCTTGTGCCTTTAGGGTATTTTAGACCCACAGGAGCCTAATACAATCATGTATTTTTCCCCTAATTATTGTTCAAAAGGCAAGCAAATTTACCAATCACTATGGTTAGTAAATACTTGTATATGAGGTCACTGTCACATGAATGCTCTCTCGGCTGAATTGTCAAAGCCTCTGGCAGGGGTTTCAAAAGATTTACTGGTACTTTGAAGGAATATACATTTTTTAAAAAACTGCTGGAAAAAAAGATGTTAGACATGGCAAAGCCAGAGGTGGAGAATCCTCTTTTTGTACCTCTTAATGGAGGTTAAGGCATAGCATGATTTGGACACAAATCCATATCAGGGTTCTTTATCATTTATGTTCAGAATGCTTTTAATTATTGTGTTTTCCTCATATCTTCTTGCTTAAGGTACAGAACTCACTGAGGTAGAGAACTCAGTTGTCTTCTTGCCTAAATGGTAGGCTGCTTTCAAGAGACAACAGCTTGGAAGTAAGCTTTTTCCCCACAATGTTCTGAGATATAGGGGTAGCGAAAGATAAAAGAACGACTCCAGGGAGGTTGAGAAAACTACTGCTGTTTAAAGCTTAGGTTTCTGGAACACTTGGGTATAAAAAAAATTCTTCTAGTGATGCTTGCGCTAAAGCATCATGGCCTCCAGTTTGAGAACATGCGAAGATCCGTGACAGATATATTCGGCTAAAACCAACCATTGACACCATGCCTACCGAAGTAAAACTCTGATAACTGTTAACTCTTAGTGTTTAAGATTAATGCAGGAGGAAATTGCTTTGTCCAGCCATGCCTAGTTTTATTAGGCACGATGTCTGGTTTTTGGATTAAACATCAAGCTCTAAACTCCAACATAAATTCACCCAACTTCAACACAGAATAAGTGTGCTCTGAATGGCAGCTATGGAACACAATTTTTTCACACCTCTTTCTGTGAACTGACCATACAAAGTAATTTGTTTTCACACTTCTTGGTTTTGTGACTATTATGTGGTCCAAATAAGGAAAGCAGACAGACATATAACACAGTAATAATATGCCCACATAAGGTGGTACATCCAATATGGAGAGCCTGTCTAATCTCAATGAGAAGTTCATTCCACATGGTGGACACCACAAGAGAGAAGGCCCTCCTTTTTAGCACAACCAAGTGGGTCTCACTTGGCTGCAGTATAATACCCACAGACACTATGGATAATACCTGCATGCACATAACTATGGACACAAAGGATTTGGTGCTAGAGGGGAGAAGGCAGTCTCTCTCAGATAGTCTGGTCCTGAACTGTACAAGGCCTTATAAGCCGAAAGTAACACCCTGATACCTTGGGCTTGGTATCTCATGGCCAGCTACTGTGGACCCTTCAGTGCAGGAGTTGTATGTGCACAGTAGGAGGCTTCACTAAGCAACCTGCCTGACACATTCTGCACTTGTTGCAACCTCCAAACCAAATGCAGAGTGCATTACAGTAACCCAGTCTTGAGTTTACCAGTATATGGATCACTGTCCAGAAATCATGATAGCCACCATACCAAACAAAGATGGAAGTAGGCACTCATTGATTCTGAGGTCACTTCAGTGTCTAGTGCAGGAATGGCCTGTGGGTTGGATGCACATTTTTGGCACTAGCCAATCCTTTGCAGGCCACACAACTTTTTCTCACCCAACTGTCTCTTCTACAGTTCCACCCACTTGTGTAAAGACACATTGACTATTCACTGGATCTACTGGGATAATTACATGTGGCTACTCCACAGGGGTGGGAGTTATGCAACTTTTCTTCAACTACAGCTCCCAGCATTCCTCATCATTTCTGGTGCTGCCTTAGGGATGCTGGGTTGTTGTCATTAACTACTGTCAAGTCAACTTCAACTTATGGAGACCCCAGGAATGAGAGACCTCTAATTCACCCTATCCTCAACAGCCCTGCTCAGGTCCTGCAGACTCAGGGCCGTGGCCTCCTTGATTGAGTTCATCCATCTGGAATGTGGTCTTTCTTGTCTCCTACTGCCTTCCACTTTACCTAGCATTATTGTCTTTTCTAGTGAGTCACCTCTTTGCATGATACGTCCAAAGTATGACAGTATCAGTTTAGTAATCTTAGTCAAGGGATGCTGGAGCTTGGTGTGATTTCCAAGTGTGGAAATCATGTGCCCTTCCAAATGTTATTTCATGACAACATCTGGAAAGATATGGGGTTTTTTTCCCCATCCCTGTAATAAACCAGGACACACATTGGGCAAGAAGGCATACTTGCAAGCAATTATCAGGTTGCTTCTCTATGAACTGATCTTAGAAAACTGGACAAAGTGGTGCACTGGACACCTTATCAAAACTTATTTACACTAAATGATCAGATGCTGTGCCACTTCGCAATTACAGTTTTTCAGAATCTGCTAGTCTGCATTTTCAGTTTACACACACACACACACACACACATATATACACACACACTTAACATTTTCTCAAATGCCTCAAATATAGACCTATGATTCTTTTGATTTAAAGTAGCAGAGGTTTGTAAGGGTAGGGGAAGAAAAGCAGATTCATTCAATATTTCATCAACTTTAATTGTCAGAGACACCGATAAGGCTTTCAAGACCAACTAAGCTGTGCTCTTGAAATCCCAAAATATGGGATGCTTTGGGGGTTCACGGTTATGGAGCTGCAAGGGCTAACCTTTCATGTGTGTACTAATTGCACTCATTTATTGGCCAGAATATTATACTTCAAGATATACCAGGGAGAGTTCTGAAACCTTTTTTCTCTTTGAAAGGTTAAAAAAAAAGTTCCAAAAAATCTAGCAGGGCTAACCCATCTCTCTCTTTAAAGTCTATTTTTGGCTAATTCTTTCTCTTGCTATTTTCCCCCCTTGTCTAAGGTCAAACCAAAGAAAAAGAATGTGAAGGATGTGAAAGAGAAAGTGAAGTTTGCTGGCCTAGAAAAAAAGCCCAAATGGACACCAGCAGACATCAGAAAGAAATTGCTAGACAGGAGCAGTAAACTCTTCCCCCACCCAGCAGAGGAAGACCCTGGATTTCAAAGGATGAAATAAAGCAGCCTTGGCTATTATTATTATTTTTATCACACATAGACATGTCTCCCAAAACGATATACAATTATGGAATAAAGCAGCGCTTGGAAATGAAGGTTTGGTACACCAGTACTGGATCATATGAAGCTGCCATATACACTGAACCAGTCCATTGGTCTCTCTAGCCAAGTACTGTTGATACTGCCTGGGAGCACCCCTCCACATTTCCAGGGGAAAGTGGAGCGGCTGCCAAGCAACCTGGCTTGGCAGTGGAATAAAGGAAGAATGGCCTCCTTCCTCCAGTGTGGGCACTTCCAGGTAGGGTTGCCAGTTCAGGATCATCCCAAGCCCTGAGGTTTCTGGGCCCAAACCTGAGACCTAGGGATGGCCCTGGTGATGTCATTAGGCATTATACATTAAGCACCAACCAGAGTTGCTCAAAACTTACCATTCAAACACACAAATGCACACACAGAGAGCGTATTTCCCTGTTTGGAAATGAAGACAGAAATCTTAGCTGAAGGGGCTGTTCCCAAATCCAGATGACAGGAGGGGATTATTCCTTCCAACTCACTTAGGGGCACAGGAGAAAGAGCATTTAATCTAGCCTACTTGCTTCTAGCCAGAGAATGGATGCAGAGCACAGAACTGTGTCACCAGCGGGAGCCCTGGTACCATAATGACTGGGAGAGAATAAGGAAGCTAAGAGTGCATTTATGCTATAGAAATAATGGAGTTTGACACCACTTTAAATTCTGTAGCTCCATCCTATGGAATCTTGGGATTTGTAGTTTAACAAGGTCTTTAGCCTTCTATGCCAAGGGGTGCTGGTGCCTCACAAAACTACAAATCCCAGGATTTTGCAGGATGGAGCCACGGCAATTAAAGTAGTGTCAAACTGCATTATTTCTACAGTGTAGATGTACCCTAAGTAAATACATATTGCCCTTGGAGGGTCTTTGGAAGTTGCAACAACAAATCAGTTAAGCCTTGCAAATTATAGCAAGCTAGGCTTCTCCTAGGTGAGTGTGAGATTTGCACACAGCCCTTTCCTCTTGCCTGGAGGTCAGCCAACCAAAACTGGGAAATTTTCACCCTCAGTGCCTGTCTGGAGTGCTTCAGTGCCTGTCTGGAGGCACTCCAGCCCATGAAATCTGGAGGCTCAGGGCCAGGGCCTGAGATCTGGCAATCCGAGTTCCAGGTGCAGAAGACCCTCCCATGTTTCTCACATTGCCTGCTGCACCAGACTGTCCCCTTGCTCTCCCCACCCCCACCCCATCTGCCTGCCCACTTACTCACCTTCCTTATCACAAAAAAAATGCTGCAGTCACACCCCCTGGCAGGCCTTCCAGGCACCATGTTTCTGGAGTCTCTTCTTGGCCTGCAGGAAGTCAGGGAAAGGATGAAGGGTTGTGGAAAGAGAGAGTTTTACTTGACACACACACACACCAGCTCTTCATGCACATATGGGAACCTCCTTCCAACTCTGTCCAAAGCCTTTAGCCTGGCCTAGGGGCACTCACGCAGCTAATTCTTCCTACTAGGCTTGCGTGAAAGCAAATTGTTGAGGTCTCTAGCCTGTGCGTTCTTCCTCATTAATAACTTTTCCCATCTTGACCACACACTCTATTATTGCTTGGCCACATGTGTCCTGGTTTCCATCTGCGAAATATTGGAGGATATATGTTAGGATCATTTCACTTGCAACAAAGAATCCTATTTAGACATCATAATACTTTCTCGTTTACACTGAAGCATTGGATGAATAAACCAAACGCAAGTAGCAGCCATACTAGTGTGTATGGTGATGCATTGTCAAATTCAGTTGATTTCAGTGGGGGCTTTTAAAGCATGCAAAACAGCACTGGATTGTAGCCAGGGCATCATCTCAGCATGGGAATCAACGAGTTTCCAGCTGAAATAGAAGTGGAATTTTAGGTGGGCAAAATATAATGACTAAAGCTTGGAATGCGGCCAGGTCACTGATGTTAAATCCTCACTCTAGCAAAAAGTGCCATTAGGACATTAATGACCACAAGCAGCCAGGACCTTGATTTGCATCTCATCTGAAAGACCTTAAGTGGGCAACACTATTATGTAGGGGGGGGGTGCGGAATCAAGCTGTCTAATGGGGCAATTCTTCTAGTTAAACTTAGGGTCAAGAAAGACTTAAGAGCCAACACAGAATGATCTATGAGCCAATCAGAAAAGACATGAGAGTAGCCCTCCAGTGGAGGTCAGATGCCTCAAGCGTAGGGCACTCTACTTCCAGAGAGGCTCTGAGAAATTAGTAAGTTAAAACCTAATTAAAATAAACTTGCGGACAATAGCTTTCAATGCCATTCACCCAAGATCACTTCTTTCTCTGAAATTAAGATACACCAGTTCCAGGAACCTAAGCTATTTTTCATTCCCATTTTCATTTTATTTGGAGGGCAAGTACACGGCGTGAGTGAATGTGCCAAAAATATGTCAGCAGTGCATACGCTGAGGAGAAAAGAAAGGAAAGACAGATGATTTCATGCTCTTGATAATTTATTTTCATACTTGGATCCATGCAGAGTAGGAAAGCAGAGGGAAAGAAGCAATTGGCAGTTGTTTCCTTTTCTAGCAGTCACAAGGATGTGTAACTGAGCATGACTCATCATTCCAATGACTAGTCAGCCCATGAGCAATAAAAAGATCTGGCTAGCTAGCAAAGCTCCATATAGGCCTTGAAGCCATGGATTTTACCATACAGAAGGGCTACAACAAAGCTATTTGGCTAGATTGCATCTATGTCAGAATTGCTAATATACTCCATCATTATTATGCTACTGTATTGTCATTTCAGGTGTATACACAAAAGCTATATAATGGCTGATGCTACGCTATGCCTGACTATGATGCAGTACTTTTAAATAAGAACAAAAAGATATAGAAGCAGTTCTGTTTGCCAGTACAACAGCCAGATATTTGATAAAATCTCCCAAATATCTTTTTAATTAAAATATCTTACATTCAATGCTTATTGGCCTTTTAGCTAAGATCAAGTGTAGTATCTCACATTCTGTACCAATATATTTCCCTCCCTCTTCCTTGTCTCATTGGACTGCATTAATTCTTTTGAAAGTATTTTACCATCTTGATTTTATTTTGATATCAGACTTTTGAGGCAAGCCACCATCATTAGTCACAGTTTACAGATGAGAAAGTGAAACTATGACTTCCGCACGACTACCATACAGAAAAAATAGAAAATAGGGGCTCCACAAGACAGGGCAAATGTGTTGGGAGTTTGCAGTATGTGCTGATGTGGTTCTCAGAGTTTTTTTAAAGCATCCAAATAATATTTTTTGTTAATCTGGACTATTTTCTGAAAATTCCTAGCACTAGTTGCAACATTTTATTCCCACCTTCAATTGGGGAGATTATCAGACACAATCCACTATCTCCACTCCCGTCCCTGTCCCACCCCTGACCCGCCACAATCACCCTTCCCACCACACTTACCTACTCTCCCAACGACAGAGCAGCCCAGGAGTGAAAGGAGCTCTAATGGAGCTCCATTCACTTCCTGGATCTAAATCCCGTGGATTCTCACGAGAAGACGCAAGTGTGGAAAATTCAAAAATAAAAATAAAAGTAACATTTAAAAAGTGACAGCAAGCACAAAAACACACTTTAAAATGTTCCAAGTAACCCGGGGAGGGTCATACAAAGTGTGGCAATTACCTGGATGTCCAAATCTCACCCAGAAGTGTTCTGGCAGGAACCTCCCATTGACGCTGGGATCTCGCCAGCATAATGGGACACCTTGTCACACACAGGCAAACCTGGAACACAAACGGAATGGGGGATCTATTGACGGATTCTCGCATCAATAAAAAGCAGTGCTGGTGGAACGGCAGCATAATGGGTGCATAACCAGGAGGGAACAACGTCATCTGATAAGGGAGCCCTTTTGCGATCTCCTGGCATTACTATAATGCCACTTTTGATGCGTCTGATAATCTCCTGTGTTTCTTTTTCACTCCAAAATATATCAGATATTTGTTCCTGTTTTTTCAAATTATATTTTGGAGATCCATATATGGTTTGTTTATCCATTAATATTTTCTATCAGTACCTGGTATGATCACAAGACTTTTTATACCAGCTCCCCAAATCGGATTTTTTTTAACCTAATATAAAATCAGAAAGAACAGGAGCAAAATCTGGGACTTCACTGGTGTGCCCTCAGTGAAATAGCACTTTTGCATTATAATACTATAACTCAGGGGGGCGGAATCAGAGTGGAATAAATTTGCTCTTCAAACCATAGGATCACCTCAGTAAATCAGCAAATCATATCCTCATTTAAAAATAAATGGAAGAGCTCTAATGCAGATCCAAGAAATCACTGCAAGCGGCTCCCAAAAAGAATAGAAGGGATAGATGTGGAAGCAACAACAAATGGCAAAACCCAATGAAACTGAAGGAGATACATTGTAAGAACATACTGTACTTCTTTAGACCAGTCTGGAAGAGTCCAGAGATGGGATGAGCTCTGAGCAAGCTTCAGTCCCTTGCAATGCCATGGGCATATTTCGGGCTTGTTGGATGTACTTGGGTTTTTCTTTTTTCTTTTGTTAGTAGAAACTCAATACCCACCAACCACAGTCAGATGCAAAATGAGGGCATCACTTGCACTGAAAATTAAGACAGGATGGAATCTGCTGAAGAAAATAGAAGGAGCTTTTCTTGATTTCCTCACTACCCCATAAGCTCCCCCCCCCTCAAAAAAATATCCTTTGGAGCAGGTCTTCAGAGGAATTAAGGAACATCCTCCTCCCCACCTCGTTCCTCTAGCAGAGTTCCTCTCACAAGTAGACTGAGTTCTCAGCCATTGCCTTTCTCAATAAAAAGAAAGAAAAAGAAAACTAACACTGAGATCAAGAGTCTTTGAGGAGTAAAAAAAAAAAGGCGGGGATCCTCCACCACCACAGAATTATTGCAAGTTATATCAAGCATTGTATTCATAAGCATAGTATTTGGCTCACATATTTAGGAAGTACAATGCGTATTTAGGCATTCAAGATCCCTGTGGGCCAAAGCTCAAAGCAATTTCAGAAATGCCTAGACCCCCAAGAAAATTACATTTTTGGACTTGAACTCCCATTTGGCCCTTCTACCTGAGAGATTCTGAGAACTGCACTCCCCCAAAAAGAGCATTTCCAGTTTCTGATCCTCATATCCAGGCTGCCCTGCTAACTAACCATCATCATGGTTACTTCTCTCTAATGAATCCTGGGCCAGTGGCTTTCTCCTCATCTGCCCAGATTGCACAGAATTTGGTGAGTATCTTCAAAGCAGAGATTTGTGCCCAATTCACATGGACATTTTTATCAAACAGTGGTGGAAAAATAAAAAATCCACATGAGTCCATGGAATTAATCACATTGAACATTTGTTATGAATATTCATTTCCACTGCAATTAATCTATAAAACTGTTTAAAGGATATAAATGGAAGCAGTTTCTACATTTTTGCTGAAGCTCTCAACAAAAGCTTCATTTTATTACTTATTTTCCTCCCTCAGGGTATGATTGCACCAACTCATTTTTATAGGAAAATAATCCAAGGAGCTAGTGGGGCTGTCCTTACTTCTGGTCTCTTCTTGAGAACACTGATGTCCCTTCTCACTTTGAAGTGGCCATTGTGCACTTTAGAACTGAGTCAGCGTGACATCATTGTTTCTAACAGTAAACACGGAGCATGAATACCACCTAGGCAACTATGAGCTCCCCAGGATTGATTGTAAGCAGCTTAGGGCAGAGATCTGCCTTTTGTAAAGTGTCTTATAGACTGATGTTACATATTATCGTGAGGATAGATAGCATACACTGGACTAGCAGCATGCCTTGGACTTCTTACACACACATACATACAAACACTGACTATTTATTTTAAAAACTCATGGGAAAAGCCAGAAGTGGGAATGGTGGGGGGAGGTTTGAACTGGAAGAAAGGAAATTACTGAGGCTTGTGACTGCATCCTTGCTTCACTTAATTCCAGGATGACTTTGGTCACTGAAAACCACTCCAGCCACTCAAGTAGGCTTCTTCTGCTGCCCAGATGAAACAGTTTCTTAAAGCTCACACACTGTCATGCTTTACCTTGACAGGTGAGAAGGAAAGCTGGGATGATGGGCTCTGGAAGGAGGATTCTGAGGGGAAGATGGAGGAACAGACTGATTGCCAGACCCTCCCCTTGAGACTATGAGAAGAAGGGGCAGAACCAATCTTCAACCCACCCCTGGGAGCAGAAGAAGACCCAGGCACTGAGCCAAGATACCTGGAAGCAATGACAGCTAGAAAAGAGCCAGCTACAAAGGAGTGCTGGGATTACAGAGAGCTTAACAGGGCATCAGCTGTACTCCCTCAAGCAGCTGGCTATGAAGCACCCATGCTGGAGACATGGCATTCTTGGTTTCAATGTCCTTCTTCCTGTCAGTTATCATGCGCCTGACCCATAAACTCCCTTGACTTCTTGACCCTTTGCAGTCCTCTCTTGTTTGCTTCTGAAACCTGCGGGACTGGTCTTTGTGTTTGCCCTCAGATTGCCTCTTGACAACTTTCCCTGCTTCCTCCTTTAACTGCTGAGTCCTCACAGCTCCCTGTGCTTGAGCCTGAACTGGCTTTGGTTCTCCCCTCCCCTGTATGGTATTTGTTTGGATTGGGTGCTCCCATGGCCTGCTTCAGTCGGGTCTTCTGACTTGCACCTTAAAGGACAAAACCCAATGGCTGTATCACTTCTTGTTGTTGTGTGCCTTCAAGTCCTTTCTGACCCTAAGGGTAACCTATCAAAGGGTTTTCTTGGCAAGATTTGTTTCTGGGGGGGAAGTTGCCTTTGCCTTCCTCTGAGGTTGAGAGAGTGTGACTTGCCAAAGGTCACCCAGTGGGTTTCCATGCCAAGCAGGGATTCAAACCCTGGTCTCCAGAGTCATAGTCCAACGCTCAAACCACTATATCATGCTGGCTCTTATATATCTCTGTCTGCCTGAATATTTTTACTCGCCCTACATTATCCTCAGGTTGCCCATGATTTTTTGTTGCTTTGTATGTCATGGTATAGTCCATGGGCTGTATGGGGCCCCCAAAGTCTCCTCCCCCAGAGTCTTCCAAGCCCACCCACAGCCATATCAAAGAAAATTGCTGGAAAATGGGGAGTCAGTTCTCTGAAGAAATCAGGCATGATCCTCAGCTACAACAATATCCACCCAAAACTTATTTTAGCCCCCTCAGCTTTTAAAACAAAAGCAGACATTGCCTTTTAATTACTTCTGCTTTCCTCTGGAAATGGGAAATGTGGCCCAGGTATTAGCATGTCCTACTACCCCCCTCCCCACAGTATCTCATAATTGGAAATATTGGACACATTTTGGGGTCATGTTGGCTGGGGCAAACCAAAGGTCAGTTGAAGGTCACAATGACCTGGGATGTCTTAGAAATATAATGGCAAGAGAGCCCATGTTAGGATTGTGCAGAAGCCCCTTAGTAAACACAGTTGTTAAGGTGGTATGTGCTAATCTTTTCTTCCAGCCCTGGGTGTCTCAGCAATGATTCAGTCAAACATTTAAGTGACCATTCCCAAATCTATTTCTATAGAAATTTTTCCTATACCACCTCCTGTCCAACCTTGTGAGGTTGTCACAAACCCATCAATTTCTATCTCTCAGTCATTAATGCAATCAGTTGAGTTTCGATTTCCTTTTTCTATCCAGTGGGAAAGCCATTGGGGCTTTGTCATAACCAGACCACCCCCTCAGGATATGAAATAGGGTATAAATATTACTTCCCCAACAACATTAAAGTGTGCCACAGTGGAAGAAGCAAGCTAATCTGTTTCTCAGCACACCCCAGATCAGAACCGTCTGTGCCACACTGTAATCTTTCTGTATTACTCTGCTATAGCCCTGTGTGGTTCTTAGGCACATGTATTGTGTGCATGTGTTCAGTTTGTGTTATTCCAATAAAATACTTTATTTCACTTTAACTGGAGTGTTCTCTACAGTTAGTACTGGTATACATAGATGAAAAGTTCCCCGAAGTTACCCTCCTCTTGCAGGCTTCTGTTTGAGCTAATAATCCCCCCAGATATGAATTTGAGGTAATATTTTAGAGCCCCAGATTTTGGCATAATGAGTGGAGCTCTAAAACACCCCCACCTCTTAAGGTAACATAGGGACATGTGAGAAGGTAGGAAATGAAGTGAATGTGGGTCCTTTGATCAGCCCTCCCCTGCTTCAACGATACACGGTCTTGCAGATAACTAAACAAATCACAGTTTATTCTCCCCATTTTGGATCTATTTCTCTCCCATCCCTTTTGTCAGTTCCCATTTTAGAGTATGCGACTAAGAACAGTCTAGTTGCAAGCTAGAATTCAGCAGACAATCAACAAGTTTACTGTTATATACATACCTGACCAATACTTCAGCTATTGCCCCTATCTTTCTTCTTCTTCGCAGTTTTAGCTAAGCAGGTTCTATGTCATCCATATACACATGCAATTTGATTGCAAATCTCAGCCAATGTCACAAAAGAAGGCACTATGTGGTATATTGGTGATGTCAACTGAAGCATGACCAAAGTTAGTAAGTTACACATTTCCTTTGAGTCCAATTGGCTATCAATCCCAAATTTGCTTTTGGGTATTGTTTCCCCAGTAGCACGTGGCACAGTAGAACTTTGCCTGTCAGACCCTTCTCTCTGCTTAAAAAAATAATAGTTGATGCTCTTGTTAAAATAAAAGCCCAAACCCAATGCATAATTAAGCATGCTTAATTTAATTGCTTTCTGTGGGTTTATGCATGCCTAGCTCTCCATTGAATTTGGGCTAAAATATATTACTTTGCAATGAAACTGAATGCACAGAATGAAAAGTGAGCCAGCAATATTATGAATAACCTTTCCCCCCCTTCAAATGTAAGCTCTTCATTTGAAGTGACCCTTTCAGTGATACACTTAATTTTAATTATACATTTCATACATTTTAATTCACAGCCTGAAAAAGGAGAGATGCACATAGCAGTGATGGCACAAAGAGCAACATGTCTTAAGATCATAGAATGGAGTCAACTTTCTAATGTTCAGTAGTCATAATCACTTCTAATCCAGATATGTAACATAATAGTGGATATTTGACTCCACGCTTTGGCTGCAGTCATATCAAATGCTCATGGATAGCACATTTTTGTCATAATTATTTTTGATTATGCAATTACTTGTCTTCCTTGTTTAGCAGACATGTCACATAATAAGCACCTCTCCCTCTTCCCTTTATATCTCAAGTCTCATCATTTCTCTATATTATTTATCATCACATTAATACACAGAGTTAGGTCATTATTTCTGTTTTACAGAATCTATGCATGCACACATGTATACACAGAATATATGTGCACACCTTTTGCAGTTAAGTCTTCAGCACTAAAGGACAAGCTGGATGTACAATTTACCCAAAATGAAGTGTCACCAATCATCTTTCTCAATCAGAACAGCTCACAATGATATCTCTACATCCAAATCTATAATAGAAATGGAGGGAGAAGGGCAGGAGGAAGGGGGAGAGTTAGCAACAGTATAAAAACTGTGAGATAAGAAAATGTAGCTCACTATTGTGAAAACAACAGGATTTGAACTCAGAGTTTCAGTGGTGAAAAGGTACCAAAAAGTCCTCTTTACCCCATGTCACCTAGCATTTATCATATTTTAACTCTAATTAGTCACTGGGCTGATTATTCAGTCAAAATATGCTAGACTGAAACAAATTATATTCTTAGCACATATTTCACACACTGGATCAAGTCTTGCAAGGAGTTTCTTTTATTATTTATAATATCATGTGATGCCTTCCTGCAAAAAACGAGAGTCTGCATGAGAAAGAGAGGTAAAAGAAATGCAGAGAAATGAAACAATCAGATATTCCCTAATGATATTTAAAAATAGGAAAAAAATTGCTACTGCTACATAAAGCATGTTCCATCTTTTGAGATTTAATGGCTCTCTTGTGGTTTAATGGCGAATTACTTTCAGTAATTGATTATTAAAATTTAAAATTGCTAACCATCTTCATTATTAGAGAAGTGAACATGTTATCCTTGTAATTAAAAAAAAAGCTGGAGATTCACTTTCATCCTGTTGACAGACTGGGCAGACGGACTCAGCGCTCCAGCATGAGAGTTTGTAGGCTGGCTTCTTGTTTGACAAAAATAACCAGCACGTTGGTTTGTGATAAAAATGCAGAACATCCACAGAGACTGAGCAGAGAATAATGAACAAAGATAAAAATAATAAGAGAAATGACAAAGCCTCGGAAGCTAATTAAAGTGTTCTGGCCCAAATATTGCCTGCACTCATTTATGTGCGATTACAACACACACACACACACAGAGAGAGAGAGAGAGAGAGAGAGAGAGAGAAAGAGAGAGAGAGAAACACTACTCCCTTGTTAGAAAACATGTTTTGGATGGCATCAGAAAGCTTCCTGCTCAGGGAAGAGTGGACTGGGGAAGAGAAGTGGCAGATATATTAGGTTCAATCCTTGGCATTTACAATAGAGCTGGTATGTACAGACAGACAGGCAGACAGACAGACCAGTTTCACGGTCTGGACAGATGCTGCCAGCTAGTGCAGAAAACACTGAGCTATATGGACCAACGATCTGACTAAAGGCCCTTTCACACTGTAATTCTTCTTAAACTACCATGGTTCCACCCTATGGAATCCTGAGACTGGTAGGTGAGGGAAGATCCTTTATAATTCTCAGCCAGAAGCTCCTCTGGTGCCTCTGGCCAAACCAACAAGCCTAGGATTCCATAGAATGATGCCATTAAAGGGAAATCTTAGTGCTTTAATTATGTAATATGGGCTCTATTCTAGGTTTCTAACTGCACCTTCAAATGTACATATACTGTCATTGCCATTTTCATCATCCTACCTATAAAAATTACCCTAACTATAAAAATTATATAAAACAGTTTCACAACAAAAGCAATGAAAATAATACATGAGTATGCCCTAACTGTACGGCTGTCTAAATAGCAAAAATGCTCTTTACGGAATGCGAGGAGAAGACAACCTGTCCTAATGGCAATCCATGCTGTTTCACTGTATTGGGAAGAAGGGGGGCCAAAAACAGCAATAACTCCACAGGAAAAGCCTTTGTGGCTTTTCCCAGAGTTTTTAAAAAACAGCAAGGGGAATGTGCATTCCCACTCGTTGGGACAAGTGATTCGACATAAGTCGCTTTCCCATATGAGAGGAAACTCTAACCTGATTGGCAAGATAAGCACGGCAGCAGGGCTTGCTAATAGGGCAAGTGCCCACTGCTGCAATGTTGGATTTTCACCTTAGCAAGCGATCGCTAAGGTGATAAAATGGGGTGTTGTTTTCTCTCTTTTTTTTTTCTTTTTTTTCCGTAAAGGTGAAATATCATTTATGTGCACCATGGAAATAGGGTTTTTTTTAAAAAAATTGGCAGCAGCAGATTTAAAATATACTCATGGCCCCAATCTTGACTAGAGGGCATGCAAAGTTTATGCGTGCTGTAAAACCATTAAGACAAGTTGCAGCTGCTGCAAATTGCTGCAGTCCACTTCTTTTGGCCTTGTATAGACAACCCCTGTGTAACCCGACATGCTCTGAATTACATCCAGCTGGGCTGCATCCAGTTGTAAATCAGATCGGTTTAATTCTCTCCCACTTGCATCCTGTAATTCATTGCACGCTGACAAAATCTGAACCAAAATATCCACCAAACATTCAGAGTAGACACCGGGTCAGGGGAAGGAGAAATAGCTCTGCTAGCAAACACCATTGGCCAAACACCATTGGATTTCCATTATCATATCTAGTAGGATCAGTCTCTGTTTATTTGTTTATTCTAGTCTCTAGAAAATGGTTTAAAGGGATACTTTGTTGGTTTCACTTTGAATAAACATGCATGCAATAGCACATTGCAGCTGAAGGTATGTTTTGCAATAGCCTGATTGTCAGAATCAAAGATTTAATATTTGTACCCAGTGCAAACCAAGTTGTTGACAAGCATGCATTGGTTTGTACTCAGCAGCTTACAATATGCAGTGTAAGATATTGATTAACAACATTATCAATGCAAAAAAGACTACCTGCTTTTTAAAGGTTTTTATATGCTGCTCTTCTCTCTGATTTTTAAAGATTTATGGTATTACTAATCTATATGGCATTGTATTAATTTTTATGTATTGTATTTTATAAATTATAAACTGTGAGTAAAAAAATGTCCATGGCAGATCCTGGAAAGACTAGGATGTTCCCCCAAATTCCTTAAAATGATTATCTTGCTACATGAGGGCCAGCACAGTCAAGTCAGATATGGCGATGCTCTTTCAGAGCCCTTGCTAATAACTAATGGAATGAAGCAAGTTTGTGTTCTTGCTCCAATTTTATTTACAATCTTCTTTAGCATGATACTTCAAAGGGCTATGGCAGAGCTTGAAGAAGAAGACAGCATCTATATATGTTACCGTATTGATGGTAGCTTGTTTAACTTAAGCCGTTTGAGGGCTCGCACTAAGACTCTAAACTATCTAGTCTGTGAGCTGCTCTTCGCTGATGCTGCTGCCCTTGTTGCCCATACAGAAGCAGCTCTGCAGCGCCTAACATCCTGCTTCGCAATAGCTGCAGAGCTGTTTGGACTGGAAATCAACCTGAAGAAAACGGAAGTTCTCTACCAGCCTGCACCACAGGATGAACATCACCATCCCCACATTGCCGTAGGCAAATCTGTGCTTAAGTCTGTTCAGTTCACCTATCTGGGAAGCATCATCTCCTCAGATACCAAGATTGACAAAGAGATAGATCACAGATTAGCAAAGGCATATAGCACATTTGGAAGACTTTACAAAAGAGTCTGGAGTAATAAACACCTGAGGCAAAGCACAAAAATCAGTGTGTATAGAGCCATTGTACTGTCTATTCTCCTTTATGGGTCTGAAACATGGGTCACCTATCACCACCACTTACGACTCTTCGAACACTTTCATCAGCGCTGTATACGCACAATCCTAAATATACACTGGACTGGCTATGTGATGAATGTTGCTGTCCTTGAGCAAGCAAGGATCACCAGCATTGAGGCCATGATATTGAGAACACAGCTGCGCTGGGCAGGGCACGTTTCTAGGATGGAGGACCATTGCCTCCCAAAAATAGTACTCTATGGTGAACTCGCCACAAGTCAGCGTAAGAGGGGAATTCCAAAAAAGCGATACAAGGACTCCCTGAAACATCTCAGGCTCAGCCAAACTGATTACCAACAATGGTCCGCCATGGCCTCACATCGGGAGGCTTGGAGACACACTATCCACAATGCTGCAGCCTTATTTGAAAGCTCACGTTGAACAAGTGTTGAAGACAAATGACAACACAGAAAGAATCACAACCCGGAATCATCACCCAAGGAGACCTTCTGCTGTGCTTTCTGTAACCGGACATATTTATCTTAGATTGGCCTTTTCAGTCATTGGCACACTTGCAGAAAGTGCAGGATGAGTCCTTCCTGAATCTTCGTTTGCGAAGAAAAGCCAGAGAGAGAGAGATAAACCAACCTGAACACTGTGATGCAACCCAGCTACAATGTTGCCCAAAACCTGCAGAGGAAGATTAAAGGTGAAATAGCAAAGGAAAATATGGATTCTTGAGAGCTATACTGTGAATGTGTCAAGTGTACAAGACTGTAAATGTGTTACTACTGAGCTGCCATGCCTTGACTTCTAATATCCATGATTTTTGGTTCATGGGTGAATTTATAAGCATGAATTTGTAAGCACCTTAAGTCTTCTCTTTGATCTTAAAATGTATAATATAGACAAAAGATAAAGTAATTGAAGGAATCTGATCCCAGATTACCTATAACACAGACCAAAAGGGGAAAAAATTAATAGGAATGCTACAAACTGTGTGTGTATTTGACGACTTATGGCAACCCCATGAATTTCATAGTGTTTTCTTAGGCAAGGAATACTCAGAGGCAGTTTGCCAATTTCTTCATCTGACTACTACCATAAAAATTTCTATCTTGATGGCAACAAGTTACTTTTGGGGCTTTACAAAGAATTTCCTAACAAATTACTTTGTAAAATAAGCTTGCCAAATGGTGCTCTGTTCTCAGTGTGCTCCTGGCATTCTGTCATTTCATGGGGGGACCATATTTAAAATGTTATCTCCATTAAATCCAGAATTTGACAAGCTACTCTAGCCTTCCCCCCAAATGCTACCATTTACTGATTTAATTAATGGGAGTGTGCATAACATCTGTTAGTCAATGGCAACGTGTCAAAAGCAGCAGCCATGAGTGGGCTATGGCAATTTTTTTTTTGTCTGCCTAAAAGCAGATTAGTCAAACTGTGATACATAATAATTTTCTGTCACCAGCCAGTTCCCCTCCATTGCTTCCTCATACTCAACTTTAGCAAAAGTTGTATCTTTGCACTTTTCTCTCGCTTTCTCCCTCCCTCTCTCCAGAATCAGGTAATGTTATTTGCTAAATCTTTTTGTGTCAGCATGGATAGAAGCTATCTCAGTACAATGGAAATGGCAGATTGTGAATAATTAACATCAGGCATCAAGGCATTGACATGTCATTCACTGGTAACACCATGGGACGGAATGCCAATAATACTTTCTAAATATGCCAGAGAGGGAATTCCCAGATCCTTAACAGAGTATGCTTTGATACATAATGCATAAGGAAGCATCCACCTTCCTCTACAGCAAGTGTGCCAAAGATCAGAGAAGGTAACTGCATTAACTATGAAACATTGGCTCCAAGAAACAAACAATTTTTGTATGGCTCAAAATACACACATGTTAACGTAAATTAGAATTTTTAGGATAAACTTCAACCTTAAAGGACACACACAAAAAAATATTTTTCTTTCAGGAAGTCTACCTATTTTATTTTATTTATTTCTCACATTTATATGTCACCTTCCTCAGCCACAGCCTTCCCTGTGTGGCTCACATAATCAACTACAAATGTAAAATACAACTACAAGAAGTCCATTACAACCACAAAATTAAAAATGGCAATCTGCAAGTAACATGCAGCTGAACACACCAGTTCAGACAAAATACATGAAGCAACACAATAAATAAATAAATAAATAACAGCAACATTCAAGTGTCCTGCCCAGCACCTTCAACAGAAATAAGAGAATGGTTTAAAGGTTTTTTTAAGGTAATAAAAATGGGAGCTCATGTGGACAGGGTCTTGCTGTGTATGCATGCATATATGTCTTGGGAAGGAATTCCACAAATATGGTACCACCACCAAAAAGGCCCTGTCTCAACAAACTGTTTGAATCTTTCAGTCTCATAGCCAAAACTAGCAGCTCCTAGAAACTGGATCATACCTTTCAGCCAGCAAATACTCCGAGAAAACAATCTTTTGCTCATAGATGACCCTCCCAATAGTTGTTACTGGCTGCCATGTAGGGATACAGAAATAATTTCAGCTGTTTGCCCCAACAAGAATTATTGTAACTGTGTGCCTTCAAGTCATTTGTGACTTATGACAACTCTAAAGCGAACCCATCACAGAGTTTTCTTGGCAAGATTTGTTTGGAGGTTGTTTGCCCTTGTCTCATCTGATGCTGAGAGAATGTGACTTGCCCAAGGTCACCAGTGGGTTTCCATGGCCAAGCGGGGATTTGAACCCCAGTCTCCCAGGGTCCTAGTCCAACATTCATACCATTCCACCACACTGGTTCATGCCAAACTAGAACAGACTCATTAAATCAAAGGAAAGTTGGTACATCAACTCAATGAATTTATTCTGGTTGGAATTAATGGTTGGATTTAGGCCAGTAACCTTCACCTTGAGTTTTCTACTTGGTTTTTAACTCTATCCATGGAGCTTCAACTGCTGAACCAAGGGAGCTGAAAACACCAAAATTCTGGACCAGACTAACAACTATCAGGTCAAAATGCATAGGAAAGCTATTGAAATCCACACAACACCTGGACAACTTCAACAGGAAAAAGGAAACCCTAAGTTAAAAAAAAAAAAGTTTGGCTACCAGTCCTGAAAAACACCAAAATAAAAACTCAACACATGCAAATGAACTTCCCCCAAGGACAGGGGGCTTCCTAGCAGACAATGGGCCATGAGCTAAATAGACACTAATCCCCCTCGCATATCCTCCCACCCTAAGAACTGAACATCCAACAACTGAATACACAAATTTACATGCTAATCCTAAACAGGGACCCACAGTATATAAAACTCACACACCCACACTGACACCATTCTCTGAAGATGCCAGCCACAGATGCAGGTGAAACGTCAGGAATAAAATCTTCTAGAACATGGCCTCACATCCCAGAAAAAAAACCCCACAAAAACCTATGAATGCCAGCTGTGAAAGCCTTCAACTTCACTTTTGACTTAGTTGGACAGCCAGAAGTCCTCTATCCTTCCACGGCCATCAGTTCTGCAAAAGGTGGAAAAGAATACTCCTGTTATTCTGAATTAGATCATAATGTATTAGAAATAGGGTAGCACATTTACAGACCTTTAAACAGATTTATTTCTGATATGCTATTTCTTATTTCGACATTAGAATGCAGCAGTACCCCAATATCATGCCACCTTCTCACCAAAACAAAACAGTTGTACCACCTGTCTGCTTGAGAAACCTTTCTAAATTTGATATGCATTATTTAATTTTATTTATTATGTAGTACTTCAATGGCTCTCAAATGCATTTGTATTTGTATTTTATCTCTATTTATAAATACAGGTTTAAAAATATACACTAGAAAATCATTAAAGGAGGCCATTGATGATTTCTGATATAACAACAAAAGAAGAGTCTATTGTTAGTATGGTGGGTTTCAGTGGACCTTAAATGGGCCTAAGTGTTGACTGGATTGTGGCCCTCAAGTATATTAACTTACAGCAGTAAGAACTATCACATAGCTCATAAAGGCAACTCTGAGTATATCTTCATTGTACCATTGAAGCAGTTTGATACCACCTTAATCTCAGGGGATGATAAACCACTCAATCCCCAGCAGAAGCCAAAAAAATCCTTTCCCAGTAGACTCAGTAGGAACCCGCTCCCAAGAATACTCACACACAGAGGACATTTTCAGATGAGCAGGAGAGCTTCATAGCTGCAGCACGGCAGGGGGTCCATTTCAGGCTACACCGTCCCTGTGGTGAAATCGTCCGTGTCTCTTCTGTTTAGCATTGGAGCCTGCCGCGCCATATTCAGCCAGATTTTATTTACAGACAACCTCCATGAATAAAATCTGGTTGAATATGGTGTGGCAGGCTCCAATGCTAAACGGAAGAGACACGGACAATTTCGCTGCAGGGACGGCGTCATCTGAAATGGACTCCCAGCCGCGCTGCAGCTACGAAGCTCTCCCGCTCGATCCTTGCACTACAAGGATCGTTTGAAAAAGTCCAGAGTGTTTCACGTCCAAATAAGCAGGAGGCACTTTTATCTTCAAACCAAACAGTTGCAATTATATACAACTATTTACAATTCAGGGAGAAACTGCTTCACCAGGCCTCAGCATTCACAGGAAGAAGGGTGAGCTCTGTTCTGAGCTCTCTTATATAAACAGTTACAGGGCACTGGCTTACTCAATCACATGATCTTACACACCAATAAGAACCCTCCTTCTGTAGCTAAGGAAGACTAGGCAGTTCATGGAGTCTGCCATTTTGACTAGACATACTCACTTCAGGAAGGCTGGGGGTGGTGGCCGACAGGCTGGTGGGAGGATGTCCAGCCACCCCCCTGCACTTTCCAAAGTGGCTATGGGGCTTTGAAGCCCCACAGCCACTTCGGGAAGGCCGGGGGTGGTGGTGTACGGGCAGGTAGGATGATGGCCAGCCACCCCCATGCTTCTGGAAGTGGCTATGGGGTTTGAAGCCCCACAGCCACTTCAGGAATGTAAGGGGTACTGGCAGCCAGGCAGTCTGGAGGATGGCCAGCATCCCCCATGCTTCCTGAAGTGGCTATGGGGCTTTGAAGCCCCACAGTCACTTTGGAAAGGCCAGGGGTGGTGGCTGCCAGGAAGGCGGGAGATTGGCCAGCTATCCCCCGCATTTCTCAAAGTGGGAATGTCGGGGGTTGTGGTGGCCAGACAGCCAGGAGGATGGCAGCCACCACCACCCCCGCGCTTCCCGAAGTGGCTATGTGGCTTTGAAAACTCACAGCCACTTCAGGAAAGTCGGGGGTGGAAGTGGTGGGACGGGCGGGAGGATGGCCAGCCCCCCCCCATTCTTCCTGAAGAGCTATGAGGCTTTGAAGCCCCACAGCCACTTTGAGAAGGCCAGGGATGGTAGCAGACGGGTGGGTGGGAGAATGGCCAGCCACCCCCATGATTCCCGAAGTGGCTGTGGGGCTTTGAAGCTCCACAGCCACTTCAGGAAGGCCGGGAGTGGTGGCGGTTGGGTGGGAAGGAGGTTGGCAAGCTATCCCCTGCACTTCCTGAAGTGCCTGTGTGGCTTTGAAGCCCCCTAGCCACTTCAGGAATGTCAGGGGTAGTGGCAGCCAGGCAGGCAAGAGGATGGCCATCCACCCCCACACTTCCTGAAGTGGCTATGGGGCTTTGAAGCCCCACAGTGACTTTGGGAAGGCCGGGGATGGTGGCAGCAGGGCAGGTGGGAGATTGGCCAGCTATCCCCCATGCTTCCTGAAGTGGCTGTGGGCTTTGAAGTGCCACAGCGTCTTCGGGAAGACCAGGGGTGGTGGCGGCCAGGGAGGCAGGAGGTTGCCCAGCTATCCAGGACCGGTTTAAGGAATTGGGGGGCTGCAATGCTTTATTTTGGGGGGCCCATATGTTTATCTCAGGTCAATGTAACCTAACTCAACCTAAGCTATTCACAGTACAGGATATTCAGATTATTACTAATAATGTTTTTGCAGGAGGAGGAAGGTTACTACAGCCCCCCCCCACAATGATGGGGCCCCCTGCAGATGCTGACACCGCCAGTGCCTTAAACCAATCTTGCAGCTATCCCCCATGTTTCCAAAGTGGCTGTGGGGCTTTGAAGCTCCACAGCCACTTCGGGAAGGCTGGGGGGTGGCAGCCGGCCAGCCAGCCAGCCAACAGTTTGCCAGCCGGCACAGCCACTTCAGGAATGTCAGGGGTAGTGGCGGCCAGGCAGGCGGGAGGATGGCCAGCCACCCACCGCGCTTCTGAAAGTGGCTATAGAGCTTTGAAGCCCCACAGCCACTTCGGGAAGGCCGGGGTGGGCAGCAGCCGGGTGTTTGGGAGGATGGCCAGCCACCCCCATGCTTCCCAAAGTAGCTATGGGGCTTTGAAGCCCCACAGCCACTTCGGGAAGGCTGAAGGTGGTGGCAGCCGGGTGGCCGGGATGTTGACCAGCTATCCCCTGCGCTTCCTGAAGTGGCTGTGGGGCTTTGAATCCGCATATCTGCTTCGGGAAGGCTTGGGATGTTGGCAACCAGGCGGGCAGGCAGGAGGTTGGCCAACCACCCCCGCACTCCCCAAAGTGGCTGTGTGGCTTTGAAGCCCCATACCCGTTGTGCGAAGGCTGGGCGTGTCAGCAGCCAGGTGGGCAGGATGATGGTCAGCCACCCCCCACACTTCCCGAAGTGGCTATGGGGCTTTGAAGCTGATTTAAATGGGGTGCTTGATGAGCAAACCGCGAATAATCAAAACTGCAAGAGTGAAAGCCGCAAATGTGGAGGGGCAACTGTATTTACAATTCAGGGAGAAACTGCTTCATCAGGCCTCAGCATTCACAGGAAGAAGGGTGAGCTCTGTTCGGAGCTCTCTTATATATACAGTTACAGGGCACTGGCTTTCTCAATCACATGATCTTACATACCTATAAGAACCCTCCTTCTGTAGCTAAGGAAGACGAGGCAGTTCGTGGAGTCAGCCATTCTGACTCAGCATGACTCTGCAGTTTGTTTGGCCATTTTATAATGGAGTTCAGTTTCTAACTCCTGACACTTAATTCCATTTCCCAAGGTACCCTGAGAAAATGGGCTATTAAATCAGCTTAATTTTGAGTGCAGATAGTACCTTTGGTGCTGAAACATAGCTCAACCGAAAGAAGCTGCCTGCTTCCTAACAGTACCTGCCCTTCTACTTTTTGCAGTAAAGGGCATAACTCTATCATCTATCTATCTATCTATCTATCTTTTGTTTGTGTGCCTGCGCACATGCGTGTGCTGTTATGTCCTTTATGCAAAGAGTAGTTTGGAGACGTAATGTTAGGATTTTCTACAGAAGGCAGCTTCTCCCTCTTCCTCTCCCTACACATACTAGATTATCACACTACACTGTTATAGTGTTATTATTCCACTATAACTGCTATGACTGCCTTCTGTGGAATCCTGGGATTTGCAGTTTAGGTTGGTGCATTTAGTATTCTCAGCCAGAGAGCTCTTAGGCCTCACTAAACTACAAACCCCAGATTTCCACAGGAGGCAGCCATAGCAGTTATAGTGGAATCATAGCACTATAACAGTGTAGTGTGATAAGGTCCATACACATACACACCTACCTAGCAGTTAAGTCCCATTGAACTCAGCAGGGCTTATCTCTTAAAATTAATGTTTAATGGTAACCAAATCTGCCACCTGAGGCAGAACTTTATCCTACTGTACAACTGGAATCTCCAAGTTCACCTACATGTTGCAATCCTATACATGTTTACCTTGGACTAGGCCTCTTTAAAAGCTTCTATGTAGATATATGTGGGATTGCATTTTTAATAGTGATGAGCAGTTCAATATTTGGTTCACCTCTGTTAAGCAGAGAATGTCTTCTACTCCAAGCATATCCTAAGTGCCAGTAGGATTCTGAATGGCAATAGTTACAGCTATAGTAAAATGGCATGCTAACACAGGGAGAGCTGGGAAACCTGTGGTTCTCCAGATGTTATGGGGCAGTACATCCCCATCAGCTCTAATGACCATAGCCAATTGGAATTGGATGATGCGAGTTACAGCAGTCAAACAACATCTGGAGGACCACGAATATCCCATTCCTGGTTCTGAAACCTTTATATCTTATTGGCAGTTTCTCTCTTAGCATTGTAAGGGCTTATAAGAAGTATTTCTCTTCTTGCCTCTGAACCAATGTCCATCTAGTACTACACATCCAGTAGAGCAGTAGTTCTCATGCAATCTGATGTGGGAGACTAGCATTCTCTCCCCCCACGCAATGTGCCAAAGACCAGTACTATATATAGGACCACCAGCTATAAGTGTTTCTTTCTTACCTGAAAACATTCAGTGACCAGCAGCCAATAGCTTGGGGCACAGAATTCTATTTTGAATAATAGAAGCTTAGAGTTGGAAGGGGCCACAAGAGCCATCTAGTCAAACCCCCTGCCATGCAGGAATCTATAACTATAGCACTCCTAAAGGATGCCTATCCAACCTTTGTTTAAAGAGCTCCAAAGAAGGTGAGTCCACCACTATCCAAGATACCCTATTCCGTTGTCAGACAGTTCTTACAGTAAAGAAATTTTTAATGTTTAGGTAAAATCTCTTGTAATTAGAATCCATTGGGTCATGTTCTAATCTCTGGAGCAGCAGAAAACAAGCTCCCTTCATCTTCTACATGACATCCCTTCATACAGTTAAAGACAGCATTCGTGTTACCGTACCTCTCAGTCTTCTCCAAGATAAACATACCCAACTCCCTAAGATGTTCCTCATAGGCTTGGGCCAAATCCACACTACACAAATAATCCAATTTGAAACTGGATTATTTGCCATGGCTCCTTCCAATGGAATTCTAGGATTTGTAGTTTGGTGAGGCACTAGCACTTTTTGGCAGAAAAGGCTAAAGACCTTGAAAAAATACAAATCCCAGGATTCCATAGGAAGGAGCCATCGCAAATAATCCAGTTTCAAACTGGATTATTTTTGTAGTGTGGATTTGGCCTTGGTTTCCAGACCTTTGATTATCTTGGTCACCCTTCTCTGAACACATATCCATGTTGGACTGTGGAGTAACACTGCAGCAGAGGAAAATATTTTTTTAGTCATCAATAACTGATGACAATGGAGTAGATCCATCAAAAACGTATGGACAGAATGGCACCCTCTACAGTGACAAACTTGATTCAGTGGAGTTTTTCTGCTGGCTGAACAGGGGACAAGGTGACCAATGCTCTCCCACCCCACCCCCTATGTCCTTGAAAATGCTGTGGAAGATTGTGGGGAGAGAGTGTCCCAGACCAATGAGAGAAGTGGCACTGACATCTGCAGAGGGAGACCGGAGGCAAAATAATCTTCCCTTGAACCCCGGTTACACCCGTGATAGTATTCTAAGCTGAACTTCACTTAGCTCCTAGGAAATGGAATCCAACTCATAGTTAACCCTGGTTTTTCCAATAATATTATATGAAACAACCCTCCAACCTCTGAAAAAAATGGAACAGTTCAAAATAGGCTTTTAAAAATGAGAAAAGTGAAATTGAAAATAAAGTTTTGACAAAAGCCTTGATTATATTTAATTAATCTTCCATTTTCACTTGTTGTTTCCAAGTAAAATACTTCTTTATTCACCCCTTTTGGAAATGCTAGAAGATCAGAGCCTGGGCTACAACCATTAGCAAGCAGATTTCTCTAAGATCTAATATTGTTTACAGAAGCATAAGCTCCAGTGAGTGCTTTGGGGCCTACTCCCTTGTAAATGTTCCTGGGATCAGAACTTTAATGTTAATTTTCATTTTTGCTAAATTAATGAACATTTAAAATAAGCCCCTATCAAATCAGATACCTTTGGTAATTTTTAAAAAGATATAAAAAAACTGTCAGCCCAGCTATAGCTTTACACAACAAAACTGGCAGCCCAACTATAGCTTTACACAACAAAGCTATAGACTTGGCCAGTAAAATGCTTCTTAATAATAACTATGGCTATGACTGTCCTCCTGGAGATTGCTTGTCAGTCTGTTGTGCCCCAGATAAACAGAACAGACCTCCCTTGTTCACAGTGGCTGCTGCCCAGTAAAGCAGGACTGGGGTAGGGAGTAGGCCAGGAAAGACTACTTACTTAAGTAAACTTAACTAGGCAGCTGGCCTAGAATCTCAGCCTATAGTTGTGTATTCAAGATCCTCCCCTATCACAGCTTTTTAAAAATGAGAGATTTCTTAAATACCATATAAGAGATGGGTGGGTGCTAGGATTACAACATAAGTGTGGGAAATCTAATTAGAATCTAAGATGGGAAAAATTCATTAGCAATCTTCTCCCCCCTTCCCTCAAAAAAAAAAAAAACCTACCGTAGGTTGTTTTAAACAGCTCATTTGTAAAAGGAGACAGTCAGAATGTAGCCTGGATGTTAAATCAGCAGCAATTAGCTCCATACCTACAGCAAAGTTCATTGAAGTTTTCCTTCCCAGTATTTCTTGTAAAAAGAAAAGAAGAAGAAAAACTATACAGGCTTGATTCTGTTGCTAGGGGAGTCTATTTCAGAACTACCAATGGCTTTTCCAAGGAGACAAGATCACTCCAAAGACCTCTGTGGATCTCAGATTCAAAGTTAATAATAATAATAATAATAATAATAATAATTTATTTCTATCCCGCCCTTCTGCAACGCAATTGGGGTGGCTTACAATATAAAAACTCCATACCCTAGCCCGCCTGCCCCTTAAAATAATATTAAATTAGAAAAGATTAAAATTTACAATAATTTAAAAAATATTAAATTAGAAATTATTAAAAACATACAATAACGATGTTACTCTCTGGAAGGGCCTTAACTGCTTTGAAACCAAAGGCCATCAAAGCACAAATTGTTTCAAAATTCTACTTTTATGGTGTCCCCAAGCCATCTGCACTAAGGGGGAGACAATGTTTGTGTCACCTTTAGCCTGTTTCAGTTAATACACACTGTACTAGGCACCATACCTTTTCAAGAAAGCAAATTTACCACCGCTGCATCCTACCATCAGAATTGTGTTGAGGCCATGATTTATGACATGAGACTGAAAATTAATCTCAGGTATTACACTGACCAGCAGACTCTTCATGGAGCTCTGTCACACAAGTATGTGTGTGAGAGGAGAGACAGACAGACAGACTAGCAGTTTCTAGATCCCAAGAGCCTGAGGATTCAGGTCAGTCATCGGCACACATGAGGTCTTGTTTTGGCTCAGGAAAGGTCATAACCGGAGTCACTAGATGGGAGTATTTATTTCCTAAAATTGTTCCCTATGAGAATTTACACATAGGTGAAGGGCTAGAAGGTTCTAGGCTTAGGGCCCTAGACTGCCAACTTGGGAACATTGGGATTGCAAGCAGGTATGAATATAAAAGTAGCTTTCACTCCTTGCTTCTTACCTGTTCTTTTTGTTTCTGTCATACTGCTCGCCATGGAGTATTGCACTCTGTGTATGCTCTTTTCCTGTGGTCCTGGCTAGTGAGGGCAACTTGTTACAACTTACCTACACCTTTACTATTTTTGCCAGTTATATTATATTTTGTAAAGTGTATATAGCCATTTCTTTCTCCTCTTTTGCAATTAAATCTGACTTCTTATTCTGATGTTGAGTGTGTCTTATTCAAGGTATTACCTAGTATTAAGTCCAGTCCTAGGCTACTATATAAAGTGCTTGTCTCAGCTCTAGAGCAGAGAATGCTTGTTTAGCTCCTTGGCTCTTAAGGGTAGTCCAGATGATGAAATGAATCCTCATGGAATCTGCAGAGAATCTCATGTATCAAATGGGATCCCACAGTGTTCCACAGCGTTCCATTGTTTTCAGAGGGAGAGGGAGCAAAATCCAGGAAAACTACGTGGGAAAAGTCTTCGTGACTTTTCCTGAGTTTTTTAAGAATTGTGGAGGAAATGTGCACTCCCGCTCATTAGGACAACCAAATCTCATCACAGCGCTTTCCTGAAGATGATAGCTGATTGGTGGGATGTGGGGGGGGGGCAGAGCTTGCTAAGAAGGTAACAACTGGAATCACCATGTTGGATTGTCGCTGTAACAACTGTGCGCTGAGGCGATGAAACAGTCTTTCTTTTTTTTCTTTTTTTCATTCTTTAAGTGGAAGATCGCTCTTCTACACCTTGTATTTGTGTGTGTGCATGTTTTTAGTACTGTTTGGAGGGACAAGTTGGAGAGTATAGAACCATAGGTAATCCACTTGCACCCACCATCTTGATTCACTGGCATGCTCCCATGTGAATAGCCAACACGGATAGTTTCGCACACCAGTAACCTTGCAAAAATATCGTTGACACAAATGAAAGCTGCTGCAAATTGGCATAGGTTGGCACCAATCCACATTTATTTCCACATCTAGACCAGCCCTTAGACTCCCAGGAGTTCAATGCAGGCCTAGGTTCCCAATAAGAAAGAAAAATCCCCTTGTCACTAGAGCCTTGCCTGTCATCAGAAGTTTGACAATCATTGCTATGTTGAATAGAGTAAGGACTTTTTCAGACACCCCTTACTGCGCAAGAAGCCTCTGTAACAGCAACGAAGCTCCTGCGCGGCAGGGGGTCCATTTCGGATGACGCCGTCCCTCTCTCAGCGTCATCCGTGACTGTTCCGGGTAAGATTGAGGGCGGCCACACCATTTTTTGCTCACGGAAGTTGTCTGCAAAAGTCCTAAGTGTCTTCTGTACTACTATTCCTACTCTGTCACCTGTGGTCCACCTAAGGAAAATGAGATTTCCAGAACATAGGTGCTGGTTCTGATGGGCATTCATGGTCCTTTAAATAGTCTGTGTGACAACAGATACATGATTAAAATGTGCGGTTTAATGTCATGTGTATTTTGCTTCAACTCGGCCCAGAAGCTCATGAGAGGCTCTCCCTCCACCCCAACTGCCACTGCCTTGGCCTGGAGGGAGAGAAGAAGAAGAGGGGTATCTGCTGGACTTCTTGCCCTCCCCTTTTCCTTTTGTGTCATGTCTTAATTAGGTTGTAAGCCTGAAGGCAGGGAACTGTCAAATTAACCATTTGTAAGCTGCTCTGGGATCCTTTTTGGCTGAAGAGCAGGATATGAATATTCTAAGCACATAAATAAGTAAGCAAGTATCTTTTAAAAATTATTAACAGGAGCAGCAAAGGCCTCAGTTAGGGGGCTGCACAGGAAGGGTGGTTAACCCTTTCCTCCCACAATGAAGTCTGAACAAAAATCCCCCTGTTCCAGAATAGTTATTCGCTTTGGAAAGGAAGCTCCTATCCCATCTTCTATTTTCCCATTTAAAAAACAGATTACAGCATGACAGAAGGGAAGAGAATAACAACATGGCTCGGATATTCTGAAGAAAATAAAGACAACAAAGCAGCTTAGGTATTCTGGGAGCAGGGGAGAAGACAAGGTGGACCAGGGACTCTCAAGAAGTAATTTATGGAGGCCGGGGGGGGGGGGGGAGGGCGCTACAGAATTCCTCTGTAACCAACTTCCATCAAATCCAGTTACAGTTGCAGACTCTTGAGCGATGGGGGCAAAGCATGCATCCCATGATGAATTATACCTGAACAGGGCTAATTTTAAGCTGGTGATGTTGAACCATGCCACCTTTTCCCCTATACATTTATAGTACTGATTACACTAGTTATAGTTATATTACTTGTATTTTTAAAAAAATATTATTGTAAGCTGTCTTGAATCACATCTTGGGAGAAAGGCAGGAAATACATGCATGCCTGCATCCTATGAAATCCTGAGAAGATAAGAGATGAGCTCTAGGATGAGAAGTCTAAGGGGCCCTCCCTAAACAGCCAGTCCCAGGATTTCGTTGGGTGAAACCATTCCAGTTAAAGTGGAATCAAAGTGCTATAACTGTGTAGTGTGAAATAAGCCTGAATCAGGCCAGCTAGTACTAGAGTTAATAGTAGGGAAGAGCCATGATGGCTAGAGAGCTCTGGAGCTGAAGTCCAAAAAAAAAAAAAAAATCCAAACCCAAATTTTGACCAGTTCCAGGATTTGGTGTAGAATATCTCTAAGAAAAAGGCCCAGGTGATTTTAACATAAAGTCTGTCTATTAATTCCAGTATCCTCACTGCTGAAGGGGGAAAAAAACCAACCCAAACCTAATGGGCATAACAAATGAGTAATTGTGTGGCAATGTACTCACAGCAGCTTTGTTCCTAGTGACAACGATTCCTCTCAGATGGAAGCAAGCACCTATTCCTGTTCAGCATCAATGCAATTCTCTTTAAAGTACTGCTACTCATTTAAGATACTACGCATGTGGTTTTTATTCATCTATATGCATGGTGATTACTTCTGATCAGTTCTCACTATATTTAAAATGTGGGCCATAAAGGATGGAAACTAATAACGTTCTCTAATGCCAGCCAGTATTTATTCAACAGACCTCTTTTGCATGCCTACCATTTCCCATTATCATTATATTTTGGTTTTGTTTTTCTACTCGGTAGACCAAGAGCACTTAAATTAGAAACTTATCATAGACTTCCTATAACCTACTGTGTCATAAAATAAAACAACACACATCTTCCTTAGCATAATTAAGGAAGTGGTAGTAGAAATATGAAAAACTCCAATTGCTTACAGAAAATGAGCTACATTATGTAACGTGGACTCTCCTTTTTAGTCATTTGCACTTGTCCATGCACTGTGCCTCTCTGTGTCTTCTTATTTATCAAGTGTTGCAATGTGACAAAGTAATACCATCCATCAGGATCCAATCTGAGATGAATCTGGCAGAAAGAAGTAGAGTGAATGGGGTGATATTTGTTTTGTTCATTCAAGGTGGCAGTTTGGAGAGTTGCTAAGGAGAAAATTTTAAACCTTGTTCAATTTTTAAACTACATGGATTTAGTTTAAAAACAAAACACTGAACAAAATTGAAAGTGGGTTCCACTCCAAAATTGTGTAACTTTGTGAATGCTTGCTAGCAAACAGACATACCTTCACAAGGTAGCTGCTGGCTTCAATGGCAATAGGGTGACAAATATGCTCTGGGTTTTAGTCTGAACTTTAAAGGAGCTATCCAGGGTGCTGAACCCATTCCTTTAATAAGTTTGACACCTTGGATGGCTCCTTTAAACTAAAAACAAAAGTGGAGTTACCGCCACGCTGATATCCAGACCAGCAGTTTCTGCTGCCTTTTTCCATACACTGGTTTTTACATTTCTCTGTTTTGCTTTCACAGTTTTAATTCTTATTCTTCATCTGCCTCTATTTCCACAAAACGATAAGTTCCAGCACTCACATAATAAAATAATAATAATAAAACTTTTTTATACCCCACCCCTCTGCTAAAAACAATCGGGGCAGCTTCCAACAATTAAAACATTAAAACTTCATAATAATGACTAAAAACACCACCCACATGTAGGACTTTATCAGACCACCACCACCCCAAACTCAATTCTTTTGCTGGCATAACTTTGCTGTTTTTATGCCGACAAAAGAAGTCCCCATGCCATACTTAATCTGTAATCCTGGCAAAAGGCTTTCTGGCAATGAACAATGAGTGAACAGAGCTCCGTTCACTTACTCATGTAAAATTCTGTGGATTCTTGCAAGAATACCTAGTGTAGGGAATTCAAAAAGAAAAACAAAAAGAACACTAAAAAAGTTTTTAAAAAGCACACAAACACACTTAAAAACTTCCAAGTAAACCAGAGAGGGTCATATAAAGCGTGTCACCTACCTGGATGTCATGATCTCACCTGGAAGTGTTTTCACTGAACTGGCCATTGATACTACATTCACGTGAGTACAATGCCATGAAGTTTCAAATGCCAGCAATGCCAGCACAAAAGCGCCATGGGGATCAAAGTACTTTTTTTAACAGGACATGATTGCTAAAGGGCAATGTTGTGTGGTATGTGCACCCTTTTGTGATCATTAGGCATCTTTATGATACCTGGGTGCCATTTACACGATGAAAATGTAGTGAGATGAATTTGTGTCAATCTCTGGTAGTTCACACATCCTGCGTGACAGTCTCGAGCTTTTCGGAAGGGGGGACCACCTTTTATCCCTCAACCTGTGGGACTTTCCCACGGTTTGTCCTGTGTTTTTTAAAAAGTCACAGGAGGTTGCGGAAAATCAGATATGTGAACAGGTTGGGACAAAATTATCTTGGGAGTAGGTGATGGCCGGAAATTGAGATGGCCAGGGGCGGGCTCAGAGATATGAGAAGGAGGGCCAGTCACCCTCCCCATCCCCTGCATGGAGGCTTTTGTTTTAAAATGGATTCTCTTACTGCTAAGCTTGAAGCTCCCCATTCACCTGTGCTATCAATCTTCCTTTTAAAGGGACATGTATTTTTTAAATGGATTCTCTCACTGTGAACCACTCACTTCTTTTCCCCTCCTGATCTTCCCTCTAGGCGCGCGTGTGTGTGTGTGTGTGTGTGTGTGTGTATGTCCCTCAGTAGATTGCAAACCACTCTCTTCTCTCTCGGTTGAAATCAAAGCAGGCACATGCGGGGTGTGTGTGTGTGTATGTCCCTCAGTACATTGCAAACCACTCTCCCCTCTCAACTTAAAGCAAAGCAGGCACGCACAAGGTGTGTGTGTGTGCACACGCGCCTTCAAGCTGCCTAGGTGGCTTTAAAAAAGTTTCTTCCTCTGAAATATAGCCTACAGCTCCTGGTTTTCAAGAATGATTCTTGTGGGGTTTTAAAGACAAACAAGTTTTATTTTGCAGTAACCTCTGTGGATTTACAGCCATTTAAATGGAGCGGGAGACCTTAAGGCAAGCCCCTCAGGGGATTTTTTTTACAGACATTTTCCAGAAGGGGTTGCCTTCGCCTTCCTTCTCTGATCAATGCTGAAACTTGAGCAAATATTTGTGGCAGCCAATAGCATCGCTCATGGTGGGAAACTCCACAGGAAATACGTCACTGAGGTTGTGAAAAAATGAGTAATCGCATCCTTGACTGACAGCTATATACATATATATATATATATATATATATACACATCCTGGAACCTTTTCCTGTGTAAACAAAACAAAACAAAAAAACCATGGGATACTATGTCTCAGGATCTTGTTTTTGGTCATAGAAAAGGTTGTCATGTAAACAACAGTCTCGGGATATTGTTCATCCAGGGAAAAATTGTCTAAACAACAAGGAACAAACTCGGGATTAGGAAATCCCGTTTCTCCCCATGATAAAAACTGTCATGTAACTGATGCCCTTATGTGCCTTGTCTGATAACATCCATAGTGAAGTGAAGTCCTGAGGTATAGACAACACATGAGCTACAGGGCCCACACCCACCAATAGTGCAGCTATTTCTGAAACAGAAGATCCCAGTTAAGAACAAGTTGAAAGGGGATGCCTTTACTTTCAAAGGGAAAGCAACCAACCTGCCCCTGCTTATAACTCTGACGCTTATCAACCAAAACAGCAATTAAATTTATGTCCATAGTACTACTTTGTGAGAACCAGCATGGTATAGTGGTTTGAGTGCCGGACCAGAACTCCAGTAGACCAGAGTTTAAATACCCACTTGGACATGGAAACCTACTAGGTAACCTCGGGCAAGTCACACTTTCTCAGCCTCAGAGGAAAGAAGGCAATGACAAACCTCCCCTGAATAAGTCATACCAAGAAAACCTCATGATAAATTTAGCCTAGGGCTACCGTAAGTCAGAAACAAAGGCACACAAAAACAAAACAACAAAACACTAATTTCCTAGGGCATTGTTTTATTTTATTTTATTTTATTTATTAGATTTATATCCCACCTTTCTCCCAAGGCAGGACCCAAGGTGGCTTACAGTATCCCACCAAATTTTAGACAATGAAATAAATGTGGAAAATATATTCATGTACAATTCCATGCTCATTTTGTTTTTATATTCATTTTATATTAAAACAAGTATAAAATAAATAAGTTTGTTTAATTCCTAATATGATTGCATATTAATAACAGTGGTGGAAGCACCTTGACATCACTGAACTAAAAAATGTTCATGGGCTTACTGCTTCTGGTAAGGGTATGTTACGGACATCAAGAAGCCTTAGGGGAGCTGTGGCATCCAGTTTCAGGGAGCTGCTTCTTCCAAACAATGATGAGCTTAAAAAGATTTAGAGCATTCACAAAGCACTTGAGGTTTGATAAGAGAGAAGCAAGAGTGATGTCGAGATTCAGTGGTGAACTAGCTGCCTTTCATGGCAAACAGACTATTTGCTGAGCAGCTTCACATGTGGTACATATCAGGGACAGCTCTCACCACGGATGAGCAGCTAATTGCATTTAGAGATAAATACCAATTCCAGTAATATATGGCTAAACTAAAAAATGTGGATAGCATGTGATATTGCTGCAGTGCTAAGACATAATACCATCTGAAGAAAGACATCTGCCTGGGCAGGCACACCAGCCTTAGTTACAATGTGCTGACAATACTTTTTTATTGTGTGCCTTCTAGTCATTTCTGACTTATAGTAAACCTAAGGCAAACCTATCATGGGGTAGCTGAACCATATTTTCTCACTGGATGAAGTGTAGTAGGGTTTTTTTTTAAATCATCTTAGAACTAGAGGAGGGCTGCTATCCAAAGACCTAACGTTTGATGAACTGATGAATAACCTACACACATGAACATACATTGTTAGTTCTGCAGGAGGGCGGTGATTTTTTTTTTAATAACAAATTGTACACCACATGTGAAAAATTCACTTGGCAAGGACTGCTGCAGCATCCAAGTGACATGTACAAGGTCTGTTATTAAATAATGAGACTGTGTTTCTACCTTTCAGACAAAAGAGAGAACTCATTGTGAATGCTTCAGTGGTGACCATGAACAGGCATCAACACTCTCGGCCATTCAGTTAATTGTCAGCCATTGTTTAAAGCAGCTGTGTTGTTTATTGTGTGCTGGAAAAACTCTAAGTTTAAAAGTTGAGCAATGTGTCAATTTGAATTTTTTATTAAAATTGGACAATGGAATCTTTTCAAATGCTTACTGAGGCCTATGGGGAAGACTACATGTCTCATACATGTGCATGTGAGTGGCACAAAAGATTCAGCGAAGGACGTGAGAACGTGGAAGAGGATGAATGCCCTGGATGACCTTCCACTTCAAGAACCAAAGAAATGGTGGAAAAAATCAGCCAGATTGTTCAAGGAGACTGACAACTCAGTGTCTGAATGATAGGTAAAGCCATGAACATTGACAAAGACACTGAGTGGAAAATTTTGCATGAGGATCTCAACATGAGAAAAGTTTGTGCCAAGATGGTCGCTAGGCTTCTCACACCAGAGCAACAAGAGTGCCACAAGGACATTTGCGTTGATGTTCTGCAGCAACTTGACCTAGACCCAAACTTTTTTCAAAAAAACTTTGCTTGTGGATCTTCCAGTATGATTCTGAGACAAAACGACAATCAATGCACTGCAAAACACCATCATCACCAAGAATGAAAAAAGCATGTCAAAGCAAGTCTACATTCAAAGCCATGCTCATTGGGGGTTTTTATATCAAGGGCATAATTTTGGCAGAATGGGTTCCAGAAGGCAGAACAATGAATCAGCATTATTATAAGGAAGTTTTGACAAAGCTGAGAGAAAGAGTTAGGGGGAAAAGGCCAGAACTGTGGAAAAATGGTTTCATTCTTCATTAAGACAATGCACCTGTTCACACAGCACTTTCTGTGAAGCAGTTTTTGGCCAATAAACACAATACTACACTTGAACAGCCTTCATATTCACCAGATTTGGCACATGTGCCTTTTTTCTTTTTCCTAAAGTGAAATTCGTACTTAAAGGAGCACGTTTTGAGTCAATTGAGGCAATAAAGAAGAAAACAGCAGATGTGTTGAAACAGCTGACAGAAACTGATCTGCTCCATGCCTTCGAGCATTGGAAAACAAGACTGCATCGGTGTGTGAGTGTGAACAGGGAGTATATTGAAGGGGACAAGCATTAGAATTGTAACACATATAAATAAAGATGGGTTATTGTATCAGTCTCATTATTTAATAGACAGGCCCTGTATAGGTTGTCTGTAGAGTGGCTGGCACAAAGACTGGGCTTTCATTGGGGTATATTTTCCTCAGCAGATACTATTCATTTTATTGTGATAGAACATCACACCATAGTGGCAGTAACGCTAGGTTTTTCTGCAAATAAATAAAACCATTTATTTTACCATACTTTAAGTGTTTTAGGAGATTTTCAGACAGGCAAAAATCGCCCCTTGCCGCGCGAGCAGCCTCCCGAAACTGCTGCGCGGCAAGGGTCTTTTTCGGACGACGCTGTGCCTCTAGCGAAGCCGTCCGTGTCACTTCCGTGAAGCTTGGGACGGCTCCGCGTCATATTTCAATCACGGGCAGCCTCCGTGCTTGAAATATAGCGCGGAGCCGTCCCAAGCTTCACGGAAGTGACACGGACGGCTTCGCTAGAGGCACAGCGTCGTCCGAAAAAGACCCTTGCCGCGCAGCAGTTTCGGGAGGCTGCTCGCGCGGCAAGGGGCGATTTTTGCCTGTCTGAAAATCTCCTATGTCTGTTACCTAATTATGGATTTCAGAACAAGAAGTGAGATTTTCAGACTACACTGTTATAGTGTTACTATTCCACTTTAACTGCTCCGGCTGCCTCCTGTGGAATTCTGGGATTTGTAGTTTAGTGAGGCCTAAGATCTCTCTGGCTGAGAGTTGTAAATGCCCCTCCCTAAACTGCAAATCCCAGAATTCAAGAGGAGGCAGCCATAGCAAATAAAGTGGAATAGTAACACTATAACAATGTTGTCTGAAAATCTCCAGGTTAGGAAGTAGGATAAGTGTAGGAACAAGGGGTATTATCCAATGACTTCCCAAGAAAAGTGATTTTTAAGGAGAGATTTAAAGGAAGAAAGACAGGTTGTCACATGGCATAAATAACAGTGGTAATATTTTTAGGACATGGATCAGAGCAAAGACTGCAGGAGTCAAGATGAGAGCAAACCAAGGCAGGGAGAAAAGTCTCATTGGGTTATGATGAACAAACAGGATTGGTTTCTTAAGGCTCCATATTATTAACCTGTGTGTTTGTTTTCTCAATTATCTGTGGTTCTGGATAGTCCTCAATGTACCTTTCCCCCTGCTTTACTAAATCATTTTGGAAATTAGGTGTTCTAAAGCCTATTTATTTTCTGTGCCTTTAGGGCCAGAAAATTATGAAATGCTGTTTTGCCTTTTCCTGTCTCTTAACCTGCAGAATATACTTCTCTACTACCTCTCCAAGATTAGAATGCCAAGCCAATTTGCATTTATAAGTGACCCCACTTTACTGGCTGCCATCAAACTAGCACCAGCCAATCACATAGATTTCCTGCTTTGCTCATGTATGCACAAGTGGAGGGAAAACCTCCCACTATCAGTCTTTTTGACTCATATTGCTACTGCAATACTTACTAACAGAATATTAGCTAAAAGGCATATTATATAGTCATGAGGAGGATTTCCTCTTTGTTATAGGTTTCTTGCTTGAGAAAGAGAGAGAGCTATGCAGGCTGAGAGATGTAAAAGAAACGGGGATCATAATTTAATACATGAGAAAATTGAAATGCCTTAGGACAACAGCATAACTAATGCCAGCTAATGTACTGGATTTCAAAATACTGTAGAACACATTCTCCTTTCTTTTCCACTCTTCAGAAACTATGTTCAAAATACATTACAAAAGGAAATGAGCATCTCTTGGAGACCTTCAAAGCTGTGACACAGTGATATTTTCCTCTAAGCAGCCTATATGAAGGGCAAATGATCAATTAAAGATGAAGGGTAAATGATCAATTGAATATGCCAAGAAAAGCGGAACTACACATGGGGTCAGTCTGAAAACTGTGTGCATTCCCTCTACCATCACAGTCACAGGAGCCCCAACACTGTGAGCTGTCTACTCCTCTTTTCTAGCATATACCTATATCAGACACACCAGGATCATACCTCATGTCCTATATGTCCATTTATGTTCTTCTTTACCAGCTAGAGGGGAAAGAACACAAGAGCCAATGAGTTACTCCTGCATTCTCACCAAGTCTATACACTGGAGAAATAGCATGAATCAGCCCACACTCAGTAGCTACCTTCTTTGGTACAATTCACGTCAATTTTCCCACAAGCTTCTATAGTTTTATCAAAGATTTGGTGCCCACTATCATCTGTCTCTCTTAGGACTTCATCAGACTAAGGTCTAAAAATGCTGTAATTCCACTATTGAGGAAAGCAGAAACATAGTGGCATTATTACTCTTATTACTGCACATCGCCATAATCGCGCAATGCCACCACCACAGAATTATTGCACGACCACTACTAGAGCTTTAAGAATGGGATTTTACTTCTGTGGTTTAGCATGGGCAAGATTTCGGCAGTTCTCACAAGACGCGAGTGTGCTTAAAAACTCCAAAAAAAAATAAATATTCACCCGGACATTTTCTCACTGGAAACAGGAAGGAGGGAAAGAAGACCACCCATTCAAGCTGTAATCTCACAATTACAGTGGGACTGGTTTTCACATGCTCTTCAATACTGCAAAAATAGTGATATTGAGAGCTATTGACAGCTTGTCCCATCAATTAAAAGGGACATGTTATTGGTGGTTGGAGCACACAGTAACCACAGGAGGATGACAACATCACACAATAGCAGGAACCCATTTGCACTACCATGATGTCAGAATCATGCAATTATAGCCTCATCTGATAAAGTCTTTACAGTCTATCAGGCTTTGAGTTTTTAGGCAGAATTAAGGTATTCAAGTAATAGCCTGGAGGAAGGCTGTGGCTGTACTTTTGGCTTGGGGAAATACAGCATTTCAAAAAATCAATAGTTTTCCAGTCATCTGTAGGAACATAAGCTCTTCTATTGTTTTGTGGTCTTCTTCTTCATCATCATCATCTATATAGAGCATCAATATATATGTACTTGTTTTACAAGTAAAGTAACAACAAAAAAACAGCCAGCCCTGTCAAAGGCATACAATCTAAAATATACACATGTGCACACACAGGGGAAGGACGGAGTAGTGCAAATTTACCATACAGTAAATTTGACAAACCATAGAACAGGTTGCCCTCCGTATCCATGGATTCAGCATCCATGGATTCAACCAACCACGGCTTGAAAATATTTTGGGGGGAAACATTCCAAAAAGCAAACTTTGCTGTTTTCCCTTTTATATAAGGGATGCCATTTTACTATGCCATTGTATATAATGGGACATGAGCATCCATGGATTTTGGTATCCACAGCAGTCCTGGAACCAAACCCCAGCAGATACCAAGGGCCCACTGTATGCTCAATGTGTGGATTACAATAATGTATTGCTTTACTGTGATGAATTTCAGCCACAGGAATGGTGAATGTTACCATAACTGCAGCATGTGGAGAAGGGAGACTTACCCCTTCCCTTCCCAGGTGTGGCTCCTCCCCACTCCAAACCCTTGTACAGCTTAGTGGAGGGGGGAGTTCCCATTGGTGTCAGTTGGAATTTCTTCCCTTTGCTTTGCTTGCTAACTTTAATAGCTGCATGGGAAGCAGGTTTTCTACCTCTCTGTGCCTGGTCACTTGCAAGAAGAGCTCTGCTCTGAAAAAAAAAAATTTAAGTGTTCTGCTGGCCGTTGTTATTGCTGGCTGTTTCTGAGTGGCTACTATAGACTTTCCAGAGACCTCAACCCGCCCGCCCCCCACTGCCCTTTCTCCCCTCTTTGCCTCATTTGTTTTTATTTTATTTATACCCTGCCTTTCTCCCAGCAAGAGACTCAAAGCAGCTTACAAAGTAAATGAAACAAAGTTTATTAGACTTGTACTGTTGTCATTTGAATGATATGCTGTGAGCAACTGTAGTTGACGCTGGGATGCATTGCCTCAGAGTGTGGTGGAGTCTCCATCTTCAGAGGCTGGATGGCCATCTGTAGAGTGTGCTTTGATTGTGTGTTCCTGCATGGCAGAGGGTTGGACTAGATGGCCCTTGTGGTCTCATGTATAAGTACATCATCAAGCCCCATGTCCTGCTACCAGGCATTGCCCATAGGTGTCAGGGATTGGGCATGAAATCTCAGGGCCTTGGATGATCCTGACCTGGAAACCCTAATGGGAGGCCATTGTTTAAAGCTGGTGAAGGAAAGTGTCCCGTTACCATTTGCTGTGATCTTCAAAACAATCAGCACCACCCCAAGAACAATCTTTAAAGTTTTCATAAACAAACCCGGTGTTCTTTCACCAAAAGAAAACTGTGATATAGACTTATACTGTTATATTCTTATTCCTATAGGTGGCATTGTGTTCAGTGTGAGTCAGTTAGCAATGCTGCTGTTCTAGAACATTTCATGGAAGGTCTTATTCTGGTAGATATCCCATTTTGGTCTGGCTTTTTGGAAACAGCACAACAGAAATCAACTTTCTAGCACTACCATTGAAATTTTTCCCTCTGCATGGAGCAGGGTGTGGAGTGGTTAAGCATCCTGTAATTGGCCAACGAAGGAGAGGCTTTTCTCCACCTTGCTTGTAAAGTAGTTAATATTGCAGAATGAAATATCTTGGTTGCAAGATATCAGACTTGGCCAAAAGGTTAGGCCTTCAACTATACAACCACTTCAGAACAAAACCACTGAATGAAACTATCCCAGTGCAAACAGTATGTCCCAGTTTAGCAGGGGGAGTCCCAGTTAATCCTCTGCTGTCCCACTTTCTTAGCTGATTTTAAAATGTCCCAGTTTCTCTCTCTTTCTCCTACTTTCCACATTTCATCTTACCTTACTTCAGTTGCTGCAAATTAAGTTCAAAGTGTAAATATAGTTTGCACTCAAATTAACTCAGCAGGAGTGAGTAGAGTAAGGCAGAGTCTTACCCGTCCTAAACCTAACTGATAAAGTGCCAGGATTCTTTTGCTTAAAATAGTAGTTTTGTGTGTTTTGCCCTCTTGTTGCCTGGCGACACTGTTTTGACCACATTCTGATGTCACTCAGCTATGTATATTGCTTTTCATCTGTTGTAGGGTATGAAACAGGGGAAGGTCTACACCTTCAGCCTAACCAGTTTAAGCATAGACTTTCATAGGATACAGCCAAAGTGAGCATAGCCCACAAAAGCTTTTGTTGAAATAACTTAGTTAGTCTTAAAGGTGTCACAAAACTATTTTTTCCTTCCATTTTTATACTCAGACTAACATGGCTACCTCTCTGAAAAATACCCCATGGCAAATAGATCAACCATTAATGCCAAATGTCATCACACTTTAAAGATCTAGCCACCAGCATGTCTACTTCCAAGAAATGCTGCTTCACCTGCCATCGACATCATAAGTGTCCTTTTTGTGCCATTATACTAATGTGGGTGATACGGCAGGTTCTAGGATCAGGAAATAAAAGCATTGCGGGGCAGAAAACACAGTGAAAACTAGAAAAAATAAAATGGCAAGGAAACAGCTTCTGTGTGGCCACTAGAAGACAGGCAGAAAAAAAATGGAAGGGCTTCATTTATTCACATTAGCATTCTGAAATTAAGGACTTGGCCTTAATTCAAGGGAAAGATAGAGAGCAGATCTGGACGTGATCTTTTTGCAAAAATTAGTGACACTGTATCATTTACTTGACTAGTAACAGTTGACAGTTATCACCATGGGTGATATTGGGTTATTGACAGTTTATCACTGTGCATTATTTCTTAGTAAATCACATTGCTGGGATGGAGGTGGGGAAGTGTCTTTCTGTCTGCATGCTGTGAATTATTTCACTATTTTGCTTTCCTTCTTTCCTCATCTATCCCTGCCCCCCCATCTCTCTTCCTAAAATAGAGTTAAGTGTATTTTGCCTACCATCCTGCTGTATCTCTCTTGGTGCTTCTGAGCTTTTCAAAATCTTCAGGTTGAGGACCTGGCAACAATGATTTTCTAATCTAGCCCACTGGGAACTTAAGAAGCTGTACATGTCAATACAGACTCCAGTATGGGAGGTGCTCTTACAAGCTTGATAACATAAAGGTATCTAAGGTCTGTAATTTGGTCTTTCAAGAAATCTCTCTTGGATGAAGCAAATAGCTTTTTCCGGCCAAAAAAAGAGTCAAGAACAGACTGCCACGAGTTCTCCTCTGCAGGAACCTCCTAGGTGGTTGGAGAGGGTTCATGTACCTTTAATGATTGTGTAGAAGATGGGATTTCACCAGGTGTTGCTTGTTATCTAAGTTGCATGGCAAGGAGCTCCTGCTGAAATTCCTTCTTCTACACAACCATTAAAGGTACAGGTGCCCTCTCCAGTTTTCAGACTGACAACCCTCTCTGCCCCTCAGATAGCTCCAAGTGGATAGCTGGATACAACAAATCAAGGAGTTTGTCTAGTTCTTTATACATTTCTCTCTTTAGGTTATTCATCCCAGGCCCAGTTTTTATGTCTGAGGAGACTGATTCCTCAAAGAGACAACCCCCTGCCCTGTGTTTTCTTTGTTGGAATATTACCTGTGCCATTTGGGCAGGCATTGTGATGAGGGAGGTGGCTGGCTCCTCAGCTATATTGGGATTGGGTAAAGGTGTATATGAGGGTTCTGGCTCAGGGTCTGCAGGTTCTAAACCATCAGCCTGAGGCTCAGAATCAAGAACCAGATCCTGTTTCTTAACTAGCAGCTTAACAGCCTCAGTCTCAAGCCATAGTCTCTGTCCCTGAGCTTTTAACTAGCACTTAAGTCCAGAGTTGGACATCCTGGTGTATCACAGCAAAAGGTCCACATAGTCCAATATCCTGTTGCCCATGGCAACCAACCAGATACTTCCCACAAGCAGGACATGAAAGCTGTTACCTTCTCCCATTGTTGCTGCTCCACAAACAGTAAGCAGGAGCTAATCACATCTGCACACATAGACACTTTTAATGGACCATGGCGTAGATCCAACCTGATGGTTTCAGGAAGCTGTTTCTCACCACAGTTCCAATATCTTTTTCCTAATTAGTTATCACAAATGTGGATCCCTCCATTTTATATGAAATATCTTGGTTGCAAGAGAGGATTGTTTCTCCCAAAGTATATCATAATTTATAGTTACTGACATTCAAATCTGTTTGTCATTTCTGTGCCTTCTAGAGAAATGCTTTTGGAGTTCTCAACTATACAGTCATAACTTCACTGTCCAAACCATTCGGTGTCATCCACAAAATTTGTTATTCCACTCATTAAACAGACAGTCTGTAAGCACTTACAAAGAGATGCCATGACCACTAAAAGTTGACATGGGTTTTTTAAAAATAACTCGTGCCAGATTAATCTTACCTCTTTTTTCCAATAGAGTTACAAGCTTAGTAGATGAAGTGAATGTGGTGGATGTAGCATATCTTGACTTCAGTAAGGCCTTCAACAAACTCCTCCATGATATTCTTGTAATTAAGCTAGTAAAATGTGGGCTAGACAATGCTACTGTTAGGTGGATTTGCAACTGGTTGACCTACTCACCAATGGCTCCTCTTCATCCTGGAGAGAAGTGACTAGTGAGATGCCACAGGGTTCTGTCCTGGCCCCAGTGCTATTCAACAGCTTTATCAATGACTTGGGTGAGGGAATACAGGGCATGCTTATCAAATGTGAAGATGACACCAAATTAGGAGGGGTAGCGAATACCTCAGAGGAAAGGATCAGAATTCAAAATAACCTTAACAAATACAAAAGCTGGGCCCAAACTAACAAACTACATTTCAACAGAGAGAAATATAAAGTACTACAGGTAAGCAGAAAAAAAATGAAATGCACAGATATAGGGTGATGCCTGGCTTGTCAACAGTACATGTGAAAGGGATCTAGGAGTAGATTTTCCTTGTATTTTTTCCAGGCTGTGAGGGCGTGTTCCATGTTTCCAGAACACAGCCCCACAGCCTGGGAAAAAAATCAACAAGGAAAATCTATGGATGCCAGCCGTGAAAGCCTTCGACTTCACACGGATCTAGGAGTCTTAGTAGACCACAAACTGAACATGAATGAAAAGTGGGATGTGGCCACTAAAAAAAAAATGCAATTCTAGGCTGCATCAATAGGAATATAATGTCTAGATTGAGGATGTAATGACACCACTCTATTCTGCTTTGGTCAGACCTCACCTGAAATACTGTGTCCAGTTCTGGGCACCACAATTCAAGAAGGCTATTGACAAGCTGGAATGTATCCAGAGAAGGGTGACAAAAATGGTGACAGGTCTGGAAGCCATGCCCTATGAGGAGCAGCTTAGGGACTGGGCTGTGTTTAGCCTGGAGAAGAGAAGGTTAAGAGGTAACATGATAGCCATGTTTGAAGGGATGTCATATTTAAGAGGGATCAACTTGTTTTCTTCTGCTCCAGAGAGGACATGGAACCATAGACTCAAAACTACAGGAAAAGACATTCCACCTTAAGATTAGGAAGATCTTCGTAATGGTAAGACCTCTTTGGAAGTGGAATACACTGCCTCGGAGTGTGGTGGAGTCTCCATCTTTTGGAGGTTTTTAGACAGAGGCTGGATGGACATCTGTCAGGAGTGTTTTGACTGTGTATTCCTGCATAGCAGGGGGTTGGACTGGATGGCCCTTGTGGTCTCTTCCAACTCTGTGATTCTATTATTCTTCCTTCCAGAGTGTTTGGAAACAAAGAAAACATGCCTGAGAAACTTTGCTGCCTGAGGCAGATAAATCATAGTGCGTAACACCCAAATATAATTAATTTATTTTGACATATGAGGTAGCACATTTCATGACATCCAGGATCTATGCCAGCAGCACCTGTGACATTTTACCTAACCACAGGGGCAGCCCCAACAGGCCTTAAATGATATATTTGAAGGAACCCACTTCTTTCTTCTCTGCATAGTGAGATCTATTTACTCCCCCTCTCTGCTTCCTCTTGTTTATCTAGTTAATTCATAAAGTTAGGTATATGCTACTTTCTATGTAACCTCTAGATACTATACAGATGAACGCCCATATCTGTGGAACCAATATCAGTTATCTGCAGGACACCAACAAGGAAAACATACCATAGAGTCATGTTGGAAAATGTCTAGAAAGGCATCCTCTCTAGGCATCTTCTAGGTCCTCCAATGCAACTCTATGGTATATTTTTACCAAAGTCCTTCGTTTTAAAAGGGTTTACTGTTATCTGTGGTAAGTCTGGGAACTGAACCTTCGCAGATACAGGGTCCAACTATATTAGGTTAATCATCATAAACATAGTTAGAATGCACGTGACTGTATGTTATACCCACAACATGTCAGAAAACAATTAGTTATGCCTGTGCCAGTGTTTGTCCTCTTTTGTACTGAGCTTGGAAGGGATATAGTGTGGTCCTCATTTTGTTGCGGCAACAATCCCAAAACCTTTGGAATGAAAACCAATCATAATATACAAGTTGCACTGCCTGTCAGCTGCTGTTTGCAAAGCCTCCTCTTATAAAGTTGCCAGTGATGTGAGGCAAGGTTTGAAATACAAGGCAAACATTTTTAATGCAAGAGAGATGGCATTCCATTTTCCACCCTCTTTTTCCTCAAAGGGCGTGGAGGTTCCATCAATCCTCTTTTTCTTTTTTTCTTTTTTAAGGCATAAAGAAGCAAGACTTTCAGAAACACATGACTGACAGGATAAAAGCTCTGAAGTTTGGCACAGATACTGTTTTGAGCATACCAAGTGGTTCCCTCACCAAGAGCTAATAGAACATCCTCTTTTCTCCTGAATGGATTTTAAGATGTGTTCTAACTCATTCTGAGGTTATAAACTATAACTATCTAGAGGCCAAAAGGGTGAGACTTGATACATCTATGACTGATAGGACTTCTCTTTAAAAAAGCAGTGTTTCACAAATCTTAACATGTTAAAATATTGTTATCACTCTGTGAATACTTCAATTTAATATTTCTATCCCTGTTATTATAATTTTTCTAAAAGTGAAATGGTAGCAAAAGAGTAACACCTCGTTAAAATTACATACGTAAGAGGTTTGTGCTTGCTTTCTCTCTCTCTCAAATATGTATTTTTGCTGAATGAACTTGTCTTCAAACCTGCTAAACATAGAACAATTCATACTGATCAGAGAGAAAAGTTTAATTTTCCATAAAGGTGCCTCATCTAGGAGCCATATGATTAATACAGTCCTTAAAAATATTTACGTAATTAACAAACTTTCGGGCCACCGAATGCAAACGAGTTGTTCAAGTGCTTAGGATCCCTGTATTGATAGCATTTCATATTTTTTTTCCTTTTAAACATCTTTATGTCCCCTCCCTGCCTCCCCCCTCTACTTTTTATAAAGCCTTTCAGTCTTTTTTCCCCTAAAAAATTAATTATACAAATCATTAGTATTAAAAAGGTAATATAATGGTTCCAAGAACAAGCTTCACAGAGTATCTGCATATTTAATCATCTGTGTTAATAAATATTTAATCATTCATTGAATTCAGGTTCTGTCTTGAAGCTTAACTTGATAACAAACCTTGCAACTGGTAGAACTAATTGGTACAGAACAAGTGAATAATTTATAAGAATAAAAAGCACTGGGTTTTCGGAAGGTGTGCAGAGACCAGTAAGACACAGCTGTTTCTGGGAGCTAACAGGAAAACAATGGGACCTTCCCGAAATTTCACAGCCCATTGCTGCCCTCCTGAGGCCAAGATTGACTGTTGGTTTGGATGTCTTAAAAGAGGGCTTTAAGGCCGACTACAAAGTCAGATCCATTAAGTTTTAAATATTCATGCATTTCATTAAAGCTATCATAATTGGTCTACCGTACACATTGATTATGCATAGACCATCAAGTGTTTAACCTCTGAAAGCTTGCATGCGTATTTAAATATATCTGTTATGTCCTGTCGTGGTGACTTCAGAGAAGTCTTTAGCAACATGGAGTTGAATTAGGGTGCGGGTTGGGAAAAAGATTTTGCAGCACTGAAGCAAAAAGATAGCTCCTCTGGAAGTTGAAGAAACAAACATATTTTCTAAGAGCATCTTTGGGATATATTTTTTCCTTACGCTTTCTCAAAATATGCCATTCAAACATTTGGTGTGACTAAATGGAGAGAAGAATTGTGTGGTGTTTCTCAGCAGCTAACTGTTCATTTCCAGCTATTTCCCACATGCATTTAATTCTCAGCTTTTCAAAGGAGAGTAAAGGTATACTTTTAAATTACAATGCAAAATCCATGATCCGTTAAGAATTTAACCACAAAAAAAAAATTCACACAACAGCCAAGCAGCAAATGATCACAAAACAAGTTAAGATATAGTCAACAAGACGTAAAAACTAGAATACATACCAACTGATATAACTAACATATTTTAAAACAGCAAAAATTGAACACAGCCCACTAATGGCCACTTAAAATATACAGTATATGAATCCCTTTGTCTGGAACAAACACCCATTAATGGCTGAACAAACATGGATCACTTCACATGTAACAAATACAAAACACATTTCAGCCATATATGGTCTACCTCAGCGATCCAGTAAAGTCTAATAATCTCAGTGACTCATAGAGGACAGCAAGTCAACACTAGTTTAGTCTTAGTGGTGAAAGAAAATGTTTTTAGAACAATTAAAACAAGTAAAAGTTAACAAAAAATTACAATGTTTCTGAAAGAAACTCGCCTCTTAAAATATAAAGGGTAAAGGTAACAAACAACCAGAAAGTGTACATACATACAATCTGTAATGGGGTATCACAATCCCATTCTGAGCCTCCCATTAGTCCAAACCAGGATGGCCACTTGTCAGGGATTATGGGAGCTGTTGTCCAAAACATCTGGAGTACAGCAGGTTGGAGAAAGCTCATTGATTACATTTGGCAAACTGAGGTAGAAGGCAAAGTATTGCCTTTTATGTGTTACATGAAATTTGGGTTCATTAAGAATTTATTAGACTGCCAAGGAATATGGTGTATTTAAAAAAGAACGGCACTGAAATGTGTTTATGTAAAGAGATCCACGTTTATTTGTCCACAAGGACTCTTTCGTGAAATGCTTTTTAAAAGTGGGATTATAGTATGTTTGTCTCGAGGTAGCCATTGGACTACAGGAAGCCCCGGTTCGGCTCATTCTTTTGATACCTGCCAATTAAGGACCAGTTCCATTCATTTGATGAGGAATCCACTCTTTCGACAGTTCTTGCCTAGAGGCTTGCTTGGGATTGATGGTACATGAACAGGCTGCTTGCAAAGTGAGCTGAGATTGCAGAGCGGGGAGGTCACCAATTCAATTGAGAGATTTTGAAAACAGTGCATGCACAGGCAGGTACAGGCTCCTGTGGGTGAGCACAGGCAGTCCCAAGAAAGTCACTGTAATTCCCTCATGTTCCCTACATGGCTTCTGTTCTTCCACCAGTTCCGGTTACTGACACTACTGCAGTCCTTAACCTGTTGGATAAGTGGAGGCTTCCTGTCTTGTGTAGATCAGGGCTGGTTTAAAGCACCTGCAGGACCCACAGGTGCGGGGGGGGGCATCAGTGCAGGGCCCCCCATCGTGCAGGCCCCCCTCTGGCGGGGCAGTAGCACTGAGTCGTAGGCTGCTGGCCTGATGGACTTGCTTACCTGTATGAGCCGGGAGGAGGGGAGAGATTTGAGAGAGAAAGGCTGGTTGATGAGTGTCTGTGAGGGCTCCTCAGGCCCAGGGGGCCATGCGGGGGGGGGGGACTGCAATGCACAGTGGGGTGGGGGTAGTTATTTAAGTTGCTGGAGTGGCTGGACTCCTTGCAGTTGTTTGCAGAGGCTTGGTACTGAGTTGGAGGGAGCAGGAGGTTGCTGGAGTTTGCACCAGCTGGGAGGAGGAAGGGAGAGAGAGAGAGAGAGAGAGAGAGACCACTTTGTCTGAGGCACAGAGAGTGAGAGTTGGGAGGTATAACTCACTGGGATTTTTGTGAGGGTGCACATGTGCCTTCAAGTTGCCTTTTGACTTATGGCAACCCCATGTACTCCAAAAATAAAAATGAGATGTGGGTGTTTTATTCAGGACATTAAATTCATTGAGAAGTAGTGGTGATATAATTCCACCATAAGTGCTATATTCCTATGCTTAATTAGACAGTGGCTAGTTCATACATGTTCTTCATGAGCTACCTTATGTATTGTTACTTGCAGCATAAACCTAAAGCAAAATCAGCTGCACTAAATAGCATTGCAGCATGAAGTGGACATCTTCTAGACTGTTTTGCAAAGTTGAAAAATGAACATAGAACTCACACACATCATAGTCTTTAGGTAAAGGCTGTAAATGTTTCAGTTACTCTTACCATGTCAGCACCTTTTCATTGCATCAGTTAGTAATTATTATAGTGGCAAAACACGCTCACGTTGTGGTTACTTAATTTTTGTCCTCCTTATCCTTTTCATCCTATCTTAATGATGGGACAATTTGTTATTCTGTTTTTTTACCTACCCTGACACCCCCAGCCCCAGTCAGAGCAGGAGCAGTTGCTGGCCCTCCTGGCCTCGCCCTGCACCCTGGCCGGCTCCTCCAGCCCTCCCCTCGTCACTTAACTTGGATCGATTGGGTTCAGATTAGCTAACCAACCTTTGCAGTTTCTGTGCAGAAGACCTTTTTTTCAGACCTTGTCCTATCCTACAGAGTTGTTGTGAGGATAAAAGGAAGGAAACCAAATAGGCTACCTTGAGGTGACAGGATAGACAGGATATAAACATAAATATAAGCATATCTCTCTGGCTTTTCTTCACAAACGAAGATTAAGGAAGGTCTCATCCCGTGCTTTCTGCAAGCACGCTGATGACTAAAAAGGTCAATCTGAGATAAGTCCGGTTGCAAAAAGCACAACAGAAGGTCTCCTTGGGTGATGTTTCCGAGTTGTGATTCTTTCTGCGTTGTCGTTTCTCTTCAAGACTTGTTCAGTGTGAGTTCTCAAATAAGGCTGCAGCATTGTGGATAGTGTGTCTCCATGCCTCCTGATGTAAGGCCAGGGCGGACCATTGCTGGTGATCAATTTGGCTGAGCCTGAGGTGTTGTTTCAGGGAATCCTTGTATCGCTTTTTTTGGAGCGCCCTTCTTACACTGACCTGTGGTGAGTTCACCGTAGAGTACTATTTTGGGGAGGCGATGGTCCTCCATCCTAGAAACATGCCCTGCCCAGCGCAGCTGTGTTCTCAATATCATGGCCTCAATGCTGGTGATCCCTGCCTGCTCAAGGACAGCAATATTCATCACATAGTCAGTCCAGTGTATATTTAGGATTGTGCATATACAGCTCTGATGAAAGCATTTGAGGACTTTACAAGCAAATATGATAAATTATGATCTTGAAATGGCAGCCATCTCTCTTCTTTCTCCTTCTCGGGGGTTTAGGGCACTGATTCTGAACTGGGGAATGTCTCATGTTCTCCTCGCCCCCCAAGAGAAGAGCCCTGCCCTTCTCCCACCCTTCAGGATACCAGAATTCAGAAATATGCCCCCTTTTCGACTACAATTCCCAGTGTCCATGCTGGCCGAGGGATTCTGGGTATAGTAGTCCAGTGAACTTCCCATGAGCACCTGGTTACCTACTGCTGGTGTAAAGCAGGCAGCTGGGGAAAGTTCCTTTTTTGGACTACAGTTCCCAGAATCCCTCAGCCAAGCTCTGTGGCTGGTGTGGGTGTGCCCCCCCCCCAGCCACTTCAGAGAGATTTGGGTTGTGAGAAGACTTTTCCTGCATGGATTTTGCTTATCTTTTGGTACAAAGATCCTTAAAAGGTGCCTCCTTTGATAATGAATGAGCCTCTTTGCAATTTATTGTATTTGCTTATAAAGTATATGTTTAGATTTATGTTTATGTCCTGTCTTTGCTCTAGTCACCCCAAGGTAGCCTGTTTACCTTCCCTCCTTTTTTTATCATGACAACAACCCTGTAGGGTAGGCCAGGGTCTTGAAAAAAAGGTACTCCAAGTTTTATTGGACAAGGTTCATGGCTCAATGGAAACTATAAAACCTGGCACTCCCAAGTCTAACATATTGACTGTAACCACTACACCACAGTGCCTCTTAGTCCAGCACACCTGTTCAGTAGGTGTAATGTCCCTGCCTGATCAGACCAAGGTTTCCATGTGTGTAGAGATATAAAATCCCATTCTGGGATAAAGGCAGGATATAAATCCATTAAGTATTTGCTGCTGTATCACACTGCTGACTCATGTTCAGCTTGTGGACCACTCTTTCTTTTGTGTCCAGTTTTGGGCACCACAATTCAGGACGGATAGAGAAGCTGGAAGGTGTCCAGAGGAGAGCGACCAGGATGGTGGGAGGCCTGGAAGCCATGCCCTATGAGGAGCAGCTTAGGGAGCTGGGCATGTTTAATTTGGAGAAGAGAAGGTTGAGAAGTGAGATGATAGCCATTTTTAAATATTTGAAGGGATGTCATACTGAGGATGGAGCAAGTTTGTTTTCTGCTGCTCCAGAGACTAGGACACAGAGCAATGGGTTCAAACTACAGGAAAAGAGATTCCACCTAAACATTCGGAAGAATTTCCTGATAGTAAGAGCTGTTCAGCAGCGGAACACGCTGCCTCAGAGTGTGGTGGAGTCTCTTTCTTTGGAGGTCTTTAAACAGAGGCTGGATGGCCATCTGTTGGGAATGATTTTATTGTGTATTCCTGCATGGCAGGGGGTTGGACTAGATGGCCCTTGTGGTCTCTTCCAACTCTATGATTCTTTGAGGAAATCTACACCATTATGTTAATTGATAATAAACAAAAAAATATATTAGTGCCTATAATTAGTTTTTAAAAACTGAATTATTGGTGGCAAATTATGTAATTATTTGAATATCCTGTACTATGAATAGGCTAGGTTACACTGACCTGAGATAAATATATGGGGACCGCCAAATAAAGTGTTGCAGGGGGCACCAAAATTCCTTAAACCAGCCCTGGGGTAGATCATTAAAATCTCTGGATCATTCTTTAAGAAATGGGTGTGCCACATTTGATTATCCTGATGCATAACCCATACTCAGGACAAGAGGCTACTGTCAGGACAGAATATGGAGAAATGGAATTTTTTCCTGCATTTGTTTTTAATTTTTCCTTTTAGAAAATGTGTTGCACACCTCTGTCTTTGACGTGTTTCAGAATGAACTTTGCTTCTATTTATTTTACTTTTTGTAATAATTTAAGAATCCCACATTAATCCAAAATTAGATTTAAGCGTGATGCACATTAAAAAAATCAATACAATGCAAAAACATAAAACACTAAACATGAAATAAAATGGAGAGGAATAAAACTATTAAACCTGTAGAAGAAACAACCATGCTAACTTCCTTATTGTTGTTGTTTTATGCTGATGCCAATACAACTATGATGTTAGTGCCTTAGGAGAGCCTTCCCAAAGTTGGGGTGCCACTACACAAAAAGGCCCTTTCATTTGCACATATGTAATGTACTTCTCCTGCATATGGAACACACAGAAGGGCCTCCTCCATGTTAATCAGGGGTGGACAAAGTGTGGCCCATCCAGGATCATTTTTATGGATCATCCAAGATTCAAAAAATGCTCCCAAAGGTCAAGTCGTAGTTATAGGGAAGAGATACCTTATTTTAAAAAGTAAAAAAGAAGTGACTTCCCATCACTTCTTGTTTTTAGAAAAGGCTTCTCTGGGGCCTAAAATGGCTCAAAGGGTCTTGAAACACGGCAAAAATGCCTCCTCTGCTCCCTAGAGGACCTTTCTGTAGTTAGGAGCACAGTTCCCCAAGGTCTCTTAGGGGACTAATGCAGTTGCTCACCACTAATCTTAATGCACAAACAGATTGATCTTGAAGGAGACCCTCTTCAATTGTTTTAAGGTAGAGGTGGGGAATGTGTGATCTTCTACACACTGTTGGATTTGAATTCCCATTAGTCCTAGCCAACACAGTCAATGGTGAAGGATGATGTGTGTTGCAGTTAACACCTGGAGAGTCCTAGCCCACTGCTGTTAAACCCATATTCTTTATATGCAACTGAATGCAACCAGTTGTGCAGTCAGCACTTCCATGAAACTAATAAGGGAGTATCTCAGGGAGACTGAGGAAGTGATTCTGACCATGTTTACAGGTAGCTTTCAGATTCATGAAAGTATGATGGAATGTATTTAGCCACTATAAGCAAGTATATCATTGAGGGGAACAGCACCTATAATACTCTGCATTCATCATCATCGTTTTATTTATGGTCACAGACCAAAATAAACTCTGCATTGTAATGCACAATATAATACTTTGCCAGATATTGCTCCATTTATGGAAGTACTGTATACCCTGGACAATGCTTTACATTAAGAGTAAGCAGATTTCAAGTTTGCGGGGTCTACTGCATTTTTTATTTTTTTACTAGAAACTCGAGGTCCAACAATTGGAGCCTGGTGTAAAACAATGGCTCAGATGTGAAGATGTATGCTAAGCACAAAACCTAAAAACATTAGCATTAAAGCTAAGCTTTAATGTAACCTCTGCTCCTCCCCATCTCATTGATTCAACTGTATCAGAACCTAGACAGTATTGAGTAAAAGGCAGAAACCTCATTACATTACACTGCAAAATAGTGAAAGTCCTAGAGATTACAGGGGGGAAACAACACAGTTCCAGCTCATTACGTATAATGACCAGAGTAACTTGTTACAAGTAACACATTGCTTCAAGCACCGATCCTGACTCAGAGGCCATAACAGCAAGTTCCTCCATTTATTCATTGCTTCTTTGTGGATTAATGCAAATCACTGAGAAACCAGTAAGAAAGAAGTTGGCAACCTGTAGCCTTTGGCCCCCAAAGTAATGAGCACAAACTTCTAGCTAAAGTGGTCTTCCATTTCCTAGCAGGTAGCACCAGGCAAGTTAGAAAATGAGAACCAAAGAAAAGAAAGAGGTTGCATCATACTCAGGCTTGACTCTTTCCCCCACCTGTTGTAGGCATACAATGTCCAAGACCACTGTCCCTCAGGTGAAATGCTGTCCCTAAAGAGAGTCATTTATCCCCTCCCTTGATCACATTGATATTTATATATTTAGAAAGCTGTTCTCAAGATAAGAGTTTTTACATTTCTCAAAGTTTGGGTTTTTAAAGGAAGTTTGGGCATTGGTTCTTACAGATGTCATCAGGCAAATCCTCTGATTTCATCTTCTTTTAGCATATTTGCACAATGACATTTTTACAGTGGTTTTTGTGTTATGTGCTCTATAGTTTAAACAATTCATATAAGAAGGGATATGTAAATAACACCTAACACTAACATCAAAAACTGCATTAGAAATGCAATCTAGTCCATTCTTTTGGAAAGCAGATATGCTGACTCCTCCACAACAACTAAGGAACGGAAGAAACAAACCACACTAATGCCTATTCCCATTATTAGAAGGTGCTATCCTATACATACTCATCTGGGAATAAGTCCTACTGACCTCAATGGAGTTTACTTCTGAGTAGACACATTCATACGTTTTCACTTTGAATGTATAGCACTATCAAGATGCTGCTTAGAAAGACAGCTTATTTACTTTATAAACTTTGTCATGTTTATCCCTAGCTTGATATTCAGGTTATGAATAGAAAATGGCCAAGATCCTGCCTCAATCATGTAGCCATGATGTTGTAGCCATGCTTTAACTCCCCATCCAATTCCGGATACCCACATTAAAAGTCAGTCAACCACCCAGAGCAATGGAGGTCTGTGCTGTTGGTGAGTGGGGCACTGCAGGATGATGTGACTAGCCCCCTTCCGTGACACTCAGGAAACCCTTTTTGCATGTGAGATATGAATATTTACAAATATTCTTCCCATCCCTGTTAGCAAACTTTAGGATAATATTATAAATGTAGCTTCAAATATAATTTTATATTTTGTCATTCTGTACAGAGTGGCCTCACAGGACTACATCACTGTTTTCTTTTTTACTTGGTCTACAATAAATTCTCAAGAAGAAAAATGAGGCAGCAGTTCAAAGGGTATACAGGAAACTAGCGAAAAAGACATTTATTGGCATTTTGAAAAATACTTCCTAGGATTGCAGCATTGCACAGTTACACAATTCCAGCTTGAGAGTCATTTTTGGAAGATCAACTGTTGATTACTTATTCTAACACAAAAATACTGCATTTTGTTCTTGTTTTTTTTCTATGGAGAACACAAGCTCTTCTTTGCAAGCTGAAATTTATATTCACAGACTTTCACTTTTTATCTCCTTTGTTTACGAAACGGCTTTGTCAAACGAAACAAACACTCTCCCTTTTATCTTCTATGAGGCTTAGGAGAGATATTGGTGTTTAGGCTAAAGTGCAATGCAGGCACAGTAATGTTTTAACTTGCAAGGTAGGATGCCTTTATTGAGCTGATAAAATTCCACAAGTTGAATGAGATCAGAAAATCTGGTGTGACCATCATCCAATGAATAAAACAGCTTGCCTTCTTCTTCTAACTGCAAGGAGGGAAAAACAACATGTACAATAATGTCCAGAGTACTCCGTAATTCTTGCTTTATTTGTCCACACTCCCCCAAGGATAAATTGACAGACACTCAACTTGTCCAAAACTACTGAAATCTTCAGACTGAGCTTGGGTTTGAAATTACATCTTCAAAAACTCCATCTTAATCAAGGCAGTCCACATGATTCCACAGCTTCAACGCTCCCCCTTTTTCCTGCTTGCCTTTTTTTTGGAAGGCGGGACATTGTATAGTTAGGCAAGGTTTGTCCACTCTATGGTGACTGGGGGGAGGAATTACATCCTCATGTTGCTGAGGCAACAGAGGTATGCGTCCCTCTCTTTCTGTGATGTGCCGCAGTCTCTTGGCACACTGTGCCGGAGGCTGGCTTGCCCAATTAATTAGGAAACCTTTTTTATTTGATTAAAATGATTCTTAATTGAGCAATCTAACTGATTAATTGAGTAAAGGTTGCAGCATGAAGAGAAATACTATTGAAGAATGAGGAACACGTCACTTTAAAGCTTTAAAACTGATCAGTTCATTTTACGTTATCAGGAAAGGTATTCTTTTTGTTAGCTACCTTGAGGCACTTTTAAGAAGACAAGGCAACTCAAACATGCAGAAAACAAATCACAACCAAAACTGAATATTCTTATCTAACTCTCTATTTATTTTGTGTTATTTATTTGATTTATATGCAGCCTTTCTCCCAGAATGGGAATAGATCAAGGCAGAAAAAGATTATAATGAGGGAACCTAATCGGGGCAATAGAAACATACAGGTACAGAATCTGATATGGCTAAACATATTGCTGGACTTTGCTACAATCTCAGAACTACAGCAGAGTTTCAAGTCTAGATCCTATTGATAGTCTTAGTTAGAGTAGACCCACTGCATCAAGTGCTGAAGACTTAGGTGAATCCCACCGATTCGGTGGGCCCCCACTAGTTGGGATTACTAATAGGATCCAGTCCTTAAAGCCCCCAAGGATTGGAGGTCAGCCATCAATACCACTCCCCCTTCCCCTGTTCTTAGCAAAAGAATTAGGCAAAACATGCAAATAGGCTTAACTTTGATAATGTAGTTAGGTCACAAATACTAGTCTTCCTGGGAGGAAAATTAGATTGGAACCTGATAACCACTTAGCTGGGAGTAAGCACTCTTAAACTCACTGGGGCTTACTTCTAAATCAGTGGTGTCCAATCGGTGGCCCTCCAGGTGTTTTGGACCACAGCTCCCAGAATTCCTGACCATTGGACAGCTGGCTCAGGCTTCTGGGAGTTGGGAGTCCAAAACACCGGGAGGGCCACAGGTTGGACCCCACTGTTCTAAGTAGACATGGAGAGAACTGTACTGTTAATCTATATGGCAGTGGAGCTGTCTTTCCAAGGTGCAGGCCTTCTGACTTTTGGGTTTCTTTTGAAAACATTCCCCTTTCCTGTTTTATTTACTTGTAAACCTTAACGGTCCCACTTGCTTTTTCATATCAACAAGCCAAAATTCTGCCAAATAACAATTGTTCCTCTGAACATCCAAAACACATGGGGATAAACATAAAGACAGCATGTTGCATATTTACATGTTGTTGGCATGTGGATCAAAGCTAATGCAGAAACCATAGTGAAGGGTTAACGTATCCTATTAGAATCCCTTTTTCATGTGACAGAATGTGATTTCCTCTTTCATGTGATCCCTTTTTCATGTTTTTTTTCTTTAAACTCCTTTCATAGAAAGTTGTAAAACAACCAGTTTTAATCATAATAAACAGAACAAATTACTGCAATGCTCAATGTGGCATGAGCAGAACTACCTATATCAGCCCCATGGTAGTATTATTACCAGCCCACAAGCTCACTGGTGATACTTACTGGCACAATCTGGAAGTGCTTTATTTTTAATCCATGGCTCAGTGACAGAACAAAGGTTTTGGGGTTACTTTGGCTATCCCGTACCAAGAAAACTCTAAGAGAAGAAGGAGAAAAACAAAGAGTCATCAAACATTTTAGAAGTGGGGCAATATTGATTTGCTAGCAAGTTTCAAAGTTATCCCAATAAACAATGAATGTTTGCCATCCTTTTCTGACAAAGTTAATGCAATTAACATTATTCTACCCAAGGCAATGACTGGATACTTCAGCAACCTTGCTGGAAATTGAGCAAGGCCTGATCATTGCTTGGATGCAAATCATCCACGGAAACCACGCCAGGGAACTTGAGGTGTGTTGCTTTTGTTCATATCATGGAAGAAAGGTGGGATAAGAATGTGACTTTTCCAAATAACACGTATACATTGTCATATCCATAAAGGCTCCACTTATAAAACAAAGTCCCAGAATATATGACACAAAAGTTTACAAAATTAAAAATGAGGAGGAAGTAGCAATGTGTCATTGCTGTCTGGGATAGTAGCAGTATAAGAGAGTTGGGGAGTGTCTTGGTAAATCTGCAGCTCAGGTGGTGCTGCTTCAGACGCTCTCACTGAACAATCAGCTGGCCTAGATAAGGCCGGCAGCAAACACTGGCCACCCACTGGAAGTAAAGTCTATCTCCCACTCTGTGGAAAAGACACCCAAACTAGCTCAGAGAGTCTGTCCTGGCTTTCTGGACCACTGGAACTGGACCTGACCGCTATTTTGCACACTCCTCTGCCTATCTTGGTTTTCCTGGCTACTGACTGATTCCTTGGCTTCTTGACTGCTAACTACCCATATAGCTTCTCTCCTCTCCCAGTGAATTATGACACACTGTAAAATGTATATTTAAAATCCATACACATTGCTGATCACAAAATACCAGTCTTCTAATACCAGAGTTATTGAAGCACTTCCTAGGCAGGCAGCCCTACCATTAGGATGGGCCAAATGGAGGATGCTGGAGGTCAGAGAGCTTAGTGTGCTGTTTTTAGGACAGAACTGCATGTGCCACTAGGCCTATCCAGTATGCCCAGAGCTAGCCCTACAATCCTCAGGTGTAGTGGAGAGAATGTGTTCCCATCACTCAGTGCTGGAGGAAGATTCTATTGGCTGTCCAGTTGGCTTTTGTAACTGGAAATGGGAGAAGGATGCTATCCTTTGCCTCAGGCAGCAACATGACTTGGAATGGTCCCTGGAAAAAGCCAGATTTCAGGAGGAAAGGAATTCCAGTGCAGGAAAGAACTCACCAAGAACACTACTTGTACTTTGCTTACAGAAAATATGTTTCTGAATAACACAGAAACCAGTTTGTGTGTCTGTGTGTGCATATATAGTGCTTTGTGTGTCCTTCACAAGTGTGTGTGCACACACATGTATATCAGTACACACACACACATTTTTCCACTAAAGAGGTACTCCATTGCTAAAATGAAAAAAGAACCTGAAATACACAATAGTCTTGTTAAATCTGAATCTAATCTTCTTCAGTATTAGACATTTAAGATTAACTTATTTATTTCTGCATGCATTTTCATAGATTTCAATCCACTTCTTTAGATACACTAATGGAGTGCACTGAAGAAGTAGAACAAAATCCAAAAAAGCTCATGCTGAAATAAATCATCTAGTCATAATGGTGTTGCTAGATTCTCCCCCCTGCCTCTTTTTTTCTTCTCCTTTTTGTGGATTAACAGACTAACATGGTTATTTCTTTGCAGTGTAATAGACATTGTTCTCATATTACCGACTTGAATCTATTTGCATGGGTTGATTAGATGCAGAGTCTGAAACTAGTTCAATGACTACAAGTGAGTTTTATTGCCTTTTCCCAATGCAGCTCCTCTCTCACCTTCACCCATACTTGCATAAGGAAACTGCTTTTGAAAATAAAGAGTACCAGGGCTGGGAGAAAGGTGGGATATAATCAAATAAAATAAGAATACCAATGATACTAAGTGAGCATGTGATAGGAGACTGAAGTCTAGCAAAGTAAAAAAGTTTTTTTTCAAAGATTGACTTGGAAAGGAACAGTTAGACAGATGTATGGGTTACGAGATACTCTAAAGCTTTGGGCTAGTAATGGGCAGGGCCACCTTTCTCACTCTGAAATCCCTTTTGCTCTCTGCCTCTCCTTCCCTTCCTGTCTACCCAGTAGACTGCTGGGGAAAGGATGTACGACACTGTATAGAGCTCCAAAATGACCACTCCTAAAATTAAGCCAGAGGCAGCATGAATATAGGTTAAGGATTACAAGTTGGCCACCTCTGCTTTAAAGCAGTCAGCAGGATTCCATCTTCTGGTTGCATCAAATTTCACTCTCCCCTCACAGCTCCTCCAAAAGATTAATTGCTGAGTAACAGCCCACTTAAGAAAAAAATAAATAAAGGTAAATCTCTTACCCATCCACCAGTCCTTGTCTTAAAATCAATTGGTGTGCCTCATCCCTAGAGATCTTATGGTGAAACCATGGCTGGGAACTGTGTATGGCTAAAAATATCATCAACAGAGGGGAAAGATTACCAGTATGATTTTAGCATAAGGCAATACCATTACTTTCTACCAACCCCACTCAATGGCACATACCTATATTTGATGGGGCATTTTGCAAAGTGGTAGGACTACTGTGTGTACCAAGTCTTAAGCACCCTTTTTTCTACATGGGAAGAAAGAAACACTTCTAAATATATGAACAAAAAACACAAATCAGAAAGGATTTAAGATGAAAGGTTTCATACCCGCCATGCCAATCCTTCTTCAACTGCAACTGAAAGGGCTTCTGTTGGATTTTCAATAACTCTGGATTTATGTCCTGTGAAGTCCATAGCCACAAGAGAATTCTCTGAAACACTTCTCTACAGAAAGAAAGATTTGTTTGTTTGTTTGTTTATCAAAGAAGCATTTCATAATTAATTTTTATTCCGTAAATTCATATTACAAAATCACAAACATATAAAACAACTTCATATTTACAATAATTGTGTAATTTAAAGTACTTTAGTGAAAATGTACAGTAACATCACGTGCATCATATAAGACTTCCTATAAGTTTGGTCCTCATGGAGCAAACATACTTATATCTCTGGCTTTTCTTCGCAAATGAAGATTCAGGAAGGACAAACATACGTATATAAATCATTGCTAAACTAACTTCTGTTAACATTCATCAAAACGAGTTTTCCCCTGATATATCATTATAGTATATCTTATTCTTCATCAATCCCTTCTGTACATTTCTGTTATTATTATCCCACTAATAACAGATTTTCTTTATCATAATTTATTCCTCTTTTTCCCCAGAGTTTTAATACTGGTTTCCACTTTTCTAATGATTTTCTATAATTTTTTGCAGTCAATATATCTAATTCTATTAAAAGAAGCATTTCAAAGTGGCTCTCACCCACCCCTCTCAGAGAAATGCTTAGTGGGGATGCAAGAGGGGGTCTTCCTGGCTGCTCACTGGCTGTGGAATTCCCATCCAAGGGAAACTAGACCACCCCTCCTCCTCCTCCCTGCGGTCCTTCCACGAGTAGACAAAGTCATTTTTATTCAAGTGGGCTTTTGGCCACTGACTGGAAGGACAGTTTAATATCTGGGTGCTCTACATTTTTACTGATGTGTTTTCAAATTGCTTTTAATTAAGCTGTATTTTTAATAATATAATTTTAATAGTTTAATATTTTAACTTGTGTTCTTATTTGTATCTGGGGTTTTTTAAAAAAATAATTTTGTTGCACACTACCTTGAGTCCTACATTTTAGGGACAAAAGGGGGATATGAATCAAAGAAACAAATAAATAATCCAACTGTCATTGCCAACTTGGTGGTCACCAGATGTGTTGGATTATATGGGCAATGGGAGTTGTAGCTCAACACATCTGGAGAGCATCTGATTAGAAATGGATAAATCTAACCCAAACATTTCACAATACATCTTTTGTTTTCTGTTGTGTGTTTTTTAATAGAATTTGGCACCCTCCAAGACACTTTCAGAGCAATAATAATAATCTTTGGATCTATTGATTAGCTGGCAGGAAAGAAAATTAAGGATAAGAAAAAAAGTGCACTGTAGACAGATGATTTGTCCCCTAAAGGATATTTTTGTTATCAAGATCAGAAAAAGATACTCCATTTATATGAGGGTTTATAATCTCCTCTGTGCCATTAGATACCATAACAATTCTGCCTGGATATTTAGTGAAAAGATTTTGCAGTAATTAAAGTAAAAACTGATAAACAGGTTTCCAATGGCACCAACAATTGTGATAAGTGAAGGCTGGCTGAAGAGAAGAAATAAGAACAAGAACCTGTTTGAGGAGGAATGCTTATCTGAAACCTTTTTGGGGACAACAGCAAATGTAGTTGAATTATACGTTCGACAGCTATCTGGTCTGGTCTCTTGCTACAATAGTAGAAACTGTGATATGGTGGGTTCTAATAGTTTATTCTTAACCACATAACTAACTGATTATGAAATACCCTTAGACACAGTTCATGTGGTCCTTTAAAGAAGGGGTGGGGAACCTGTGGCTCTTGAGATCATGTTGATTTTAACACCCATCAACCCCATCCAACGTGGTCAATAATAAGAAGTTATGACTGTTATCATCCAACACCTGTTAAGCAAGGGTTCCTTGCTCCTGCCTTAAAGTGTTTGCATGGAGAATCTTCAGTATGCAGCCTCTTCTCTGTACAAGCAACTCAGAATTCTGGTCAGGCTGACTGGCTGCTAAAAAAAATGGGTGCAGGTATCTCTATGGTAGAGCTGAAGTTCACCCACATGATCTTGAACATGTATGTTTCACTCAGAGGGAATAGTTACTTTAGCAATTATTACTGGATTACTATGAATTCAAATAAGAGAGGCAAAACAATTTGGTTGCTGTGAAAAAGAGTGTTCCAGCAATAAATTATAGCATGATGATGTGACACTATGAAAAGCATGGTTAGTGGTCAAGAAGATGAAGAAGAAATTTTGATCACGTTTCATGAACGTCAAGCTGAGCTTCATATTAAAAGCAAGGGCAGGGCTGGCAGATATTTTGCCACCTAAGGTAGCAAGTCATGGTGCTGAGTACCCAAGTTAAGTAGTAACTGTGAGATATGCAGACCTGGCACAAGTAACTCACAGCTTTAGATTCCCTGATTCTGGTACAAAGTGACCCCATTGCTTTATGCCAGCACAAGGGAAGATCAGAACCACTGAGAGAGACTGACTGACAGTGATTTCTACTTGCTTCTGCATATGAATTTGGAAGCAAACTGTGTGCGCTCGGAGATTCCTGCAAACTGCAGGAAAAGAGATTCCATCTAAACATTAGGAAGAACTTCCTGACAGTAAGAGCTGTTTGGAAGTGGAATGTGGAATGCCTCGGAGTGTAGTGGAGTCTCCTTCTTTGGAGGTTTTTAAACAGAGGCTGGATGGCCATATCAGTCGGGAATGCTTTGATTGTATGTTCCTGCATGGCAGGGGGTTGGACTGGATGGCCCTTGTAGTCTTTTCCAACTCTATGATTCTATGACTATGTCAAAGTAGTTTTGGTACCCAAAGGACAAAAAAAAAAAAATACAATAAAGGTAAATAAAACAATAATTTGCTCCCCCCCTCTTGCCATTCAAAATCAGGTGCCTAAGAGGCAAGACTTCACAACAGCCAAGGTTTTGTCTCACAGTGTTACTTTAAAGGGGTTTCCACTATACCTACCACAGGTGTGCTAAGGGAACTGCACCCACTTCTGCCTTGATAGGGATACATATAATTCTGGTATAGTTGCATTCCATACTATAAACAAAGAAATAAGTATTCATTACAATCTTATGAGAAGAATTGGAAAACACTTAGTTGTTGGTTTTGACTACCACAAAGTGAGTAAATTTCTCTTCACAATTTTTCCCTCACATATCTCTCCCACAAACACATGTAAAAAAAAAATGGAGACAGCTGAATTATTATCAGGGAGGAATGAAATTATGGCATTTGTTGTGTCTTCCCATAAGTGTTTCATTTGTTGACTGCATTCCAAGTCAATGGCAATGTTGGCTGGGGATGATGGGACTTACAGTCCAACACATCTGGGGGTAACCAGATTGGAGAAAACTGGCACAGAATAGATTCCCAGATACAATTACTCAATTTTCCTCATCCGTCACCATCACAAATGGATGCTGGAAGCCAGCTATTTTTCTTGCATGGCACTGCTGAATTGATGTTGCTTCTTAAAGTGCTGAAGGGTATAATGCCATTGACATTAGGGGCAGAGATTCTCAAAATAATGCAATAGGGAGTCTCTATATCTCCCCAAAACCAAATTAGAATCTAAATGAACAAGCCTGTAACCCTATAACTAAGACCAAAAGAAAACAAACAAACCCCAACCTATGCTCTCAGAATTTGCTCTTATCTTTTGACAAGCAGATTATAGGGAAAGAAGCACAGCTATACGGAGACACAGCAAGCTTCAATGTACCTGAAGGAATGTCCCTAAGGAAGTATACAGCTTGTCAATTTTTTTAAAAAAAGAAAACCATTACAACATTTTCCCATTGATTCAAGCAGCAACAGGAAACAACAAAAGGGCAACAAACACTTGTATTTTATAGACAGTAACAAGGTAGCATTAAGCTGACACTTTCTTTCTTGGTCCTATCAAGAAATACACTGGAAGGTATCCGAGTACAACTCACGCCTCTGCTGCCTATTTTACATGCTTACTCTTCACACTTTGAAAGCTGTTGCTCTACCTTGAATCAAGTTTAGATGCATGAATATATTTTACTCTATACATAAAAAAGTTACTCTGTGAATTCCCAGTCAAACCTCTCCTTTAGGCCTTATTCACATAGATCTGTACTGTTAGTTCATTAGCTTGAGGCACACATTAACAAAAAGCATTATTTTAAAAAGAAAAGAAAAAGTCAATCCAGATCTTGTGGGATGAGCTTATGGGTGGCTGGTAGAAGACTGTATCTGCACAAGGCCCAACAGATTTGGTTGTAAGGTTGAATAGGATGAAGATAAATATTTCTGGACTAGCAGTCTTTGGGTCTTGCAATATTTGTAGGTTTCAAGTACCTGATCGAGGACCCTACAGTACAGCCCCCATATCTGCAGGACCAGTAACTCCAGATTCAAAATATGGTCTCTCTAGACATCTTCTAGGTCCTCCAGGTCATGCTTCCACCGGAAGCCAACCATAGAGTCACACTGGAGGACCTAGAAGATATCTACAGACGTGTTCTCTCTAGGCATCTTCTAGGTCCTCCAGAACAACTCTATGGTATGATTGGGCTGGAAGTTATTCATTTTAACAGGGTTCACTATTATCCACAGTAAGTCTAGGAATGTATCCCCTGCAGACACTGGAGCTGTACTGTACTTCTGCTCTAGTAGAAAAGAATGCCCGCATTCCTTTATGGGGAATCATTCATGGTTTTAAGAGAAGCAATGATGGATCAGACCAAGTCATCTATCACTATGAGCATTCAACTTCCAAGAGCTTTGGAACCTCACTTCCCTTCAATGAACACCACAGAGTTCATAGAATTCAGTTTCCTCATCTCGTCCTTCTCTCTGTACACAGGAAATCAACACCTTGAGTAGGAGATGCTGGAGGATAGCAGTGGCTGCCATGTATCTCATGAACACTCCAGCTGTTTCTCCTCAGCTGGAAGACAGAATGGTATGTCAAACACAACCAGTCTGAGCCTGCTAAACTAGCCTGCTAACTGAAGTGTGGTGGTAGATGCTATCCCATCACTAACGTTGAAGTAAGATTTAATTGTTGATCCAGTTAGCTTCTGCACATGGACTAGAGAGATAAGAGTAATCTTTTTCTTCACTACAGGCAGCAAACTATCTTGGGCCAACTCTGCCTCTAGACTACTCTGTGGCCCTCCAAAACTCATATCTTGGGGACTGGGGTCTCCCTCAGAACATTATGTGATATGGTTAAGGGAGTGGCAGATTAGGGGGCCATGGGCAAGCTGGCAGAACTAATAACTGGCAATCTCAGATTCGAGTGAAAATCTTGAATTTTACCTTCACTTACCCTACTGCAGATCGACTATAAAGTTTGTGCCCATTTGTATTATCTTTGTTTGGAAAGTAATTCAGTTTATAAGGAAATATTCTCCACCTCATTTCCATCACATTTTTTTTTCAATTAAATTTTCAAACAGGATATTAACGTACAACGAGGACACCATCATTATCATGGCCAGGATCCAGGTGCTCATGCTGAGAGAAGAAGCTTCTCAACAAGTCTCAGAGAAGACAATCGTCCCCTCTCACAGCAGCCCGAGGGCACTCACAAGATGTTCTACTTTCTCCACTCCCAGCCCTCTCTCCATCCCCATTCTACTGAGAAATTTTGCTCTGGATAGTTTCCTAGTCCTCTGAAACAGATACTGAGGGCATGAAGAGGGGAACAACCTTTGTTGTTGTTTTGTTATTGTATGCCTTCAAGTCATTTCCAACATATGGAAACCCTAAGGCTTTCCTCTGAGGTTGAGAGTGTGAGACTTGCCTGAGGTCAACCAGTGAGTTTCCACAGCTGAGCAGGAATTCAAACCCTCATCTCTAGAGTCATAGTTCAATGCTCCAACCAGTACCCCATGCTACAAATTGGATTCTGGGCAATGAATTGACATAAATTATGAAATTACATCTAGATTGAAGAAGGAAAAAAAAAAACAACCCCAAAAACAGTATGGCGGAAGGAAATGAAAGCTATTTTGAGAGAGTATACTCACAAAAAAGTATCCAGCCAAATGACTGACTGGCTAAGATGGGCTTAGGAAGGAAGGATCATGATTAATATAATAAAAGGACTCTAGATGGCTCAGAAGGCCTCTTGAGAGTTACATCTGATTTGGCCATTTTTCTAAAAGAACAAAATGCAAAGAACAAGGAGTCTACCAGGTTTTGTATCTAACTCCTTCCAGCGCTCTTCATTATCCATATATGCAGAAATCTTGCGATGCACAGTTAGTTCTCTGTGGAAGACTCCCTTGTGTGGTACCATCATCTTCCAAAATTGATAGGTCAAGGCTCTGGATTATTGACCTGACAAATAATTTTAGATGAGTGGGCATCTGAAACCCTCCAGATGTTTGGGGACTACAGCTCACATTAGCACTAGCCAACATGGCCAATGGTGAGGGACTGGGTAGTCACATGTTGTAAGCCACCTTGAGTCCCCTTTTGTGGGGAAAGGGCAGGATATAAACAAATGAGGTTGTGGGGTTTTTTACCAAGTCACAGTTGCCCATCCCTGTTCTGAGTTGTTGGGGTTTGGTTTGGTTTGGTTTTCAACATGAACAACCAGAAAACGGCCACAACAGCACATCTCCTTTACACATACTGTGATTTGCTTGTGCCCCAGGAGCATTTGACAATGGAGAGAAAAAACAGCTCATTTGGTGGGCTGGGTAACTTACAACAATGCTGGAATTTCATGGGTTCTAACTCTGGCTGAGAATGAACACAAAGGTTTCTTTGGTCCACAGTGTGGCCCACTTGAATGGGATCCCCATATCTGATCCCAAAGCTGTTTTTACCATCAGCCATAGCCCCCTGCTCCAGTGGATGTTTCATACTACACAATTATGGGTACCCAAAGTCCTGGAGTTAGAAGCAGGGTTTACAAAGAGTAACATCAAATGCTCACGTGAAAGCTGTGGTATACATGGTGTATGTGTATATATGTGTGGGGGGATACCCTACTGAATGACCCTTCCACACTACACAATTATAGCACCATGATTCCATTTTAACTGACATGGTTCCATCCTATGGGATCCTGGAACTGATAGTTGAGGAAAGGGCATCTGGAATCCTCACCCACAGGGCCCTTCTGGTGCCTCTGACCAAACTACAAACCCCAAGATTCCATAGGATGCAGTCAAGACACTTAAAATGGAATCACAGTGCTATAATGATGTATTATGACTAGTGCCTTAGGACTTCAACAGAAACAGAAAGCCCTCTTTGTTGTTGTGTGCCTTCAAGTTTTTTTTAACTTATGGTGACCCTAAGATGACACTATCATGGATGTTTTTTGGCAAGATTTATTCAAGGGAGGTTTGTCATTGCCTTTCTTTTAGTCCAACAGTGTGACTTGCCCAAGATAATCCAGTGGGTTTTGATGGCTTGAGCAGGGTTCCAGCGCTAGTCTCTTGGGGCCCTGATCCAACAATCAAACCACTATACCATGCTGGCTCTCAAAAGACCCTCTATTCCAGTTCATGACAAAACAGGATTCAGGGGCAAGGGAATGCTCAAAATGCCATTTCTAACCTTGGGGCTTAAAGAACAGGAAAGGCCCTTTGTACCCAGCAACCACAGAAAGAACCCAGGAAAACACTTAACAAGGGAAAAGCTCTTTACCTTCAGCAAGCGAATTGCTGTCATCCAGCAGGTCCTACTTTGTTCACTTTCTGCATAAAGCTGTTTCAGGTCTCTGGCTCCTCCTGCTTTGTGAGGCTAGAAGGCCACAGCATATTGTTTAACATTAATTCATATCTTGGAGGCAATACCTGTTGAAATAAAGGCCACTAATTCTCCTATTTCATAAAACAAAACATCATATCATTATCATCATCAATATTGTTATTTTCTGGTTCAGAAAAATATAACTGGCAAACAAGGAAACCTTATTTCCACCTAACCCCCCCCATGTGATATCCTTTATCAAAATGTTAAGCATTTACCTTAAAGCAGAACCCAAAGCTGGTTGGCACTCCAGATATCTTTTTGCATGTCAAAGATATATATAGGTCACTACTGCTGAATTCACTGAAAAGCTGGAGGTGCCTCGGCTCCTAAAATGAAGAGCAACATTATTAGGACTTTGCAGTTTTTCTTTTTTAACAAAATCATTACCTCATAAAGGGAAATGACCAATCTGCAGAATAAAATACATGATTCTAAAAAGAATATTTGAATTATCAAAGAAAGATGCCTCTAATTAGCATAGGGCAACTTACGAGCAACCAATGAATTCTAAAGTGCAAAATCTTCCATTGGCCTTCATGTAAGACCTATGCCAGCAATAGGAAAAGCTTTAGCTTTCCTGATGTTTTGGACTTCAACCCCCATAAGGCTGAGTCTGCATGGCCAATGATAAAGGATGTGGGAGTTTTAGTCCAATGTTTCCCCACCCTGAGCTGATACATTGGATGAAAAATACACCATGCTGCAAAAGAACCTCAGGGTTCTCTTCACTGATTGCGAGAAGAATGATATATGTCTTAATGGGATTCCACACTGTTCCACCGTATTGTAAAGGAAGGGGGCCCAAAACGGAGTATACTCTGCAGGAAACGCCTTTGCCGCTTTCCCCTTATTTTTTGAAAAACAGCGAGGGGAATGCACATTCATGCTCATTGGGCAAGTGAACAAATTGATTTGCTTTCCCAATACGAGCAGATGATTGGTCGGACAAGTGCATGGGGCAGAGCTTGCTAACAAGCCTTTTTTTCTTTTTTTTCTTTTTTTGTTAAAGCAAAATATTGCTCTAGTACACATTGGATATAGTGGTTTTTTTTTTTAAAAAAAATGTTCAGCGGCAGCCAATCGAGGTAAGTAAAAAAGCAAGTAATTCACTCGTGGCTGCCATCTTAGGAACAGGAGCAGGCATGCCCATTTGCACAGAAAATGTGGATAGCTTCACAGGGACCAAAAAAACAACAACAACCCATTAATACAAATAGCAGTGGCTGCGAATTGCCATTACTGTAGAGCAATTGAGTGAAGTGACTTTCATCTGTTAGGCCCCAACAACTGATTCAATTACTCTAGCAATTGTATTTAGACTGACACTTCCTCTGACACCCACCCAGAAATCACAGAACAATGGCTTTAACCACCAGTGTGATTTGAAAGAATGCCTCTGTGTTTCAAAAGCAACAACACTAACCTATTTTAAATGGTATATTAAAAATTCAATTTATTACTCAACTTTACAAGTTAAAGAATGGCTTTCCTTTATTCACATTATCATAAGAAAATCTACTCCATCTGCACCATGAGGACTGGCTCCTACCTACATCATCTATACACTCTGCTGCAGATAGGACAACAACTATTACTACTGCTACTGAGGGAAGAAATGCTGCTTTGATTTTAAGCCCTTGACAAATTTAAAGAGGACAAAATGACCCCTACTTCTCATGAAATTCAAGGCATTAGGATCTTTAAACAGTGCTTATTTTTGCATCTGACAATCTTACCTTTGATGTCCCCTTGGTGGAAAAATAGAGGCCAGATCTTCGCAACAAGAAGTACATCTTTTTCCAGGTTTTTTTGCCTTGTTCTTTAGCATGTAAATAACTGTGAATTTCAGGATATGTACTGGAACTTAAAAACATCTGAAAGGGAGGGGAAGGGGGAAAAACCTCTTTAAATTCTACTCAAATGTCTCCTTATTCAGCAACTCCTTGGACACACTAGGGACTTCTAGCAGAGCTTCAGGTTGGGTTGACAGGCTAGACATTGCATCCCTGAGAAGCTGGTCTGTTCAGCTGTTAATTTGACTGAGGGCAGCATTGGGATTTTCTATTGTAAACATCTTATAGAAGTATTTGATCAATTTTTTTGTTCCTAAAGGATAACAAACTTGATCAGAGCTTGGAAAACAGCTCCCTGAAATCCCATGACCTCACCACTGTGGCAATGCTGGTGGGGGATTTGGGGAGGTGTGTTTTTTGTTTGTTTGTTTGTTTGTTTTTTTTAAGGACCTTTTCTAAACACTAGACTTGGTCAGTTCATAATTGTTATGTTGCATGGATACAGTTTGTTCTTCTGCAACTTGGGGTTTTGTTTTGTTTTTTTAATCTCTCTTCCACCCTCTCCTTCTGATATCTTGAATGCTGCATAGCTCACTGGACCCTAGGGATGAAGATTCCAAATGAGCCCAAGGCCAAAGTGAAGCAAGAAGCAAACTGCGATTGTACAATCACTCAGATAAAAGCCCAGTGGAACATTCAGTCTCTTGAATACATTCAATTTTCTCACAGACATTTAGATTTATACATGATCTATTTCTAAATGCTGAAAATGGTCCAGGCAATTTGTTTGAGGGTGGTACAAAAGATGTCATAAATAACTAAAAGTATTTGCATAACAGTGATAGGAAGCCGGAGTGGAGAATTAGACTTCTTAAAAGTTCCCGAATTACACCTTCCATCAAACCCAAACACTGGCTTTGCTGGAGTCCAAAAGAGACACAGGTTTGCCAACCCCTGCTTTTTTTTTAATTACATCTTTTTATAACATATACATCTTCGTTTTCTACAAGTTTCACTATTTCAATATAGTACATAATGAATACAGAATACAATCTCTGCTTTTAATAATCACTTGTAACCATTTATAATCTGGTGTTCTCTTTATAAAAAAAATAGCTAATTGGCTTTTTTTGTAATTAATGCAAGCTTCTCTCTGCTCATTGTAAGTACTTACCCATTTTTCACAAGTATGACCAAGTATTTTATAGGGTCAACACATATAATATTCTATAAGGCCATTCTCAACATGATATACGCTGAGTGGGACATGCTACACAGCCAAAAAATATATCAATAAATGCAGCATTAGGGCACCCACTTTAAGCTTTATTTGTTTATTTTTTTATTTAAACTAAATACTTCCTGAAATCATCCAACAGTAAGTTTCAAAAGCATCTTTCTACCATACACTTTTTAAAAGGAACAACCAAAAGAAGAGAGGTGATCTTCTCATACACTGAATTCTAATGGGGAAATAATATGCAAACTACAGTATTGTTAAACCACACCTCTGTTCAGCAGACTGCCTGAACTTACATTAAAAAGGGGGAGGAAGGATTGCTCCATTTTTCTTTAAAGTTTCCCTTTTAAAAGCACTCATACGGAGAAATGAGAAGTGTGTCATTCCTTTGCATATTGCTAGATCGTCACTAGGTCATGCTACGCTTATCATTTTGTGCATAAAGGCAATGTTTGGAATTTTCAGATGAAGTTGTTCTAAATGCCAATATCTTACCTGTAATATCTGTGTTTGGCTCATTGCTCCATTGATTTCATTTGAGAAAGACACCAGATGTTCAGGGAAAAAATTCTGTTAAATAAAAACAAAATGACTGGAGAATGAAGCAGATATTTTACAGCGTTTATGTGGATTCAGATTACATTTCCCTATAAACACTTAGATTCATTTATAGGTGCCTCTTTACTATGGTGTCTTCTTTAGAACTTAGACATGTTATTTTTTAGGCCTACATTTCACAAAAAAGTAACTTTTCCAAGCTCTACTTGTTTTCACACAATGAGGGAATTAGGGGCATACTTATCAAATTTGCAGATGACACCAAATTAGGAGGAGTAGCTAATACCCTAGAGGACAGGATCAAAATTCAGAATGACCTGGATAGACTGGACAGCTGGGCCAAAGCTAACAAAATGAAATTCAATATGGAGAAATGTAAAGTACTGCATTTAGGGCAGAAAAATGAAATGCATAAATATAGGATGGGAGAGACCTGGCTGAATGAGACTACGTGCGAAAGGGATCTAGGAGTCCTAGTAGACCACAAGTTGAACATGAGCCAACAGTGTGATGCGGCAGCTAAAAAGGCCAATGCGATTTTGGGCTGTATCAATAGAAGTATAGTGTCTAGATCAAGGGAAGTAATAGTGCCGCTCTATTCTGCCTTGGTCAGACCTCACTTGGAATACTGTGTCCAGTTCTGGGCGCCACAATTCAAAAAGGATATTGACAAATTGGAGCGTGTCCAGAGAAGGGCAACTAAAATGGTGAAAGGTCTGGAAACGATGCCTTATGAGGAAAGACTTAGGGAGCTGGGTATGTTTAGCCTGGAAAAAAGACGGTTAAGAGGCAATATGATAGCCCTGTTTAAGTATTTGAAGGGATGTCATGCTGAGGATGGAGCAGGCTTGTTTTCTGCTGCTCCAGAGACTGGAACACGGAGCAATGGGTGCAAGCTCCAGGAACAGAGATTCCACCTCAACATGAGGAGGAACTTTTTGACAGTAAGAGCTGTTCGGCAGTGGAACACACTCCCTCGGAGCGTGGTGGGGTCTCCTTCCTTGGAGGTCTTTAAACAGAGGCTGGATGGCCATCTGTCAGGGATGCTTTGATCGTGATTTCCTGCGTGGCAGGGGGTTGGACTGGATGGCCCTCGTGGTCTCTTCCAACTCTGCAATTCTATGATTCTATGATATAAGCAGCCACGTTGCCTAAAATTAAGGCTTTGTGATATCTTTCCTTACGTGAAACAGAAACTCGTAGTAATTTGCCTTTGAGTAAAGTATAGTTTCTGAATGATTTAAAGGGAACTTTCATGCCAGAACACATGCTTTTGTGTGCAGTAGGTACAGTCTACCTTGTCTCTAGTTAAAAATGAGGAAGCTCTGGAAAGCCACCAACAAAAATAGGTGAGATGGACAAATAATTTGTCCACAAACAACTGTACCCAATGGAACAGAGAACACAAAAAGGAAACTCAGTAGAGTCCAAAGTTCTCTGCCAAATCCATCACTGTATACCATATATTCTTAGCTAGTTAGGCACAAGGGAAATTTCATCAGCATTGACCCTAAGTACCTAGGATTATATCCATATAATCCATATAGGGTTAGTGTGAGGCAGGTAAAATTCCTTGGCATTTATTCCTTGGTTTTAATTGGGGGCTGTAACTGATGGGTGTTCACCCTCACACATTAAGAATGACATTCAGGGGTTGCCATGTTGGCCATGCAGCAAAACAAAATCCAGAATCCACAAAAGGTAAAAGATAAAGATATCACTTTTTTTGCACATTAAAAATGAGGCGGGTCATTTATTTAACCACATTAAGGTACAGTCTCCAGGTTTTTGAAGGACGTACCTCTGGGTTTTTGAAGAATTCATACTTGGCATAATTTTTTCTAAAATAAAATCTATTGCCTTCTTCAATTCTCCATTTTGATTGAACCTCAATCACCATTTCATGGTCTTCTATTATTCTCTCTGCATAATAAAAGACAAAGTCAATTCAACCACTCTAGAATTTAGCATACCTTCTGTGATATTGCAAGAACTGACACATGTCACTCAACACAAGTGCAGCAGCTACAATTTGGGATTTTAACAGGGAGAAAGAGAGCAATTAAACTGCCCAGTTCTACTCAGGAGAAGAAGAAAATTTGGGATCCTCATGATGAATGTAATTCCAGTGCCTGGATCTCTATTTGGAGCTCATGCACAAATTATCATAATCTATACTCAAGGCATAATGTGATGATGCCTGAGGCAGCAATACTACCAGAGCTACGCAGATCTGGGCCTATTCTGTAGCTGGAAAGTAAACCACCTGAGAACACCACATACACACACAATACTTAAAAGTATTTTCTCTATCTGTTTGTTGCCTATTACTCTGAATCAATCCACAGACATGATGACAGAGCCACCAACCTCAATGAGTTATCCAACATGACCAAAAAGAAAGGTAGTAGTAAAGTTCCCTACGAGAGAACAATTTTAGAAAATAAATACTCTCAGCCAGTGACTCTGATTATGACCCTGCCTGAGCCAAAACAAGACCTCATGTGTGCCAATGACACGCCTGAATCCTCAGGCTCTTGGGATCTAAAAACTGCTAATCTCTTTCTTACAGGCCCTTCCAAAGTAATAAAGGAAAGTCAAATACACAGAGTTTAACACAAAAATGCCTGGTTTTCAAAATGAGAAGTGGACTGCCATCCACTTCCTGATTCTTTGCATTTCTGGCAGCCCTAGAGAGTCCCAGAACAGAAAACGGGCCCCTGGACTTGCTGCAGTTGCCCACTCATACTCTAGATAAACCAAACAAGTCATCTGTAACAACAGACCTACACATGATATTTGTGGTATAAGGCAAAAAATATTCAGAAACCCTAGGAACCACACACACACATCCTTTCGTACACTCTTGCTTAAATAAATCCATACACCTGGAAACCAAGATGGATCCACGCATACCTGCTGGGTCCAAAAGATTTTTTTAATTTTCATGGTAGTGAAGGGATTGAAAACTCCAGTGAAAACAACCATGTCTCCAAATACACTTCTTGTGTTAACTTTAAAGAAAGCTTTCAAACTGATCTGACATTTAAGTATGGTTACATGGATGTCACTGTGACATTTATGGAAATGCCACCTTTTACAGGCTTGGAAGGTAGGGAATGTAGGGTTCTTTTTGGAAAAAAAAGTTTTGTGACTATCCTCAATAGACTATATTAACCCTTTAGCTGATTACATTACTGTTTACATCAATTACAAGTTTTCATCTTGTAACTGGAGCTTAACTCTACCAAAAGGAATTGGTAGAATAAGAACATAGCAGAACATTTTCTCCTCTCTGGCGAGAAGCAAAAGCTACCCTTGTGTTTACAAACTAATGCAGCATTTTCGTTAACCAACTTAAATCAATCAAAAATGCTAACAGTTTCTTCAAAGGTGTTCAACATGGAACAGTGACAAAATACACACTCCTAGTACAGATTCCAAGCCAGGTCTATACATATTATGTCACTGCTATGTATGGTGGCCTTCCAGGGACATATTAGAACACTTTTATTTTTCCCTGCCTGCAAGTGATGATAAAACCAGAAATTATGCAGAAATTGACAGGACATAACTGATAGCTGCACACTGAATTCAAGCTTCGTGAAAGTGTACTCCATAACAACATAAATTGTTAACACACTCAAGCAGGGCCAAATGACATTTAACATCCATGGCTAATGAGCATGCTAAATTCTGATGGGGTTATGGTAGGGGGCAGTTCATTTAAGGTGTCTGTTTTATTTTAACCTTTACTTCTACAAACTTTGGGCTTTCCCTGAGCAAGGCAATACCTCCTTTCATTTTACTGTTGCCATTGCTATTAGCCACCCAAGCTCACTATTAGAGAGAATAATAACCTGGACAGGTATGTCAGATACACTACATTTCACTTACAATTTTTGTGTTGAATTACAGGCCCTAAAATAAAAAAAAAAGAATTAAAACTGCTGCAGCCAGTCAAACAGCAAGCAGTCAAAAACAAGGGCTTACTGAAATTCTGTACTTGAGTCTTTTGCTACAGATTCATCTTTTAAGTGAGAAACAACAGTGACACCCAGTGGACATTTAAAAGCACTACACATTGGAGCTAAAGCAAGGTTTAACAGGCATTCCTGGGTTGAATATTTTTTGTGTTGTACAGATTTCATCAGGCAGAATTCTGTGATGTATCTCCATTCACTATGCATACAATTCCCACCTACTTACTTCAAGCTCCAGAAGCTATGTGTATTTGCAAGAGTGGCACAGACTCTGGTTAGACAGGAAGCATTATCCTGTGGTTTTAGTTACTTTCTGAGCAGCTAATTGAACTACTACCATTGAGTTTAATACTGAAGATCACAAGACAGATAAATCCTAACTGATGGATTATGCCCATAGTGTGGGATAGGATCATGACCAAAGCATCCTTCCATCTGCTGCACACAAAACTACACAAACATAGCAATTGGTTGGTAGACTATGCCAGTCAAATGCCTATTTTGTCAGGGTGCACCAGAGGTAAAATGGGACAGTGGTGGGAATGTGATGGAAGAGAAATTTAGCTTCATCAGAATCTTATGTTTCATTAGGGGTTGGTTCTACCACCAGCATAAAATGGGTGACATAAGAGGGGACAGCAGAGAATTTAGTTTGGTTCATTTTTTGATAGTCACTCCTCTTGAGACCTTGAGTCTCCATGGATTGACTGCTCATGGGCAATTTAGTAAATTTGCTCTGATGTTATCTCTCCTCTACATCCATTAATCACCATGGTGTTAAATAAAATCTTATTTTCACATGAGTAGTTTGAGCTGATTTTTACTACCTTCAAATCGTGATGAGCACAAATGGATCAGGCCTCAGAATAAGAAAATGGTACTTAAGTTTGTCTTTCCACACAATCGAGAGCAAGGTTGGAAGAGCACATGATATCATGGTTATGGCCAATAGTCATGGCCTCCTGTCTCCTCCATGTGGAATGCTAAAACCTGGCATAAGTATTAATTTACATAACCATAACAGCTAAGCATGGCATGTTACCAGGACTATATCTCCCACCAGCTTTTGCCAGAATAGCCAATGGTGAGGGGTAAAAGGAGCGGCAGTTCCATAGTTTCTGGAGGTTATTGTCCGTCCCGCACACTAAGGTCCTAGGGGAAGAACCTACTTCAGCCAAAAAAATCTAGGAGAACATCGGTGAGCCAGAGGGCCTTCTCCATGGTTGCTCCAACAGTGAGAAATGACCTGCCAGAGAGATCCATCACATCTCTACTCTTACAGCCTTTAAAAAGACTCTTAAGATGGATCTCTTCCGGCAGGCCTTCCCAACTTAACTCCTCTCTCCACACAAGGTGATCTACGTCGCTCTGTCCACCAATTATCTCCCTTTTTAAACTTCTGTATTTTTGTGTTTAAACTGTGTGTATTTAATTCTAATTTTAGTATTGGGTTGGGGGGCTTGGGAAGGGACTAATTTCGGATTTTATTGTGTTCTCATGCGTTTTTATTGTTGTAACCAGCCCGGATTCCTTGTGATTGGGCGGGCTATAAATAATAATAATAATAATAATAATAATTAATATTAATATTAATATTAATATTATTGCATGCTCCCCATCCTTGATGCTGATGTCAAAAAGTACAAGACACACTCTACTGTACCCTCTGCCCCCTGGGGCAGCCAAGATGGTTAAGGATTGCTCTGTAAGCACGGTTCTGATTTTGTTTTGTTTGCAAAAAGTGTTCAGAACAACAATGATCAACAATGGTGATAATTTTAGAAGACTGATGTTGGATATATTACAGCTGTACAGATTAGTGTGCTAAAAGCAGCTGGCACTGTATTATAAAGCCCCTGCCCAGAGAAGAGAGTGATGTTCTAATAATTAACATGGTGTGTAAACACTTAACACACGCATTCATTATGAAAGCTGACATGTGATTATTGTTGAAAATAAAAGCACCATATTCAATTTACTATGATTCATAGGTTCAGACCTTTATTCATGAGCCACTGGAACAGCTGCTGGGTGTTAGTAAAAGAGTTTGGAAACTGCTGCACTATCATGCATTATTTATCCTTGAACTAGTAAAAAAGAACGTGCAGTTTTCACCATATCCTGCTGACAGAGAAATCATTTACTTAATCAGATCCTGACAATGACCAAAAAAATCCCCACATGGAAATCAACACATTTGTGTCATCTTTTGTATTGCTCTCTATGTCAGTATTTTAAAAGGTTCTACATGGGCCTATTTAAGAGTTTTGTGGTGGGAGGGAGGATGGATTTTGGCAGTATTATTTACTTCCTGGCTCCTATTAATATGCAGCAGCACTGAGGCAAGTATCTAGAATCCATCATTTTTGCCTGTCAAGATGATCACTCCGTATTTGTTTTTGTTAGCTGCCATCAAGTCACCTTCAACTATGGTGACCCCATGAATGAGAGACCTGCAAGTCACCCTATCCTCAGCAGCCCTGCTCAGCTCCTGAAATCTCAGGGCCATGGCTTCCTTGATTGAGTCTGTCCATCTGGAATGCAGTCTCCCTGTTTTCCTATTGCTTTTTACCTTGCCAAGCACTATTGTTTTTTCTAGCGAGTCATGTCTTCTCATGATATGGCCGAAGTATGCTAGCCTCAGCTTAGTCATTCTAGCTTCTAGGGAGAGTTCAGGCCTGATTTGCTCTAGGACTCGTTTATTTGTCTTTTTAGCAGTTGGTGGTAGTTACCAGCACCACGTTTCAAATGAGCTTTCTTTACTGTCCATCTTTCACAACCATACATAGAATAGAAATATTATAGTGTGGACAATCCTACCTTTACTATTCAGTTATATATCTTGACACTTCAGGATCTTGTCTAGTTCGTTCAGAACTGCCCTTCTAAATCCTAGTCTTCTGATTTCTTGACTGCAGTCTCCATTCTGATTAATGACTGAAGCCAAGATATGGAACTTATTACTACACTGTCCACTCCTTCCACCCCCCACACTTATTTTTTCTGTCTTTCCTTACCATGCTCCTGGCCAAACATTCCTTCTTTTTTCCTCCTGCGGGGCTAATAAACAAACAGGACAGTGAGACAGAGGGCTCATCTACACTGGCCATTTAATCCAGAACCAGTCCAAAGCATTATGCTCCAGACTGGCCCCATATCGACCATGATGGTGGCCACACACAAGAGGCCTGGCCTGTTTTTGGAGCTCCTGCTACCTCGCTGGCCAAGCAGCTCCCTGAGAGAGCCTGGCCAGCAGCGTTGTTTCTGCTGAGGTCAGAATGGGGTGCCCAGACGTGTTATCAACAAGGATAGGTTTGTTCTACCCCCTCTTTGTTTATTGCATGGGTGCCCCATTCTGACCTCAGCAGACACAATGCCACTGGCCAGGATCTCATAGGGAGCTCCTTGGCCAGTGAGGCAGCAGCAGCTCCAACAGCAATCCATCCCCTTCCCTGCACTACTTGGTGCAGGGTAAGGGAGTTGATGCTGCATTTCCATGGAGACAACTGGATCAGACCGAATCGGACCCAATCCAGCTGTCCAGACAACAAAGAACCTGAGGTCACTCAGAGTTTCCAGGAAACCCAGTTCCAAAATCAGTAAGGAGCCAATAGTCCACTGCAATGTGGGACTACATCCCTTTATAAACCATAGTATTGTAATGCAACATGGTGGTAGTAGTTGTGCTTAACCACAGGGTTTTTTTTTCCTGGGTTCAATTTTCTTTTATTTGCTTTGGTGCAGCGACCTTTGGTTTCATCAAGTAAAGTAACAACTGACTTGAAAGAAACAAAGTTGTCCTTCTAGACACTACGTTGATACTGCCAAAAGTGATGTCTTTTGTCTCCAATGTAATGTGCTTGAAATTATTTACAGTACTTAAGAAACACTATCTTTCTCTCTCAGAGACTATTAGTACCTCATTTGTGCCCAGAACATACGACCTTGTCAGAAGCCTATCAGCCCAAAATATCAGCATAGAATCCTGGATGGATTTGATTTTGTTTTCAGAACAGACTGGTCAGGCAACCCAGACAAAAATATTTCTCTTATCTTCTGGCAAGAAGAAAGGATGAACTAATGTAAACCTATAAATATAAACCAAATACAACCAAAATGCTCAAAAACTGCAAACCTATGAGCAGGGGGAAAGTTTCAGCCTGTCAGGATGTTCAAAGCCACAGCAAAATACCTTGATCCCTAGATCTCTGTCAGTATGTCCAAGCAACAAATCTAGTGTTGTGTAAGCAGTTTGAGTGTCGGACTATGACTCTGGGAGACCAGGGTTCGAATCCCACTTGGCCATAGCTGACATTAGGCAAGTCACATTCTCTCAGCCTCAGAGGAAGACAAAGGCAAACCCCTTCTGAACAAACCTTGCAAAGAATATCCCCTAATAGGTTCACCTTAAGGTCACCATAACTTGGAAATAATTTAAAGGCACATAATAACAACAACATCAACAATGTTCAAGCAACAATAGGCCCTGTATAAAGATGCTTTCTTAGTTGTGACCAGAGTGTGTGAAACAGGCTTCCTTGGGCTGGGGCCCTTTCTCACTACACAATTATAATACTATGATTTCACTTTAACTGCCCAGGGGTCCAGTCACATTACATAGTCATAGTGCTATATTCCATTTTAAAAGCTGCAGTCCAGAATTCCATAGGATGTTCCCATGGCAGCTGAACTGGCATATAGCACTATATCTGTATAGTGTGAATGGGCCCTGGGATTTGTAGTTTGGTGAGAGTCCACAGCTCTCTGGCTGGGAGTTCTAACCCCTCCATAAGCTGCCAATTCAGGATTCCATTGGATGTTGCCATGGCTTTTAAAGTGGAATATAGTGCTATAACTGTGGAGTACAAATGGGCCCCTGGTTGCATCCTATGGAATCCTGGGATTTGCAGTTTAAGTAGGGACACTTGGGTCTTGTCTATACAAGGGGGGGGAGGAATACGAACACATCCAAAAAAGCAGGCATCAGCAAAGATGCAACCTGTCTTCACGGTCAAAAGATCCTCCCCTTAAATTCCGCATGACCCCTAGCCAAGATGGCAGACACAAGTGATTTACTTGTGATTTTAAATCTGCTGCTGCCAAATTTAAAAAAAAAAAAAAAACAGTTCCCCATGGTGTGCACAAGCAATAGTTTGTATTTACAAAAAAAGAAAGAAAGAAAGAAAAGAGAGTATAAGATCACCATTACCAGACCCTCACTCAGCTGAAAATGTAACATGGCAGGCATAAACGCTTTCCCTGTTTGCTAGCCCCACCCCATGCTCATCCAGCCAATCAGATTACATTGCCTGTTCATATCTGTGCAAATGTGAGTGTTCAAACAATCACACATTCGCATGTCGTATGGAGCTTTTTAAAAATTCTGTACGAAGCCCTGGACACACGTACTTTGTGGTGGATTTGGCTGTACCCCTTCTGAATGACACATATTTATGTGCATGTCCGTATGAACAGATCACTGTACATTTGCATCCTGTTCAGATTATTTTGGCCGTATAGACAAGACCTTAGAATCCTCAGCCAAAGAGCTCATCTGATGCCCCATCAAACTATAAACCCCAGAATTCCATAGGATGAAGCCATGGCAATTAAAGTGAACTCATGGCACTATAGTTTAGGCACATGGCTTAGGTCCAGACTATTTGAAAGATCATCTCTCTCTCTATGAACCTGCAAGTTTTAAGATCTTCAGGGGAATGCTTTCTCTCGGTCCCACCACCATCATAGACCCACTTGGTGAGGACACAAGAGAGACTTCTCAGTGGCTGCTTCCACCCTCTGGAACTCCCTCCCATGGGAGGCTAAGCTGGCCCCCACCCTGTTTTCATTTCATCGGCAGGCAAAAACATTCTTGTTTAAGCAGGCCTTTGGCATATAATTGGGGCTTTCATTGGGGTATGTTTTTATGTTGTTTTTATCTGTTTTTTACTTTGTATGTTTTACTTCATCTTAATTGTGATTTTAATTGTTCTGTGAGCCTTCTTGGGTACCACTTTGGGACAAAGGCAGCACAGAAATTGTACATATATATAAATAAATAAAGCTGTGTAATGTGAAAGGACCCTGGTGTCTTCCATATATTTTGGGCATTCCCTAAATATCTGGCCATTCCTGACTATTAGCCTTGCTGGCTGAGACTAATGAGAGCTGAGGCCAAAAATGTAGAGGACACCAGGTGGGAGAAAGGTTGTGGTAACGGTTATAGCATTTTTGGTAGTGGGGGAAGAAGGAAAAAGTTTTTGTTTTTGTTTTTTTAAAGGGAGAACTGGAATTGGAAGTGGCTGGACATCTACTTCTGATTTTGATTTTTGGATGTGGAACCGGCATACCCTCCAACATTTCACAGACGAAAATTGAGACACATGTCGCCAGTCAACATCAGAGTGTGGTTAAGATGGCAAAAGTTATTAATGAGGAAGAACACACAAGCTAGGAGCAGCTGCAGGAGTTTGCTTTTGCCTGAGCCTATTGGGAAAGGCACTTCTCTCTTCTGTTAACTGAGTGCAAGCGTCTTTTGCACTCTGAACTCAGCTGAACACAAAGGAGGAAACTGGGGGGGGGGACACAAACCTAGGACATTATAAAAGCATCCAATAAAGTAGGACAAGAAAGGATTAACGAGGACTGTCCCTGCCAAAATGGGACAGGGTTGTTCCCCCCCACCACCACCAGTTCCCCCCCTTTTTTTCTGGAGTGCAATGCATGAGTTCTGGGGGGTATATGCAGCAACCAAATCCTAGGGTCCGTATGCAGCCCTTGAGCCACATTCTGCCCACACCGTCCTTTATGCTCCAGAGTGCTTCTAAGAAAATAATTGGATCTCTATGAATACTGCCATAAGAGTGAAGGGCTGGGTAACCCCTTTATTGACACACAAAACAATATCCCAGAATACCAAAGAAAGAAAGAAAGAAAGAAAGAAAGAAAGAAAGAATCCAATGCCATTAGCCCTATCAATATCTGCCTGGTTAGCCAGCCCTAGTGGCCCAGACCCTTGGGGGACTAAAGCCAAGCAGTCTTGGTTACCCACCAGTCAGCCAGTGCCAGAATGCACAACCCCCACAATTGCTCAGGCCTGCATAGCAGCCTCTCTTGGCTCCTCCTTCTGGTGCCTCTTTCCACATCTACCAGTCATTTTGAGGGATCCATTTTCTCCTCCCTCACCAATGGTGACAAGCAAAACACATTAGACTGCAAATGAGGCCAGTTAATGCAACCATGCCTGGACATACCAAGCAAAGAAAACCAATCCAACTAATCCAGCCATGTTGCATAATAAAAACTGGGAATATGGGAAGGTGAAAAACATGACATAACGGTAAGTGGGGGGAACCCTTCCAAGCTCAAGCCACCAAGTTGGGCTCCCCAGTTTTTCCTACTGGTGCTTCTTTCCACATCTAAGTCCCTTGACTTGATGCAGTTCACTTTCCTTTTTTTAAAATTTGCTGTTGGTATTCCATGTCGTTCTCACAAAATTTTGAAGTATAAGTAATTAATGGATGGATAAAATGCTAGTAATAGAGCTGAGGCTCACAGCCCGCCTAAGTTTTTACCTTTCACGCTGCACATAGAATCACAGGAGATTATCAGACGGCTGTAAAATCAGGGACAGGAACGAAACAGGGTCGCGAAAGGATTTACCCTTCAGACAACGTCATTCCTGTCTGGTTCTCCATCCATTCTGCCCCCGTTCTGTCCCCATGTTTTCTCAAACATGGGGAAACATCGTTAATAGATTGCCCATTCCATTTTAGAAACAGAATCATGGGTGTCCGAAATGAAGCTCCATTCTGCTGGCGTGATGCTAGTGTCACCTGATATCACTGGGAGGTCACTTTGAGGTCTGTGCCAAACACTTCCGGGAGCGATCAGGACAAGGAGGTAAGTGGCACCCTTTTTTAAAAACTTTTTTTTTTCTGTTTTGGGGCTTGGGTTTTGCTTTTGATGTTTCTTTTTCTTTTTAAATTTCCCACGCACCGTTCTCTCATGAGAACAGGCGGGATTTACTTTACAGGATGTGAATGCAGCTTTGCAACAGCTGCATTCACTCCCGGCCAGCAGAGGGGAGGGGGAGGACATTCCAGTTTCATGATGGGGGTAAGTGTTTGGGGGGGAAATTGTTAAAGTGGAACAGGGATGGAAGTGGGGCAGGGGGGGTACTGGAACAGGACTGAGTTTTAAGGGGCAGTCTGATAATCTCCATAGAGTTGGAAGAGACCACAAAGGCCATCCAGTCCAACCCCCTGCCATGCAGAAATAAACAATCAAAGCATTCCGGACAGATAGCCATCCAGCCTCTGTTTAAAAATCTCCGAAGAAGGAGACTCCACCACACTCCTAGGCAGTGCATTCCCCTGCCAAACAGCTCTTACTGTCAGGAAGTTCTTTCTAATGTTTAGGTAGAATCTCTTTTCCTGTAAGCGATCAACCTAACTCTAAGCAGCAGCTCTCTTATGCCTAGGCAATCATTATAAATGTGGCACAAGCTTTCACAGTCCTCTGGCTTTCGTGCTCATTTCTTTATTCGACACAGCTTCAGAGCTTTGCAGCCAAAAATGCAGCCAGCATAGCATAGTTTGATCTAGGCTTTTAGAAGTTCAACAGCTGTAGCTCTGAATCCCACCATTGCAGTTAGAGTTTAAAATCAAATTGCACTGGGATAATTTATGACCCTGTAAAAGGATGCTGACAAGTCTCTCTCAGTAGAACAAAATGTAATTTGGAAGCCCGACATCTACTATCTGCACAGAAATATGCAGTAGGATAAACACTCCTGTAAATGCAACAACAGTCAACAATGCCCTTTCTGGCAGGCTATGCTCTAGAGTCAAGGTAAGGGAAACTATATATAAATTATGCAGTGGCATTTTTAAAATATAAACAGTGATTAGAAACAACAAACCTCATAAAACTCTGGATGAGTTAAAAAGACACATCTTATGATCCACTGTAAGAGACAAAAGGAAGATAGGACCCTTTGTACCATAGGTGGCTTTACAATACAAACTATGAAAGCATACTGTTGCAACAAGCAAAAGCAGTAGAAATGAACCTTGCAAGGCCATGTATGAATTAGATATGAACAGAAGTGAGTGCATGGAAAAAGAGTGGAGATATTACTTGAAAAAAATAGCACATTTTTGTTGTTGTTCTACCTGTTGTGTGCCTTCAAGTTGACTCAGGCTTATAGCAACCCTCTTAATCGGTTTTCTTGGCAAGATTTATTCAGAGAAATTTTGCCAGTGGCTTCCCCTTAGGCTGAGAAAGTGTGACTTGCCCAAAGTCATCCAATGGGCTTTCATGGCAGTGCAGGTTTTGAACCCTGGTTTCCCAGAATCCTAGTCCAACACTCAAACTACTATATTTTTATTTTATTTTATTCATTTCTATCCTGCCTTTCTCCCACCAATGAGACTCACTGCACAGTTGTCCTTCCACATTCAAGGATTTGGCATTCACGGTTTTAAGTATTCACGTCTTGAAAATATTCTTTAAAAAATAATCGTCCAAAAAGCAAACCTTGATTTTGCCATCTTTTATAAGGGACACCATTTTGCTATGCCATTGCACATAATGGGACTTGAGAGTATTCACAGATTTGGGTATTCACGGGGGGTCCTAGAACCAAACCCCAGCGAATGTGAAGGGACAACTGTATATACCACACTGGCTCACTGTATCACATGTGCAGGACCAGAAACTCCTGCTCACATCATTCATGTACACACACACACATACAGAGAGAGAGAGAGAGAGATGATTAGGCACATTTCTTCCTTCTCAACACCAATCCTAGGGGGAAGAAAGGTGGCCCAGTAAAAAGCAGGACCCTGCCACAGACATTCACAGATCCTCTGTTTAGGAGCATTTCCCTGAGGTACTCAGACATAAGGATGCATGATGACTGATTAGTTATTCACACTGGGGACAACTGGATTTACTCAGAGAATGAAGCAGAGAATTCTGGCCTCAATGTTTGTGTAGGTTGCCATGCCACAACTGTCTTCCATTCGCTCGAATGATATTTTAAAAAAATATCAAAAAAAAAAAAACCCAGGGCCAAACAGCTGAACAGACACCTAAGAAAGGACATCAAGAGTTGCTTCACAGAGTGAAGCCAAAATGAGCCACGATGGTCAGGGCCACTACTGAAGGCACCCACATGCACACACACAGCTATTTTCACTCTGTCCTCACCTCAGGAAAGGTGGCGGCCTTCAGACGGGAGTGGAGTCCATAAAAAAAGAGAAGGACAAGTATGTCCCTCTGAAACTTGTTAGTTATGTGACCTAGGGAAAGGGCTCATAAATCCCAGTCATGAAATGTCACTTTTGCCACCCTTGTTATCTCAGTATTAGAACTATATACATTTAGTACTAAAACAAATACTACCACCACTTACCTGCTTCAGCTTTAGCACCCACCCAGCCCCCTTGATCCCACCCATCTCCACCAACAACCCAATGACAACCAAATGTAAGAAGGATAGCACAGTGCTACAGCCTAAACTTCAGGAGATTCACCACAGACAGTTTTGGAACGTTTGCCATACAATCTTCCGAGTTTACTTAGCAATAAAGGCCACTGGAATCAAAAGTGGTAACTGATAAGCCTGAGTTGAATTGCTGCCTTGGTTCCCCTTCCTCACCTTCCCTTATAGTACAAAGCACACATGAATGTGAGATCGGTTAATGTCATGTTTTTCAGAAGCAAATCATACTTACCTAAACCTAAGCTAGTGAGCTGTTCAAACAGCGTCCAGCTGTGATCATCAACATAATGATTCTTTAGTATTAGCAGCTGGCACAGATCTCTGGCTGTTATATCACTGGGTACTTCCAAAGCTCGGCTCGTTTCATCTTCACTGTATACTTTAATTACCTGTGAGAAGGCAGAAGCAAATTGCAGAACATACATAAAGAGGACACATATTAAACAGGGCTAGGAAACATGTGGCCTTCCAGATGTTGTTGGACTCCAACCCCACTCCTCTCTAACTAGCATAGTCAATGCTGAGAGGAACAACTGTCCAACAATACAGGTCACCCCCTGGATCCACAGAGGATACATTCCCAGATTTACAGTTTATAAATGAAACCGTTAATAGCAAACCCTATTAAAATAAAGGACTTCAGGTACAAACATACCATAGAGTTGTGTTGGAGGGCCTAGTGATTCCTAGAGAGGACACCTCTGTAGGTATTTTCCAAAGCTACTCTATAGTATGTGTCCCTGTTTTTTCAGCCACAGATAACTGAAACCATGGATATTAGTTCCACGGATATGGGGCAGGGGGACCTGCACCTGGAGAGACACACATTCCCCATTCCTAGTATAAAACATTAAAATAGCAACTTAATTAGCACGTGAGATTGTTTCACGCCTGAAAAAATAAACCACCTACTTAAAAAAAAAAAGGCTCTGCATGTAATCTCCACAGTAATTACCTCAGATCTGACAACCATCTAAGGATAAAAATGGTAGAGATGAATCCAACCGATATGTAAACAACAGGGAAGCAATGACTGAAAACATCTCTGGTATGTAGAAGCTGGGGCTACAAGGAGGAAGAGGCCTATTTATGGTCAAGTCATAGCTCCATGATAGAGAACCTGTGTGACTGAACCCCTCTCCAGGTTGGCCCCACAATTCCAGCCCTAGAGCTCCTGTCAATCACCTTTTACCCCCCCAAAATCCTTCCCTGGATCTGTTACTAGGGCCTCAAGGTGACTGCTGTTCTGGACAAGTGGCTATGTTGATCAGTGGGTTCAGCATGGTCAAGTGTGGCCAGTTTTATTAAAACAAAACATTCAGGCAAGAGATACTGAAAACAAGAACAGTAAAGACTGTAAAACAATTAAGTTAAATATGAACCCCACAAACTCCTTCCACATTCCCAACACCCCAAACCCTATTCTAACTGGGTTATAGCCTCCCCCTCCCAAAACACACAGGGAGACCTTTCTTCCCAGCATTCCATTAGCTGGTTGGCTAGTTCTACCCAGGCTTGCCCAGCCCCTCACTTCACAACCTGCTTTGCATGCAGAACGTCCCTAGTACAATCCCAGGCATCGGTAGCTAAAGGCCTCCAGCTAGCAGGTGGTAAAGGAGACTTTTGCCAGAGATCCTGGAGGGCTGCTGTCAGTCAGGCTGGATAAGTGTGGTCAGGATCTGTGATCTGACACTTAGAAGGCAGATGGATATGACCTAGTTAGAGAGGCGTGTGATTCTGAAGAGAACTCAATACCTTGTTATATGAATGTTTGATGAAGGCTGACAGTCCCCTTTGCCAACTTTTAAAAACATTTTTTTTTTTGTTAGCAAAATGCCTGCCATGAAGTGTGTGCCTACAAGGAAAGCAAAAGAGATAGGACACATTACAGGACAGTGTTCTTCATTCTTCCATTTCAGCACGCAATGCTACTACAGGTCGTCCCCCATATCCATGGAACCAATATCGGCAGTTTCAGTTATTTGAGGGACACAAAATAGGGGACACATACCATAGAGGCATGCTGGAAAATGTCTAGAGAGGTATCCTCCAATGAATCACTAGGTCCTCCAATGCAACTCTATGTATGATGGTTGTACAGAGGAATGTATCCCCTGCAGATACGGGGTGGGGTGGGGGCTGTATGTGTGTCAGAGCTTAGGAAAGTCACTTTATTGAATTACAAACTACCAGGATCCCACAGCCTGCATGGGCAATGGCCATGCTGGCTGAAGGATTCGGTAGGTTGTATCCCAAAAGGTAATTTTTCCAAACTCTATATGTGACATGTTCACATACCCTCCAACATTTCACAGATTGAATCTGGAATATGTGTGACCAAGCAATATCAGAGGGCAGTCAAGATGGCAAAAGCTGTTAATGATGAACACACAAGCTAGGAGAGGTTGCCGCAGTTTGATTTTGCCTGAGCCTGCAGAGAAGGGCAAGTTTCCACCACACCATCGCATCCCCACAGCTAATTTGAATGCAAACCACTTTTGCACTTTGAAGTCAGTTTGCAGCAACAGAAGTAAGCTGGGGGAAAAGTGGAAGAAGAGAGAAACTGGAGCATTTTAAATGTAGCTGAAAAAGTGGGATGAAAAAGGATTAATCAGCACAATCTCTACCAACGTGGGACAGTTGGAGGCTAAGGTATTACAATATATTGGTATCTATACACATGTACCAGCAATGCGTCAGCTGTGAAAGTCACATTCATATATTATTTCAACTGAGCTCCCGTAAAACACTTCACATCAGAAACTCAATGGCCTCCCATCCCGCTCTTTAGGTATTTTAAAGAGACATGTGCCTAAGAGCATTTTAGTTTAAATGGAAATTTCAAAAGCACTGTAGAATAAAAACTGTTGGGAATTCACATATCTAAGAAGTGCAAGTTGTAAGATTTCATAGGAAAACAAAGAACTCACATTTACACATAATTCATCAAAGTTTCCTCAATACTGCCTTCAAAGATGTCCCTCTTACTACTAAAGACCTGTAAGCAAATTCTGATAGGCCTGACCAGTATGTTTCCCCAATGAATTCCAGTGTTCACAGAGTAAATATTTAGTGCTATCAGGAATAAATGTTTAGTAGGCCACACAACATACTTCAAGAAAAAAAACAGCAGTTTCAAGGTCAAATTCTCACTACCAGGAAACCTATGTTATTTGACAGAAGAGTAGAATGAAGAAATGGACTAGTACTACTGTTAGTAGCAACAAATCCAATCTTTCTCCCCCTTCCAACACAGGGAGTTCTGCCAAGAAAAGAGTATTATGAGCACTGGAAGCTACTAGTCCTGCCAATTTCCTTGGTTACTATATGAGCAGTACTGAAAAATTTCAAAGAAGCAGGCAGGGGAGGTGGAAAGAGGAAGGGAAAGTTCCATTAAACCTCATCAACCAAGGAAGGTATACATTGTGGCCAAACTTTGTGATGTTGCTGCTTTGAGGGCACAGAAACATTTTCAGTGATGGTGCTCTTCCTTCCACACATTCATTCTCACAGGGGACAGCTGTTCCTTCAGCTTCCCATAATAAACACTTCATAAAGCTCTGAGAAGGTCACCTCAAGTATAGCCTTGACAATAGGGAGAGCAAATATAAAAATAACTACATGCTGTTGCATCTTTGGCTTAAAAGCTGCCTTCTTCAGCACAAGAGGGGGCAGGGGGGAATTAAAAAAATGATGGAACACAGTATAAAGTGCAGTTGTGTTAAGTAATATGTTAATTAATAGCTATTGATATAATAATAATAATATATGAATATATGGAGCTGACCTGAGTTCAGTACAGGAATCCAAGAAGGATTACTGAGAAATAGGGTTGCCAGTTCAGGATCATCCCAGGCCCTCAGGTTTCTGGGCCAAAACCTGAGATGTTGAGATGGTCCCTGGTGATGTCATTAAGTGTTATGCATGGAGTACCAACCACACCTGCTCACAACTTCTCATTCTCACACACTCTCACACACACCGGGAGGGGGAAGCACATATTTTCCTGTTTGGAAATTAAGAGAGAGATGTTAGCTTAATGGGCTGTTCTCAGATCAAAATAATTTCTTCTCACTTTAATATTTAATCTAGGCTTCTTGCTTCTAGCCAGAAGATGAATGCAAACCAAAATGAAGTGTGAACTCTGGCACCACAATAACTGAAAGGGAAGGGGGAAGCTGACTAAGGCTTGTCTACACTGGTGGGAAACCCCAAACCCACCTCGTAGCCACTGTGGATATTTTCAATCTGCAGTGACCATGTAAACACAACACTCACTGGGGCTTGTCCAACAAGAGATTGGAGTATCCTTCTACACTGTAATCATAGGTGAACTTACATCAGTATAAAAGGACAGTCCTACACTGATCACATCTCCTATCTGTTGCATTATTTCTGGCCACATGGCCAAGACTGCCCGATCCCCCCCCCCGCCATTAGCTCATGCATGAGAATATATGCTGTCCCAGAGTACTGTACATTTTACTGGATAAGCAGAGATACATGTATACAATCAGTGCACAATCAAAAAGTTCAAACCCTCCCCCCTGGAAAAAAGCCTGCACACTTTTTTTGCAGAACAGAGTCCCATCCACTGGAAGCCCCACCCCCGGCTTTGCAACAAAGCCAATCCGCGGCCACCCCACAGCCAATAATCTAGGGTTTCCCCTGAAATCGAGATCAAACTGCGAACCTTTTAGACCTGGATTTTCCTGCAAATCCCCCAATGAAGCTGCAAATAGTCAGGAACCTTGTGTCACAACTGTGCAGGAAATGCAAGGAGAGTATGGGTTGGTGGGTTGTATTTTTTTAATTTTATTTTTATTCTTATTTTGCAAATATAGACAAGCCCTTAGTAAATACTTAGACCCACTGGAGAGTCTTTGCAAGTTGCAGCAACCAATCATATAAACCTTGCAAATTGCAGCAAGCAGGTGGTTTCATAGATGAGCTGAGGATTTGTTCACATCCCTTTCCTCTTCCCTAGAGTTAAACAAAAATCTGTAGGTGACCCACGAAAACTGGAGACTCAGGGACAGGTCCTGAGATTTGGCAACCTTACTGAGAATTGTAAGGCATTTTGATTCTGTCCAGAATTCAGGCATACATATCCTTTTGTCTTTTTACACAGATAACCAGCAGAACAAAAAGCATGAAAGGGATAATCCCATATAGGTTTTTTCTATGAGGAAGGGTCATGTGTATGCCACAATTGTCTTATGCATGAGTCCTGGCTACAGAATTTGGGGTCTGTTTGGTATGGAAGCTTGAGTGCAGCACCCTCCTTCCTTAATCTAGAAGACAGACATAGGCTGCACATATTTTATAGTTATATAACTGAGTATTGTTTTTAAATAGATTCCTTTTGTAATTATCTATTATTTTAAGTTGATTTTATTGGAAGCCATCCTGAGCTCTTGAGATAAAGGGTGGAGTATAAATATTTTAATAACTAAACAAACACAGAGAACTCTCTTACACTGTCTTTGACCTTCTTAGATACTCCAAGCAAAATGAAACTACTGTCAAAATCAGTGCTGCTGGCCTTGGGGCCTTGGAAAATGTCCAGTCTTCCCACCCTCCAGAAAAAAACAATCCCAACACTAACAAACTGTGTAACACTGTGCAGCACTCCTGGAAACAAAGTACCAGGACATGGCCTTGGATAGAAGGTTCCAACTAATTAAAATAGTTATTTCACCTGTCTTTATTCAAAACGATTCCGTGTTGGTAAAGAGAGATGGCTACCTAGCAAGAATATTTTTCTTATGTACCAGATTTGTATACATCCATCATTTGGTGTTCATTTTAGTCTTGCAGGACAAGACTGGCTATCATGATAGACATATTTTTACCTCCAGGATCAGAGGTGGTATGCCTCTGAATGCCAGCTCCAGGGGAACACAAGACTGCTATTGCACTCATGTCCTTCATTTCTGGGGACTAGACAGGTGTTTGCTCTGATCCAACATTGCTATTCTTATGTTTCTCTTATCTACATTTAGATGAGCTACCACTTAAAAGAAAAGAAAAGAAAAAGACAAAAACCATCCCTGATGGAAGCTTTTGGCCTTTAACAGCTCAAAAAAAGGAGGAAATTCAACAGGCACAGCTTTTTCCAGCATAAGGAGCTACAATGGAAGAAGTCACAACTATGCAGGAGTGGAGTAGAACAGATCATATTAGCAAACCATTCAGTTTCAGTTTTGAAACCTAGAGGGATTTTATTCTCTCTGTGTGTATTTAAAAATAACATTTAATGTTTTTGCTGGTTTATTTCTGCTTAATTTGGGGAAAATAAAGTTTACACCCTCAAGTTAGATTACAAAGTATCATATTATAGCAACATGATTCATTAGAGTGGTTTGCTATTATTGCATTGAGCAACACAGAAAGCAAAAATACCAAATAAAATAAAATCTGGCTGTCATAAACTCAAAATACAAACTGTAAAACCACATATGTATTATCCCCAGTGAAAATATGTAAACATGAAGAATACAAGATGTTAATCCAAGTCCTCAGCGTAGCTGACAGCATTAGATGCAACAATCTCCCAATTTTAATATGGAAGCCAGCTGCATAAATTTAGTACCATTTCAGATCTGACCTAGGTGCAATCCTATGTTCATTTTCCTGGTTGTAAGCTATAGTGAGCACAATGGGACCTACTTTACATAGGAACACAGTGTGTTTTTTTTTTCTTTAAAAAAACTGTAATGCTCCATTAGGCCTTATATTACAATACTTCATTTCACACATCTGAAAACCAGAAGAGTACTTGTACAGACATCCAAATAGCTGCGTATTTATACTTTAGGGGTTGTACCAGCTCCTTCCACAAAGCTCCCACTGTAGCATTTGCACTGTGTGGTTCTGGTGCATGTACATGTGTAAAAGCATCAGGAAGATCTTTGCCCTTACTTTCATACGTTCTTTAAAAAGGAAAGCAGCAATTTATACACAACATGCCATTCACAACTCATGCAATGTTTCTGTTCTGTATTGGGGCTTTCCCTGTTCCCCAAACATAGCTCTCCTTGGTCCACTTTCCCGGCTTCCCACTCATCTCAGATAGGTTACCTACCCTTTTCTGCAGAACTATTGGAGTAATCACAGGCAGGGTAACTCTTCTTCCACACAAACTCATTCCTGCTATTCAAAGAAATGAGCACGAGGCTTCTCATCCAAGCCACTTGTAAAATAAAGATTTTTTAAAGTCTGGGAACAATCAGATTTCAGACATCCATACCTTGATGAGAGCTACTGCAAAGAGATAACTTGGAAAGCAGTTTTTAAAAAGGCAGGCAGTCCACAAGATCCTCCTCCTTCTGAATGCCAGTTAGGGATGACTCCCAAAACAGAACTAACCAATGGCAGGCTAGACAGCCTGTGTGGGGAAGGCTCTGCCCCTCTGCCCTTGGAAACCCATCTGGATTATTTTTGTTTATTATACTTCAAGAACCACTTTTAGGCAAGCAAATCCTTCTGTCTGCATCGAATCTAGCAGGGAGTTCCAGCAGCTTACTCCTCAACCCCAGTCTAAATAGTTCATCATGACATGAAAGGCCATATGTGCCATATATTTGAGCTGTTATACAGCTCTCAGAAACAGCATGGATGAGAAGTAGAACCCAAACTAACTTTTGGGTCAAATCAGGATGCATTCAAAAACAAAAGGGACTTCAAATTATTTCCTGAGCAGGTCACAAGATGAGGCTGAAGGAACCTTCCCTCCCCACAGAGAGGGAGTGTCTGTGTGTTATTAATTTCTTGATGTGTGAAAGAACAGAAAGTTCAACTGAAGCAGTGGCTTTAACAATGAGATGCAATATTTCTATTGCTGTAGTGGCTTTTTTTAAAGAACTTACTGTACCACCCCCACTGCCATTTCATGAAAGGAAAAGCATTTGTGTGTGCATAACATACACCCTTGAATACAGCATCTCTTGGAATAGCTCATGGCTCCCTCAGCATGCTAGGCCTATAGCACATTCCAAATCCTGCAATCTTTATTTTCTGGACAGCTGGAATTCAGCCAACAGTATGAACAATAGAGAAGAGGGAGAAATTTAACTCAGGGTCACATCAGTTAGCAAAATTGAAGAATTAAATACTAATCAGTTACAGGGGGGAGAAATGGCAATAGGTCTAATAACTCACTTCTTAACATGGGAACACTAACATGCTGGAACATGTCCGGCTAATGTTCTGCTGTTTATCCTTTCTTTTATGGAAAGCCATTAGCAGGATTAGGTCCTTCAGTCTTCAAGAGGACCAGACAAAAGCAACCTGTACTCATTTTGATCTTGAATCATAACGCAACCTGAATGCTGTACCTCTTCTGCCTTTGTCAGAAAGAAAGGTCCAGCTAAGAGAGTTTGTATGCCAGTCAAAAGAAGGGGGAAAAATTCAGGGATAACCATGTTGGTCATGCAGCAAAATGCCACAAAATACAAAATCCACAAGCAGTGACACCTTTTTTGGGCCAACTCCAAAGCAAGATACATGATTTAAGCTTTCAAAGATTCACTGGCTTCTTCATAAGACAAAGATGTTTAAAATCATACAGGAGAAAATGGTGATAATGTTAGAGTCATAGGCCTAGGGGAAAAGAGCAATAAAAGACAGGTAATAACATTTTAATTCTATTAGCAACAGGAAAGTAACTTTCTTGAGATCCATCTCTCCCTGTCCTATGCAAAGCTAACTGTTCCTCTCTTAGGCAGAGAACACTGAATTTCTCAAGTAGCCCCTATACTGTTAAAGCTGGAAAAACTTTTAGGCGCTGTATAGGTAAAACATGCAAAATTGTAGTCCAATGAAAGAATTTTACCTAGTCCTCACAAGGTCAATAATGAGAGTGGCCTCTGCCTACACTGAAATCCCTCAATACCGTCTTAACTGCCAGCATCACAGACAAAATGTAGGCCTGTGACCATCATCACTGTTTTTCTCCTGTATGATTTTTAACAAAATCATAAGAGTTGGAAGAGACCACAAGGGTCATCCAGTCCAACCCCCTGCCATGCAGGAATACACAATCAAATCATTCCTGACAGATGGCTATCCAGCCTCCGTTTAAAAACCTGTATTCCACTTCTGAACAGCTTTTACTATTCTTTATCTGATGAAGAAGCCAGTGAAACTTCAAAAGCTTGCACAATGCATTGTATACTTTGGAGTTGGCCCAAAAAAGGTATTGCGGCTTATGGAGACAAAAAAAGGCAGAGGCAGCAACACAACTCTAGCATTCCTCAATGCTCTGGCCTATTTCCCAATATAGATACTCAATCTATTAAATACTCCAGTTGTTTAAGGAGTTCACAGGACTTCTATCAATAATTAGGCTATCAGCAGGAGCAGAAATAAAGGTCAATAAAGCAGAACCAGAGCTCTATCAACTGGGTTTTGTTGTTGTGTGCCTTCAAGTCTTTTCTGACTTACGACGATACTAAGTTGAACCTACCATGAGGTTTTCTTGGCAAGATATCTTCAGAGGGGATTTGCCTTTACCTTCCTCTGCGGCTAAGAGAGTGTGACTTGCCCAATGTCACCCAGTATGTTTCCATGGCTGAGCAGGGATGTAGACACTGGTCTCCAGAGTCAAACAGCAATACTCAAACCACTACACCACTCTGGCTACGTTACCTGGCCTCAATGGCATTACAACAGCTAAGCCAATGACTAAGCAGGGGTCACTATCTAGTACATAACAGACAGCCTACATAACTTGAGATCTGTTTTTCAGGTTAACATGTGAAAACAGCAAAACCACCATTACTCAGGAAGGCTAAATCAGTGCATCTCAAGCTATCTGATGGGAAGCATCAGCTTGGCTTTGGATTAGTATCATATTTCTGCTGGGGTTTTTTCCCCTTTCATGGAAACTTGCATGCCACTTGACTGGCATGCAATGGCTCCATAAACCATCACTCTGAGTAGCACTGGTCTAAATTATTCCTGCTGTTATTTCATGCTTGCTTCACATCTTCACAACCAGTGACATCTGCAATGAGGGTAGGGTAGAAAGAAAACACCTGCCGATGACAAAAAGTGCCCTACTGAACATACAGGCTGTATACAATAGCTCTGGCCATGTGATGGAGCATGCACAAGGCTTTAGAACAAACCTATTATGGTTTTTGCCAGTTTCAAAACCTATTGCCCTTGATTGTGAGAGCTGAGGAAGTCCTTGTGAATCCAACAAAAGCCACAAAGAGATCTAGCTTGCAGTCAGACGTATTTATTCCTTCTCCAGTTACCTTTAAAATCCAAGGCTTCCAATAAAGCTGTAAAAAAATATGCCACAGCAATACCCCAAATGTTGCCAAAGTTAAGAGATGCTCAGCTATAAACTTGCTTTGTGTTTTTCCACTGTCAAGCAGAAGCTGTAGTAATAATATAATCACTTCAGCTTTAGACTAAATAGTCATATGCTTTATCATCTTTCTTTATCTGGAAGCTTTAGGTATAAAAACAGTGGCAATTTCGTTTTGGAAATTTCCACAAGGCAATCTCTACTCTGCTGGAGGTATTAGAACAAATAAGAATTCTTTCCCTTACAGCAGGACTCCAATATATTTTGCTTAATCTGCTCAGCTAGCTTTCAGCCTAGTGCTGAATACCATTCATTCAGAAGTCCCACTGGCCTCAATACAGAGAAACTCAACTCTGCACAGCACTGGGCTATCAGATGGTGAAGAAGAAAAAGACAAGAAAGCCAGCATCAGTGTGCTCCACTAACACTCGCCCTAGGCCTCATATAGTGGTGGCGGCTTGGGGCTTTCATGTCGGGGGGGGGGCAGTGAATCCATTTTGGGTTTTTGCTGAGCAGCAACAAGCCAAGGTGCTGAACCTATCTGGGGGAACTTGGATAGCCCCTCTAAAATTCAAACAGGGCAGGTTCATCATTCCACTCACATGGAAGCTACCACTGGACTCTAGAGGTCCCTGGGGCTCAGTTACACGGCAGTTTTTATTGTGGTAATTTGCACTTTAGTGCAGTTTCGCACCAGTGCTGCATAGTTCACATGATTTACTGCTAATCGGTCTCTCGGTTTAGTTTTCTGCTTTTTTCTGCTTTGTAATTCACAAACAGACTGAGGCGGGGGAGGCATGGCCTCCCAAGCACATCTGGGGGAAGAGAAAAAGAAAGTGCTGGCACCTTTCCCTCCTCTGATTACCAGAGGAACGCCTGCTAATTTTTATTCCTTTAGCAGGGAGTGTCAGCCCATTGAGGCCCCCTTCCCCTCACCCACTTCCCCCCCCCTCTCTCTTCTCACACACAGAAATGTCTCAGCAAGGTGAGGGACTGAACGAACACACACACACACACACACACACAGACGGGAAAAGGCTAGCTGGGGATTCTTCAGCTGGCAACAGCCAAGCAGGAAGATACGGAGGAGCTGCAAGGGAGGGAGGGAAAGAGAGAATGCCTGCTAATTTGTACTCCTTTAGCAGGGAGTGTCAGCCCGTCAAGCCCCCCCTACCCCTCACCCACTCCCCCCCTCTCTTCTGACACACAGAAATGGGATCTCAGCAGGACAAGGGAACGAACACACACACACAGAGAGCAGCCAAGCAAGAGACAGCTGGGCGATTGGGATGGATATAGCACTCGCTCGGTATTTTCCGTGGCTGGAAACAACAGTGGATGGATCTTTTCATCTGCAGCCCCTCCATCTGCTCCTGGTCAGTCCAAACCCCTCCCTGGTGAGTTCAACCAATCATGGCAATGCTCTGCTGTAACTGTATTGGAAAGATTGCTGGTAATTCACATAGCCCTTAGAGAAATGGTAGTTTACACAATCGAAAGTGCGCTAAGTCATGCCCTTTTCAAAAAAAAGTCGGGAAAAGTAGCAAAATCCCCTATCATGCTACTTTTGAATTTTTGAGCTCCCCCCCCCCACTTCTGAATGAGGCGATACTGTGGTGCAATGTGTGGGAAAATTTGGAATCTTAGCAATTTATTCAAGGGAATATTTTGCCATGTAAATGGGCCCCTGGTTTAGTTTCTCCCAGTCCCTGATGTAACATTGTGGAGACATAGGTCTCCAGCCTAGGGCCTGCCATTTTAATTTCTCACAGAGTCTTGAGAAAGGTCTGCCTAGGACCTGCCATTTTAATTTCTCACAGAGTCTTGGGGTGGGGAAGGAACGCTACACAAGGTACATCTGTGAAAACTAAAATAGCTTAGTCCAAGTTGGTTGATATTGATTGTGCTAAAAATGCTGACCACCAGCATCCCCACTGCCAGATAAGCTCTGATCCCATGAAAGTCACGACCATCAGAGGCGATTCCCTAGGCTGGAGACCTCCTCAAATCTCAACCCAGCCCTGAAACACACAATAAGGTGAGGCCTACTCACCCCCACACCCAGGGTACCAAGACCATGGCTCACATAATTTCCTTCCATTACTTTCCATAGGAGAACTCGCTTCAAATACTGGAACCCCCTCCTCAGTTTTATCCATTATTTTATAATGGAAAGAGAGACAGATACGAGCAAAGGATGTGTTTCTTCACACAACCTTTCACCCACTCCTTTCACTTACTGATAACCTGTCAAAGATAAGTGGATTTCCCTCAAATGAAAAGTGCATTCTTCTACTGTGCTAATATTTTTTTTAAAAAAGACAAAGTCTTCCCTTTATCAATTAGTCCTCCAGTGGAGTGGGGTGGGTGGGTAGCAGAAATACCTCTTTTCTTTTATCAAAGGCAAAATATTTTCCTAAAGCCTCATCTGTTTGGGGTGAACTTTCTTCTGAATTCTAAGAGGACAGGACCACCTTTCTTTTCTTTTCTTTTTTCTTTTATTGGATGATCTAAGGATAAGCTGTTTGAAATTTGCCATTCTTAAAGAGTTTCATAGCTGTAGGAGCCATTTATTCTAACTATTCAGGCAGTTCTTCTAAAAGCATGATCATTTCATTCAAGAACTCATTATTGCTGCCCCCATTATTATTTTTCCCAAGCCATTCTTGGAACGTACAGTACGTGTCATTACAAGAATGGATGCCAGGTGGGGTTACATTGTCACAACAGTTAGGAGAATTACCAGACAAGTCTGTCCTTCCCATGACAAGTCAAACACTTGCATTAGCTCCAGACTTCACACAGTAAAGATTTAGGGGGGCGGGCAGTGGGAGTGGGGGTTAGTAACCAGCCTGCCTCAAAATGTCTTCTGTGTCATATGTTCTCTCAATGAAGTTTCTATCACATGGGTGACATTCTAGCTCTCTGTCAGTAAAACAAAAATTAAAAAAACTGTGCTGAGGTTTATTTAAATGCGTTTTTAAAAGAAATTGTTCTGTTTGGTCTAATGTGATCAAATTATCTGCAAATTCTGAAGCCCTACCATGAGATAAATGTACAGAAAGGAATGTTCCAAAAGAATAGCATGTCCCTGTGCTTTAAATAGCCTTGATTTTTGTTTTGGCACTTCAAATTGTGCTCAAGGAAACCCAGAGGCATAAATTTACCTTGAACTAGGAAAGTCACTCCCAGGTTATCTTGAACCAGAGTAAGATTCATTACTCTACTGCACATTTTCTATCTACTTACCCTCTGGATTATTTTAGGTTGATGTTCCACAAGGGAAATGATGTTTCACTGAAGACAGGAACATTTCAAATATGCTGCTTCTCCAGTTAAAAGTCATCCAGCCCACAGGCTATCAGACAGAGTGTATCCCCCTGTATGAGCCTTCCCAAACCCCAAGATCCTCAGGAGAGGTCCCTCTTTCAATCCTGCTACCTTCAGTTGGTGGGTACAAGAGTTGGGACCTTCTGTGGCTGCCTCTAGGCTCCAGAACACCCTCTCAAGGAAGGACAGAATGGTCCCCTTCTTGCTGTCCTTCTGTCAGCGAGCAATTTTTTTTTATTCCAACAGGCTTTTAGAAAGTTTGTGAGGGAAGAGCTTTTAAATGGGCATTGTATTGTTGTAAATTGTACTGTTTGGACTGTTTTTTATCATTTGAAGTGTATGTTTTAATTTTCTGAATCAATGTTTAACGTTAAATTCTACTTTAATGTTAACATTTTGTATGTTTTACCTATACTGTAGTAATTTTAATTTGTAACACACTTTGTCCCAGTCTGGAAGTAAGCTTCTACATATGCCCTTGAAACTTTGCAGGAGGGGCTGGGTACATCCTGCCCAACAGATCCAGTGGTCCACACCTCCCAGTTTGAGTGTCCCATTCCATGCAGGTGTAGGGGTTGCCTGCAAGCATAAGACAGAGGGATTGTCTAAACTAATGATAACATGCTTATTCACCACGGATCCAGTGTGATTTGTACACATGACACACACAGTCTTAGTGGACCACAAGCTGAACATGAATTAGCAGTGTGATACGGCAGCTAAAAAAGCCAATGCGATTCTAGATTGCTCCAATAAGAGTATAGTGTCTAGATCGAGGGAAGTAATAGTGCCACTCTGTTCTGCTTTAGTCTGATCTCACCTGGAATACTGTGTCAAGTTCTGGGTACCACAATTCAAGAAGGATATTGAGAAGCTGAAATGTGTCCAGAGGAGGGCGACCAAAATGGTGGGAGGTCTGGAAGCCATGTCCTATGAGGAGCGGCTTAAGGAGCTGGGTATGTTTAGCCTGGAGAAGAGAAGGTTAAGAGGGGACATGATAGTCATGTTTAAATATTTGAAGGGATGTCATATTGAGGATGGAGCAAGCTTGTTTTCTGTGGCTCTAGAGAAAAGGACATGGAGCAATGGACTCAAACTACAGGACAAGAGATTCCACCTAAACATTAGGAGGAACTTCCTGACAGTAAGAGCTGTTTGGCAGTGGAAGTCTTCTTCTTTTAAAAGAGGTTGGATGGCCATCTGTCATGAGTGCTTTGATTGGATATTTCTGCAGGGCAGGAGGTTAGACTAGATGGCCTTGTGGTCTCTTTCAACTCTATGATTCTATGACATCGAATCCACTCCTTTTAGCTGTTAATCCAGCTTAACAGAAACTGCAAGTTGCTCTAGAGTTTCCAGGAAACACCAGAGTGGCCCTGGTTCTTGGGACAAGTGGAAAGTTGGACTGAGCTGGATCTGAAGTAACCCAGTTGTCCACACATCTACCATGTGTTCCAGCACATAAGATGACTTTTTAACCCTTGAAAATCTCCTCAAAAGTCAGGGGTTGTCTTATACGCCAGGACCCACGATGGGGCTGCCAGCCACATCTCGGACTCGGGAAGCACAGGAGGTGGCTAGCAAGCTTCCCCCACACACACAGCCAGCCACCCCTCCACCTTTACCAAACCAAGATGGGGCTGCCAGCAAGGTTTGGGAAAGGCGGAGGGGTGGCTGGCTGGGAGGGGGAAGCTTGCTAGGCACCTCCCATCCTTCTCGAGTCCGAGATGGGGCTGGCAGAACAGAGTGCTGTGGCATGTAATCAAGAAGAAGGGGGTCACCTACCTCTCCCCTGCAGCTGATGGCATGAGCGCCCTGTTCTGACCCCACTAGAAGCAACAGTGATGGCCAGGTTCTTGCAGAGAGCTGCTTGGCCAGCAGGTGAAGCAGCAGTGGCACCAAGGGAGACAGGCCAGCAAGGCCAATGCAGTGTTGTCTGGTGGCCTGTCTGGACAATGGCACAGCTCTGGAATGGATCCATGCCAGTATGTGTAGCTGGCATCATGTTGATACAGGGCAGCTCCACAGCATAATGCTCTGGACTGGTCCGGGATTACAGTGCCAGTGTAGATGAGTCTGCAGTGATTCTAGAAGTAGTAGTACTGTTTTAACAGATCTTATCATTGGCTCAGTGCTCAGTTCCCCTGAAGTCTACCTTAAACACAAGCAAAACTCTCAAACAAAATGTAGGCCCATGATGTCAACACTATCACTCCTGTATGATTGTTAGCATCCTTGAATGACATCCTTGAAGGAGCCCTGGTGGTGCAGTGGTTAAATGCCTATACTGCAAGCCACAATGTTATTAGTTTCATCCTAGAGGGCTCCAAGGTTGACTCATCCTTCTATCCTTCCATAGGTCAGTAAAATGAGTACCCAGCTTGTTGGGGGCAATTAGCTAACACGTTGCAAACCGCTTAGGGAGTGCTTTGCACTGATAAGCGGTATAGAAATATTGATGCTATTGCTATTGCAATGCTAATGACGAAGAAACCAGTGAAGTTTGAAAGCTAGTATAATACCTTTATTAGACCAGCCAAAAGTCACAAAATGTATCACTGTAATGTGCATTTTGGATTTTTACATATAGGTCTGCTGCTGTTTCTGTGGAGGCCTACGCTGGCACAACACAGTTCACCATATCAGTGTACAGTACCTGCAAGAGCTTGTTACACTGAGGCTCATTATAAAACATGAGGTCATGTTGTCATTAAATCCTATGCAGTATGCACTGCAAACCTACACGTATTTTCTAAGGAAGATGTTCTATGTAATTCAATAGTAAAGGGGGAAATATCCATAGGATTGCCCTGCGGGGCTGCAATTTCTATGCAAGCTAACCTAGGAGACAAACTGCACTAGACAATTTATTTATACTACTTATACCCCGCTCTACAGCCACCAAGGCTCTCAGAGCGGCTTACAAATTGTTAGTAATAGCACTTACATTTCATAGTGCAAGCACTCTCTAAGCGGTTTTACAATGTGTTAGCTAATTGCCCCCAACAAGCTGGGTACTCATTTTACCAACCTGAGAAAGGATGGAAGGCTGAGTGAACCTTGGATCCCTGCAGGATCAAACTCACAACGTTGTGGCTGCAGTACCGGCATTTAACCACTGAGCCTCCAGGTTTATAGAGTAGTATGATGCCTGCATCATACTATATACACCGTATGTAAGTATCTTACAAACACCTCCTCTACAGTTGTACATTGAGTTTCACATTTTCTGTACCTTCATAGCTAGTATAACTTATTCACCTCTCTTACTCCCTAGAGTCTTTGGGATATATGACCTGCTTCATCAACTACTCCATTCTTTGGGGGCTGAGCTTTTCCTACCCCTTTCAAAAATCAAATGTAACCACAGGCCACCTTGTATCCACAGTGGATACGTTCCTGGACTTACCATTTATAGTGAAACGGCAGATAAAAGAAACTCTATTTAAAAAAAGGACTTCCGGTAAAAAGATATCATAGAGTTGCATTGGATGACCTAGTATTTCTAGAGGGGATACCTCTCTTGGCATTTTGCATCATGACTCAATGGTAACTGTCCCTATTTTTTCAGCCATAGATAACTGAAACCGTGGATATTGGTTCCATGGATGCAGGGGGTGGGCAGACAACCTATTTTTGGCACCTTTCAGCTTACATGTGCTGGATTTGATAGCACTTGTCTATCCATTTTATGGTATCTAGAAATGTTTGCTAAAAGCTAATTAGGAGAGTTAATTCATTAAACTTGAATTCATTGCCCTTAATCTACTACAATTTACATAAATATTTTAACAGTTATTATTTTAAACAGTATGATGTCAATAATGTTTGCGCAATGATGTAAAACTCACATTACTTGAGTTAATTCCTGCAGTGGACAATGTGGCCATTTTTAGTAATTTTTCTCTTTTTAAAATTAAATGTAACACATCGCTGATGCCTGAAAGCAGAGTGTCTGTTTCCAACTAAACATCCTTCTGACCCCCCAAAAAGCACAGCAGAATAAAAAACCAGAAGTAGACTTCCTAACATTTTCAGAATGGATTTTAACTGAATCTGGCAGTACAGTCAATTATGGAGGAGAAAACTAGCTCCTGCCCCCAGCACAGTCCCCCTCCTTCCCAATTTATGGAATAAGCTGTCACAGGATGTGATGATGATGCCAATTAGCCTGGAGGGCTTTAAAAGGAGATTAGACAAATTCACAAAAGATACATCTAACTTCTCTCCTCATTGTGACTATAGGAAACTCCAAGTTGAAATGTCATTAAAACAGCAGTTGTTGCTGGGGAAAGAGAACAACAGTGGTCTGTTGTTTGAAAACTTTAAAATCATAGAATTATAGAGTTGGAAGAGACCTCAAGGGCCATCTGGCCCAATCTCCTGACCTGCAGGAATACTCAATCAAAGCACACACACCCCACAGATGGCCATACAGCATCTGCTTAAAAACTTCCAAAGATGGAGACTCCACCACACTCCCAAGGCAATGCATTCCACTGCTGAACAGCTCTTACTGTCAGGAAATTCCTCTTAATGTTAGGTGGACTCTCTTGCTTGTGGCCTTCCTGTATGCAACCTCCCTCCATGCCAACTGCCACTGCTGTGGCCTCCAAGGGAGAGAAAAGCAGCCAGACAGAGTTCCATTGCGCTTTGGTCCCAGCAGTTGGTAAGAGGCCCTCCTTCCATTCCAACTGCCATTGCTCTGGCCTCTGAGGGGGAGAAGAGCAGCCAGTGTCTGTTGGACTTCATGCCTTACCCCCGCCTCCCATTTCCCTTTCCTTGTGTTTCATGTCTTATTGTTATTTATTTCATTATTATTTAATTTATATGCTGCCTTTCTCCCAGAGTGGGACCCAAGGTGGCTCACAGAAACATCAATTAAAATACATATACAAGTTACAACAATTAGAATCATCACTATTTTTTAAAAAAATCAAAATTAGTTAAAACATATAAAAGTTTGTTTGAAAACTTTAGAATTATAGAATTTTAGAGTTGGAAGAGACCACACTTTTTAAAAAAACTTTTAAAATAAAAGTTAAAACAAATAAAAATAAAAACACACCCCAATAAAAAGCCTCTGTGAGTGCAGCAATATATATTAAAAGCTTGCATGAATAAAAACGTCTTTGCATGCTGGTGAAAGGAAAGCAGGGAGGGTTCCAGAGGGTGGAAGCAGTCACAGACTAGACTGTCTCATGTCCTTGCCAAGTAAGACTGTGATGGTGGCAGGACTGGGAGAAAGCCTTCCTCTGATGATCTTAGAACCCTTGCAAGTTCGTATGGGGAGATACGGTCTTTCAGTTAGTCTGGACCCAAGCTGTATCTTACAACATTAGATTGTTAGCCTGAGGGCAGGGAACAATTTGTAGTCTGTTCTGGGATCCTTTTTGGCTGGAGGGTTATGAATAAATACTCCAATAAATGCTCTAAATAATAAATCTGCAAGGCCACTGAAGGATGCAGGGCATTGGACTAGAACTAGATCATCTTCCCTGAAAAGGTACCCTCTAGATCAGGAATAGTCACTTTCCCCAGACCTATGGGCTGCACATACTATAGGTTAACCATCCTTGCCCTAGATGTTTTACGCTACGACTTCCATCAGGATGAGTTGTTAGGTGGGGCAGAGGTTACAGTTCAAAGCATCTGAAGGAGGTGAAAGCCAGGCTAGAGAGACATTTTCTGAAACAGGACTAGAGATTTCAGAACAAGAAAGACCTCCAACTGATTCCCCAGATCGGTGATGCTGCTGCCAGCCAGAGTAATCAGTACAGAGACACAAATAGTCCTATTCAGTTCAAGACAGCTTCATGCCTCCATAGCGATACAGCAGTCCAGGGAAACATTGCTGTAGAAATATACGATCAGGGTGTTAGAGAAAAAGGTATTAGAAAGGAGGAGACTGCTCAAGGCATGAGGAATAGCCTGGCAAAAAAAGAATCAGAGATTTTCAGGGGAAAGGGAAGCAAAAGAGGTTGACATCAAATTAAGGATAGCTCTCACAAAGCACATAAAGTAAGAATAGTCAATGGACTGTTAAAATTATCATTGTGAAGTTTGAAACTTCCATTTGACATAGTGAACAGACAAGCAAAAGATCAGTGTGGTAATGGGGGCACAGAGAAAGCATGGAAGATTTTCAGTTGGGTTCATTTCTATATACTGGAGCGTTTTTTCTCAAGGATTTGAGATTGGAGGACACACATTCTTTTTTTTCATAGTTCAGCTATTAAACTTGAGAGAGGCTTACCTGTTTTGTCCTGGGATTTGCCTTAGGCAACAGGCTGGCTGACAAAACAGATGTAAACTGAGAGCAGCAAAGCTCTGGGAAAGGGTTTGGTATGGATGGGATTTCTAGTATGTCAAGTTCTGATTTTTTCCTCCTACAAGAAAGAAAAATAATATGAAGTTCCTATAATTATCTAAATGCACGTCAAAAATACAAGACAGTAAATATACATGTAGAAAAGGACAGTGTCAAGATACAAGATTTCTTTAAATGCAAAGCCTGGCAATTCATAAGCTTAACCAGCAAGGGCTGTTTCATTATGTCTGAAGAAGAGTTCTATGCACTTTCAAAACTTGTATCATTACTCCCATAACTTGATCCAAGTTCACGTGTGATAGAAAATACCTTTCTATAAAATAACAATAGTTTTTGCTATGATGATAGTTGTTGTTAAGGTACCTTCAAGTCAGTCCTGGCTTATGGCGACCCCAAGGTGAACCTATCCTGGGGTTTTCTTGGCAGGGTTTGTTCAGAGGGGTTTGCCACTGCCTTCCTTTGAGGCTGAGAGAGTATGACTTGTCCAAAGTTACCCAGTAGATTTTTGTGACCGAGTAAAGATTTGAACCCTGGTCCCAGTGTCCTAGTCCAACACTCAAACAACATGCTGACTCGCTTATAATGAGTATGAGAATAGTGCTATATTTTTATCTACAAATATGCAATTATGGAGGAATAGAAAGCCAGTGAGGTATAGTGGTTTGAGCATTAGACTAGGACTCTGGAGACCAGGGTTCAAATCCCCACTCAGCCATGGAAACCCACTGGGTGACCTTGGGCAAGTCACCCTTTTTTCAGCCTCAGAGGAAGGCAAAGCCAAACCCCCTTTGAGCAAATCTTCCCATGAAAACCCCATGATGGTTTCGCCTTAGTGTTGCCATAAGTTGGAAACAACTTGAAGGCACACAATGACAACATTTAAAAAAAACAGGTTCAAGGGTGGCAGGCCAGTCCTAAACACATACATGTAATAGAAAAACATGTCTTGCAATTTTGGTGGAATGCATTTCCTATTAAATGCTCTTGACTCAGCTTCAGTTCTAAAAAGGGAAAAAATCACTGAAAAAAATTGGCTGAGATCAAGTTATTTCAGATACAAAACTCATTCTGGACACAGCCACGCTATCTAATCTCATGAAGGCTTACTCAAACGTAAGTCCTCTGACATCCAGTATACAGGATCACAACTTAATGGAGGTAAAATCCTACTTCCATCCAATGGGACTTACTTTCCAGGGAACATCCTTTGCTGAGGGAACTGTGGCTCAGCGGTAGAGCCCCTACTTTGCAAACAGAGGAACCTAGGTTCAATCTTGGGCATCTCCAACCCTACGTGAAACCCTGGAGAGCTACTGCAAAGTCACTGCAGTCTATACTGAACCAGATGGGCCAAGGAATAAGGCAGTCTCCTCTATATGAGGCCAAAGTGAGCCTGAACACACATCACAATAAGACAGTGAGCTCAGGCATCAGATTTGGGACTCCACTAAAGGTCAGCAAACTGATGGTAGGATCACACTACAAATCATAAACACAGAGAGAGTATTTGGAGATAACCCCAAATGCATTTTGTAAGATCCTCTTGGAAAAATAAATGTTGGTTAAAGCACACAGGTGTACTGATTACAGGTTAGCATCAGCACCATAAATACTGACCTGATTTTGCTTGTTGGTTATTGTTTAACGTGCTAGCTGTCTTTTACGTGCTATCCACTATGTGCGGAATGTTTCTAGCCCATAGGAAAAGTTTCATAATTCAAAATAAATTTCTTCCCCATCTCCTTGAATTGCTTGCTGTTGTAAGGTGCCTTCAAAGTCATTTCCAACACATATCATGACCCTTGAAGCAAATCTTATAGTGTTTTCTTGGCAAGATCTGTTCAGTGGAGATTTGCAATTGCCATCCTCTGAGGCTGAGAGAGTGTGACTTCCCCAAGGTGACCCAATGGGTATCCTCGGTCAAGCAGCAGTTCAAACTCTGGTCTCCCGGAGCCTTAGTCCAACATTGTAACCACTACATTGCTCCGATTCTCTAACCATGCTGAAATACTTAAAAGCATCTTCGAAGTCTAGCAGAAGTATTCAGGTTGTCTTTCCATACACACAAAAAAAGTGTATTAGTACTTATTTTAGTAACCTACAGTGCTTTGAGAGCCAGTATGGTGTACTGGTTTTGAGTGTTGGACTATGACTCTGGAGACCAGGGTTTGAACCACCACTTGGCCATTGAAGTTCACTGGGTGACCCTGGGCAAGTCACATTCTCTCAACCTCAGAGGAAGGCAAAGGCAAGAAAACCCTGTGATAGGGTTGCCTTAGAGTCATCCATAAGTCAGAAATGACTTGAAGGCACACAACAAGTGCTGTACATGAAAACACATATTCACAGGGCCGGTTTAAGGCACCGGCGGCATCAGCATCCACAGGGGGCCCCATCATTGTGGGGGGCCCTGTAGTAACCCCCCTCCTGCAAAAACATCATTAGCAATAATATGAATATCCTGTACTGTGGATAGGTTAGGTTGAGTTAGGTTACACTGACCTGAGATAAACATATGGGGGCCCCAGAATAAAGCATTGCAGGGGCCCCCAAAATTCCTTAAACTGGTCCTGCATATTCAGGAATATATATTTTAAACAAACATAGCATGACTGTTCCAGTGTACGTATGTACATGTGTGTGCGCGCGCGTGTGTGCACATGCACGCACACACACCTTCATGTCGTCTGGAGATTTATGACGGCCCCGTGAATTTCATAGGGTTGTTTTAGGCAAGGAACATTCAGAGGTGGTTTAGTCAGTTCCTTCCTCTGAAATACAGCCTACACCTGGAAGTCATTGGTGATCTCCCATCCAAGTACTAACTAGGGCTGACTCTGCTTAGCTCCCAAGATCAGACAGGATCTGGCGCCTGTAGGGCATTTCTACATAAAGCCAGTTACTTTAAATAATGGTTGGATCCAGAATTAGATTAAGCAGGATCAAGTGAACATGATGCCTCCATTTGAAACAATGATGCCTAATTCACTTCAAGAAAGATCACTGTCATTTACAACTCCTGTCTATTGTTCCTTGCCAGAAAGTGCTTTTGTCATGGTAAATGGAAACCTAAACCATCACAAGTTAATTGTCTCTCTTTATTCCCTAGACAAGAGTCAGCGATAACTCTTCCTGCCTTGCATGTGTAAAAGGTTGTCAGGATAAAAGAATGTACAGTCACCTCCCCTCCGAAAAATACCTTGGAAATAATAACATCTAAAATCAGGCAAAGTGATAGTTTGGTGGTATTTGATACAACTGAAGGAAGAAGGGATGCCATCAATCCAATGGGAGGGTGGCCAAAATCCAAGGTTAATTCCACCATAGGCCTATTGAAACAAATGGGACTGAATAAACAGCCATCATTCAGGCTGAGTCCCGTTGACTTCAATGAGATTACTCTATTTGGGATTAATTTTGGATTTCTTTATTTCTCAAGACCAATTTGATGATTAATTATTCATAAGTATTTTACAAATGTAAAATACATATAAATATTTAATCACTGATTTTTTTATATATAGAGAGAGAGATTCTGACACACTTTCAGCAGTTCCGTCCTATTTTTTTAAAAAAAATAATATTCCAGTTCATCTTTGTAGGGTTTCCTCCCCGTTGCTCAAGGCACCCGCATCTTTTGGCTCTGACTTTCCCCACCTCCTTCAAAGGCTTGGCCAGTTTGGGAGACCAGAGAGGGCACAGAACAGCGGCGGGGGGGGGGGAGCTCAACTCCGGACCCCAACAGAAGACACACCGTGGCTTCTTGCCCTTTGGGGGCCTCGAGTCCTGCTTCTCCCCTCCGGCCACAAGATACAAACCAACCAAGTTTTCACCAGTTGGCAAAGCCAAGGGCTTCTGGTAAGGATTGTCGCAGCTTTAGTGAGACTCCTCCATGCCTGTATTTCCCCCAATGCCGGCCACCGCCTTCGAGGAGCGGAGAAAGGTTCCTCAGATATACTGCCCCCGAACATGGAGGCTTGACGGAGCTTCCATCATGGCTACAAGCCGCCTTTCCTTTCCTCCCCCCTCCCCTTCACTCAACTTAAGAAGAAAAAACCCACTCTTTGGCACGTACACACACACACACACGCCCCGCATAGCAGCCCAGACCTTTTTCTGTCTGTCTGTCTTTCTTTACCTGTCTTCTCTTCGGAGCTGGGCCGAGAGGAGAGGCGCTGCAGGGGACAGCCAGGCGGAGAAGGCCACCTCGCCCAGGCGGCTCCTGGGGCTGCTGGTGGGGTGGCTGGGGCCGCCTCCGCCGCTCGCCTTGCCCGCATCGCCCCTCGCGGGGAGCCCCCGGCGCTCCACGGCCGCCCCTCGCCCCCTGCCGCTGCTCGGCCAAGCGGGCACCGAAGTCGCCATCCGGAGGGAGGCCGGAGAGCGCGGGTAAGGGGGGCTGTGGCGCGAGCAAAGCAGCCCGAGCGGGAGGCGAGGCCAGGCAGGCAGGCAGGCAGGCACACCTTTCTCCCTCTCGCCCGGCTCCCGGCCCACGTGCGGCCAGGAGAGAAAGGGGCGGCGCTTGGGGAGGTGGACGGGTATGGGCGGGCAGCGACCAACTCAGCCCCGAGCGGAGCCCAGGGAACTCCGGACCTCCTCGCCCCTCCCGAAGCGTCACCAAGGCAGCCCCCTAGGGCCGAGGTACGGCTGATGGTGGGTCAGAGCCCAAGCCTTTGCCAAGGAGCTGGGGAGGACGGGGGGCTTTGCTTTTCTTTTCAAGGAGAGCGAGGGGGGAAAGCTACTGCAGCAGCAGCAGCAGCATAGACCGGAGTGGCTAGAAGGTTGCATGGCCCATCACGCCGCCTCCTCCTCCTCTGCTTTGGACCCCGGGGTTCCCAAAGGCTTGGTTGACTTCTCCTCGGTTCCCTGACAGGGGAGGAAGGGCCCTCCCCTTTTTTCTGCCCCCCCCCTTTGAGCATGTCCTTACTTCTGAGCAATGGCCCTGATCTGGTGGCCTTCCTGTGTTTTCTTCTTATATCTCTGTGGATTGTTCTTTTAAAAAAAAACACACACTTTCTTTTAACAATGTGAGTTGCACACACAGGCTGGACCAGCTCTGCTTAAAAAATGATTCCCCCTCCATCTCTAACTGACCAGCCAGTTGGCCACTGGTGACCCCAGGTGGGCAGGCATGCCTCCTATGAATTTTCACAGTGAATCTGGCTGGTTCAGCCAGGTTCACAAGAACACTGTGGCACAAAAGCCCCCCATGCATCCTGACATGCACCTGGGCCCACATAGGCAAGGTACCCACATATATGCTTCTGTATGCAAATCTCCCATGCTGGCTGGTGCAGGGACTTTGTATTCAATTTTACCATGTCATAAGGAGCCTGGTCCACATATTGTGCTATCCGTAGCTGGGGGGCAGGGGGGATACATTTGTTGGAGGGGTTGTTCTTAGGTGTTCCCAGATCAGCTTTGACTTATGCCAACTCTGTTAAAAAACACACACCCTATTATTAACAGCCCTGCTGAGGTCTTGAAAATTCAGGATTTTGGCTTCCTTGACTAAGGCTGCATCTGCACTGCAGACATAATTGTTCAACACCACTTTAACTGTCATGGCTCCTTCCTATGGAATCCTGGGATTTGTAGTTTGTTGTGGTACCAGAGCTCTCTGACAGAGAAGACTAAATATCTCATAAAACTACAAATCCCAGTATTCCATAACATCAAGCCATGGCAGTTAAAGCAGTGTCAAACTGGATTATTTCTGCAGTGCAGATGCAGCGTAAGTCAGTCTTCCCGTAAGGAAAGCTCTCTCTTTACCTTCTGCCTTCTACTTTACTGAACATTATTGTATTTTCTAATGAGCCATTTCATTTCATGATGTGTCCAAATTACAACAGCCTCAGTGTAGTCATTTTGTTTCTAGGGAGAATTCAGGCTCAATTTGCCCTTGGATCCATTTATTTGTCCTTTTATCTTTTGGAGCAGAGCTCCCCAAATCCCCCAATGATCATGGTTAGTGTCTATGCTGGCTAGGGGATTCTGGGAGTTGTTATCCAAAAAGTCACTTTTCCAGATGCTGATATTATGCTGGCCTTTCTCTCCCTGACATCTTCCAGATGTGCTGAACTAAAAAACCCTTCATCGGCAAATATCACAGCTGTTAGGGATTGTGGCCCCAACACATTGGGAAGGCACCGGGTTGGAGAAGGCTGTACTGTACCATGCTGAACCTTTAGCTGACTCCCTGTTAAACAGATTCATTTGCAACTTCTCTTGATTAGAAAGGATAACTGTACCTGTACAACTGAAATTACAAAAAAAGTCTTGGCATCTTAAAGACTAAAACATTTTACAGTATTTGGTGTAAGCTTTTGTGGACTCCAAAAGTTATAGAAATCCAGCTGAAAGTTCAGAATGATCCCAATGAACTTTAATCCCTGTCCTGTTTTTTTTTAAACACTGGTTTCTGAAACAGCAAAAATAGTGGGGTTGCTGTTGGGGAATAGTTTGTTTTAAGTGTAGGGTTCTAATTCTTCCCAATACAAAATGGAGTCTTAACATGAAGATATCAATGGCATTTGTGTGACGGGAAGCAGCATGCAGTTGAGAGAAGATGCTAAAAACAGACCTATCAAGAGACCAAAGGATTCATCCCAGAGACTTCCCCTTTCATGCTGCATGATGAGCTCTCATGTCAGTCTTTTTATGCAGCCTGCTGAGACTGTCTCTATACTTAACTGTAATACAGTTTTGTCTCTGCACCCCTCATCCTCCTTTGCCATTGATGTGTGTGCGCGTATGTATTCCAAATATGATCAGCAATTATTTTAAATGATCTAGTTTTGTAGGAAAACTTTGTCACTTTTGTTTAGTTTCAATTTGCATACTATCATAATTAAAACCTATATGAAACTCATTGTTTTTCACCCTCTAGAACAAGGGTAACCAATCAGAAGTTCTTGGCCTGGACAGCTCTCAGTCCCCAGGACTATCAGTCTTTAGGAAAATACACCCACACAAGCAATGATACACACAGAGAGGTTTTATAGTTCAGATAAAACGTGGACTGCATCTACACTGTAGAAATAATGCCATTTGACAGCACTTTAACTGCCATGGCTCCATCTTACAGAATCCTGGGATACATAGTTTTGTAAGGCACCAGCACTCTTTGGCAGAGAATATTAAACACCTTGTAAAAACTACAAATCCCAGGATTCCATAGGATGGAGCTACAGCACTTAAAGTGGTGTCAAACTACATTATTTCTACAGTATAGATTCACACTTGGTTGATTGATTGAAGTGATTCTTTGTTGTCAATGATCTCCCAGATTTTTGCCACAGCTTATACCCTGGCTTTGACTACACATCTAAGCTTTCTTTATTAGTTAATAAACTTTACATTTATATCACACAAGCTCAAGGCACCAGGCATGGCTCTCTTCCTCCCCAATTAATCCTTACGACAGGCCTATGAGGTAGGTCAGGCTGAGAGAGAGTAAGTGAGAGGGAGTAAGTGTGCTCTGTGGAGACTTGAATCTGGATCTACTAAGGGTACGTCTATACGATCATTAAAAAATCCGTTTGGGGGGTAAAAAATATGAATAGGCTGTTGTTTGTATGCATATAAACTGCCCACATGATTTTTTACCCCCCCTAAACTCCGTATGACTCCCTCTTCCCCAAGCTGGCTGGAGCGAGCAAGCCAAGCGGCGGTTTAAAATCTCCCGCTGCTTTTTTTTTTAAAGGTTCCTGGTTTGTGGACAGTCAGTTTTCCCTATTTACAATATAAAATAAAAATAAATAAATGTATAATTCACGGACTTACCGGACTCTCGCTAGCCGGGAATCCAACATGGCGGCCGCTCCCAATTCCCCTCCGTGCTAGCCCCGCCCCCTCTGCTCAGCCAGCCAATCAGATTACACAGCCTGTTCGTATGTGTGCGAACGGACCGTACAGACCCATCAGCCATCCGAATGGCGCACGGATTTCTCATCACGATCCGCTTTCCTTCCCGAACGCCACATGTGCGTATTTCAGGGTGGAAAACCGGGGCCCCCCTCTTTTGCATGCATGTGAATCCGAACGGCCATGTGTACCGAAGCGGAACTTCCGCACGCCGTACGTATTATTTAAATCATGTAGACGGGACCTAAGTTGTAGTCCAAAATTCCTACAGCATCCACTGGCTCTCTGACGTGTATTACAGTTACAGACATACCTCTGTTAACAAAGCCTCTGACAAAGAAGCTCCTTTTCACAGTCTTTTTCTGCCTCCCAGACCCTTCTCTTTTCCTCCTTTATCTAGCTGGAAGGATTTTTTTTAACAATATTGGAAACAGGTGGTGGTAGTGAAGAACTGGAGAAGCACAGACTTTCAGTTGCCAGGTTGCAGTAGTATGTGTACAATAAACAGTGCAATAAAACTTATAGAATCATAGAATTGTAGAGTTGAAAGAGACCACAAGGGCCATCCAGTCCAACCCCTGCCACGCAGGAAATCACGATCACAGCATCCCTGACAGATGCCCATAAAGAATGGGATATTCCTTAGCTGATCCTACTCTAGTCCTGTATGCCTGTCTACAACAGGCAGCTGCCTCTAGAATCCTTTACTGAGTTTGTGTGTGAACAGCAGAACAGAAAGAATGGAGGAAAGTGAATTAGAGGCTTACTGCACTCCAAACCTTTCTCTTTTTTTACAAGGTAAAATGGTAGTGCAGCTGGAAGGTTCCCTCTTCCGTGCTGCTTTACTGCACGACATCATTGTTCTGCCATTCTAGTCCTGTGGGAGACCAAGGTAAAACTGTGTCTGTTTGCTAACCAGAAAAAACTTTAGCAAAAGATATGGCTTTACCTTGGTCTCCCATGGGATCAGAATGGCAGAACACCAGAAGAATGACTACATCATGCGGTAATGCAGCACGGAAAGCAAAACCTTCCGGCTGCCTTGCCACTTTACTTCGGAGTGCAGTAAGCATCTCGGTCTCTCTCACCAACTATTCCCAGCATGATAAAACAAGCATAAATCTATGAGTCTGGACACCAAAATGGAAATCATAAGAAAAAGTGGAGTCTGGTAAAAGAAAAAGTCACGCCTAGATGCACTTTGGAAAAAGTTTTCAAGCAGTCTGTAGAAAGTTAAAATAACAATAATAATTATTATTATTATTATTTACTTATGCACGGTTTATCTGACTTAGTTGTTTAATTTCACATATGAATACTGTTAGTTTTGAATAAAAACATATTGAACTGCTCTGTTGTGTGTGGCATAGGAACCTATCCCTATTCTTTCCATCTTAGTTCAACTCCTGGTACCAAATTTTATGTTAAAGAGGTAATGTCCAGGACCATATCTATGGAAGTATACCTATATGCATGTGAGTTTGCTGGCAATAACACAGATATCAAAGACAGGGGAAGCTTGTTGGTTGGCTAGCATCTTCTTAAGCAACAGAAACATTCCATGTTGACTAGGGCCCCATTCACACTTCACAATTATAACACCATTATTCCACTTTGACTGCCATGGTTCCATCCCATGGAATCCTGAGGTTTGTAGTCTGGTCAGATGCACCAGAGGAACTCTCTGGCTCAGAATTGCTAATGCCCCTCCCTCAACTGCCAAGCCCAGGTAGTTAAAACTGAGGAATAGCTCTATCATTCTGTATTGTGAATGAGCCCCAAATCACCTTTAGATTGAAATACAGGCCAAAACTCAAGAAACGTATTTCCTGATAGTTCTAATCTAGGGCCCATGTTGTCACTGGCACTTATACTTAATCCTGTCCATGTGGACTTTTGTTCAGTATCGTTTCCCAATAAACATCCCCTATATAGGACAATGTTTTTTATAGGACTTGCTAAAATTGTTTCTCTTCATCACACAGATGTCTACTACTAGAGACAATCTCCAGCTTCCCAGATCCTGGAAGCATGTCAGCAAACAAAATCAGAAACTTCTCAGTTTCATCAGACCCAGCGCAGGCAACTGAGTATTTTACATGGGCCTCTGAGATAAATTAATGTATGGAAAGAGGGTTAAAATCCTGTTCATTTTTCAAAATTGCTAATTTAAAATATTTGCTGGTGTTTTGGTCCTCGAGCAAAAAACTTTGGTGTTAGTGGGATTTTATTTATTGTCACATTGCCATCCCGCCTTTCCTCCAAGGCACTGCTGGTTCTTCTAATCCCTCCTTTATCCTTATAACAACCATGTGAATAGTAACTGATCAAAGATCAGCTTAATGTCAAATTACGGACACCATAATTCTATACATGTTAATTCAGAAGGATGCTCCACTCACTGAAGCTTTGTTGTTGTTGTTTCTGACTTATGATGACCTTAAAACAAATCTATCATAGGGTTTTCCAGGCAAGATTTGTTCAGAGGGAGTTTACTCTGGGCTTCCTTTCTCTGATGCTGAGAGAGTATGACTTGCCCAAGGTCACCTAGGAAGTTTCCATGGCTAATCAGGGATTCAAACTCTGATCTCCCAGAGTCCTAGTCTAACACCCCAACCACTATGCCATGCTGGAAGTTCCACTGAAGCTTGCTCCCTGACAAATGTGTTTAGGGTTGCAGCTTGAAAGCATGAGAGCTACCTTAAACTGAGTCAGACCATTACACTGCATAGACCAGCACTGTCAGTGTTGGCTGGCAGTAGGTCTTCAGAGTTTCAAGAGTGTGTTTTTTGCCCCTCCCTTGAGACGCTGGGGATAGACCATGGGGTCTCCTGCATGCAAAGCAATGTTCTACCACAGAACAAAGATTCCATAAGAAGTCCCATAGGAGTTAAGCTTGGTGAGACTCATCCATACGCGAAATCTCATTCAGGCCAACATTTTATTGACACTTAACCTAGTAGTAAGCCTTGTTTAATATAATGGGAACTGCTTATGAGTAAACATGCATAGTAAGTGAAAGCTCAAGGAACAAAATTAAAAACATTCAGCTTTAATCAGAAGATCCAAGTGAGAGAGAGTCTATAAAAATCAACTTAAATTCTACAAGAACTGATTAAAAACTAAAGATATAATCTTATGCACACATATGGAAGTGAGTCTTTTTTTGATTTCTATGGGACAGACTTCCAAATAAAGATGTACAGGATTTGGGTGAGTGGCATGTTTGAATTAAAAAAAAATTGCAATAGGCCATCAAAATACAGGAAAGTTGTAATGTTTCTCATGTAAAAACAAGGCAAGCTCTTGTGAATCAGACCAAAGATATAGTTCAGGATTCTGTTCCCACAGTGGCCAATTGGATGCCATTGAGAAATCTGCCAGCACCCTTCTGCTCATGTTCCCAGAAACTAGTACATAGAAGCATACTGTCTCTAGTACTGGAGGGAACATATATCATCATTACTAAAACACAAGGAATAGATATCACCTCCAGGAATGTATCTGATGTGAAGCCATCCAAAGTGGCAGTTGTCATTACATTTTGTGGTCATGAATCCCAAAATTTCACTAGGTACCTATGTGAAAAAGTATTTCCTTTTACTTGTCCTGAATGTAAAGTGTGCCAAAGTTTAGTGTGTGAAAAGGAGAGTTAAATGCAAACTCATTCTGTATCAGTGTTATTGTCAGTACACAGTATCTTGGATGTGGTGTGGTTTGATGACACTACACACACACTCACACACCAGACTAATTAAAGTGACTATGCTTAATGTGTGAATGTAGGATTCTTTCACGCTTTGGTCCCATCTACACGATTTAAATAATACATACGGCGTGCGAAAGTTCGCACTTCCGTACAAACGGCCGTTCGGATGCACACGAATGCAAAAGAGGGGGGGCGGTTTTCCACCCTGAAATACGCACATGCGGCATTCGGGAAGGAAAGCGGATCACGAAGAGAAATCCGTACGCCGTTTGGATGGCTGACAGGTCTGTACGGTCCGTTCGCACACATATGAACAGGCAGGGTAATCTGATTGGCTGGCTGAGTAGAGGGGGCAGGGCTAGCACGGAGGGGAATTGGGAGCGGCCGCCATGTTGGTTTCCTGGCTAGCGAGCGTCTGGTAAGTCCGTGAATTTATATGTTTATTTATTTTTATTTTATATTGTAAATACGGAAAACCGAATGTCCGCAAACCAGGAACCTTTAAAAAAAAAAAAAAGCAGTGGGAGATTTAAAACTGCCGCTTGGCTTGCTCGCTCCAGCCAGCTTTGGGAAGAGGGAGTCATACGGAGTTTAGGGGGGTTAAAAATCGTATAGCTGGTTCGTATGCATACGAACGACAGGCTGTTCATATTTTTTGCCCCCAATACGGAATTTTTTATGATCGTATAGCCGCACCCTTTGATTCCACTTTAACTGCAATGGCTACATCTTAAGCAATCCTGGAATTTGTAGTTTGGTGAGGCACTAGAGGAGCTCCTTGGCAGGGAATTCTAAAAACCTTATGAACTATAGATCCCAGAATTCCACATGGGGGAGCCATGGTAGTAGTTAAAATGGTATTAAACTGTTTTCTGGGACCTTGACCTTGCCTGTGATCTGGAGGGTTGCACAATTCCCACCCCTGCTTTCACTAGACAAGCAAAGGCGTTGAACCCGTGGTCTTTTGCAGACACTCTGGTGTATGGCAGCTCATGATGTTTTTATTACACAGCTAGCTTTTGGTGTTCACTGTTAGGTTAAAACAATGTCACAGACATTTCTATTTTTTTTTATCACATATCTGTTTCTTATAAAAAATTAATTGGTTATTATGTAACATATTTTAAAAATTTGTTTACCTGACTATTCATTAGGAGGAACTTTTTGACAGTAAGAGTTGTTTGGCAGTGGAACACACTCCCTTGGAGCGTGGTGGGGTCTCCTTCCTTGGAGGTCTTTAAACAGAGGCTGGATGGCCATCTGTCGGGGATGCTTTGATCGTGATTTCCTGCATGGCAGGGGGTTGGACTGGATGGCCCTCATGGTCTCTTCCAAATCTGCAATTCTATGATCCTATGATTCTATGATTCAGGCTGAGCCTCAAATTGTCAATATAGTATATCGCCTTCTGAGGAACTTCACTGTTCTGAAGTTGGGTTCTGAACAGTCTGAAAAAATGTACTGTCTTTCATGTGTGTGTGTGGGTGCTGCTAATTAATTTTTTACAACATGAAACAACAAAATATGCTGATAGTGTCATATAGTTCTCCAGAATGGAAACATTGTTTGGCAGAGAAAAATCTTACATGGCTATATCACTTAAGGGTGGGGGGACATTTTAAAAATATACAACAGACACAAAAGCCATTGGCTGTCAAGTGCATTTTTTCTTTTATCAAAAGCTTGACTGCTTATGAACGTAAGAAGGAGCATGTAAAGGCCTCTCTAGTTCAATATACCACCATGAATACACTTGACCTTGCCTGATTTTGGAAGCTAATCGGGGTGAGGCTGGGTTAGTAATTGGACCAGGATTCCCAGGTGGGGCTAGGCAAGGCTCCTGCCTGAAAACCTAGAGCACCATTGCTACCAATCAGAGGCACAATCCTCGCCTTAGATGAACTAATGGCTTGACTCAGCATAAGACAGCTTCCTAAGTTTGTGTGTTTGCACAATTGCCAATCAGATGCCTATGGGAAGCCCACAAACAATGTCAGAGAAGCAGCATGGCATAGTGGTTTGTGCTTCCAAGCAACTGGTAAAGAGGGGCATAATCCCTTTAGTTATAATACCACTGAGTTATAAATTTGGAAGTACTATTGGTGTTTCTATTTGTTCACAAGTTGACTTTGGCTTATGGTGATACTGTGAATGATAATGAGTTGATTAGTCAACTGTCCTGCTCAGGTCTTGCAGATTCCGGGCCGTGGCTTCCCTAGTTGTAGTCTTACTCTTTTCCTTCTGCTTTCCACTCTGCTGAGCTTTATAATCTTTTCCGATGAGTCATGTCATCTCATGATACACCTATAAGTAAGACAGCCTAAGTTTAGTCACCCTGGCCTCTAGTGAGAGTCCAGGCTTGTTTTGCTCTAGAGTCCATTCTACTGTACTTTATGACCAGTCAATCCATTCAAATGGATTCTAGGGTTTTTTTTTTATTGTATTCCTATGAGAAAAGCTGTTAAATCAAGTAGGTGCCCAAGACTGTCCCATACAAGAAAGGGCAAAGCTGTAACCAAAACGTTCCAGCAAAAGTTGCTAAAGATTAAAACAGAAATACTGCAGTGGAAGATTGTGCTTTAGCCACCAGAATAACCATGGACACCATGAATAACCATGGAGTTGAGTGTGTGTGGATATATAAAATATTTTGCCTGTGCAAGCTGACACAGCAGGGATTCTGATGTTTCTACATTTGACCATACATGATGGTTCCTGTATAACAGGCAAAGACATAAATTCAACTATTAACCTAAGCCCAGTCTGTGAGTCTTGAAAAATATCTGAAAACAAAACCTCTGGAAGATAAATTATACAGGAAAATATAAAGACATAACCTTTATATCCACATGACCTATCAGACTTAGCAAACAACTCTCTGCAGCAGAGCAAACAACGGATGTCTTACTCCATGTTTTTATGTGTATGTTATGATATTGCTCTGAAGGAGAAGCATCATAGGATCTTTGTACCTGATTTCTTAGCAATGGGGAAAGATTTGCAATGGAGAGAAGAGATGCAAGGCAAAATAATTAACAGGAGGCAAACAGAAGGCAGTACAAGGAGAGCAAAGGCCCAAACCTTTGAGGCAGCAAATGTGGTTCGGATGCAGGTGGTCCACAGTTAATTGGTGGTCTTGCCAGTTAAAAGTATAGGATAGAGGTTAATGGTTAATACTGAAGTGGATGACTGGCACTGCAGCTGCCGGCATTCCTGACTATTGGCCATGTTGGCTGGGACTGATTGAAATCCAAAACATCTGGAGGTCACCGAGTGGGCAAGGCTGAGCTGGCCTAGATCTAATGCAGTACAAGAGAGCTTCAGATGTTGTTCTGTGTGTGCTGGGGCATGTGTGTATCCACTTAGGCCAGGATCCAACTCGGTCTTTGTGAGCAACCCATCAGCAGGGCTTGGAGGAAGCTATCCTCTCCCTCTCTGTCCTCCAAAGCCCCTTGAAACTCCACTCTGAAGGGTTTCCTAGCCCACCAGAGCAGATACTGAAGTACATATGTGGGTGGAGATTCCACCTACTCAGAGATTTGCTGATGTACTACATTAGGTGAACAAATTATCCGAGTGACCAAAGGTCAGGTTTTTTTATCTGCTCGTGCACCCTTAGAAAAGAAAATTAAATAAAGCTTGAATGCAGAGGTGGGCAACTGTGGCCCTTCAGATGTTTTTTTTTTTCCTCTTGCAACTCCCACTACTCCTAGCTAGCATAGCCAATGGGGAGAGATTACGGTGGTTGCAGTCCAAAAAGCATCTGGATGGCCACAGTTGCTCATCCCTTATAAAATTTAGGAAGTTGTTTTGCTAAGTATTCTGCCTTCATCCATGACCATGAGCAGATACTTATTTCCAGCTGATGTTCTCAGACATTATATTCTGATGTCTTCATTGCTCTTGCCCCTCCCACCACCCACCCACTCCCCGCCACAGTCAGAAACATTTCATTAATGGGTAAAAGTAGTTAGCTGTGATTAAAAACTGTAAAAGTGTTTGGGGGAACTTAACACTTCAAAGTGATTCAGCATCCTTTGAAAGTACCCTGGTTGTTTAGCATTCCACTCAAAGTGAGATTCAGATATGAAACAAAAACCCAAATTTAGCTATTAGGAAATACAGGAGTTCTTCTTCCTGCTGTGCCTCTTTCCCTAATTGTGTCAAAATGTCGAAGCAGAACCCAGTACTATTTTTGTATTTTAGCTCAGAGAACTGAGAGAATTTTTAATGTGCTGTTCTCAGCTTATTACACTTCCAGATCCTAGCAGCAAACTGTATTTATAACATTCTTCTGGTATTTAAGAGTCCATGTGGCAGTCTTGCAGAGAGATGCCTTATCCCAGATGTGCCTACTCAGGGCTTTAAGGTCCTAGTCCCAACTGAGTAAACCAGATCAATGACATTTATACAACTTACCATTGACCAATTGATTCAGTGGGCCTACTCTAGTTGAGACGAGCAACTGGATTTAGGACAGCGATTAAGACTTGGCCAGTGGCAATATCATCCCCCCCCCTTTTTTTTGGAAGAACTGGGATTAGGTTTTACCAAGTGCCAGGACTTTCTATTTGTGGTTTGAAATTCTCTGTCCCAAGAAGTTGGTTTAGGTTCCTCTTTGGTTTCTTTTAAGACACACCCTCAACAGTATATTCACTTTGTGCGATTCTCACTGGAAAGAACATGGATCCTCCCTTGCTCATTCATTTTATAATGGTGGCGGTTGGTTTATTACCCACTACACAAATGCTATTCAAAGTGGTGGTCCCTAGACCAGTACAGTTCCCTAGCAAGTTTTCTATTTATTTATTTTATTTATGTATTTATTGTATTTATAGCCCACTCTTCAGCCACAAAGGCTATCAGAGCTGCTTACAAATGGTTAATTTAACAATTCCTTGCCCTCAGGCTTACAATCTAAATAAGACATGACACATAAGGAAAAGGGAATGTCAGTGGGGGTAGGGAGAGGAAGAAACAATTACAGGTCAACCCATCTCTGTAGGGGATACATTCCAGGACTTCCCATGGATATGTGAAACCGCAGGTAATAGGGAACAGTCTATTTTTGCACTCAGAGCAAAAAAACAGAGTGTTTGCTACCCCACCAACCACCACCTGCTCACCTGCTGCTGCATGGAGGGAAGAGTAACTGAAGTTCTTCTGCTTTGTCACCCAGAAGAAGAGGGCATCTTCTCCCCTGCCCTACCTGGTGATAGAACTCTGCTTGCTGTGTTTTGTTGCCAGGAGAAGACTGGGTAGTGGGGCAGATTCTCCCTGGCAAGAAAGCACTTCCTATGCTTTATCACCCAGGAACAGGCTGGGTAGTGGGGCAACTTCTCCTTGGCGAGGAAGTCCCTTCTGTGCTTTATTGCCCGGGAGAAGGCCAGCAGCTTCTCCCTGGCGATGAAGCAATGGTGGTGAGGATGATTCTTCCTGCTTCCACACACCCCCCTCAAATAAAGTGGATAACTGAAACTGCAGATATGGGATATGGTACTCAACCTATATAGTCAAAAGGTATAAATTTAATTGCTGGTTCTCTTCATCTGATAGCCTGAGAAGCTGTGTACTACACCATCTTAACAGCCATTGTTTCTAAACTGAGTGTTGAAATAAGCTAGCTTTTCTTTTTCCAGTGTTCTTAATATCACCGGATGAACATTTTTACTCAAAAGGCTTATAACAGATTTTCCAGTTTAGATATATGACATAACTCCCTTTTAAAATAGAATCATCATTGTCTGCATTAGATAACAAAAGTATATATTGGTATTATTTTTTATTAGTGCATAGAAATACTTAAAGCAAAAGAACAGAAAAAGAAAAAGTGTGAGAAAGGGAAAGTAAGCCACTGCAGAGTGCTCAAAAATTAACACCACAGGAATCATGCCACAAAAGGTCAAGCAATCAAATATCTCCCATCCATGAAAATTGAACTCTAATCATGTGATGGAAACTTGAGGCAGATTTGGCAAAATTCCATTACTTTACATAAAACTGAAATTTAACGAGTCATAAGTGTACAATGAATCATCTGGTGGATGTTACTATGGCTGAAATTCTGTACATACTGGCATAGGAGGGCATACCTCACTGCACAATCTTCTCTATACGTCAGAGTTGGGAATCGTGCAGTGTTCCAGATGTTGTTGGACTGCAAGTCCCATCAGCCCTAGACAGCATAGCCAATGGTGAGGAATGCTGGGAATTGCAGCCAAACAATGTCTAGAGAGCTGCATGATTCCCACACCTGGTATATATGTTTGAAAAGGAAGTTGCAGCTTTTTTCTTTCTCCCCTAGCTGTTCCCAGCCTGGTGCCCTTCAGATATATTTGGAATACAATATCCATGGAGAAACTGGAAGTTGCAGTCCAAGGCATGCACAGGCCAGTAGTTTATTAGGTGTTGAGGGGCTACAGCAAGTTTGAAAACTTTGTTACACCAAAGGAGGACAACTGGTAAACTCTATTTCAAAAGCATATACATGCAAAATGGTGGTATCGTTATTTTATGGGATTGAAATAGAGAACTTTGTCAATTCGACTGATTCACAGATTATACAAAATAATTTTTTAAAGAAGTAATTAACCTTACCATCTGGAATACCTACCCTAGGAGCTGAAAACAGGTTTACTCCCCATTATGGCAACAGCTCATCTGTCTAATGCTACACTTGTGGCTCAGAATGAGTGAACGGGAGGATGGCTGTCTCTCCAAAATTTCTTGGCTTGAACAATTAAGTAGGTGTTGGGTGGGCATTTCAAGGATGTCTGAATACGGGCTGTCTCCTACTAAATTGAGCAACCTGAATCCAGGAAAAAAATTAAGGAACACTCCTACCCAACCATTCTCTGAACATGCCAGCCACAGATGCAGGCAAAACGTCAGAAATAAACTCTTCCAGAACACGGCCTCACACCCAGAAAAAAACCATGGAAAACCTATGGTTGCCAGCTGTGAAAGCCTTTGACTTCACACAGATCAGGTGTTCACTTGCAACAAATGGACTGATAACAGCCTAGCTCAGTTTAATCGTGTTTTTTTTTTCATTCTATTCTAGTTATTGGAGATCCTTCCAGACATAAAGAGTTTATTGAATTGTGGTCCAGAGCCTGTCATCAGCACTCTTGCCTGGCAGATATCGAAGAACAAATATGGCACACAGGGGCCTGTTGTGGGGAGGGGAAAGCTGGTCATACTGAGAACCACAATCCTTTTTTGTTGCTCATCATACAACTCCAGCAAAGAGATATATTTTTCTCTTACTGGTCAATGCATCTTGTTGCAAATCACTGAGCAGAATACCTAGAGAATATTGCCATTTAAAAGTTGTACAACCAGTAGTCTAGAAAGATATTTCCTTTTCTTAAAAAAAACAGAGAAGAAAGAACTAAAAGTATAAGTAGATTTTCCTTGGGTTTTTTTCTGGGCTATGAGGCTGTGTTCTGGAAGAGTTTCTTTCTGATGTTTTGTCTGCATCTGTGGCTGGCATCTTCAGAGAATGGTTGGGTAGGAGTGTGGGGGGGTTATATACTGTGAGCTCCTGTTGGTGAGGATATGTAAATTTGTCTATTTGAACAGAAACTAGCCATTTGAATGCACAAATTTACATATCCTCTCCAACAGGGGCTCACAGTATCTCTCTGAAGATGTCAGCCACAGATGCAGGCGAAACATCAGAAAGAAACTCTTTCAGAACACAGCCTCACAGCTCAGGAAAAAAAAAAAACGGAAAATGTATGGATGCCGGCCATGAAAGCCTTCGACTTCAAAAAGTATAAGTAGTTAAACATAATTACTTAAGAATAAAACTATTTACAATTAATTTTATTTAACAAAACCATTCATTAGTTTAGAACATTGCAAATAGCCCAGTATTTGCAGCATTTATCTACAAGTCAATCACTTGATCAGAGCTAGGATCACAAATAGCTTTATCATAAAAATGCAACATTAATTTGACAGCACTGACAGGAAAAGATGAACAGATAAAGAAATGTCACACTTGTTGCTGAGGATTTTTGCTGTCTGTGCATTGCTCCTCAATCTGACATGCCTTTTTCAGTAGCAATTTTTCAATTCTACTCCTGTTTTGTACACTGATAAAACTACTTCATTGACACTGCTTAAAGTGTCATTAGAAAATATTTTATAATGCAAAAATCATCATCATCACCACCTTTTTACACACCTTTTTACGAACTACAGAAACTGAAGCTTGGGTTTTGTTTTTCATTCCCTGCCTTTCGTTTTCTGAATTTAAGAGAAATACTTTAGAAGTTAACTGACATAAAACAAAATAAGATATCCATTTTAATGACTGTTAGGGAAAAAAGCTCATACACACAGAATCTTGCATTTAACTATTTTGACTCCTTTATATATTTTCAGCCTAGTTCAAATGAATCTTGGATGCTCTGTGCCAATATTACTCTCTCTTCAAGATGCCTCCAGCTATACCTGATCCACAGGCCTCTTTCCTTACTCCTTATTAATATAAATTAACTTCCAAAGAAGGTTCTGGAATCCTCACTATAGCCCATAGCTCTATTAACTCTTGAATGCTTCATGTCAGCTAAATGTTGATTCTCAAATACTTGAGCTGTAAATTGTTTGCCCAGTGTTGCTGTTCTTGTAAAGTTTCATTCAGCTGTCAAGCACCAGGACTGAAAAGCAGGGGGTGTTACTAGAGTTTAGCATAGGACCATAACATCTAGCCTGAACTGCAGATAAGAAAATGAACAGTGGCATCCATTTTCTAGATTTTAGGTTGTGTGAATCTGCTCTCTCAGCCATTCACCTGAGGGCACAAGTGGGGAAGCTTTGCCTCTACCCCTCTTTTTGACTAGAACTCCTACAATCCCTTACCACTGGCCAAATTGTCTGTGGCTTCTAGGAATTGAAATCCAAAACATTTGGCGGTCCAAATATTGAACAAGCCCTCAGGATGTGCTATTCCAATTCTTTTCAACAGCTCAGTGATGCTGACTTAGCTGCCACTTCTGGAAAGCGGGCATGACCTAACCAGTGCTCGTGCACTGGTTAGAGAGCAGCAAGGCACTTTTGTGGTGCGCATTAAGACCCATGCAGCAATGATGTATGTAAGGAAAACCACTATACAGTGTTAAACTGGTCAACCAGAGACTTCCTATATTATTTTTTCACTTTGCTGTTAGAAATACACTGTAACAAATACAGTCCTTCCTCCACATTTGTGGCCTCCACACTTGTGGTTCCGCATATTCGCAGTTTGCCGCGAGGGGAGGCCCGGGAAAGTGGCCATGGTCGCTCCCCGTGGTCACTTCGGGAGGGAGGCAGGAGGCAAAGGAAAGCGACTACGAGGCCTCCGGAGGCCCCATGGTCGCTTTGGGAGGGCGGTGGAGGGCTGTCATTATTTGCAGAATTTTCACATTCGCGGGGGTCTGTGGAACCTAACCCCCGCAAATGTGAAGGGAAGACTGTAATGCTGATTCAAAACAGGTATGGTCCAGCTCAACATTGGAAGGATTTGATCCTATTTTTTAGTTAAATAAAAACTTTCTCACTTGCAGTTCTAAAGAGTGTTTTGCTAACTACAGTAATTAAATTTCCAATGTAATGATCAAGGCAACAGGTGGCAGAACTATATTTAAATTCATACATTTCTGAACATAATCATTAAGCAGTTATAAACATTAAGAACCTCATAAATCAACATTATACAGCACATTGCTACACATAATTTATTAAGGATAAAGTAGAAATCAACCTATTGCAGGAGAAAAAAAATTAAAATCTTCTTTGCCATGTTATGAGTTCTGAAGCAGCATTTTCAGCTTTAAAGAGAAAAGGGGGAGGGAGCTATAAATTATTTATAGTCTAAGAAATCTTTGAGGCATCTTGTGAAGTTTCTATGCTTCACTTGACAATATATTCCAACACAACCCTGCATGACTGCTTAAGTCTTCAATAATGCACAATTAACTGTGAAGTAGATTTATGTAGTAGGTCTATGCAGTGGTGATTAAAGTGCAAAATGTTTGGCATGAAGTCCTAGTGAGGACTGTATCTTGCTTCCATGGACACTGAGGGGTTGAGGCTGGGTCTTCCATTGATGGCAACAGTATTTGATGGAGGAGCAACCTGAAAGACCAAAAAAGATATTGAGGTTCATAGAAGAAAAGCAACCCCTATCTTAACACAAAACTTCTCATCAGCAGTTTAGACATACAACTGCTTCGCAAGCTGCAACTGTTCTACATTTACTGAAAATCATAAATGCTACCTATCTGTCACAACCACATTAATGTAAGATATATACCAGCGGTTCTTAATCTGTGGTCCAGGAAGCCCCAAGGGGCTCTGATGTCCTCCCAGGAGGTCCACAAAGATTTGAAGGCTGCTTAGCCCACCTCCTCCCTGCAGTGGAGCGGCCACATGACAGGAGCCAAGACAAGGATGGATGGATGGGCCTGTACATTGCCATTCAATCTGCTCTAGCCAAAAACTTGCAGGAAGAAACAGGAGAAGTCTTCCCTCCCCCCGCCCCCAGTGCCTCTGAGGGAGGATTTAATGGATGGTGTAACTGTATTATTATTATTAGTCTTGGGGATCCATGGCAACAAAGATATTTAAAGGGGGTTCCTGTTAAATAAAAGGTCAAGAACCACTGATATATACCTTTGTTTTATACAGGGAGCAAATATAATGTTACGTGTAGGGCTAGGAATAGGGAATCCTGGAATGAAATACCAACTCAGACATGAAGCTTGGTGGGTGACCCTGGACTAGACATGTTCTCAGCCAAACTTGTTTGTAGCAAGGATAAACACTGGAGAGGGAAGAGGCATGCATTTCTGAGCCATACTGGCTGGCAGTGGAGGGTGGGGTCCTTAGAGACCAAGCCCAAAACAATAACTCCCAAATTTGGGGCAAAAGGTTAATTGGACCGTGCCCCTTGACCCATCATTCTGAATTTATCTCTCTTCTTCCTAAGCCACTGTTTTGCCCCTAGCTCATGCTGGTGGACCTCACAGTCTTCTGGGGGAGAGGGACCAAAACAGAGTCTGCAAACCTGAAATTTGCCCATGTCTGTTGTACATAATACAACAGGCCTATACATTAAGTATACAGTTCATTTTTAAACAATAAGTAATGCCTTAAGATGTGATCCCAAGGAAAACTAACAGGATGAGTTTAGTCATATGATGGAAATATTCTGGAAAGAGAAATAGTTTCAACCTCATTTGACCTATTTGGTTAGCAATTACTGCAGGCTTTATTCAGCAGGAATAAAACTACAGCACAAAAGGCCACAGAGTTTGGCTCTGGACCATAACAAGTTATTAAAGGGGAGGAGAAATGCTTGGCTGACTGTGGTAGCAATTTTTGCCTTGTTTCTTGAATGCTTGGTGGGTGCTTAGAGCACCTGACAGACCTTTTACCTACTTTAATAGCACAAAGTGTTAGCCCAACATCGCCATTTAAATGGGAGTTAAATGTCCTTTTACTTACTTTTCACACAGAAATAAATGGGTAAACTTGTGGCTTGCTGATATTCGTGTTTAATTTCTTTCCCATGTAATATGCCTTGGTTTAAAAGTTAAAGCCATAGATGCAGTCTGACATCATTGTCACAAGAGGTTTAAAAATAAATTTGATACTTCACTTTCCTTAGGCCAGCTTCACTGCCTCATATTGTTAGTTTTTTTAAAAAAAAATGCAGTCACATCACCAGGCTCTCCCTCCCTCTGCTCTTAAATATTTTTAAAATATTGAATAGAACTGAGGAAACCCTGAAACAACTTCTACACAAAACAAAATGGACCTAGCCATGACAATACCACCTGCACTACTTTGGTACAAGAGCTGAGCTCAAACATGGGGTTCCTAAGTGACACACTGCTTGTATAACAACCTGTTGCATGGCTGATGTTAATCTCTCTTAGTTCATACAAGAATATTATGACAGAGACAGGAAAAGACTGCAAGCTCCAGATTACTTCATGAATGGCGGCTGCCTTTGAGAGCAAGGTCCACAAAGCCAAAGCACTATAGGAGGGGTGACATGGACAATCACCTGTGCCACAGGAAAGACTAGTGCCCAAGCCACCCGTCCCATATTGCCTTGGCTCCATGGGCTCCCTCTCAGAAGCCAAGCACTGGATAAATAAGTGGCTTGGAGCTGCAACCTTTTTCTTTCTTTGCTTACTTCTGCCCCCACTCTCTTCTTGCCACTGCTATTACCTTTCACCTCCAACATATCTCTACCTAACTCTGTGGATGTACAAGTTCTTGGTCTTAGTCCATTTTTCACTTTTCTTATTTTGAACAAGTACCTTCATTTTACATGATGCCATTTCCTCACTAGTGCATTCTCCAACTCCTTACATTGCTTCTATAGTTTTGGACACCAGAAGGAACCATGGAAGTAATCTTCCAGCTGACATTTGGAAACTCACCTCTAGGCTTGAGGATATAGACTCAGCACTCTGCCTGCAGTAGCCAAGATGCACTGCCACAATTCCCCCACCTTACTCACCAGTTAGTTATTATGAGAGTACTGATCTAACACGGTCTATAAAACGGAAGACAGGACTGGGAAAGAGACCTGGAACTAACTCATCCAGCAGGGAGGACTGACATGGCGAAGAGTTAGGGAAGCTGGAAATGCAGTGTGAGGCCAGGCTGGTTCTTAAAAGGTCTTACATGAAGAAGTAAGTCTGGGGGAGGAGAGGAAATGAGGAACAAATAACTTTGGTAAAAAGATGAGGAGGAAGCATGGAGACTTGAATAAGAGGAAAAGAAGGTTGACAGGTGAACTGTTGCATATCACAAAAAGAGAGGACATATATCCACTTCCAGTCTGAATGCAAGGCAGTGGTGCTGACATTAATGCCCTAAACAGCTTGAGATCTCAATACACAAGGAATATTGAGTGTTTACCTCAAGGAGTGTCTCTGCAGGAGGGAGCCTCATCTGTGTCCCACCAGTAGGGGCCATATGAGACAGGAAGATATGGGAGAGAGCCTTCTCGGTTGTGACCCCTTGATTTGTACCCGTGGAGGCCGAAACATGGTTTTGTATTAAAGCCTTTGGGGACTCATTTATTTCAAAGTGTACATACACATAGTTTTAAACACTTGTAGACTTTAAAGTTGTTTTAACTGGGGTGTTTTTTGTTCCTTATGGTCTTATTTTGGTTAAATTATTTATGGTTTTAATCTGTTTAAATTACTTATTTGTATAATTTACACTACCCTGGGACCCCATGATAAAAGCAGGGCACATAAAAATACAGAGAGAGAGAGAGAGAGAGAGAGAGAGAGAGAGAGAGAGATTTTGTGCTGGATAGTTTTGAAAATACCCATCTTCTTACCTTTACCACATTCCTACTACAGATGTTTCTGAACTGGACAATACTGAGAGATAAAACGCAAAACAGGATACCCTACTCCATCATCTCTATCTATGGCTGCTGCCTGTTCCCTATCGATGAAAACCCTTTTGAAAACTGAGACAAGGCAGCTGGACATCCACATGGAATGTTCAAACACTGTAGGCAACGTAAGAGAAATAAATTCCCTAAGAACTTGATCTCTAGGACTTCATACCAGCTATTAACAGATGCCCTAACTCTATACATTGAATGCTAAATATATGCTTCAAATGTACAGTACACTATGCATGCTCCTTCCTTCAACCAATCCAAGGTCAGCACGAACAGCTTGCGCTCAGTTCATAAATCTATTGGCACTCTTCAAAATTCACAGTCCCACAAGACTCTCTCATCATAACTGATGCCAATGCTGACAGCTATGGTGATTTTGAAATAAGCTCTGTAAATCCATTGTTATTGATTTAATGATGAGGTGGGGGAACCATCCTCACCCTTCTCAATTTGGCAGCAGCTTCTCCAGAGCGGATTGCAGCCAGCAAGCTCTGGTGGATCTGTTCTGGGTCAGGGCGCTGGAGAGTCACAGCAGTGCCTTTCTCACAGGCAGCAGTTGTTGGGTGGCCGGGCAAAGAGGGAACTTGCCTGCTATGTTCGTGGCTTGCACAATTGTTTTTCTGTTGGATGAAAAAAACAAAACAAAATAGAAAAGGTTACCCAAGTGAGGTCACAGTGGCTTTCTTAGTCCCACACCATCATCCCATTCACATTTATTAGTTAGTGGATAACCAGAAAAACATCTTTTTTTTCCATAAGAAGTTACCGTTACAGTTCCAATGCTTCCAAAAACAGTTACTATTCTAGTTGACATTTTGCTTCACTTCTGTGTTTCTCAGAAGCAACTAAAACACAAAATCTGTGTTTCTCAGAAGCAACTAAAATAAATTACAAGAAATGTATATATTTTTTTTGGGGGGGGGGGGAACCTGGATGCTAAAAACTGCTATCTTGGGCTACTAATCACACTCTCCACCCCATTCACTTGATTGTCAACTCAATACTCAGAATATGAGGCAGCAGCATGAGTTGTAGAACAACCTGTATTCTACAACTGAACCATGTCATATTCCTTCTCCACCATTAAGAGAGGTCATGCCTGATAATTCTAAAGGTAACTAAAACGTTACACTCATGATGCCAAAGGAGTGCATGTATCCCTTGCTAAGTTACAATTGTGATTTAATCTAATTACTATTGGGGAAAATTAATTACAAGTACCAAGCTCTGAGCAACTGTATATTTTATCAAAAGAGTATTCTGCCACCTTAATAACTAGCGTTATTTATTGTGGCATAAATTTTCAGGGACCCCAGCCTATTTTATCATATAGCAACAAATGTATTTTGTCTTTTGTCTTTGTTTGTTTTTGCTGCATAGAAGTTAACTTCTCTCTGGAAGGTGCATATTCGTATTTTATTTTTGCAAGTAATCTGAGATGTATTAACTTACTCAAAAATATCATTAAGAAATGTCAGCAACAGGGTGAGTCCCACATTTAAAAATAAGTTTAAAAATATATAGTATTATAGGTTTTTACCTTGTCTGGCACGCTCTGTTGTGTCTGTCCTGTTGGACTTGGCAAAGGAGAAGGGTCTTTTATCTCAGTGTTGAACATGGATGAGGAACGATCAAGAGAGGTATGCTCTTTTAATGGCCTGGTTGAACTGGTGTAGGATTTACTGAATGACTGAGATCTCTTAACCGCTGACGATACAGCAAGGGCAAAAGGTGAGGGCTTGGAACTTGAATATGGTTGTGGCAAAACAAAAGTCCTCAGAGTTTTGAGATTCACTGGAGGAGGTTGGGAGGGTGGAGAATACAGAGGCTTAGGCATTTTGATAGCAGAAGTGGTGACTTCGTTTTTCCCTTCAATATTGCCGTTCTCAATCTTTTTCTCTACTGACTGAGAAGGAACACTAACCGGTCTAGGAAATGGAAAAGAATTTTGATCTGGTGATACCAACTTTTTCTCTGTGTCTATAGTCTTAGCTTCACTCTGAGTAGGGCTACTAAGAGAACTACTTCTTGCAATTGCAGATGTTACATAATGACTAGAAGCCCTCCTTTGCATCTGCAAATAAAAACTGCTCGGCTTTGGTGGAGGACTTAAGATACTTGATTTTTCTTGTACTGCAGGAGGCGAACAACTTTTGCTTTTTGTGCTTAGCACCAAGGGAGTGATTAGATGCTCTGGATTAGGCCTGGAATATTCTGCTTCTATTTTCTTGCCTTTGGCATTAGAGAAAGCAAGTGTCATATTATCCACAATACTGTACGTTTTAGCCAGTGGGTCATTCCCTGGCAACCTAACTTCATCTCTAAGACCAGATCTTGTTTCATTTGGGCTTTTTATTGTATTTAGAATTTCTGTTTGTGTACCAGACTCTTGGGAATTTTCATTCTTAGGAGACACATGCAAACAGGATGCTTCTTGATTCTCTGGCTCCCAGTTCTTCACTATTTCCAGAGATTTTGGAGGCACTATTTTATAAGTAGTCATTCCAATCTTGGGTATGTAGTCTCTTGTAATCTCATTGGAAGGCTTAGGTTTGGGCTTTGAGTCTTGACGATAAAGAGGGTAACCCTTTGTGGGGGAACTAACTGGACTTTTGACAACTCTTTGTGGTGGAACAAAGCTATCATTCCCAAATGTATTACTTTGGTCGCCATTAGGACTTGTTCTGCTCTGAAATGCTTGGTGTTTCTGGTGGCTGAGCTCTGTCAAAGTTCCAACAGTCCCATGGGCCCTGTTCAGGAGCTCTGAGGACTCACTCTCCACAACTGATTTCTGGATACGAGTTGAACCTTTGTGGCTGACCAGCTTGTAACCTTGAGGATCCATATTGTCCTTTAATGCACTCTGGTCTAAATTATTATCAGATGGAGTTGCCTGAATTGCAACATCTTGAGTCTTTACTGTCTCCACACTAGAGCAATCCCAATTTTGATCATGCACTCCTAGAAGTGCTTGAGTATTGTGCTCCTGATCTAGAGAGGTTTCATCTTGATAGGTTTCGCAGTTTGACACTTCAAGTGTTTTACTTTCTCTCATTCCTACCACATCACATTTTCTTTCATCTGTCATTGCTGGAAGGGATGTTGCATCACAGTGACCTTTTTAAAAGGGCAAGCACAATTTTGAAAACAACATTAGGATCAAACAGTTGTGTGAACCATGAATAAATAAATAGTACTACACTATTCCATGGTAAATATCCACAGATAATACAGTCATTTGGTGCAGAGTTTTCACAGTCTAGACAAATGCACTTCTGGCAGATATAACCATGACTATTTTTAAAATATTCAGAATACACATACCATCTCATAACATGTTCCTTTAGAGAGGACAGCACAGTTATTGGCTTCCATAGTTTGTGGGCAGCCACACTGATAGAATCATTCATGGAAAATTCTCATACATGAGCAATCCTCACAGTAGGTTTGCAGTCATCAAAAATATTGGAAGGGTCATCCTAAAACTTTAAAGTTATATAGCATAAGTGACAAAAACACAATTCACTCTAAAGGAAGAGAAACTTACCAATTTTTGTAGTTGTCTGCAATGCTCCAAGCAGCTTCTCATTGTCAAATATAACATTTTCTCTGGGTATCTGATTATGTTCCTCTCTGCAAAACATAACCATTAACACTAAGCAGGCCACTATCAGTAAACTAGTGAGAGGAACAAGATTCTTCAGAATTACATGGGTAAAATACATAAGATAATGCCACAAAAACTGGAAGTGACGACCCTCAGGGCAAGGAATTTATACCAACAGCCCCAAAGAAACGAGAAAGCATCTTCTGGCAACTTAAAAGTTTAACAGATTGATTATGGCACAATATTTCATGGTTTACAGTGGTGGCAAGTACTGTGATGTCCTCCAAAGGTTGTTGGACTGCAACTTCCAGCACCCCTACTCAGCAGAGCTAAAGATAAGGAACGTTTGGAGTCACAGTCCAATGACATTTTGAGGCTACACATTCTCTGAGGTAGGGGTGATACGGGTCCTTCATCTCTGGGTTTCGTCAGTCACCGCCCAGGTGTAGCAGGAAGTTACATCAAGCCTCTTGATATTCAAATTTCTTTGTCTTTATCTCCTCCATCCTGGAGCCATGAGGCCAGTTCTAACTTCCTGCTTCGTCCAGCCGGTAGTAGGGAAATCTCCTCCGTCTATCCTGTGTCTTTTATTTGCTTTTTCTATCCCTTTTCCTCTCCTTCTTTACTGCTTTAGTGCAGAAACTCTCTGACTTTAATTCTCTCACTTTAAATTTCCTGCCTCTTTAAAAAAAAAAAGAACACCTTTCCTCTCGCGGCTTCTCAGGCTGCCTCTTTCTGCTTCCCCCCTCCCCTCTGCCTTCCTTGGCTCCCTGACTCCCGGCAGCCATGCAGACCCAGGAGGGATCGCAGACAGCGGGAAAGGACTCCGGAGTGGCCGGGGATGAGGCTACCAACCGCGGCCACTCCGAGATTGCGCAAGCACCGAGATAGGAGCCGCGGTTGCCATTGCTGCCGCTGGCGGTTCCCTGCGGGGGGTCCCACAAAGGGATGCGGCCCGTAGAGCCCACCAAGCCATCGTGGCTGGGAAGGTCTTGGAAGGGCAGGCGATGACAAAGCTGCAGAAGAGGCCAGCGCAACCAAAGAAGAAGCTGGCCTACGAGGACTCCTCTGGGGCCGCGATCGACCATCCGCCCCTATGGAGCTCCTGGCATGCTCCAGGACCCTGCTGCCATTCATGGATGGGGGCAGGAGGCCCCAGTAAGGTACAGGGGTCCCTCGGGGGGAGCGGGGACGACCTGGCCCTTCCCCCATGCATCGTGCCCTCCCTGCTCTTAGGGACTTCGGCCGTTTTGCCACCATGGAGGCCAAACGGGGTTCCAGAGGGAAACGGGGGGAGCGGGGACTCCCCCACCCCCAAGGAGGTTCCCTCATCCACCAGGACCCAGGCCCCCGCTACCACCGCTACAGGGGGGGGGGCTAGTGCCAGACCGGGACTCCCAAGCCTCAACCTTGCCCCCCCCCCCCATGTTAGGGAACCAGGTCCAAGCTCAGCCTTTCCAGCCACCACAGAGCCTGGACAATGGGGTGCAGGCCTCGCAAGCCCCGACCACTCAAGCCCCTTCCTCGCAGGCCTTGACCACTCAGGCCGCGATTCCACAGACCCTGGACCCTCAATATGTACTACCACAGGCCTTGCCTACCCAGGCCCCAGCCCAACAGGTCCAACAGGCCATGGTCCACCAAGCCTTGCCTCATCAGGCGCCAGTTCACCAGACCTTGCTCCTGCAGGCCCCAAGCGCAGGTAGCCAGGCCCCGGCCTACCAGGCCCCTGCCTACCAGGCCCCCATGTGCCACAATAATAGAAGCCATCAGGGTATCCCCCTGTTCCTTCATCCATCTAGCGGGGAAGAATCTGACATTGAATGGGTTGCTGCTCTGGTGGCCAAAACTAGGGAGAATGTGCCCACACAGCAGGGTTGTCACAAAAAACGCAAGGGTGCCATCACGGCAGCCCTACAACTCCTCTCTAAGGCACTACTTTCAGACGAGGATTCATCTGAAGAGCCTAGCACTAGTGCCTCGGCCTCAGGAATCCCCCCCAAGGACCAGACAAGCAGCGCGCAACCATGTCAAACTAAAGGATAGGGAAAGGCCAAGTCTTCAAACAGGGGCACCAAGACGGTCTCACCAAGAGCAGACACTCTAACTAAGAAGAGGAAGGACACCCCTTCCAACTACTCCTTTGAAGAGTCCCCAGCAGGCTCAGACGAGGAACGCACCCTTCTAGAAGCAGTCAGGGGTTCCGGATCACAAGACAACAGGAACCTCAATGACGAAGATGAAATCACCGATTCTGAGGTGGCGGACCAGGAGTACTCGGATCACCTATTCCAAGGAGAGTGGTATATCTCTCTCCTCACCAAGATGATGCCAACCCTGGAAATTTCATCCTCGGACTCGGAACAATCTTCCTCAACATCTTCCTCCAATGAGAAGGTAGCGGCAGTGATGTGCACCTCGCGTCTGAAGAAACCAGAGCTGCCTTTCCCAGAGGCGTTCTGGTCCCTGGTAACCGACGAATGGGAAAAACCTTCCATGGGAAGACTACAGTTGCCCAGAAATACTACAACACCAGCCAGCGTTTTCTAGATCTGCTGAAGCCTCCAGTGGTTGACAATCCGGTTGCCTCTCTTATCTCTAATTGTCTAGCTCCAAAAGAGGGAGAGGGCTCCCTCCGGGACCCAGACGAAAAAAAGAGCCGATGCGGCCATCAAGAAGGCCCATGATTCCACAGCATGCGGAGTCAGGACCACCTTGGCCACATCACTATTCTCCCGAGCTGCAATTGTTTGGCTTCAGGAACTCATGGAGATCCAGGAGCTTGACCTGAACATGCTACATAAAACTCTATTGAGGTTCCTCTTCTTCATAGCGGATGCAGCACAGGATGCCATGATCTTCTCCGCCCGCACTATTGGAGCCCTGACGCTCGCCAGAAGATCTGTATGGCTAAAGTACTGGCAGGTGGACGCTCCCACCAGAGCAGCACTGGCATCCTCAGCGTTCAATGGTCAAAAACTCTTCAGGGAGGAGGCACTGAAGGGCATCCTTGTTGAGACCAAAGATAAAAAGTTGGCAATGCTTTCCACCCTCAAAAAGTCAGACAGGAAGAGCAGCAGGCGTCCATTTCAAACCTCTCGATCCTTTTGTTCCTTCAAAGGATTCGGGAAGCAGCAGAACTACAACTCCTTTCGTCCAGCCTGGGTCAAGCCGAACTACGTCATCAGACAAGCTTCAAGATCACAACCTAACAGCAACAGAAGGGGGGCCACCCACCAGCAACGGGGGGGGGGGGTTCCCACCAACAATCCTGACTCGGGGTCGCCCCCAGTGGGCAGCCAACTCAGTCTGTTCTTTGCGCCTTGGTGGAACCTGACGACGGACAGGTGGGTTGTCTCAACAATCACCCACGGGTACAAAATCGAGTTTGACACAAGACCAAAGAGCAGATTTCTTCCCGGTTCCCAAGGACCAAAGAAAGCAAGGGACCTCACAGAAGCCATAACTCAAGGGACATTGCCACCATAGAAGAAGTCCCGATTTCTCAATGCTTCTCAGGTGTGTACTCCTCCTCCTTCACAGTACGAAAGAAGGATGGCAACCTAAGATCTATCCTGGACCTGAAATATGCCAACAGATGCGTCACCTACAAAAAGTTCCAGATGGAGACGCTTACATCCATCAGGGAGGCTCTACAACCAAAAGACTTCCTATCCTCACTCGACCTCTCGGATGCATATATGCACATCATGATTCACGAAAACAACAGACAATATCTTCACTTTGCCTTCGGAGATCAACACTTCCAATTCACAGCCCTTCCCTTCGGCCTAGCCTATCCTCCTCCGGGCCTCCTCCTTGGAGAAGGCAGAGAGAGACCTACAGGTCACAATTCGCTACCTACAGGCTCATGGCTTCCTGGTGAACCTCAAGAAGAGCAGCCTGTCTCCTGCCCGTTCCATCGTCCACCTGGGTGTGGAAATAGACACACTGCACTCCAGGGTCACCCTTTCGCAGGAACGACAGGAGGTCCTTCGGCGGGAGGCACGTACAGTTCGATCGTTAAGGAAGGTACTGCTGTCTTTGCTGGCCAGGCTCCTAGGCCTCATGATCTCGGCGTTCGGAGTAGTGCCCTGGGCATGATTCCACTCCAGACCTCTACAGAATTTCCTAATGCCCTATCAGAAGGAGATTGCGATGAGGAAGTCTCCACTTCTTCTTCCACAGCATGTGAAGGACTCCTTGGTCTGGTGGACACAGACAAACTCAACGAGCAGGGGCTCCCCATTCACAATATCACAGCCGATCCTAGTTACCTCAGACACGAGCCTATGGGGATGGGGAGTGCATTGCCAGGGACAGGTAACACAAGGGCTTTGGAGTCCACAGGAGAAACTACACAGCATCAACTGGCTGGAACTACGGGCAGCACGACTGGCCCTCCAGCACTTCACCCCTATCCTCAAGGGGCAGCATGTCACGGTGATGATGGACAACATCACCGCCCACTCGTACATAGCGAAACAAGGAGGGCTGAGATCCAGGTCCTTACAGCAGGAAGCGGATCTCATATTCCTCTGGGCAGAGAGAACGGTACTGTTTTTCACTGCGCAATACCTGCAGGGGGATCTCAACCAACAAGCGGACTACCTGAGCAGGTACTCAGTCCCCCTGGGGGAATGGGAACTGAACGACGAGGTATTCCACCAGATCCAAGCCAGGTTTGGCCCAATGGACGTGGACATGTTTGCAATGCGGTCAAACTCCAAACTGGACAGGTTCTTTGCCAGATTTCACCACTACAATGCCGAGGGGACAGACGCCCTACGATCCCCTTGGCCAGCGGGCCTCCTGTACCTATTCCCTCCACTTCCCCTCATAGGGAAGGTCTGCCGGAAGATTCGCCAGGAGAGGGCACAAGTGGTCTTGGTAGCGCCTCACTGGCCAAGACAACCCTGGGGGTGTCTACCTCAGAGGACTGACCTACTGCATCAGGGACCGATCCTTCACCCAGATCCAAGCTGGCTTCAGTTGACAGTATGGAGATTGAGCGGCAAGCCCTGAGAGACCATGGCTACGACGAGTCAGTTATCAGTACCCTTCTCTCACCAAGACGCATGTCTACCAGGAGGATTTACAAAGCCACATGGAGAGCCTTCAAAAGATGGTGCGCCTCCAGGCATCTGGCCGGTGAGGAAGCCTCAGTGAAACACGTACTAGCCTTCCTACAAAAAGGCCTCGAAGCAGGCCTGCGGCCAAACATGCTGAAAAGGCAGGTGGCCGCACTATCAGCCTTCCTCACAGCACAGGACAGGACTCGCCTGTCCTCGCATCCACACATCAGACGTTTCCTGAGGGGTACCTCCATTGTATCACCCCCGGTGCGTCATAGGTTCCCTTCATGGAACCTCTCCCTATTTCTCAGGCAACTGATGAAACACCCATTCGAACCCTTATATAAAATCCCACTTAAGACTCTCACCATCAAGGTCACCTTTCTAGTTGCCATCACCTCAGCGCGAAGAGTGTCAGAGCTGGCCTCTCTGTCAGTAAGGGAATACATTTGCTCCTTCAGCGAGGACGTGGTAACTCTTCACCCAGATCCTTCATTCAGATCGAAGGTCATCTCCGAGTTCCACGTTTTGCAACCTATGATTCTGCCCTCCTTCTGTCCCAACCCTTCGCATCCAAAGGAAAAGCTCTAGCACAGGCTGGATGTCAGGAGGGCCCTAAAAATCTATATAAGTTGGACAGCCTCCATCAGACGTTGCGATGCCTTGTTTGTTTCCTTCTCCCAGGCATCCTTAGGGACCAGAGTGTCACAGAAAACCATTGCCACCTGGATCAAGGCCTGCATTTTCACGGCCTACGACTCCACAAAACTCCCCAGACCTTTGGGAGTCACAGCGCACTCGACTAGGTCGGCGGCGACATCTGCCATCTTCTCAACTAACGCCTCCCTAGCAGAAATCTGCAGGGCAGCAACCTGGAGCACACCATCCACCTTTATCAGACACTATAAAGTGGATAAGTTTCGCTCCGCCGAGGCAACCTTCAGTCGGAGAGTGCTCCAGGAGGTCCTCAAGGACTGATGTCACCACCTTCACAGTCACTCCCACTCTAGTGACTTAAGGCACGTCCCAGAGATGAAGGACCCATATCACCCCTCCCTCAGAGAATGCCACATTGGTTATTTACCATGAAGGTGCATTCTTGAGGGAACAGGGTGATACCGGTCCTTCCCCCGCCCAGTGACTGCGCACGGATTCTTCATGGAGGTGGTTCTTAATGCGAAGGATTGTCTGTTCCAATTTTACTCGATTTCCTTAGTCCTTACAGGGCTTTGCTAGTCAGTGAACTAGCCTTGTGGCTCCAGGATGGAGGAAATAAAGACAAAGAAATTTGAATATCAAGAGGCTTGATGTAACTTCCTGCTACACCTGAGCAGTGACCTGGCCGGTGACTGACGAAACCCAGAAATGAAGGACCCGTATCACCCCGTTCCTTCAAGAATGCACCTTCACGGTAAGTAACCAATGTGGCAATTCCTGCCCTTGGTTTAGACTTATCCTGAGCTGAAAGGTACCTAGAGAAAAACATGTCTGTAGTGAGATAGAGGAAAATGAAGCACAAAAATTAGAGTGGCTTAATTATGTTAGGCCTTAAATGCATGCAAAATCAGTGCAGTGAACATTTAATGTTGATGAAAGCATTCTTGCACTGGTAATTAATTAGTTAATATAGAATAATAAAAGCCTGTTATCTCAAATCAGACCACAGAATAGAGAAATGAAATTTATGATAAACTGTGATTTACTAGGAAGTGGCTTCACCCTGGCATTTCTCTTTGAAGTTCTTTGTTCTTCTCTTGAGAAGACCATCAATGGTCTCAGGAATCTGTAAGGGCACCTCTTCCCTATTACAACTCAAGACCCTTATGTCCTCTGCAAAGACAGAAGGGATGAACCCTAGGGCCTAAGATGCTTGCTCCATCAGCTCCATCAGCATCACCTATTACTCACACTGGGAAATATCCATTCCCTTTCTGTGGCAGCAAGCTCACACACTGTCATAGAGTAGGAAGCTACCACTGAGTATGTGCCTCCAATTAGAGGCTGTCTCTTTCTGGAAGGGTATGCTTCATCAGTGTTGGCTTTTGAAGGTTTTACGAGCCAAGGCACTTATAGGAGCGATGGCTTGGGGACTCACCTGTCAGAATGGTACACGGGGTACAGACCTGTTGTTTTACAGTTTCTGACACATACTTGTTTTAGTTCTTTTAAACTGTAAACCACCGTGGGTACCATAATAGAAAGGCAGTATATTGTGGGGGGGGGGGAGAGCAGCAAATGAATGACAACTAGAACAAGAGGATGTAAAATCTGTTGAGCTTATACAAACTACACTCACATACACACTGAGCATATTGCTTTGTTCTTTAGAACACAGATTCATTTATTGTATCCCTTCTAGCAGGTAGGGTATTGGTGTGTACAGAGATGACACAGCAGTGTACAGGGCACCCTTGAAGCCACATATGATCATCACTCCATGGCTCTGCTTCCAGCAAGGACTGTATAACAAGATGACACATTTGGACAACACAGGTTACTGGTCTCCAATCCCACTATCTACAGTATTACATTTAATGTGCTTACTTGTCATCTGTACTCATATTTTCTGTTTTTTCTTCATTTGAGTCTTGTCCTTTATCTTCAGCACCATTGCCAGGATCTGAAGCCGATAGAATAGGCTCATTTTTTTGAACATCCAGTGGGACATCAGAAGAGCTGTCAGAGGTAAAAACCTCTTGCCCGGTAAGGGAGGTGTCTAACCTTTCTTCATGCATTTCTTCCTTCTCGTCAATCTCCTCTAAGCTGTACTCAGAGCCAATGTCAGCTACAGTCGTAAGAAAGGCAAAAAGTGCAACATTATGATATATGAAAATGCATTGTAAAAAGAAAATGAAAAGACATCAATGCTTGCTTAGCTATGGGTTCAGCGACAGGGTGGGAGTGAGAGTACAGAGATCGAACCTGTAGTTTCGAATCTCAAGAAATATCAGCATGGATCAGCTAGAGAGAACACAAAATGGGATGGGTGGCTTTAGTCTCATGGAGTAAAGTGCCTGTGGAGGTTTATATGAACAGAGGTAGCTTGGCAGCTACACATGAAAACACCATACATCAGTGTCTTTTCAAGGAGCCCTGGGGGCGCAGTGGTTAAATGCTGGTACTGCAGCCACAACATTGTGAGCTTGATCCTGCAGGGCTCCAGGTTGACTCAGCCTTCCATCCTGGTAAAATGAGTACCCAGCTTGTTGGGAGCAATTAGCTAACACATTGTAAACTGCTTAGAGAGTGCTTAGCACTATAAAGCGGTATAGAAATACAGCATGAGCTCTGTGTAATCCCTGAACCCCTTTCTTGTGGTCCTTGATCCCCTCAGAACACCCCACAAACCCCAGGCCTCAAACTTTAAAAAACAATATATATCCCAAGGCTGTTATTAGCCTCCCAAACACCAGCAGGTACTAAAACTCTGGCATTTTGCAGCAGTTTTAACCTCCCATCTTTCCTAAAACCCCAAGTCCCAGGTAGCGGGGAAATCTCTGAAAAGGAAGCTTAAAATGACATCATGTCCCAGTTGTGCAAACAGTGGCATTGTGTAGCAGGGTAAAACAATGCCCCCAGCATGGCTGCTTACCCTGATCTGTCCCATTGTTAACTTACACAGGGTTGGGTGGACTAGACCTCCAGATGTTTTTTGACAGCAACTTCCACAATCCCTCACCAATGGCTATGCTGGCAAGGGCTAATGGAAGTTGTAGACCAAAGGATCTGGAGAACTACAATTGCCCACGTCTGATTTAGAATGACTGGCATCAGCTTTCCGGGGTTTCAGAAAGGAACAGTGCTCAGTCCTATCTGGCAATCCCAGAGAATGGGTCCAGGACCTTCAGCACAAAAAGCAGATATCTCATTAGAACTCATTAACAATTCCCACTACATTGTTAACTTTTTATAGTATTTGAGATTTATAATGTATTTCTTAGAGCTTATGGAAGAATATGAGAAATTATCTAGCAATGTGGACCACATTTCTGAGGAAAAAACATGTAACATTATACATTCAACATAAAAATGACCTGATGCATTTCAAACAAAGGTTATTCTAAAATAAATACAACAAAGCAAGGTTGGGCAACTTGTAACCCTCAAAGTGTTGCTGGACCACAACATCCAGCAGCCCTAGTCAGAAAAGCTAATGGTGAGGAATCATGGGAACAGGAGTTCAACCATCTCTTGAGGGCTATAAGTTGCCCACACTTGCAATAATTCTTAGAATCATCAATGTGAGAAGACAATATGTTAAATTGACTTGGGCAAGCTGGGGTCTATTCTTGTAGCCATCCACAATAGGTAAAGTTGATCAGAAAGGAAAAATCTTAAGATTTCCTAGGAATATGAATATGAATATATATATATATATATATATATATATATATATTATATATATATATATATACATATATATATATATATATATATATAATAATGAGAGAACTAGCACATGTAATCTAAACATATTATCACTTAAGATAAAACATGACAGCTACCTACATTTGAAAGACACCTCAGATTCATCTGGAGTATCAGGGTTAACCAAAAGACTACCTTCATCTGAGACTTGCTGGATATTGTTTTGATCATCATTGGTTGGTTCAGAACAGCCTGCTGGCACTGCCGTCCTGGTTAGATCAACTACATTGCCTAAGAAGCAGGTTAGGAAACAATACAATGGATTAACTGGCATTAGTCTGATGATTAAAACAAAGAAAATATGAAAGGGAAAAGTAGAAGCAGCAATGCCCTAAAAAGTTAGTGGTGTCAAAGGAGACTGCATTTCTGTTATGTCACATTAGTAGGGCTACAGCATTTGATGATTTTAACCAATTTTAAAACTTTTGTCCAGTTACAGAAGTGTTGCCAATTAATTTGACAGTAACTATTTAAAAAGTTTAATTATTTTTAATGCAAATGCTTTCAAAAACCATAGGTGGTAGATAGCTTCTTGGAAAATAGTGCCTACAGCAAGAGATTTGTGCATCAGATAAAAATAAAAGAACTCCTTTCCGCCCTCTTCAAAATTATTGCTTTATTCATAAGCAAACAGATGCAGATTTAACTAATTAATCAATTTACACTCAGTCTAAATCAACTACAGTCGATTTAGCTAGGTGACTGTACTACATGTTAGACTGCGCATACTTGTGAATTATAGTTATGACTATATATTTTATTTTGCAGAAGTGTAAAGATCAGTTCATCATACCCACCTTTTAACTAGCTGTGGTGACTTGGGAAGGAAAAACAAAACAGTATTTCTTCTTTCCACTCCCAAGTGAGGAGATGGCAACCAATAAAAGCCCAATTGGGTGAGCTGCATGAGTGGGTTGTGGCTGTAGGGGGAGCTACATGCAAAGCTGTTCTAAGCTACTTCAGTTAACATTTGCGAAGAAGTGACTGCTCTCAGCAAATGAGTTTGTTTTCAGAAGGAAAACAGCAAGGCAGAGAAAACTTTAAACTCACTCCCCCAGGGAACCACTCTCCATCAGAGCCCCCATCACTGATCTCAGATGATAATAATGATAATGACAACAACAACAACAACAACAGATATGGGAACCCATGCCATTTAACATGGAGCTCTATCTACACTTTCAACTTTAGACCTTAAAAATGCTTAGCACAATACAAACATAGCAAAGACAGTGACAAGCGGGGCCGGGGAATTAAGCATAGCTTTAAACACTGGATGTTTTAAGTTATGGTGTTTGCAGCTAGTCCACAGCCATTTAGAAGAGAGTAAGCTGAATTTTAGTTGATTTAGAATAATATGATGACCAGGCCAGGGGTGGGGGGCAGCTGTGAAAAACGGAGAGAAAGTGACACTAGGATTTAGGAAATTCTGTGATAAGAAAAGAATTCTATGGCAATGTAGTCAGATGTAACTGTTCATGTTTCGTACTAAACACTGCACTGAAATACCTGTTGGAGACAGTACTTCTGAGTATCTTTCTCTGACAGTGCCTTCTGTATGAACTGATTCTGCTGATTCTGATCCTGAAATGATGATGCAGTTTAGGAAATGTTTCCCTTTGCTTATTTATTACTTCAAAGTCAAAAGAACATAAGTAAGCAGTGACCAAATGCTGTTAGATGTACACAAATAAACAAGCCCCAAGTATATTTTGTCAAAAGCAAACTACCACAAAATTTTCAACTGCCTATAAATCTTGTTGGAAAGGAATGTGGGCCTCCAGCTGAACTGCATCTATAATCATCCCTCACCATACCTCCCTGGACATCCCCAATCTCATCTACTTTCAGAAGCTCGGCAGGATTGAGCCTGGTTAGTGTTTGGATGGGAGGCCATGAGAGAACACAATGGATTTCCAAGAAAGGCCAGAAAGACTTCTGCCTAAAGCCTTGGCAGTCTACCACTTCCAGTCAGAGTGGATAGTACTAGGCTAGGACAAGTGTTCTGACACAATATAAGGCAGCTCTTTTGTTCAAGTTCCTACATTGACTAGGGACAATGGAATTTTCAAACCAAGAACTTCTGGAGGGCTACATGCCTTCCACCATTATTTCGTCAAGTACATTTCTCCTCAAATGCATTCTTTAACTCAACTTGTCAAGGCTGTACTTAAAAACCAAAACAAAAGCTTAGAAGCCATTATTCTCCAACAGGGCTAAATTTCCTGAGAGTTAAAGTGTAAAATTCTGAAATGCCTAGCAAAACAAGGCATTTTATAAAGATTACCAGTCTCAATGCTGTTGTCACTTTGGGCTTGCAATTTTCTGGGAGGTGGTGTTGGTGCTTTGCGCTTGGCCCGCCTCAGAGAAGAATTCACTGATGATGTGCCACTGAGCTGAAGAGAACCTGTTCTCACTATTCCTATTCCTGAAAGTCCCTGAGGAAGAGGGGAGGGTGAGAGTCAAAGTGGAACAGAAACATTCAAGCACAACAAAGCAACAAACTGACACCAATAATTGACACATGGGGCAATGACTCTCAGCCTTCTGGTGAGCAGGACACCTGGCACAGCAAAGATCCTTACCCCTAAAGTTTCGTTTCCACCAGTTGTTGAGAATTAGAAATAGTAGGAGCCCAGTCACAGCAGAGGAGTTACTTGTTTCTGAACTTCTCCATACCCCACATAAATTAGAGAAAACCTGTCTTTTCCCCTGTCCCATTATGCATGCCAGGCAAGATGGAGGAAGGAATGCATGGTGACCACAAATAATGGCTAATAAGCCAGATCAACCTATCTGGACCCATTATGTCGTAACAAAACTATCACAGAAACACAGACTTGGGTCATTCCTTAGGGGTAGAATTCAAAGACATAACCATATTAGTCTGGAATATCAGTAAGGAAAGGGATCTTGTAGCACATTTGAGACTGAGAGAGAAAAAATTGTAGCATAAGCTTTCATAGACTTAGTTTACTTAGAGTAGTCAAGTTACCATGTTCAGTCAAGCTCCAAAATGTTGGGAAATTGTAACTATTCAGGGATATTCCTCTAACAGGTGTATTATTTAGGTGATTGTTTGGTTGTATCCTGCCTTCCTCCCAGAATTGGGACTCAAGATGGTTTACAGTTTAAAAGAGCAATACAGTTAAAAACATACAAAAAAGTAAATATTAAAATAGAATTAAACTAGTCACAATATTTAAAACATTTTCAATCTCTAGTTAAAAGGAAAAAATGCAATTAAAAAGATTATAAAGCTATTAAAAACAGTACCATTTAAAACAACACAGTACCCCTAGCCTGTTCTTTTAAACAAATTCTGCATTAAAAGTGTTTTGGAATAAAACGGTTTTTGCCTGCGATTGGAAGGACAGCAGGGAGGAAGCTATTCTGGCCTCCCTGGGAAAGGAGTTCCAGAGTCTGGGAGCAGCCACCAAGAAAGCCCTCTCCCGTGTCCCCACCAACAGTGCTTGTGATGGTGGTGGGACAGAGAGAAGGGCCTCTGCTGATGATTTCAGGGCCCAGGTAGGCTTATGTGGGGAGATAGTCTGCCAGCTGGCCTGGACCTGAACCATATATATGCCACAGACATTGCAAGAGGCAAAAGGAATTGTTGTCCATATCTGGAAGGCACCTGGTGAAGATTTCTGCCATTATGATGATGCAGGATTGGTTCTTTGTTAGCATAGCCAAGAACTGACCCCAAACCAGAGGAAAGCATGAAAGAATGCCTGGGCCCTGTCAGTCCTAGGAACGGTGTAGCAGGCCCCATCCACTTGGCTCTCCAGGGAAGGGGTGTGTTGGCCACTGAGGTGAGCTGTGAGAGGGGCATGGTGGACCTGCCACTGTCACCCTCCTCTGTCCATCCATCTCCAGCCTCAGGCTGGCTGCGAGACGTACTCAAAGCAAGAGGTCATGAGGCAGGTGCCAGTGCCCAGCTTGAGCATGGTCGTGCGACGAAGTCTAAGGCAGAGGCTCCACAGGGTTCAGAGGCTTGTCTATGCCACACTCTTCTCTAGAAAGCAGGCCAGAACCAGGGTGACATCCCATACCACTGAGCCCATCCTGCCGACCAAGCACTGGGTCAGCCAGAGGAGGCCCCCAGAAATATCCCACTGCCACAGCTCACACTCAAACAAGATGTCTGGTTTTAGCTAAATCATTGCCTCATAGCTGGATGCCTGACAGTGGCAAAGTGGCAGTTCCAAATCCTAGATTTATTTGTTCTCTGGCTTCTGATCCATTTGTTTCATAGGAATCACATGGGGTCTAGCAAACTGAAGCTAGTTTGCAAATGAAGCTCCCATTCTGTGTTACAAATGCAGGCACACCTGAATTAACAAAGCCTCTGATAGCAAAGCTCCTTTTTACAAAGGCTTTTTACACCTGCCTTGTCCCTCTCCCGTTTCATCCTTTGTCTAGCCAGAAGTTTTTTTAGTAGTATCAGCATTTGACAATGGCAAAAAAGGGGTGGAGAATCACAGACTTTCAGTGTCAGGTTGCAGCAGTGTGTCTGCAGTGAACAATGCAATAAACAAAACTTGAGCTGGGGAAGACCAGGATTCTACTCTCGATGATTCTACTATAGACACGCGAGCCTCCCTACAACAGGCATGGTGCAACAAGAGCTGCCTCCAGAATGCATGAGCATACTGAGCATGCCTGAACAGCAATACATACAGAAAAGAGGAGAACAGATAGGGCTGCCTCACCAGCTACTCCCAATATGTTTTTTATATATAAAAAGCATAGATTTATAATTTTGCCCACTAAAATGGAAATCACAAGAAATGTGGAAGCTAGTGAAAGGGGAAAAAATCCCTGGATGCATTTTAGAAGAAGCCTTCAAATGGTCTCTAGAAGGTTCAAACATTTTTGTTTACTCATGCAAGGCTTAACTGACTTGGTTGTTTATTTTCACATCTACATATTCAGGGATAGCCTGTGCATATTGTTAGTTTTGGATAAAAGTTCTCTGAAACATATTGAACTGCTCTTCTTTGTTGTATACTTGAGTTTATTTACTTACTTAATTTATACCCCACCTTTTTCTTCCAAAGGGATCCACTTTGCAACCCATACCATTACCATCCCCATAGAATGACGGAGTCAGAAGGGGCCTTCTCCCTGAAACCTAGTTCTTTATGTATGTAGTGTATTCCATGTCTGGCAGAAGGAGAGAAAGCACCCATGTTCAGGAGACTGAAAAGCATGTGATAATCTGAGTCCCGCTGTCTTCAAATTAATGTGATGGAGTCTTGACAATGATGCCCCCTCACTTGCTCTTTGTCAGCACTATGCCCAAGTATTACTTGGGAAAAAGTATTAAGTCTTCATGTGTGTCAGCAGCCCTCAATGTCATAACCCAACTGTATCTTTTATTTCCTGCTATTGCTGTCAAGTACGATGGGGAAATGAAAAGAGGGTAACTGGAGTCTTATGTCTTCCATTTAAAACTGTGAGAAACTAGACTACAATAAATAGTAGAGACAGTGTTTCTTTTTAGCCAGCCTTTCTTGCTATTGTCTGATATTACCATTTTGGCATGGATAAATGCCTTACTTTATCAGAAGCAAGCAAGCTGTTCACCTGGGACAAGGACGTTTCAGTTCAACCAACTATAAAGGCAATGCAGCAAGAGAGTTTTATTTCTTGTTTTCCAAGCTGTGGTTGTAACCACAGATTATACTGAGGCACAGCAAAGACTGAGTACACTCTTAAAACTTTTTGAAACAACTTAACTCCAAACAACAAGGGTGTAAGAATTCTCTGTAATAATAAAGGAGCACGTGTGTCACTTTGTGCACTTCTCTCTACTACAGCTCCAATAATGTGAAACTTAAAACACCTGGATACTAAGGGGACCTCAGCTATGCACCTCATAGCTATTTTGTTTTAAATGAATTAACTGATTTTAATTAATTGAAATCTGCCTGTAGCCTAAAATACCACCTTCATTCACTGCCCTAATTTCCCAGAGAGGAAACTGCTGTCTGGCTTAGTATAGTCACTGTTCCAGAGGGCAGCCAGGCAGTGTGATGTGTGGGTGTGTATGCACCTTCAAGTTGCCTGTCGACTTATGGCACCCCATGGATTTCATTGGGTTTTCTTAGGCAAGGAATATTCAGAAGTGATTTTGCCAGTTCCTTCCTCTGAAATATAGTCTACAGCACTGGGTATTCGCTGGTGGTCTTCTATCCATGTACTAACCAGGGCTGATCCTGCTCAGCTTCCAAGATCAGGTGGGATCTGATGCCTTTAGGGTATTTATGTAGAGCCCCTGAATTATTTCAACATTTTGTAGAGAGGGAGGGAGAGAGAAGGTCCTACTGCCTAATAAGGTGGAAAGAGAGTGAGAGAGAAAATGGCTGAAAAAGCACTGGAGTGGGAGGGGTCAGGAAGACTAGTAAGAAATAAAAAAAGAGAAGAGAAAGACCAAAATAAAAATAAAGCCAGCTGGAGACTAGGGACTCATCTAGATGAGGCAATATAATGTGGAATTCTGTGCATTAACACAAAATCGCAGTAGCATTCATTTGTCTCCACAGGTTTTTGCAAGATCGCTGTTAAGTGAAGTTATCCATGTTTGAAGTTCACACAGAGGCATGCCTGTGAATCAAGATGGTGGCTGTGAGTGAATTACTCACATTATTATTCTCCATAAATTGCTGCCACCAGGTTTTAAAAAAAACTTTAAATCTAAGATGTGGAAGTGTGACCTTCTGCTTAAAAAACTGTTTGGTCACCATAGGTGGGTGACCCTGTGAATGAGACAACCACCCCAACCCAACCAAGTTACCCTGTTATCAACAGCCCTACTCAGGTCTTGCAAACTCAGGGCTGTGATTTCCTTGATTCAGTCTATTCACCTGTCATTCTGCTAGTTTACATTAGAAGAAAAAGGGAGCTATCTAAATAATGCAGTCCTAAAACAGTTCTTATATCAAAAACAAAGACACTTTTTGTACCAAACAGTTTTGTTCTAAGACTGTTGCTATAGCTGGAAATATATTCAGTATTGAGGACAACTTAAAATGAACAAGTAATTAAGATTCAAAACACTCAAAAATTAGGAAGGCTAGCAAACCATTTTTGAAGCTCACAGCACAATAAAGTTAAATTGAGAATCTATCAGTAAAAAATTGTACAGAAGCAAATGGCTTTCAAATTGGCTTGTATTCTAATTTCCAAGACTGGAATCCTACTCACAGAACAAGGCTTCCTATACTTCTGCTTCCCACTGAAGCCTTTTTACACAGTTGTGTACTTACTGTTTCTGAGGACTGGGGAACAGCATAGGAATGTGGCAGAGCAAAACAGTGGAATTGGACACCTTCCCTTGTGCAAATGGAAATGATTTCCCACTTATGCGTGGGGTCTTTGAATCTATGTCATTCTTTTACTGATGAGTTTAGTCTGTCACAACACTAAGCTACCAAACCCAACACAGAGTCAGCCATACTTGAACCTGCTCCTTTCAATGGGTTTACAGGACCCCCAAACTCACTGATTCAATTATCCACAGGACACAAAACAGCATACCTACCATAGTCTTCCTAGAAAATGTGTCATCTCTAGCCATTTTCTAGGTCCTCCAAGGCAACTCTATAATATTTTAAACTAGATGTCCCATTATTTCCAATGGCATTCGCTATTATCCACTGTTTTTGGTATCCATGCCCCCCCCCCAAAAAAACCAATCCCCAGCAGATACACGGGCCCTACTGTATGTGCCATGAACTTTGCTTTTTGACTGGAGTTCAAATATGGGAAACTACATGATTACTCCAAAAGAAAAAAAAAAACCACCCACCCCAAAAAACCAGATCCCAATATCTACCTCAGTCAGTATGGCAAGTGACCATGCTTGCTAGGGAATTCTGGTAGTGCAAAAGAGTGACCTTTCCAAGCTCTGGTTTCTTGTAGAAATGAAAAGAGGAAAACACTGGCCAGAATTCACTTGGGCAGTTACAAATGCATAGTCTAGAATTACGCGTTCATGACTGTTTCGTATTCACAATCCCTACATATTCCTTAGTTTAGAGGTTATGTAGGGACTATGAAAGTCCCCCAATCCCCACGCACCAGGCAGCAGCCACTGTGATTCATGGGGGTCTTCCCCCTGTCAATCAGGAAGCAGCTGGCTGCCAGTCCCACTCACTTCCCCCAGCAAAGTGATCTCTAGTGTGAGGGGGAATCGCACCAGGGGTCCTGCTTCTGACTGTCGCAACAGAGTTCACTCACAGGAGGAGGTGGGAGTGTCAGTCAGCTGCTTCCCAAGCCACAGGGGAACAGACCCCCATGGATTACAGCAGCTGCTAACGGCAAGTAGGAATGGGGGGGGGGGTTAGTCTGGAAGTCACTGTGTAGCTATGTAACTATGGTGGTTACACATTCATAACTGCCCAAGTAAATTCCAGGAATCCAGTTTTCTTTGTTTTATTTGAGGAGAGGGCTCACTAAGATATCTTTTTCTTGAAATGAGAGGATCAATCTCATCCAGAAGACATAAAATCCCAAAACTCTATTAAACAGCACACTCTGGTGGTTGTGATTTAATGAAAAAGAAATTACTGTGTTATGTCTGATAGGGAAAAAAATCCACTGAAGGGCCTTACATCAAATTCATCTCTTGGGCCTGTTTTTCCCACCATCCAGTTCTGCACTTCATCTTTCTAGCATTTTCATATAGCCTAGTGTATTTTTAAAAAGATGCCTTTCATTCCAGATTCAAAGTGATGTCTGAAACACAAATATGCAGTGCTCCAATTTACACTGACACATTTAGCTTTGAACTTTAATTGGAATTTGCAATTGACAATCTGTGCTTTACCAAGATATTACCCACTGCATTAATTTTCCCACAAACTGTGCTGGAATAAGTTCAGTACTTATTGGGATTTATATAGATAGATTTGACCTGTCAGCCTGCTTCATAACTTCATTAAAATGCTTTATTATAGAAGCAGTCAATTTTATTAAGATAAAAACACTCATTTTAGATTTCCATGTTCTTCGAACAAGTAAAATGTGATTTTCCTTACAGGTCTCCATCTTGTTCTTACTAACACAAAGATCTGAACTGTTTAGGACACCATTTCTCAGAAACATATTTAACTGCAATTTCTTCTAAAAAGGCTAAGAAAGGCAATTTGGAAGTGACACAAATGCTTAATCCTTTTCCAGTTACTGATTATGTTAATGCAACTCATCATATTCCCATATTTAATTCAAGCATAAAAACTCTCAGCTGAATAAAGAAAAATGGGTTCCAGTTCTAATTTGAAAACTAGTGTTTTGAAGAACTGAAGTAGCATTTTAAAGGTGGGAAAAGAGTGGATGCACTCAAAAGCACTGTTTCTGAATTCTAAATTATCTTAACACCTTCAGAATGTTCAAGATTTCTTATTATTTTACAGTATTTCATTTTCGCCTAAAACTCATATTTTAATTTTCAAATTCACAATTAAAAGAATAGCTTTGACAACAAACAGAAAACCATTTTGTGTGTGTGAGAGAGAGAGGTGAGAGAGAGACAGAGACATACAGAGGGAGGGAGGGAGGGAGAATGGATGAATTTATCTTGTGTATAATACACTTTCCCTAAGAATAATTATTTGGAAGTTCCCTCTATTTCAACTGAACCTATTTCCAAGGGCAGGCCAAACTTACAGAACAACTGTGCCTTCATAATCACACAGCCAAATGCTCATCATGTGGGTAGGTTATCTAGATCACATAGGTAAACCCCACACCAGCATAATTTGTTCATCAGGACTTTTGACACTGGCATAGGGAATGTCCACCATATGATTTAGATCTCAGCCTTCAAATCTGCAGATGTTTTGGACTTCAATTCTCAGAACACCTATGCCTTGGCCATGTGGGTTGGGGGTTTCTGGAGGACCAAAGGTTGAGAACCATTTATCTAGGGAACTCAAACCATCAGTGATTTTACATGAACTATGGAATCTAACCAGAGGGAACTAGTTCTGAAGTCACAGAAATACCAAAAGCAGCAGATCAGCAAGGTCCAAAAATTGGGACCAGAGGTATTTTAGATTTTGGAGTATTTTTGATTTTGGAATACTTGCACATACATAATGAGATATCTTAGAGATGGGATCCAAGTCTAAACACAAAATTCAATTATGTTTCACATACATCTTATAAACACATGCTAAAAGTAATTTTATACACAATATTTTCAATAATTTTGTGCATGAAACAAAGTTTGTGTATATTGAATCATCAGAAAGCAAAGGTGTCACTATCTCAGCCACCCATGTGGACAATTTTGGATTTTGGAATATTTTGGATTTTGGAATATTTTGGATTTCAGAATTCCAGATAAGGGAGACTCAACCTGTACCGCCATTTATTCAGAGTTTATTCTCAATTAATTTTCTTGCCAAGTTGTTTCAGAGCTATGTGTGGAAATTTATCTGAAATTAATTTCAGAGAGAAAAGTTCAAAAGGAAAGACAGGGCCATTAACAACTAACCTTGTCAGTTTCATCCACACTGCTAGATTTTACCACGCATGCCATAGGTCTATCCTGGGTTTGTGCGAGATCCTGAGGCACACTTTGAGAAGCAGGCATAGGAGGCAAGGGTGCTCGTCGCTTCTTTGGCATCTCAGATGGTAGCGTGTTTGAGTCATACTGTTTGGAAATTGTACTGGGTTTTGTGACAAAGGTAGGCCTTGGCTTACTCATTAATGGAGTAGCAGGAGCACTAGCGGTCTTATGAGGAAGAGAAAAACAAAACACAACATTAAAAATCATCTATAACAGATACTTGCCAACCAGGAATTCACAATCTTTACTACAGATATTCATTTGGGTTGTATCACTAAAAACACAGTAGTTCATTACACTAAACTGAATTCAGGATCCATTCTAGTGGGCCTTCAAACTGGGTTATTGACATCTGAACATCAGCCAGCTATGAGAAGCCAAATTATTTGTATTCAAAAAGTTAGTGTAACTACATGGTATCTCATTATGGGCAAGTAGCTCTCATCTTGCTAGCAACATAAGCGAGGCCATAGTTGGTGACTACAAGTCAAGAAAAAAAAGTGCTGAGCCACCACAGTTGTAACAATAGCTGTAAAAATTCCCGTCTAATGACCAAGTTTTGCAGATCAAAGTGAAAATAAGGCCTCCGGAACATGTGGAAGAACAAGCTGCAATGCAATCCAAATTTGTGTAAGAACACATCCCTCTGAACCCAATGGGGCTTCCTTCTGTATTGTACTGCATTATATTATTAAAAATATAAGGCAGGTGTAGACATGCTGGGGGCACACTAACCACCCACAACTGACTGGGGGCTGAACCATGCTGCTGCACCACTCAACTTTCACAGAATTTTTTTCCTTTTTCCTTTAAAGGTAATGTTTCTTTCAAAGACACTGAGCCACCAAATTTAAGTGGTGTGGAAGTAGTGGCAAAAACAACTACTTCCCTCTGAAGCAAGGTGCACGAGGAACACACACATTGTTTTTCACCTGAATTGTGCTTCCAGGAAAGTGCAGTTCAACTTTAAAACAAGGTGCATGCTCCCCCCTGCCACAGGAATGAAAAATGCAATTTTGCCACCACCACTGCTTCACCACTGAAATTTGGCAATGCAGTCATTGGCATTTAAAGGAGAACTGCTCATTTTTACTGCCACTCCTGCCACAGTGACAGGTAGGATTGCAAAAATGGGCAAGAGGTACATGTGACTCACATGCTACGGATCTAAAGAAATATTATCAGGGAAGCAACAACAACAACAACATTCCCCCTAGAGAAATGTGTATTTTTGCAATTACAATCAGACATTAAAAGGAGGCTCCCAGACATCATCAAAGCAGAAATTAAATGAAGTCATGGGGCAGATAGGTTGACACTGCAGTTGCCTAGCCAGTCCAGATGAGTTTAATAAGGCAAAACATACATTCTATTGCCACTTCTAATATGGGGCGGGGCAGGAGTGAATCTACCAACAATGTTTCTGTTCACTGTTAACACACATTGGAAACTGCTTAATGCAGTGTAGATGTGTAAATTGCTGTTGCTTAAAATAATTTGTAAGCCGCTCTGATAGCCTTCTGGCTGAAGAGCGGGCTATAAATAAATAAATAAATAAATAAATAAATAAAAATATATACTTCTTACTTGTTCTCGCTTCTTCTTGCTTCGCTGAAAAAAGCCGAAGAATCCTTTATTTTCTTTCTCCTTTAAAATGTCTGAATTTTGTGAGTTCTGACAGTCTAAAAGTAAAATAAATTCTTTGGTGCCACAATTCCTAGATTGCACTAATGATTTCCTTCCTTGCAATTCTATTTCCATTACAGAGTATTTGAAAAATAATTTGATACAAAATTTTATATGAACTGGCTTGTTTCCCCCTTTAATATTTTTCTGTAAGTCTCCTAACAACAGGAACAAATTTTACTCAGCAAGATATAAGATAATAAATACCCCACTATGCATTGAATCTGATGTTTTCTACATATCAATGTCAATGACAAATTTTCATTAAAAAGTACAAAAGCATTGCCTGTGCCAAATGAATAAATGGAATTCATTTATCTTTTCTCAAGAAATTACAACAATAAATACCACAAAAGAAAAACTCATGCTTGTATCTAAGAAGGAATCTACTTTAAACAGATTGCTCAATTGACATATTGTTAGTTTGGAACTAACTACAGTTGGCCCTCCATATTCATGGGTTTCTCTTTTGCAGACTTGATTAGGACCAAGTTTGTAGCTGCTGCTTAACTACTTCAGCCTCCTCGCCCGACTCCTTTTCTTCCCAATCCTTCTTTCGATCTCCTGTCCTTCCAACAGCACTGGCCCCATCACTCCCTTTCCAACTTTGCTACCACAATACCTCACCCAGATTTTAACCCCCTTTCCAACCTATCAACTTCCTTGCTCCACTCCTCTTTCTCCTACTTTCTCTGGGAAAGGGAATGACAGGCTGGCGCTGTTGGAAGGACAGGAGATTGAGAGGAGGATTGGGAGGAAGGGGAGTGGGGCAGAGAGGTTGATGGGCTGGGAAGGGATTTAAAATCTGGCTGAGGCATCATGGTGGTGAAGGCGGGAGAAGGAGTGATGGGCTGACACTGTTGGCAGGAGTCTGTAGCATGCATGTTGTGGGGGGGGGCTTACAATATTCATGGTTTTTCCACTTTTGTGGGGGTTCTGTGCCCCTAACCCCTGCAAATGTGGAAAACCAGCTAGCAGTCAACCATCTGTACCCACGGATTTGGCATCCACAGAGTCCACCATCCACAGCTTGAAAAAAAATTCCAACAAGCAAACCTTGTCGTTTGCCATTTTATATAAGGGATATCATTTTACTACACCATTGTATATAACAGGCCTTGAGCATCCAGGGATTTCGGTATCCACAGGGGGGCCTGGAACAAAACCCCAGTGGATACCAAGGGCCCACTGTATTGCATTCTTAAAGGCTGTTAAGTCAATTCAGGTGTCTGATTCAACCATTAGCCCCAATTAGAGTAGCCCCATAAAATCAAAGTATTTACACAAATGCTGATTTACTATTCATCAGTAACAAGCAGCAACTGTGTTTAAGCCATAATCAATAATATAGTTAACAACCTAGCTGGAGGGAAATTGTGTCCCAGTTCAAACATGGTACTAGGTAGATTTTTAAGTCTTTCTAGATGTTATCATATAGTTAATAAATTTCTTACTGGGACAAATAATCACAATTGCAGAGAGGCTTTGTAAACATCCTAAAGTGAAGGCAATACAGTGTGAGTCTACTGGTCTTACTTCTACTACCATGGTAGAAATGTAGCACTTAAAACATCTGATTGAAAGAAATACTAATATAATATTAAGTTGTGTAAGACTGGTTGTGGAATGTGTGCCATTGGCTGCATTTGGTCTACAGAAAAAGTAAGAATTCTGGTGAGCTCAGCCTTATTGTGGACAATCCACTATCCTGGGGGTGGTCTAGATGGTGAAAATAATCCTAATAGAATTTGCAGGGAATACCTTCTGTCCCAATGAGATTTGACGAAGTTTCGCCATTTTTGGAAGAAGAGGGGCCAAAAACTCCATTTACTGTGGGGAAAAAGCATTAGTGGCTTTTCCTGAGGTTTTCTGAATAATGTGTGGAAATGTGCCCTGTTGCTCATTTGGACATCCAATTCGCAGCGCAGTGCATTCTCAGCAAGGGTGGAAGTGGAAAGCTGATTGGTCAGATGTGTGCAGGGAGGGGGGGGGCTTGCCAGCAATGAGGTGGCTGGGAACACCATTTTGGAGTTTCATGTTATTGTGTACCTTTTTGCCATGCTGACGAACCAAACAGCTTTTTAAGAGGAAGGTTGCACTTGTGCACCTGTGATTTACAGTTAAAAATGTAGCGGTGACAACTTATGGAGAATAATAATGCAAGTAATTCACTCTTGGCCACCATCTTGATTCACAGGCATGGCTGCATGTGCACTTCAAACATGGATAACTTTGCATACCAGTGATTTTGTCAAGGGACCATGGAGACAAATGAACGCTGCTGCAAGTTTGCATTAATGTGCAGCAATCCACTTTATATCTTCTCGTCTAGACAAGCCCCAGGTTCAGGCTGCTAGATGACTCCAACTTGGCTCCTCTAGGAAATGGAAGTGCTTAAACAAACTACAGACCATCCAAAAGCAAAGGTCCACCAGTCTCCTGCCAACAATACTACAGTGCAGTCATTCTCAGCTTGTGGTTCTCCAGATGTTCTGAGCTTCAACTCCTAGAACTCCCAACCATTGGTCATGAATGCTGGGAATTTGGGTCACAGAGATCTGGTGGACCAAAGATTGAGAACCAATGCAATAGCAACAGTAAAGTATGTGCAAACCAGGGACCCAGACTTGTGTGTTCCCAGAGAGTTCCTAGAGTTATGGTTTGTTCTTGGCTAATAATTTTCCTTCGTCTAGGGAGAGAAAAGCCAGAGTTCCCAATTCACATATCAGGGACTTTTTTCGGACAGGGTTTTCTAATAGAAGCAGCCTTGTCCCCATTGCGAGGCTGCTGTGCGACAGGAGGTCCGTTTCGGATTATGCTCTTCCCTGCCAATACTGTTGCGGAAGTGCTGGGAGGCTGCAGCGCTATATTTGGTGATTTTCTAATCACGAAAGTTGATCGTGATTAGAAAATTGCCAAATATAGCACTGCAGCCTCCCAGCACTTCTGCAACAGTATTGGCAGGGGAGAGCGTAATCCGAAACGGACCCCCTGCCGCGCAGCAGCCTCGCAATGGGGACGAGGCTGCTTCCGTTACAAAACCCCGTCCGAAAAAGTCCCAGGATAAACAAACTACAGTTTGTTCACTAGTTGTCCAGGCACAAAAGAAGCCAGGCAGATGTGACTGAGCAGTGTATACCAGCGTACCGCCCCATCCATGACAAATTGTTATGTGTCTCCGCACAGCTAGATGGTTCTTCAATCTAGCAGCACCAACACGTTCTATGAGCAGAAAACAGAGTGGGGATGATACCTTAATTCTCTTTCTCCTGAAGGTACCCATCTCAAAGAGTTGTCCTAACTCTCTGGAGCAGATTTTTGGAATGTGCATTGGGGGCTGCATGGGGGTACCAGCAAAAATTTGCTTACGCCATTTCTGCTCATGGGAGTTGCCACTAGAATGCAGGGAGTTGCCTGCAGAGGGTACAGAACTGGATATAAGCCTTAAAAAAGAAATATTATGATGCTGTTCAGTAGTCAAGTGATTAGTCAGGGACTCCATGAAGGTAGGATTACCAATATATTACGCAAAAAAACTGTTACCTACTCTTGTAAGGTTAAGCTAGGCAAATATCACTCAACTTCAAAGATACTTGTTTGCTTTAAGTTATACTTATGCCTTACAAGCCTCAATTCTTCCTATATTCACTCTATGAAATTAGGACAGCTCACCTTGTAAAGATGAGAAGCTGAAGTCAGTAGTTGGTGTGGCTGCAGAGAGACAGAGAAATGGAAATCTAATTGTAATTGACAAGTGCTTCCTGAAGAAGTTATTTATCAGAGTTTCAGCAAAGAAGCAGAGTTTCAGCAAAGGCAAGTTCTCAAAACGCGTAAGAGTGTGAAATGATCCCTTCTATCAAATTTCATACAGAAAGCAAGAACATAGAATCATATAACTGTAGAGTTGGAAGAGACCACGAGGGCCATCCAGTCCAACCCCCTGCCACGCAGGAAATCTTGATCAAAGCATCCCTGACAGATGACCATCCAGCCTCGGTTTAAAGACCTCCAAGGAAGGAGACCCCACCACGCTCCGAGGAAGTGTGTTCCACTGCTGAACAGCTCTTACTGTCAAAAAGTTCCTCCTAATGTTGAGGTGGAATCTCTGTTCCTGGAGCATGTTGTACTTTAGACAAGGATGGCTAAGTGGTACATTGTGGGCTGGCTTAACCTCCACAATCATAAGCTGTGAAAGCCCTAGAAAATTTTATTACTGGAAACAAATGAGCTTTGCTAGAGGCAACCATCTGAAAACAATGATATAAAAAGCCAAGCTCTTGTACCAAAATGCATTATCAGAAATGGAGGGCAAGTTAGTTGTAAACTTTTTAAAAAAGGATAAAAGCCAGGATTCTTAAGATTCCATAAGGCTCACTTCCCTCCTCAAACACACAACTTTTTTCAAGTCAAAACAATAAAATGTTTTTAAAGACTCTGCATTTTTTATTGTTCTTTCTTCAGCTGCACAAGACAAGTAATTCATGGACAGAGGTTGTGTTGAGTAAAATGTATCACTTACACACTTAAATATATTTTAGGATGTAGCCTTAACCATGCCCCAAGTCAGGGATGAGCAACCTGTGACTTCCAGAATATTGTAGGATTACAGTTCCCATCAATACTTGACCACTGGTCTCTGATCTAACGCAACCAACACTGTATGAGGCACAAAACCAATAGTGCTCATTAAGATGAGAAAACTATCCCCCACAGTGTGGGCTGGTGATGGAAATATCATGATATGGGAACACTCTTCCTTGGCAGGGCCTGGAAAACCCATTAGGACTGAGAGCAAGATGGCTGGAGCCAAATATGGGGCCATTCTGGAGATTCACTTTTCTCAGGACAATTACCATAAACACACATGCAGAGGAACAGTTTTGTTTAAAAACAAAACACCCTGAATGTTTGAGAATGGCCCAATCAAAGCCCAGATCTCAATCTGATAGAAAATCTTTGGAAAGACACGGAAGTTGCTGTTTATCAGTGGTCCTCATACAACCTCACAGAACTGGAGCAATGTTGCTGCAGATAATGGGCAAAAATCACAGGACCCATACATGCAAAGCTGATAGAGACTTACCCAAGAAGACTTGCAGTTTTAATTGCTGCCATAGGTGCCTCTACCAAGTATTGCCTCAAGAGATGGAGGGTGAATACTTATGCTACCAACAAGTGCCAGTTTGTTTTTGCTTAGTTAACTTTTGTGCCACAATAAAAATATTTTGCATCTTCACAGTGTTAAATACCTTGTGTACATCAAGTGGAAACAATACAAATTAAATGCATTTCAGTTCCAGATTGTAACAGAACAAAACATGGAAAATTCAAAGGAGGGTGTGTGTGAATACTTCTGCAAGGCACTGTATATTTTGTTTTATTTTTTAAGAAGTAATTTACTATCAAAACAATCAATCAATTTATTCATACAGTCCATAGACCCATCAAACAACAGACATGATGTACATTAATAGAGAAAACCATAATACAAAACCAATAAAATTATGATACTTATTGATAGACTTTTTTTGGAGCTCATCCAATTTATTCACCTATTAACTTCCCTCTCACTGGTCTTAATGCCTACAGATAAGAACTTAGCAACTGACAAGGTAATATTAGGACATTTATCCTCGAGTAAGAATTTGACATACAACCTCTCCGAATGGCCAGGTAGATGGCATAGCAAGGGAGAAATCAGTTGTGTACGATTCTGAGAATGGAGGACACAGGATAGTAGGATATGAAACATGGTTTCCACCTCCTGTGACCCACATGGACAGAGTCTTGATGCAAATGGTAGCCCTGCATATCTACCATACAACATTGCTGAAGGTAAAACATTGCATCTGGCCTTTGTAAATAATATGCGGTAGATTGGCACAGTCAAGTTCTTTATGTAATCAGCCAGAGCAAATGAACCTGAATAAGGTATATGCAATGCACTAGGTGAGCATGACAGGAATTACAAGAAGTAATTTATGTATTATGGTTTTTAATTTTCAATAATAATAATAAGAAGAAGAAGGGAAAAATTGTAACTAAAATTATAACTAAAACTCCACACCCAAATATATTTCCAGCATTCCCTCTAATAATAGATTGGTGAAAGACAATTACACAGATCTTACCTCTGCTGACATCCATTGCATATAATTCTCTGAGTCCATGGTCATTAAGGGATTTTGTCAAGTCAAGTGTCTCAGAAGATTGGTAGGCCTTCAGCAACACAGTGTGCAAAGGATCGAAGTCACATTTGCTACAGATAATTTGCAGGAGCTCTTGAAGAGGTACATGAGGGCTAACTCTGACAATCGTCTTCTGCGTCTTCTTGTAGTTTACTACTACTCTCACAGTTTGCTGGAACAAGAGAAAAAACATCCATTGAATACCTTTCAAAGTTACAATCCTTGATTTGTTTTTCAAAGGTGTAACCACCCCACTGCTGCTCTGAATAGTCCATCAATACTAATAATGTTTGCAATGCATTGTGTAAAAATACTCCACATTTATACCATTATTTAGAGAATTCTTCTCAATATGAAACAAAGACTTGACTAAGGCTACCCCAATATCAACAGCAGCAACAGCAGTAACAGCAATTTCTTACCTGCCTCTCCCTATGGATAGAGGCGGGGAACAACAACAAACCAACATACAACATCAGTTAAAAACGCAACATGAGTTAAAAGGCATTACATCAATTTAAAAGAACAAATAAGATAAATACCTATTAAAACAATTACTGTAATCCATATTTAAAATTCACAATTTAAAAATCATCTGGAGAGGTCTGCTGGAAGAGATGGATCTTTAATGCTGTTTTAAATGTGGACAGTATAGTCAGCTGTCAAATCTCTTCCAGCAGGTTGTTCCATAGTCTAGGGGCAGCTAAAGAAAAAGTCCTCTGGATGACAGTTGCGAACCTAATCCTGGCTGACTGGAGTAAATGACCCTCAGCAGACCTGAGTTTACAGGGTGGATTATATGAAAGGAGGTGATCCCGTAGGTAACCTGGACCTAAGCCATAGGGCATTAAAAGTAACAACCAACATTTTGTACCTTTCTTGGAACTAACTGGCAGCCAGTGGAGCGATTGGACCATCGCCTCCCCAAAATAGTACTCTATGGTGAACTCGCCATGGGTCAGCGTAAGAGGGGCGCTCCAAAAAAGCAATACAAGGACTCCCTGAAACAACATCTCAGGCGCGGCCAAATTGATCACCAACAATGGTCCACCCTGGCCTCACATTGGGAGGCATGGAGACGCACTATCCACAATGCTGCAGCCTTATTTCAGAGCTCACACAGAACAAGTCTTGAAGAGAAACAACGCAGAAAGAATCACAACCCAGAAACATCACTCAAGGAGACCTTCTGCTGTGCTTTCTGCAGCTGGACTTGTTTATCTCAGATTGGTCTTTTTAGTCATCAGCACGTTTGCAGAAAGCGCGGGATGAGTCCTTCTTGAATCTTCGTTTGCGAAGAAAAGCCAGAGAGAGAGAGTTGATCACTCCAAGATGTACCAGTAACCAATCTGGCTGCCGTGTTTTGAACCAACTGGAGTTTCCAAGCTTGATATAGAGGTAGTCCAATGTACAGAGCATTACAAAAGTCTAGCCTTGAGGTTACCAGTGCAGGCACTACCATCTTTAGGTCCTCCAGGTCTCGGAAGGGGTGCAGCCAGCATAACAGCCAAAGCTGATAGTAAGCACTCCAGACTGTTGCACCTATCTGATCCGTCATTTGGAGCGATGGATCCAGAAGCACTCCCAGGCTATGAACACAGTCTTTCAGGGGGAATGTAACGCCATCCAGACTGGTTGACAAACCTCCGAATCCAAGCTTCACAACTCACAAAGGGAGCCTCCATTTGAAGGATTAGCAACTCCAAGCTGAACTGGAGCAGTACTTCTTTGCCTTCAGTTTTCAAAGTTCTCTCATTTTTATTGTTACTGCCAACAATTTACAACCAAGTTGGATGGTACGTACTTTAAAATGGTAGCTAGCAAACTATAGTCGGCCCTCTGTATCCATAGGTTCTAACCTACATCCATGGATTCAACCAACCGTGGCTTGAAAATATTCAAGGGGGGGGCAGGATTCCAAAAAACAAACATTGCTGTCTGCCATTTTCTATAAAGAATGACATTTTATTACATCATTGTATATAATGGGACTTGAAAACCCACAAATTTTGGTATCCACGGGGGTCCTGGAACCAAATCCCAACAGATACTGAGGGAACAAAGTGTTACTACTTGCTTCTAGAACCAAAGCAAAAGTCCTCACAACACACATCTGGGTTTATACTGAAATGCATACCAATTTGTTTATTTTATAGTAAAAAATGAAAAGAAGATCCAGACTAGAACCTCTGCCCCAGCTATGTCTTTTAGTTCATGAGTAGGAAAGGTGGTGTTATTTCTGATTTTCACCCACAAGCATACCAGCACCGGCCCAGGTTCATGAAAATGCACACCAACTATGAAAAATTCCCCTGAAAACTTCTGGGATTCCTCCCAATACTTCTTAGGCCATACCCTAGCCACCATGGCAACTGGAAGTGAAGCAATGTCACTGCTGGTCACCATTTTGTCTGAGATATTAAATACCCTAAAGGCACCAGATCCTATCTAATCTTGGAAGCTAAGCAGTATCAACCTTGGTCAGTACTTGGATGGGAGACCACCAATGAATACCAGGTGCTGCAGACTATATTTAAGAGGAGGAACTGGCAAAACCACCTCTGAGTATTCCTTTCCTAAGAAAACTCTATGAAATACATGGGGTCACCATAAATTGACAGGCAACTTGAGGGCGCAAACACATGCGCGCACACATTGCTGGCAGAGACTTATTTGGGCACCTTTGTGGGGGGATGTGGTATGCAGATGGAGTTTGGGAGGACCACCACATAATTGCCCACATTGATCTAGTTTGACCTTTAAGAGAGAAAGAGAACAGACCAGAACATGATAGGAAAGACATTTTATCCTCACTTAAAGGCAAGATCTGTGAGTATCACTCCTTATAGCAGATTATACAGAGAGCAGAAGCCCATAGAAAGAATGGGCACACACCTTTCCCAGGCAACAATGATACAAGCAAAAAAATAAAAACAAAAAAACTTGGCATGTATGGCTGTGTCTCATACAGCAATCCTATGTCCAACCCCTGAAAGATCACATTGTGTGTACCACCCAAGGCAGAATCTTTGTCAAATGTATCTTAATTTCCAATAACTTTCAAAGCTGGACTTTAGGAACAAATCATACATATTCTGACCTACAAAAAGTTTGAAGAAATAAGTCAGGAGGAAGAGAGAGAAAGAGTAATTGTAACATTTTACAATCTCACCTCTGGGATGACAGGAGTGGGTTTCTTCTTATCCATCTGTTTTGGCTTTAAAACCACTTTGTCGACTTCAAGCATCCCAATGGGTATATTGGGTTTGAATTTGATCTGTTTTTGATCTACTGACATCAGGTCTATAGTGTGGCTTGATGGATTTAAACGGTATTGTGCGCAAAGGTATACCAGTAAGTCCATCATTGGTTTGCTGAAAGAAAAGTGAAAGTGACTATAAATTTCCTCATGGTCATTAAGCAAAAGCAGCAATTAAGAATGCCTACTGCTTTGTCCCATTCTATACAAGCTTATAGATCTGAAAACAAACATTGCATAAAGCACAATTCATAGAAGATAAGCACTTCCAAGACTACTCTGTTTCACTCAGCAATCCTTGAAACACGCGTGCACGCTATCCTAGCTATTCTGGTGACTTCGGAAATTGACTTTGGGAACACTGGGAACACATTTTAAAAACACTGACCATACTTATTATAACAGAGCTGTATGCCAGAGTTACATGCTAACAGCTAATTCTTTTCTATCTTTAGCTCAGAAGGGAATTATTTTCATAGAAAAGAAAATTGTTCTAATAAATGCATAACATAACTGAATTTGGTCACAAAGTATTTATCATACGAAGCGCCTCCATAAAAACACATTCAAATGCCAACCTAAAAAAAACCCTCTACCAAATGAAATTAGCTGAATTTCACCAAATTAAATATGTGATGGTATCGTGTATGTCTAACTGATTACCAATATCCTGTTGCATGGCTCCGATCACTGTCTCCTGCATTTAGTTATTTATCCCGTTGGTTTACATAAGAGGGGCGCTCCAAAAAAGCGATACAAGGACTCCCTGAAACAACATCTCAGGCGCGGCCAAATCGATCAACAACAATGGTCCGCCCTGGCCTCACATTGGGAGGCATGGAGACGCACTACCCACAATGCTGCAGCCTTATTTGAGAACTCACGCCGAACAAGTCTTGAAGAGAAATGACAACACAGAAAGAATCACAACCCGGAAACATCACCCAAGGAAACCTTCTGCTTGTGCTTTCTGCAGCTGGACTTGTTTATCTCGGATTGGCCTTTTTAGTCATCAGCGCGCTTGCAGAAAGCGCGGAGTGAGTCCTTCCTGAATCTTCGTTTGCAAAGAAAAACCAGAGAGGCATCTTACTTTTTCAAAATTATTCAAAGACATTTAGAAAAGTGATACGTAAATTTCTGGTATAAATGTTTGGCCATATTATATCTATAATTTGCAGCCTTGATTGCAAGCTATATGACTCTTTTGCCAGGTTTAACATAAACTATTAGAGCATTTGCCATAAAGTACAACTGATTTGCCATCTCTGCTCACATTAAATCAGTTGGTTTACTTCTTCTTTCACGCAAAAGTAACTAGTCCCTTCATCAGTCTACATTACTTGAAAGGTAACTGGAATTTACTTGTTTTCACTTTTATCTCAGACACAATACAGTTGTCCCTTCACATTCGCTGGGGTTTGGTTCCAGGACCCCCCCCCCCCGGTGAATACTCAAATCCGTGAATGCTCAAGTCCCGTTATATGCAATGGCATAGCAAAATGGTGTTCCTTATATAAGATGGCAAAATCAAGGTTTGTTTTTTGGATTATAATTTTTTAAGAATATTTTCAAGCCATGAATACTTAAATCTGTGGATACAGAGGGACAACTGTATGTAAGAAAAGATACACACAAAGACATGTCAGGTTAAAGTTCTACTAGAAATATACTATTTTCCTGTAAGAAATTTGAAAAATTATCCTTTCAGTCTGTTCAAATATATGATCACTCAAAGTGATGATTCGCTCTCAATTGTAGGTGTGTAGACAAAACCCAGCTACAACACTCACAAAATGCTGTTGCAAAGAGGAACCTGAATACCTGCACAAGATTAAAAAAAAATCTGTAGAATGCCTCATTGACTACAATATACAGTACAACATTCCTATGCGGGTTAAGCTTCTGCATAGTCCCATTCCACACAGAAGCTTTACTCTTGTAGCTTTAAAGTTGCTCTTGGGTCAACCCTGATAATGAATAGCAGAGATTATGATGAAATAATTTTTCCACCTACTAAGTGGAACAGCTTACACAACATCCTCCTCAGTTATAAAAAGGGTCTTGTTGAATGTGAGACACAACAAAACATTTCACTGAAAGAGACTACCAAACAGCATAAAAGACAAGCATTGCTGCAAAAAATACATTCCATGCCTCTTCTTCCCCAGGCTTACTTTTGGGGGGTCAACTGCTGTACCTGTGAACTGCATTTTGACTAGCAAATTATTTTTTTCTCCAACAGATTATTCATTTTTTAGCTATAAGTTCACAAACAAGTAAAGCATGTTTTATAAAATGAATGACTACCCTACTAAAATAACTTCAGCAGGAAAAGGGAGAAAAAGCAGAGGCAAAGTATTTAATACTTAGGAGCCAGTTGATGTTTACTTGCTTAAAATACTAGGACACAAATCTAACCCTTGGTGATTGAAAAGCAGAGAATACCCAGAGGCAACTAAAGATGAGCAAAATGCTTTCTTTGTTGCTTTAGAATCTGTCCAGGGAAAAGAAACTACTACTTTACACACCACAATTGACTTCCTACATGTTGAACTTTAAAATTTTGTTTTAAATCTCAACAACTATTGTTCTGCCAAATTAAAGTACATTTGTCCCTCAGTATCCACAGATTTGGTATCCACGGATTTAAGTATTCACGGCTTGAAAATATTCTTTAAAAAATAATAATCCAAAAAGTAAATCTTGATTTTGCATCTTATATAAGGGACACCATTTTGCTATGCCATTGCACATAATGGGACTTGAGTATTCATGGATTTTGGTATCCACGGGGGGGGGGGTGTCCTGGAACCAAATCCCAGCGAATATGAAGGGACAACTTAATGCTCAAAATTATTTTCTTTAATTTTTTTAAAATAAATAATTACCAAAGAAAAGTGAATTCCTTTTCCTGGGGAAAAAAAATCAAATTCATATTCTATCACTTGGCTATAAGTAATCAAAAATACCATGGGACTTGGACTACAGCACACTTAACTCTTGTCACATTGTACTTCAGGCAGGCAAAAATCTTTTTAGCCCAGAAAGCTTTCAACAGACAAGGGGGTACTTTATTGTTTTAAACTGAACTATTTTAAAGTGCTTTTTAAATCTTTTTTAAAAGTTTCATCTTATTCTTTTAACTTTAAGTTTGAATTGTTTAAATACTGTGAATAGATTAATTCTATTTTAATTTTCATTTATTGTTTGTTTTTAATTGTATTGTTCTTTTCAATTGTAAGCTGCTTTGAGTCCCAATTTTCAGGGGAAAGCATGATACAAATATAATAATAATAGTAATAATAATAATACTTCAGATCAACAGCTGTAAATACCTGCCTTCCCCATTCACAAACATATTTGTGGCTGACATGGAACAATGCTTCCTCAGCTCCTGTAACCCAAAACCTGCCCTCTACCTAGTATACAGTGGTCAAATCCACACATCACAAAAAATACAATTTGAAACTGGATTATTTGCCATGGCTCCTTCCTACGGAATCCTGGGATTTATAATTGTACAAGGTATTTAGCCTTCACTGCCAAAAAGTGCTGGTGCCTTACCAAACTAGAAATCCCAGGATTCCATAGGAAGAAGCCATGGCAAATAATCCAGTTTTCACACTGGATTATTTGTGTAGTGTGGATTTGGCCATTATTACCTCTTCATCGTCTGGGTTCATGGAAAATAATCACATGAGTTCTACCAGAAGTTCAACAGCCTACCATCAACCTGAGCCTAGAACAATCCACATAGCAGGTTACTGTGCAATGACAGAATGCACTTATAAGCACCAAGATATATATATATATATATATATATATATATATATATATATATATGGTTCACTATACATACATGTTTGCTTCCACCTACAACACACCACCAAATCTATTGTCTACAGCCAAGTCTCCAATAGATCCACATATGCTTGAATGCTTGGGAGTAGGACTCATGCCGTTACCTCAGACAATTCTCAAACTACAATATCTACCCAATGAGGTGAGGTGGGGGGGGGACCAATTGATAGGGCAAGAATGATTCCCAAGAACAAACTATTAGAGTAAAAACAGTAAATAATAGAACACCATTAATTGTCACCTACAGCTCCTGGCTGTTGGGAATATTGAACATTTGACAATGTTCCACCTGTACTTTACTAGAAGTACATTTACAAGACAGGCAGCCATAAAATGGATGGCTTTTAAACCTCCTTAGTAAGCACAGTAAATCAGCAGAGTTTAACTATTTAAAACATATATGCAGAAGACGCATATTGATTCCAGCATGCAAGCTTAAGATAACCACCACCAGTATTTCCCCAAGTTATATTTCTAGCATAAAAAGGACTCAGAAACACTTAAAAGTAGTTTAAAAGTATAAAAACATCTTTACTTACAGTCTCAGTGTACTTTCTCACAGAACATCAGCAGCATAATAATAGGTGCAGGCTAAACTATTAAAAAATGACTAAAAACTATATGATTACAAACAAAATACGCAGGACCCCTGCAAGGTAGGTCCTCATTCTAAAAAGGTATCATGGCGACTGGCAAACACATGGTAGCTTTCCAGACAAACAGAAGGACTTGAACACACCTCTTCCTCTGGAAACCCTATCACATTTCAGCTGGATACATCAAGTATTCTGTTTGTTTCTATCAGTTAACCCTTTAGCAGTAAAAACATCTCAACTTATTGGATTGCAAACTACATATGCCATACACCGGTCAGCCTTTTTTCCCAGGCTAACTTTGCAGCTGCATTCTTATCTCTCCTTAAACCAGCCGAAACTGTTACCACCACCACAGTTGGCAAAGAACAATAATTAGCAAGTACCAAGGGAAAAAATACAGAATTAGTATCAAGGTTACAGGAAAATAAATGAAAATGGTAGGAGCAAGCACCATCAGGGGCCAATCCTGACAATAGGTTTCCCTATTATCCATACTTTCAGGTATCCACGCGTGTGTGTGTGTCTTTGAACGCATCCCCTGTGGATGTGTGGGTTGACCTGTAATATGATGATATATGTACAAATACTCCTCTGCATTTTACATAGGACAAATAGAACATTCTCTGTGCAAGAGAATATGGGACATACACCTGCCATCAAATGGCAAAAAAAAATGTCAAAATATTTCCCTAGACATTGTGTAATTGACTTCATAGTGGTTGTTGTAGATTAAAAGGAATTTCAAGGGAAGATCGAAAAGGGACACAACTGAATTGTGATACATTCACACATTCCAAACTATCAACAGGAGTCTTAAGAATGATAATGGCATTTTATTAGCACAAATACATACACCAATAGGCTGGTTTTCATAACAATTGTGCATTCTAAACTTTTTTTTTCCCTAGCACAGAATACACCAGAAAGCTGGTACCAAGGAAACACTCTTCCCTGATCTACCTAACATTACATATTCTTTTGTATGATGATGCACTGTTATAGAAAGTGACAGAGACAGTCTCACTGAGATACTAACTGAAAAGGTGTGTTGGCACTGTAGAGCGAACCAGAAACAGTAATGGCAAAATGTATGTGATAGTGGAAGTCATAGTGATAAAAACCATTACTTTCTATGTGACAGTAAACTCTATGACCATGGTGCAAAAGGAGTGAAGGATAAAGTTGTCAATGCCTGCAGCAACACAGCTGGATCCAAAGCAACTATAGTTGTCCCTTCATATTCACTGGGGTTTGGTTCCAGAACCCCCCATGCATACCAAAATCCATGAATACTCAAGTCCCATTATATGCAATGGCATAGCAAAATGGTGCCCCTTATATAAAATGGCAAAATCAAGGTTTGCTTTTTGGATTATTATTTTTTAAAAAATATTTTCAAGCAGTGGATACCAAATCTGTGGATACAGAGGAACAACTGTACTCATATCTTCATGCATGTATCTTCCTTGGTCACAGACAGAACAGTCTAGTATTAGATCCCAATATACCATACTATTAATATAAGGTGATAAACACTGAAACAATGATCTTTTAAAAGTTTCTAATTCTATCTTCTTCACATCTATTGTTTTAATAACCTCGTTTTTGATTAAAGCACATATTGCTAATTGCACAGATACCTGTTTTCTACTGCACATTTTATTTTCCTACTGCACAAAATGTGGCCAACTACACATTAGCATGCCTGCAATTCTGTGTGCAGGTTGAGTAATCCTTAGCCAGAATTCCAAAATCCAAAATTGTCCACATTGGGTGGCTGATATAGTGACATCTTTACTTTCTGATGGTTCAATGCACACAAACTTTGTTTCATGCATGAAATTATTTAAAGTATTATGTATAAAATTACCTTCAGGTTATGTGTATAAGGTGTGTATGAAACATAAATGAATTCTGTGTTTAGACTTGGGTCTCATCTCCAAGATATCTCATTATGTATACACACATATTTCAAAATTCAAAAAAAAAAAAATCCAAAATATGGAACACTTCTGGTCCAAAGCATTTTGGACAAAGGATACTCAACCTGCAAAACATAAGATCTTCTACAACAGGGGTGGGTAACTGGGGAAGGGACAGAGGCCAATTTTCTCCCTTACCCTTTGACGGACTGTACCCATGTACCAAAGCCCCCAGACTCAATCAAAATGTATCTTAGCCTGCTGTTTCACATCACTCCCCCACAGCTCAAGACCACTGCAAAATGCAGCAGTTTTGCTTCTTCAACAATCCAACATGAATTAGAAACCTTACAAAAGTGGCCAAAATAAGCTGAAATTAGGAAGCGGTGATGTCACTTCCAGTTTTGGGTTTGGTCAATCTTTGGCTGATTTGGCAGGGGGGTTGGGCTCCAGCAGGTTTTTAATGTATTTGGAGGATTGGGGGAGCATAACTGGCATTTTCTAGGTCATCATCAACTTCCAGCAGAAGAATAACCATAGAATCGTACTGGAAGACATAGAAAATGGCTACAGAGGGAACATATTTCTTCGGACATGGGTAAGTCAAACCACAGGGTACTTGTCCCATGGATACAGAGGGGCATTCTGTATCTCATTTCACTCTGTTGCTGTGCCCACAACTGTGTAATTGTGCATTTGTGCCAGAAAAGAGTGGTGTGTGTATTGGTTAGTTTTACAGTTGCCACAAACTCCCTTGACCCCCACCCACCCCCTTCTTTTTTAAACTGAAAATGAATAATGACTATAAGAAAATTACTGTTCGACTCTCATTTCAAGCAAATATTCAGGAAATATTCAACTAAAAATGAAATACAGTTGTCCCTTCACATCCACGGGGGTTAGGAATGGAGTACCACCATGAAAGTGAAAAAACTGCGAATAAGTTAAGCCCTGCCCCAACATACGTGCTACACCTACATATTGTAGACTCCTCGCCCATCAACAGGACTGCTGATACCTGCCACTGTGGTAGCAACACCTGCCCCTGAGCACACAAACCATGCCCCTCACCCACACTTGCCTCCCTCTCTCTGCCCTGCCAACAACACAACTCCAGCTTGCTTTCTTGCCTTGCACCAAAACAGTGCTGCGCATTTAAAACAGTAAGGTCGCTCCTTTCCCAAACCAAAGCTAAAAGTTGCAACTGTAGCAACACCCACAAATCATGCCCCTCACCCATACTCACCTCCCCCGCCCAGCTCTCCCTCCCTCTGCCCTGCCAACAACACAACCTTACTGAGTGTTTTAAATGGGCAGTGCTGTTTTGGTGCTAGTTAAGAAAGCAAGCTGGAGCATTTTGTTGCCAGGACAGGAGGAGAGGGTTGGAAGAGGAGGAGGGTGGAGTCCTGGAATTTGAGCTAGTTGAGCAGCAACTATAAACCATGAAAACGCAAAAACACGAATGTGAAACTTGTGAATGTGAAGGTACAGTACTTCTACTAGTCTAAAATGCAAGCCTGAAAACAATTAAGCCTCCAAATCCTATGTTACAAATAACTAAACTGCAAACTGCTATTCAAAATTATTTTTCACCTGGAATCTAGTAATCTGCCAGTCAGGTTACCACATATTTTCTGGGTTTGTGAGCAGGGATAAACCATACAACAGAACTTGTCAAAATTAGTTTTTCCTTTTGAGAGGGAAACTCAGTTTTGAAACTGTATTTTTCAAAGTAGGCCATGTTTTGGTATGTAAATATCTACACATATGTAAGTATCTACACACTTTTGCTGCAATTTTTTTCTTAAACTTGATCACATTTAAAGAGCAATTTGGGGGTTAGTTTTTTGTTGGGTTTTTTTGTGGTTTTTTTCCAGGCTGTGAGGCCGTGTTCTGCTGTTTTGTTGTTCCGTGTTTTGTTGGATGTTCAGTTCTTAGGGTGGGAGGATATGCAAGGGGATTAGTGTCTATTTAGCTCAGGAAAGAGGAGACCCTAAAAGTAAACCAAGTTTGGCTACCAGTCCTGAAAAACACCAAAACAAAAACTCAACACATGCAAATGAACTTCACACAGGGACAGGGGGCTTCCCAGAAGATAATAGGCCATGAGCTAAATAGACACTAATCCCCCTTGCATATCCTCTCACCCTAAGAACTGAACATCCAACAAATGAATACACAAATTTACATGCTAATCATCTTCAAGAGGGAACCACAGTATATAAACCTCATACTGCCACCATTCTCTCTGAAGATGCCAGCCACAGATGCAGGCAAAACATCAGGAATAAGCTCTTCTAGAACACAGCCTGGAAAAACCCCCACAAAAAATCTATGGATTCCAGCCCTGAAAGCCTTCAACTTCACAATTTGGGGGTTGTTGAGAGATCAAACTCTTAAAAGGAAACTCTGAAAAAAGAGCTGAGCCAAAACATTCTCTTTAGTTTCATTTTTTACTGTTCTGTATTGTTGAAAAGTTTCTCCATCTTTTTGTGTACATTCAGCTGCCTCCTCAAAATGGCAGCCTTTTGTCCAAGTCCTGGAAACTAAAAAGGATGTATACATGAGAAAAGTATTTTTAAGCCTCCAGGGACCTGCAAGCTCACACAGCTAAAGTAAACTCCTAAAGCCTGAGAATAAGAGGCCTATACAATTCCTGAGCTTGCCTATAGGAGAATTCCATGACCAAATTGAGCTAAAGTTAGCAGATTACAAAGAGGTTTTATAGCACCTTTGAGACTAACTGAGAAATGACATTTGTAGCACACACTTTCGTAGATTAAGTCTACTTCATCAGATGCAAGGTTAGCAGAATTCTCTTTAAGTACCGGTCAACCCCGTATCCATGGGGGATATGTTCCGAGCTGAAACCATGGATAATAGAGAACCCTATTATATTCAATGAGATGAACACCAGAGTTTGACCACAGAACCACACTGGAGGACCTAGAAATGCCTAGAGAGAACACTTTTTAATGTGGATAAGTGAAACTGTAGATACCAAATCTGTGGATACAGGGGTCGACTTGTACTGTCTTTAGTCTTCTCTTCAGGTCATGTGACTCTTATTTGCCCTAAACCACTTTCAGGCTTGCCTACAATTACGTGGAAAGGAAATCTTACAACTGAGAAGGTACAAAGAAACTCTTTCTAACGTAGCTTAGTTTCTAGAGTTTTGTCAGGCAGACTGAGCTACATTTGGCTGCAGAGTCTGCTTAAACTGTGACTTGTGGCCTATCTAGCTAAGGGATTATACAGTTCCAAATGAATCTCTGGAAACTTTTGGCCAGTTCACACATACACACCTGCACAAAAACCTCTCACAATCCAAGGTAACCAACTCATGTGTGCATGAAGGACACATGTTATGTGCCCCACTGCATCACAATGTACACATACATGGGTTTCTGCTCAACACCAATCTGCTGAATCAACATCTCATAAAAAATCCTTTGAACATGCTGCCTGCTGTTGTATCCTCTTTTAACAGCCTGCCTGTGCTTAAGATCTGCCTCTAAAGCCCTTTTTCTGTATTCAACCCATCATGGAAGCAGGGCTGGGTATGACAAGATTTAGAGCCCTCTCAATTGACAGTAACTAAGGAATGAATGCCATGTGAAGTTTATATGGCTCATCTCTAACAATCCTCCACCAGCTTGTAAATCCTTTTAAAATTCTGCCCGCCCTATTTAATCAAATAATGTTTTATATGAAAGCTGATTTTATCCATTCTGTTTTGTTTCCATTGTATTTTGTTTGATAACCTGGCTTTATGAAATACTGTGATTTTAACTGTGTGATTAGTGATCAGCAAACATTCAAAAGGTAGGAAAAATTTCTTGTAGCATCTAAAATAAATACAGACTTTTTTTAAAAGTCTTTTTGAACATTCAGGTTGAAAGCAGTAGTGATGCACTTCAATTGCAAAACAGCATGAATTCTTTCTTCAACATACCTGCCATTAACAGTTGTAGACTTGATCACATCTCCTGGGAGAACCACAGACAGTTCAATGTCCCTGTCAATTATGTTCTCTTTTTGTTCCATAGTGAAGTTAGTTAATTCTGAATCATCAAAAGAACAGTCAGTGATCCTTTTCTCTGATGGAGGAAGGGGAGCTTTAGGCTTGGCTTTCCGTCTGAAATAGAGCAAAAATTCCAAAACAAAAAAAATTAGGGAAAAAAATCAAAATCAATGGAAAAATCCTGGATTCTAGAAGTATGCTGGATTCTCCCCAAAGCTGGCCTTTAAAGTTTTGACAAAACTATGCAGCCCTTTAGCCTCAAAAGCAAAGGAAACTGTACCATCCCTGGACTTGATTCTCCAAGCTCAGGTAGACTCCTTGAACAAACCGAGTGGCCAAGATAAAGTAATCAAATAATTCAGAGACTGTTATGCAAAGAGCCCAAGGAAAAGATTTCCTGAACAAATGTACTGAAATCTCTCACTGTTAATCACTTGATCTCCCTCCTCTCCTGTCGCCGCTATACACACAATTGCCTTTTCTTTACAATGCTGCAATTTTACATTGTCTAAATTGACTTTATCTAGCTGTCCAACCCCATATTTATTGTAACTGAGACTTTACATCTGAATGTACAGGGTCCTGATAAAGCAGTACTGATAGTGGTCCTTTGACTTTGACTGGTATGATTTTAAAATCTAATTACAAATGTCCTACTGCCTGGAAGTAAAGATAATAACTGGGATTGTGCTATTAGAGATAACTATGGCCACTATTATACCATATTCAATTCTCCTTTTTTCTGCAACCACCATGCCAGTAACTCCTTTGGAGGGTTCCCCCAACCTCTGGAACAGATAGTGGGGAAAACTGGAGGCCTGTGGACGGGGCAAAGAATCTGTTTTGTTAGTGAACAAAACCAGCTGGATGCAATCCAAAATACTGTAGTTAATTCTCTTATATTTAGGTGAAATAAGATTTTGAAATGCCCTTCCTCTATAATAATAGTTAAGGGCCCAAATACTCTGAAGGCACCAGATCCTGACTGATCTTGGAAGTTAAACATGTTTCGGCCATGGTTACTACTTGGATGGGAGGCCACCAATGAATACCAGGTGCTGTAGGCCACATTTCAGAGCAAAGAACTGGCAAGACCACCTCTGAGGATTCCTTGCCTAAGAAAACCCTATGAAATTCATGAGGTCACCATAAGTCAACAGGGAACTTGAGGGCACATATACCCACATATTGTAACAGTTGCTTCTCATTATATTTTTTAAAAAAGAATGGTAAAATAACACGTGTGTCCCACCCTCAAGAAGACAGAACACAAACAGCAGTAAACCACAAACTGTATGAATCACTTCTGTATGACAGAAGAAACTAGATGTAAAAATTAGAACACATACAATCTAAACATAGAATAATTTGGCTAAGTTGCACTACAAAATCCAATCACGAAATGTGTCTTTCTCTCCAGCTCACCATGCCAAAGTTTGATAAAATCCAAATACAGAGTGAACAGAGGCAATCCTGTGCCATTAATAGTTGTGCACTCCTTCCACGGTTGGCAAATCTGTCATGGGGAAATCTTATTTTCCAAGCACTGGAAAAACTTTGTTGCGGGGAAGATCCAACAATGTCTCCTGTGCCAACATGTCTATTGCTGGATGTAAGCTGTTGCAGAAGAGGGGAAATCAGCCAGACCAGTAACATGCTCTTTTGAGACATCAAACAAATAGAAATGAGTTTCCAGTCCAAACAGGCATACGTAGAGTGGTGCTGAATCATTCACTGTGAACTAATCCAGCCGTGTCATGCAAGGAATTAATCACAGCTTGAGGTATGTGTGTGTGTGTGTGTGTGCGCGTTTAATCTTACTAAAGAAGTAGCATTTGTTACAAAATAAAATCTGGTAATGCTGAAGACTAAAAATATTAAGTTTAACCTAACTGTGATCAGAATACTGTAACTGCCTAAGGGCCCAACCATTTCAAATACTGTGAACCTTGGTGAGGGGCTGGGGCGGGGAGAGACATTTTAAAATATGTTACATATTAGGGTTAAACAAGCATTGCTTTCACATTTTTATTTTTAATTTAAAGGGTCATGAGTTTTGAAATTCATACTCATGGTATACATATTGTTTTAGTTTTGGGCCTTCAAGTCGTTTCCAACTTATGACAACCCTACAGCAAACCTATCACAGTTTTTTCTTGGCAGGATACATTCAGAGGGTGTTTACCTTCACCTCCCTCTGAGGTAGAGAGTGTGACTTTCCCAAGCTCACAGAGTGGGTTTCCATGGCCAAGCAGGGATTCGAACCCTGGTTTCCAGAGGCGTAGCATAAGGGATGCAAGACTATTCCAGTCCCGTTTTGACATGGCATGGGCAACCTATAGCCCACCATCTTGGCTAATGGGGATGGATGAGAGAATAGCAGTCTAGCAATATCTGGAGGGTCACAAGTCGTCGTCGTCCGTCCCCCCCGCTGTTTTATGGCATCTGTAATACTGGTGTCAGGAAACAGCAGTTGAGGCCAAACCACACCAGATGACACAGTCAGGGAAAGGGTTGACACCAGCCTTAATGACGCCACAGGTTAAGCGAAGATAAACTTTTTCTTTTAAAAAAATGAATATATCAACAGACCAACAACCAGCCTTAGCCAGAGTCAGTTTCCACTAAGCTTCCCCTCAAGTAACTGGGTCCCCTTGGCTAGAGTTCCTTCCTTCTGGGAGCTGGTCTTCAAACAACTGTCCCACAAACTGGCCTCCAACCACATAGTTCACCAAAATGGGAGCACAGTGGATCTCTACTGAACATCTTCCCTATCAGTAAGAGTTTCCAATACAGTCTAAAGGACCATTGCAAACAAAATAATAAAAATGAGGTCCTCCACAGTCTACCTATGGGGGGGAAGGAGCTCAGTGCTAGAGTTTTCAAGCCTTTGCAAGGGAAGTAAAAAACCAAACATATTGCTTATTTATTTTTATATTGCTTGCTTGATTTTATATCCTGCCTTTCTCTCAAAAAGGACTCAAAGTGGCTTATAATATAAGGTGAACAAGTATGTCACTACAAATAATTTACAGAAAAACACTTATACAGTTGGCCCTCTGTATTCATGGATTTGGCATCAATAGATTCCACCATTCATGCCTTGAAAATACAGTTGTCCCTTCATATGCGCTGGGGTTTGGTTCCAGGACCCCCCCATGGATACCAAAATCTGTGAATACTCAAGTCCCATTATATGCAATGGCACAGAAAAATGGTGTCCCTTATATAAGATGGCAAAATCAAGGTTTGCTTTTTGGATTATTATTTTTTAAAGAATATTTTCAAGCTGTGAATACTTAAATCCATGGATACGGAGGAACAACTGTATTCCAAAAAAAAAAAAAAACTAAATTCCAAGAAGCAAACCTTGATTTTGCCATTTGATATAAGGGACACCATTTTATATGCCATTTTATATAATGGGACTTGAGCATCCATGGATATGGGTCCTGGAACCAAGCCCCAGAGGATACCAAGGCCCCACTATAATAATATTGACAATATTTTGCTTCGTACAGAAATAGGACTGCAAGGAGATACTGGATGGGGAACTTAAAGAGGCCAAGACAAAGGTCCTGTCTACACGACGAAAAAAATCTGTACTGCTTCCAAAAGACCGGCCATCTCTACAGACGCCGTTTGAACACACATCATTCAGGGGGGGGGCGGAAAAACTCACCCTAAACTCCGTGAGCCGTGGATACGGGGCTTCATGCGTATTCTTCATAAAAAATCCATACAACGTCCAAACAATCAAACCACTTACGTTCATACACATATGAACAGGCAGTGCAATCTGATTGGCTAGCCAAAAAGAGGGAGGGGGATCAGCAGCGGCCACCATGTTGGATTCCTGGCTAGGCAAGGGTCCAGTAAGTCCGTGATAAGGCTATTTTCACTGTTTGAAAAACAGACATGTATGTTTTCCTTCTATATTATCAGGGCCCAACCAGAAGTTGTTATAGTAGTCAGAGCTATGCTTTTCACAGACTACATAGTAGATACATAACACAAAGACCATCTTGATTATACTAGAGCAATATATGATAGTCTAAGGGAGTGGGAACTTTCAAACCTCTGGTATTTTCTTTTAGCCCTGGAGTTCACTGGACTGACTATGTGACAAATGTTGCTGTCCTTGAACAAGCAGGGATCACCAGCATTGAGGCCATGATATTGAGAACACAGCTACGCTGGGCAGGGCACATTTCTAGGATGGAGGACCATCGCCTCCCAAAAATAGTACTCTAAGGTGAACTCGCCATGGATCAGTGTAAGAGGGGTGCTCCAAAAAGCGATACAAGGACTCCCTGAAACATCTCAGGCTTGGCCAAATTGATTACCAACAATGGTCCACCCTGGCCTCACATCGGGGAGGCATAGAGATGCACTATCCACAATGCTGCAGCCTTATTTGAGAACTCACGCCGAACAAGTCTTGAAAAGAAATTACAATGCAGAAAGAATTACAACCCAGAAACATCACCCGAGGAGACCTTCTGCTGTGCCTTCTGCAACCGGACTTGTTTATCTCGGATTGGCCTTTTTAGTCATCAGCACGCTTGCAAAAAGCGCGGGATGAGTCCTTCCTGAATCTTCGTTTGCGAAGAAAAGCCAGACAGAGAGAGAGAGAGATTTAGAAATGTCATTCCAAAGAGCATGGGAAAGTAAGCGAACAACACATGAGAAATCAAGCAAGCAGTTCACAATACCTAGAAGTCAGTTTTTCCAACTTCACCCTGTATTTCACATTAAGGAAAAATAATATGCCCCTTAATGAAAACAACTGGTCATTTACTGCTTTCAGAATTGCTGAGTGTTACTTAGGCCCTTGGTGTTCACTTCTAGTCCCAACCCATTGTGGCTTCTGTAAATTTTAAAGCTCTAAGGAAAATCGCTTAGCAAGGAGCTCATGAAAAGAGCCCTCCTGAGTCAGATGAAGGGTCTGTCTAGTCCAGCATCTTCTTTCCCACAGTATCCAGCTAGAATCTTCTGTGAACACCACATGCAGAACATAAATGAAACAGCAAGAGCTTTGGGGCAGGGGATGGGGAGGAAATACTTTTTAGACTCCCCTTAGAATAACTGGAAGAGCTTTTCACTCATAGAAACCTGCCACTGGAAACAACCTATATCAATCATCTCCACCTAGTGGCTCCTATTTCCTTAGCTTGCCGACATGAATGAAGAGAGCTACTCCTATAAATTAAACTCTAGTCCAGTATAGTGCCAGGTAAAGTGCTTTACTATTCCCATCTTGGAGAAGGCCAAACTCCATCTACTAAGAAATGATAAGAAACCTTTTGGTTTCCAGCCACTGCACAAAAACACTCTCCTCTAATCCTGAAGGTTTCCCTTTAGTATTCCCCCTTAAAGAGCCTTTGAAAGGAAGAGTGGCTGGTCCCATCAGTACAGGAATAAATCTCATAACTGGGCATATTACCATGACAATTAAGCTGAGAATTTAGCAGGAATCCTGGAAAATGTTTCTGCACTCCACTGAACCATTCAATTCTCCCAGCTGTTCTCTGTCTCCCTCAAGAAACTGGCAGTGACCCCTCCGCAGATCTGATAATCTGACCTTTGGACAGCAGCAGTTCTAGAAACAGAAAAGCTTTTTAGCCAGCTCCAAGTCCAAATGACATTTTCTTGCTTTGAAAGGCCAAAAAAACATACTCTGAGCAGCAGGTTAAAGCCAAATTGGCTCCAGATCCTCATGCTTTCTGATACAGATACTGTATATCAAGCTTTCAGCCAAGATCTCTGAGGCATCTAAGGAAAGTGTGCCTGAGTCTACAATAACCGATGTAAACCTGTGCTGTCTTGCTCACATTGGAAATGGCGCTCCTAACAGCAAAGCTCTGATTGCCTCATCTCATCCTTAATTCAAAGGCTTTATCTGTACAATATTGTGTGAATGTAGATCATAGATCACTCATCATATATTCGAAAAGCAAACCCCCTTCTTTTAATACCAGTGTTTACAAACCAAAATTGTACCATCCATGCACAAGAGGGAAGCATTAGCAGACTCAGGAAAATCCAAAAGGCTTTCAGAAGCATGAAAATTTTAGGAGACATAAATGGAGCGGGGGGGGGGGGCACAAGGATGACTAAGCATGCTCACTGGCCATAAACATTAGGGGACACAAAACCCAGAATTGGAATGGAAATGAATATGTTGGAAAAGAGTTGGGCTGGCTGATACCCAGAACAGGAGAATTCTGTACTGCAACATTTTGTTGCACATCTCACCCATATCACATGATAAACCAGCTTCTAAAGAGAACACATCAGGTATTCTTCCTTTCCCCAGTAAGAAGTGAATGGAAAAGCAACCCAGGCACTCAATATGCAAGTATAAACTCTCAGCTCACACAGAAGTAGCCTCCAGGCCTATTGGGAATTCACACATACATCTCATTTTATCAGTGATAACACATTGTCAAAAATTCTTTTCTGGCCTTGCATCATTGTAGTATTGTTACTGATGCCAATGGATATTTATGCCAATTTACAGCTGGGCTACAGGTCACATCAATATGTGTGTTTACTCATATTAGGAGCACACAGGAATCCATTTGCACTATTGACAATTTAGAACATAACAAGCATTGTCACATAGAAAGAACAGGTGACACTCTAAAAAAATGGAAACTTCCATAGGAATTGTTCTTCCACTTTAAGAAAAAAAAGGAGGGAGTGCCTGAAAGAACAGTACAATAAGCTTGTTGTTGTTGTGTGCTTTCAAGTCATTTCTAGCTTATGGTAACCCTGGACTTTTTCAGACGATTCTTACCGTGCAAGGAGGTCTCGGGAGAGGTCCTTTTCGAACGCCGCCATCCCTCTTCCAAAATCATTGGCATCACTTCCATGAAGGATTGGAAGCGGCCGCGCCATATTTTAATCACGGAAGTTGCCCATGATTAAAATCTGGCAAAATATGGCGCAGCTGCTTCCAATCCTTCACTGAAGTGACACCAATGATTTCAGAAGAGGGACAACAGCATCCAAAAAGGACCCCCTGCCACACAACAGCACCATACTTCTCCCGAGACCTCCTTGCGCGGCAAGTATCGCCTGATAAAAGTCCCCTAAGGCAAACCTATCACAGGGGTTTCTTGGCAAGATTAATTCAGAGCCTTGCTGAGGTTGAGAGAGTTTGACTTGCCCAAGTCATCCAGTGTGTTTCCATGGCCAAGCCAGTATTCAAATCCTCAGGCTTAGCTAGACTGCAGAATTATAGTGAAAAATACTGCCTTACGTCCCTATCGCAGTGTCCATTTGTGCCCACAGCTCATTTGCAAGCTTGCTGGAAGTGAATACTGTGCAGTTTACATCACCGAAAAGAATGGTGGCTGCAAGTGAGTTGCGTCCAGAAAACCTCCCTCTATTCCCCCTCCCTTTTTTTAATGACAGATGCAGAAGAGCTATTTTCCGCTCAAAAAACCTCTTCATACTTTTGCTCTGCTGCTCTGGCAAAAACAGCAACAACGGCGGCTCCAGAATTGCAAGCCCTCCCTTGCAAACACACGCCCTCCGAGGTCTGACCAATCAGCTTTCAGCTCTGCTGTGTTCCCTTTTTGAATTGGTTGTACAGATGACCTATTATGTGCATTTTGCACAATTTTTTAAAAAGATCATGAGAAACAACAAAAACTATTATTGCGGTCTATGTGGCGTTTTCAGCCCCCCTCCTTCTGAACATGGTGAATCCCAGCAGGAGCTCATCTAAACTAAGGGTATTCAGCCCGCATTCTTGCCAGATTTTTTTTTTTTGGTAGTGTAAATGGACCCCTGATCTCCCAGTTTCCTAATCCAACACTCAAACCACTACACCACACTGGCTCTCACAATCAGTTTAGCCTAGGAATTTTCACCTAAACAACTTTTCCTCCGTTGGAAATTATAATCTCTCAAAGACCTTAATTTATGTAAAGAAGCCAGGTGACCAATCCATCTAATTCCAGCAATCAACCAAATTCACAGTAACCATGCTGGGATGATAAAATTAAAGATACTATGCATTACCATATTTTGTGAAAGCTCTATTTAGTAGCCATGTGTCTTCTGGGGAAACACATCACTCTTGTCCAGACTATTGTTTGTGGGTTATATATTTCCACCTATTTCTGGCCCTCTCCTCTCTGCAAGACATATGTATTAACTATCACTAGAGTGGAAGAAATAGACTGAAAAGCTGAAATGTGCTACTGATTTAGGTGATGAGAAATACAAATTAATAGCAGAGTCCTGTTCACATTTAGCCAGTAGTCCCATCACCTTCAGTAGGTCTTACTCCCAAGTAAGCTTGGACAGGACTGCAATTCAATAGACTAGTTTGTTGTGGAGTATGCAATAACTCTGATTTCAACAATTCCCTGTATTGTTCTTAAATTCCTTGTTATTGTTCTTAAAAACTCATTGCAACTGTGAGGCAATGGGGCTGCAGCTCTCCCACCTCTCCCACCTCTCCCACCTCTCCCACCTCTCAGCTGAAGAGGAAAGACCTATGTGGAAACAGCTCCTGCAAAAACGTTGAATAAATCACTTAAATGTGAGTATGCTGCAACCCCAATGTTAGGGGTAGGCAGGGGAAGCCCCCAGGCTTGGGGGGGAAGAAAGGGGGACCCTCTAAATTCAACTCTTGAGGGAGAACTGAGGAAGGAAAAACAGCTTCCTGATCAGCATGCATTACCTGCTGAAGGATGGAAAATGGCTGCGAGCCAACAGAGTGAAAAAGAAAGTGAAAGAGAGGCCTGGCTAACTGTGAGTACCACTTGTAAACAGCAAAAGGAAAAAATAAGACTTGGGAGGTTGAGGAGACAAAGGCAATATGGAAAGTTTAATGGAAAGTTTAGAGAGCTTGGAGGAAAAACAGCCCCAGGGGCTGTTTTCCCCTGTGTGGATAAGACTGCAGTGGGTACTGCTGTTGTGACTGAGGAATCAGAGAAAAGTCAGATTAAAAGCAATTTATTGGAAGAAATGTGTGTCTTTAAGATGAAGGTTTCAGAAAGGAAAAAAGGCTTGGCTGCTCCACTTGATTTGCAAACAGAGAAGGCTGCAAGCATGGGCATTTTTGCAGAAAGGCTTTTTCACCCCAGAACAGAACCTGAGGAAAGTAAAACAAATGGGGACTTGAGGAATGTTTTTTCCCAACCTGAGCAGTTTAAAATACAAATAGAAAAAGGGGCAAATACCACATTAATCTCACAAAAAGGAAAGGCCATTTATGTAGAGAATTTTAACAATGATGAAAGCAAAAAGAAAGACTGTTTTCCTTCAGAGTTTCCTTCAGAGTTTCCTTCCCACTTTGCAAGTCAACTAGGAGAGGCTGAGGAGGTTTCACCTACAGAAGCTATTGTTGTGGGGGAAAGTCAGGAAAAAGATTCAGCTGAGAGTGCTTTTTTAGAACCTGAGAAACAAAATAAAAAAACAGAAGGGACACCTGTGACTGGCACACCAAGCACTAAAGATATCAGATCACTTGGCCTAAAGAATACAGCCAGGTTAGAAGAAGAATTTTTTGCCCCTGAGAAGACAAAATTAATGGGAAAAGCAGGTTTGGCACAGAAATGTTTTTCAAAAAAAATAGAAAATATTGGCTTCAAGCACAGACAAGAGAGAAGTCACAATGCGAATTTGGGCTGTTGGCAAGGGCTGTTAGGAGGTATGAAGGAGAATGCCCAGACTGGTCAAGAAGAGATAAACCCCTCACGAAGTGTGCAGGAAAGCCAAGAACAGGAAACACCTGAAGAAAATGAAGACAATTCTCCAATAATAGATGTACAAGAATTTCTGCTTAGGGTTTTTGTTTTGGATAAAAATACTGGATCCTTTATTATGAAAAAAGAGGAAGCACAAGAATTCTTTAATTTTTCAGATGAAGTGCTGGAAAAAGCATATCCCTTTTTACAGTTGGATCTAAATGTATCTGATGAAGAGAGCCAAGATTCAAATTTATGTGTGGAAAAAAACAGGTTATTAATTAGTATAGAATACTTTTCTGAATTGTTCCAAGAATTAGAGGAACAAGGCAAGGTGTTCTTCAACACACCCCCTCAAGAGAGAAGTGAGGCTGATTATGATGAATTAGTCAGAAAGGTAAAACTTACAGTAGAAAGTGCCGAAGCTGTGCATAAGCTAGCAAAAATCGTGGAAGAACAACAAGAATTTTTATGGCAAAGAACTCATGAACAGAGAGCAATGAGGAAAAGAGATGGAAAAAGAAAAGAGGAGCAGGCCGCTACTATGGGCCCGGATGAACATTCCGGAAAGGAGGAACGAAACGATCCTGACCAAGCACCGTCAAAAAGGAGGAAGGAAGATGGAGGAGAGGAGAACTGTGGGATCGAGGAAGAGGCAGAAGTGGAAGAAAGTGAAGGCTCCTCATCCGATTCCTCAAATGAAGAAAATGACGGTGATTTCCAGAGCATAGATGATGGCGAGAGGAGTGACGAAGACTCCATGTGTTCGGACTCCACATACGGAAGACAACAGCGAGAGACGCGTGAGAGGACAATTAATAGGATATGGACTGAAACTTTACATACTCCTTTTATGAAAGTGGCTAATATTATTTTACCAAAACAGTTTGAACAACATGATATGTTAAGGCTTTGGGGTTTTGTTGTAGACCATATAAATTTACCATTGCCTAAAAAGAGACTCCCAGATTTGCGGAAATTTAGTCAGGACAAGATATGGGCCTGCCTAGAGAAAGCTTCGAGACTGCTGGAGAAAATCCTGTCTGGTCTAAAGGTACCCGACTCTGAAGAGCAACAAGCTTTTGCAAAGGCTTTGGCCTTAAGAGCTATACACAGGTTGCTCCTGAGGAAAAAACCGAGAACGTCGACCAGAGGGTTTCCTGATTGGTTAAGAGAACTCCAGTTGATTAAAAAGTTCCAGAAGATCCGCAGAGCATGGGAAGTCTTACCAGATGGACAGCAATCCATGATCGTGGAGAAGATAGAGAATACAAAAAAGAAAGTATCCAAGGAAACTGTTTTGGAATGGTTTTCTATTATTATCTCAGACCTGCGGCACAGGCTCAAGATTATGAAGCAGAAGGAGGAGTCTCGACTGCCTGGGAAGGCTTTGGCAGTGGAAGAGGAGGCCGATCCAGTGGTGCGTCCAAAGAAGACCACACCCAGGGCAAGGAGAGAGAAGATCGGGAAAGATGTCCCTGACCATCTAGAAGGATGTTCGGCTCTGTCTGCTGTGTCGGGGGTGAGCGCTACGGTGCCACCCCCGTCAACTGGTGAGGCCCAAAGAAGGGGAGAACAAACTAAAAAAGGGGAGGAGGGAATGGAAAATGGAGTGGTTGGGAAAGAAAGACCAGAAACCTTAAGTGATATAAGTGGTTCTGATCTAGAAAAAGAGGCTCCAAATGCTGTAAAGAAAAGAACAAGGTGGAGTGACTTCATGGGGATAGATGCTGATGAAAGGGTGGAGAGGCAATTGTGGGACAAGGAATTGGGAGGGGCAGGAGGAGGGGATTATTTGCCTCCAGAAGTAGATACTGCTTTTTCTGGTTCTTCTTATCTGTTAAGGCAACAGCGAGCATTCGCACCGAGGATGGGAGTGATCTCCACCAACCAGAAAGACAGACAGGAGAAACTTATAAGGGACTTGAAGGAGGATCAGCGAATGAGACTGGTGATGAATGAAGATGTGACCTCCTCCTATGGACATCCTTTGAAACATCCGTTGGAAAAGGAAAGACAAAATAAAAATCAGACTTACGCAGGGGTGACGAGGGAGGGAAACTCGGGAAACTCAGGAAGGCGATGGCTTTTGGGAGAAGAGAGGGATTGGAGGGCCAGGAGGGAAGAAGAGGAGGAGGAAGCTTACCTCGATAGGATTTTTGAAAACCTGTCCAGTGAAAGAGATCCCAGACAGCGGTACGTGGCCCGATTCAGGTATAAAGGAGAGGATCCTGAAAGGGAGGCTAGTCAATACATCTCAGAAAAGGTGCTCAGGGATGCGTTAGGCTACAGAGGGGAGGAGGCAGAAGATGTGGTGGCCGTTATACAGTTACTGGGGTCAAAAGAGACAGATGTCTGTTTAGCTTCAGAACTAGCGTATCGCAATTTTTGGGCCAACTGCAAGCGAGCAAAACAGCAGGACCCTAATTTGTTGAAAGCCTATGAGGTAGTCCCTTTGTTCCGAAGTGATACCAAAGTCCTTACCATTAGTTTTAGAACAACCACAATACCCAAAGAGGATGTGGCTCAGTGGGTCTCAAAATATGCCACCATCCTTTCAGGACCTGAAAAGGTAAGAGATACCGCTGGTTTCTGGAATGGAGAGTACCGTTGTATTGTATCTTTCAAGAATGATGACCCTCAGTTCAGGAGAGGCAAAATCCCCAAGTATTTTTTCCTAGGGGCTGACCGAGGAATCACCAGATACAGCGGGCAGCCAGCCGCCTGTTTTCAATGCGGCTCTTATGAGCACCAGAGGCGTACTTGTCACACACCCTTATGTTCCCGCTGTGGAGCAAGAGGTCACCCCTCTGTCGCCTGTCAGGCAAGCATTCGGTGCAATTTTTGTGAAGAATTTGGGCATACCTATTTTTGGTGTCCCAAGGCCTTTTATAATTGTCAAGATGCACAGCGTCTGGAAAAAGCAAACCAGGTGGCTAAGTCAGGCAGAGAGAAGGCTCGAGAGAAAGAAGTGAGAACTCAGTCCCGGGAGAGAGGAGGTCAGTTTCAAAAAGTTGATCGAGAAAGGGAAAAGAGGGAGGAAGAAGGTAACAAACCAAAAGGAACTCAAAGATCAACAGAGATTGGAGGGAAGCCTGAAGGAAAGGAGCAGACAGAGAAGGATGAATGGAGTACAGTGGACAAAAAGAAAAAAGGGAAAGTGGGGAGGAAATCACCACAGAAGGGGGAGTTGTATCAGAAGGGAGGTGAGGTGGCTCAGAAAAACAGGTTTGAATTGTTGATAAAAGGGGAAGAGAAAGAGGCTATTGGGGATGGTGATCAAGTTCCAGAGAAGAAGGAAGAGAAGCAGGCTGCTGTGGGTGTACGAGAAAGTACAGAAAGAGAAATAACTGATCAGGAATTGCTTCAGGAGTCTACAGTCATGGAAATGGACCATCAGAAGAGCTTGGAGAAAAAGGAAAAAGAAGGGGAGGCGTTTGAAAAAGAATCAGGGGAGGAAATGAGAGATGGAGTGGAAGAGATGGATACAAGTGAACAAGGTTGTTCTCTGATTCCAAAGGTTAGCTCTCAAGACTCCTTGATCCCAGAGCAGCTTTTGGTATCATACCCTTTGTCCCCTGAACTCCCTAAACCTCCAGACCCATGCCCCTTGGCTCCTGACCCTTCCTTTTCATCCCAGCCCCCTTTCACCCCATCCTCACCTCCCTCCATCTCCAACACTTGTAAGGCTACACCTCAGGAAAATCCTGAGGAGGTAGAGGTGATGCATTCAGAGGAACAAGAGATACAGTCACCAGAGCTGTGTTGAAAAAGAATGTGTTAAAAATGAGAGTTTTAATAAGTTGGACTGAAAATTAGATTTCAGTTAAGTTAGACTTTAAGTTAGATTTTTAGTAGAAAAACAATTATTTCAATCTTCATGGCCAATATACTTCTGTTAGTTTTTGGTTATTTATAACGGAGGCCTCAATACATTTTTAGGTACATAAAACAATGGGTTCATTAAAAATTGCCACATGGAATGTTCGTGGCTTGCGAACTGAGGATAGGTGCAATGAGATTTTGCCCTGCCTTGGCGGCCTGCGTTATGACATCATTGTGTTGCAGGAAACTCATATCTGTAACGAACAACAGCGGAGCCGGTGTCAGAGATTGTGGACACAAGGACCTTCTGTATGGTCATATGGGGAGTGTGGCGGTTGGGGAATAGGGGTACTGTTTAGGTCCAGGAACAATCTGACCATTGACTTCATGTTAGAAGTAGTTTTGGGGAGGTTGGTGGTGGTGGATTTTAGTATGGAGGAAAAGCAGAAAGATGGAAGAGTAGAAAAGAAAGCTTTCAGGCTGTGTGGGCTTTATGCTCCTGTAAAATATGCCGAACGGAAAAAGTTTTGGGGGTATTTAAAAAATCAGTGTAACACTCGACGGCATCTTATTATCGTAGGAGATTTCAATAACAGGGCAAGGATGATGGACAGGAGTGCTTACGCAGACCAGAAAGAGCGGACAAAGTTGTCCCTGCCCAAACCCCTGACAGCAGAAGAAAGAGAGTTGGAGTCTTTTCTAGAGAGGCAAGGTCTTAAGGATGCAGCTCTTGATGTGGAGAATGAGTTAGAATTTTTTCCTGTTTTTTGCAGAAAGGCTTTTGGTTCAGATTTTCCCCCAATGGAAGGAGTTCGATTTACTCATTATCACAAAACCTCAGCCAGCAGAATAGACCGTGTGAGAACAGTGAAAGAAATGAAGGTGGAAAAGTGCACTGTTATGATCACTCCTTGGTCGGATCATGGGCTCTTGGCTGTAGAGTTCAGTATAGGTCAGGTTTACCCCAAAGGAAGACCTCTCTGGAGGTTGCGCCCTAAATTTTTGGAAGATGTGGCATATAAAGAGCGCATCGCCTCAGCAGTAGCCCACAGCCTAACTCTTGCGGACATGTACAAGGATGATTTGTGCAGGTGGTGGGAACGTGTGAAACGCGCAGTTCGGGCCACTAGCCGGGCCTACGAGACCAACATTAATGGGAAACAGATTCAGGAGTATCATTTGGCCATTTATCATTTTTTGAAGTGTCATTATCGATTGAACCAAGGTGTTCCTTTTTCAGAACAAGAGCTTAACTGGGCGAAGGGAGTGATAGCAAGATTTTGCCAAAAGCAAAGACAAAACAGAAAGAAGAGTAAAAATTTCAGGACTCGAGGTGGTGTGGTTGACATGGATGAGTGGGCAGGTGCCCGGAGTCCAAGGGCTCCGATTGAATTAAACGGCTTGAGAGCCTCCGAGTCAGACCCTATTGTATTTAGACCAAGTGAGATGCTGGATATCATGGAAGGATATTACAAGCAGTTATATGCTAGGAAAAATATAGATATAGAAGAGATTAAGGGTTTTTTTCAAGCTTTTTCAGAGGACCAGATGGGCACCCTCTATAAGGGTCTGAGTCCAGAGGATAGGAAGAGGTTGGTCTCTCCTATAGAAGAACAAGAAGTTCATGAGGTCATAGTTCAAGGGAAGGGTAAGTCTGCCCCTGGCCCAGATGGCCTCAGTTGGAATTTTTATAAAGTTTACAGGAAGTGGATTGTTCCCCCTTTAACAACTTTGTTTAATTTTTTGTGGGATAATAATGAGCTCCCTGAGACATTTTATCAAGGGGTCCTGATTTTTTTCCCAAAGGAGGGTGATCCTACCCTCCCAAAAAACTGGCGCCCCATAGCTCTGACCAACGTAGACTACCGTATGTTGGCAAAAATACTGAACAATCGGCTGGCTAAGGTGGCTGATAAGATTGTGATGGAAGCACAGACCAGTGCTGTGCCAGGTAGGACTATGGTGGACTCTCTTTGTTTGTTTCGGGAAGTGTTCCGACTCAGCAAGGAGGGAGATTGGACTGGTCAAATCCTACAGGTCGACCAGATGAAAGCTTTTGACAATGTAGATCATACGTTCCTATGGGAAACTCTCAAGTGGAAAGGGGTGCCAGAGAGATTTATTGCTTTAGTTAAATTGTTTTATAGGGATGCAGAGGTAGTTTTGCAAGTCAATGGTCATAGAGGAAAGAGGATTAAGTTAAATTCTGGGGTGAGGCAAGGTTGTCCCCTAAGCCCTCTTTTGTATGTTATTGCGTTGGATGCTATTCTGTGTAAGATTAGTTTGGACAAGAGCATCTCGGGGATCCAAATTCCGCGTCCGTTGGACAGTTCATGGTTGGTTCGATATGAATCTGTTAAATTTGTTGCCCATGCTGATGATGTGTCCTTCTTGGTTAAGGACAGGATGGAAGTTAGAAAGATTAAAGATGCTTTTGAGGCCTACGGTCGAGTTTCTGGTGCTCGACTTAACATGGAAAAGAGTTTTTTGATCAGGATTTTTGCTGCAGAGGACAAGATGGCAGCTATTCCTCTAAAGGACGTAGTTGGAGAAAAGGAAAGGTGGCAAGCAGAGCAAGAGGCAAAGATGGATAGGGTGAAGATCCTGGGGCTGAATTTTGCGTTGGCTCCAGAGGGATGGAAAGAAAATTGGTATCGCTGGTTGGAAAAAGTGAAAGAGAGGGTGGCCCTCTGGCAGAGATGGAAGCTGACCATTTACCAGAGAGCCGCTTTTGTAAATACCTACCTGCTTCCCGTGGCAGCCAACTTGGCGGCTGTTTTCCCACCTCCAGATTCAGTGATTAAAGAAGCTGATCGGGTTCTCTTCAAGTTCCTTTGGGGAATGGCCACGTTCCCCCTGGCAAGGGCAGTGGCTTATGGGCAGGTAGAACAAGGGGGCCTGGACTTCCCAGCCCTGGGACCTAAGTTCATCGCCATCTTTTCTGCTCAAAACTTTGGGAAAGTTTCTCTGTTACAAAAGGGTCAGATTCAACCTCAGGCTTGGCTAGTTTTGTTTTGTGAGTGCTGGATAGGGACTAGATGGGGAAAGACTTGGTGGGAGGAAGGCTCATTAAGTTTTAGGTTTTCTTTGCCTGAAAAATTGAAAGCACCAGATTATTTGAAAGACTTTGTTTTTTACATAAAGAAATATAAAATTCATGCTGAGGAGTTGAAGGGGGAAGACAGACCAGGTCAGAGCATCAAGAGGACTTTGTACAGGAAAATAGTGGAGGAGATTTATGCTAACCCGTTTTTGCAAAAGCGTCAGGCCAAACTAGATTTATCAGAATACCTAAATCACCAGACTAACCCAATTGAGTATTTCATGGACAAAAGGGTCCCCAAAAAGTTGTGGGACTTGAGGTGGAGGCTCTACCATCAGGTTCTTAATCTGAGGGGAAAGAGACCATGGACCGCAGAGGATGAGCAGACCTGTCCGCGTCTGAAATGTAAAAAGGCTGAGATTTTGAGTGGCGTGGCACAAAAGGAGACGATCAGACATTTTGTCCAGGACTGCCCGAGTGCCCGGGAAACATGGGAGGAGGTAGCCCGGGTCCTGGATTGGCCCGATTTGGCACAGCAGGCTTGGGAGACAGTGCTTTCAGGGACTGAGCCTCCAGAGGGTGTCAGGGGACCCAGAAAGTCAGTGGGCCAAAAGAGGAAGAGGAAGGAGTCTGGTTCTGTGGCTGAGAGTTTTTGGAAAGTACCCTGGTCCACGGTGCGCCAGGTAAACCTTTATGTGATGTTAGGGTTAGTTTTCCAGAGAAAAAAGGAGGTGAAAAGTCAAAATCTGCAGGATGTAAAAGGCACTGCCTATTATGTGAAGAATGTAATTGAAAATTTAGCTCTGAGTGAAAAAGAGAAATTGCCAAGCTATCGTTGGAAAAAGTTTTGGCCGTGGTTTAGTGAGACGACCCCAGCAATAACATAAAATGATATTTTAAATAAATATTTTATTAATTTTGTATTATTTTGTATTATTATTTTTAATTAATATTTTATTGGTTTTTTTCATTTCTAAGTAGGTATAATTATAATGTGTAAATATAATGTGATTATAGTGTGTTTAGATTAAAGGGAAAAATACATTAGTGTTAGGATAGATTTACTTTTGTATTAGTAAGAAAAGAGGAAAATAATTAGTATTATTTTTGTATTATTGTTGTGGCCTTTTGCGGTCGGGTGTATTTTTTAGTAGAATGGTCTTACTCCAATAAAAAAATTCCCTAAAAATTCCCTACCCAGACAGCTTTTAAAATGAAAATCCCCCTCTCCCTCCTATTTGCCCCTAGCTCTGCAGATACATATCCATGGATTTAGGTATTCACAGCTTGAAAATATTCTTTAAAAAAATAATAATCCAAAAAGCAAACCTTGATTTTGCCATCTTATATCAGGGATACCATTTTGCTATGTCATTGCATTTAATGGGACTTGAGTAGTCACGGATTTTGGTATCGGGGGGGGGGAGCTGGAACCAAACCCCAGCGAATATGAAGGGACAACTGTACTTTCTTGGAAATAAAACTGGGGGTGGGGGGAATCCTGACTGTTCATTTAATTACTGTATAAGAGGAGTAAAGAAGACTGATTACAGGAAGAAAATAAAGTTCTCAAGCAGCAATTAGTGATCTGTTTTCTATGAAACTATGTTAAATTTAACCAGTTTGTTTGTTTTGTTGGCTCAGTGGCATTACCCAAAGTGTGGAAAGGGCAGAAGGGTTTTAATTTATAATAAGCCCCACCCAAGAAAAGTTCTAAAATGAGCCTAGGTTTGCAAGGCTTTCTTGTTCTGCTACAGTTAAAGCAGAAATTTTAGATACGGCACCTATAAAAGTGTCATGATTTCATGCATAAATGTATGTTTTATGGCTATCTTGGCATAACAAAATTGGTTGAAGAGAACCGCATGCCAACAACACGGGGAGCTTGGCAGCAAGGCCACTGCCTGGCTTGGCCATTTTGTAGAAGCTGAAGAAGAAGGAAAGATTATGGCATCAGCTGAGTGGAAGGCTGAAAAGACAAGGGAAGTCAGAGACTGGAGACATGCACACTCTTGCAAGAGAGTACAGTTGTCCCTCCAAATTCGCGGGGGTTAGGGGCGTGAGACCCCCATAAATGTGAAAAAACTGCAAATAAAAATTATAAAAATTAGATCACACCATCGCCCTCCCGCAACCCCTGCTGCTTCTCCCCCCCACCCGGAGCAGCAACGGGGCTACCCAAGCCTCATCACTGCTTCCTCCCCCCCCTGCCGCCCCCCCCAGCAGCAGCAAAGGGCTACCCAAGCCTCATCGTTGCTTCTTCCCACTCTCTCTCGCCCCCCCCCCCCAGGAGCAGCAATGGGGCTACCCAAGCCTCGGCGCTGCTTCCTCCCACCCCCTGCCACACACACCCGGAGCAGCGACGGGGCTTTTGGATGGCGGGGAGGCGCTCCCAAAACTGCAAATAGTCAAAAACGTGAATCTTAAAGCCGTGAATGTGGAGGGGCAACTGTATATTCAAGTGACTTTGGGGTTAGGAGTGCTCTTTAAGCTATTCCATCCCCACTGATTAAAAAAGCAGGCAGCTTGGCAAGAATAACAACTACAACTAAAAATAAATACATTAACATCGCACATTTCAAGGCAGGGATGGGCATCATGCAGTCCCCTCCAGATGCTGTTGCACTGCAACTCCCAGCATTCCTCACCACTGGCTGTGCTGGCTAGGGTAACTGGGAGTTGAAATCCAACAACTGTTGGAAGGCTGCATGATTCCCACCCCTCCTTTCAGGGAACCCTGGAAAAGCAACCAGGAGGAAGAAGTGAAATGCAAAGAAGCACAAAAGCAGTCAACAAGAATAAGGCAGATTGCATTTTAAAATGTTAGAGAAATGAGCAGCACTTTGCCTAATACTTAAATAACATCAAAACAGATGCCAGGCAAGCCTCCTGAAGGGAGCAGTCCATGACAGAGACCCACCACCACAGAGAAGGTCCTTTCCCCATGGCCTCCTCTACTGAAACTCATAAACCTCCAAAGGCAAATACAATTTCCCCATGCTGATACTATGGTTTGTTGTTGTTACTGTTGTTGTGTTCCTTCAAGCTGTTATTGTTGTTGTGTGCCTTCAAGCTGTGTGCCTTCAACCTTTTGCGACCTGAAGCCAAACCTACCATGGGGTTTTCTGAGGCTGAGAGTGTGTGACTTGCCCAAGGTCACCCAGTGGGTTTTCATGGATGAGTGGGGATTCAAACTGGTATCCAGAGTTGAGTGTATTCCACCACTCAACCCACTACACCATGCTTGCTCCAATACTATGGTACAGTGGGCCCTTGGTATCTGTTGGGGTTTGGTTCCAGGATCCCCGTGGATACAAAAATCCATGGATACTCAAGTTCTGTTATACAACGGCACAGTAAAATGGTATTCCCTATATATACAATGGCAAAAATTATGGTTTGGTTTTGGGAATATATATTTTAGGAATACAGTTGTCCCTTCACAATTGCTGGGATTTGGTTCCAGGACCCCCACCGTGGATACCAAAATCCATGAATACTGAAGTCCCATTATATGCAATGGCATAGCAAAATGGTGTCACCTATATAAGAAGGCAAATCAAGGTTTACTTTTTGGAATTGTTTTTTTAAAAGAATATTTTCAAGATGTGAATACTTAAATCCGTGGATACCAAATCCATGGATATGGAGGAACAACTGTACTTTCAAGCTGTAGATGATGGAATCCGTGGATACAGAACCTGTGGATAGGGAGGGCTGACTGTACAGACACTATAATTTAATAAGCTATGTGTGGCCATTCACTGAATACAAAAGAGAATTTCTATGTGCAAGCTGTTTTACAAATAAATGCCTAAAACTGTGTTTTCTTTGCTTCTCACTCACGCTCATACATCCTGTAAAGTAGTAGTGGGAAGATTCCAAGGCTTACAGGACCTACTTTTTAAAACTAAGGTCCCACAGCTTGAATTCAGTGCAAAAAACAAACATTTAGAATTAAAGAATTCCGAGCCAAAGAATTTGTTTTGAATACAAGAATGAATACACTCCTTCTGCACAAAAAACCATGAAGGGTTACTCCAAACTTTCTTCATCTTAGCAGTATAATTTGGGGAATGGGAGTAAATTAGTTGCTGCAAGTGTTGAGAGTCATCAGAATGGAGAGGTTTGACTCCTTAGTGATCTCTTTCAAATCACCCAGGGGTTGTCTAGACAACAACAACAAAAAATCCTCAAAGAATGCGGGCAGAATATCTTCTGTCCAGATGAGCTCCTGCCGGGATACATCATACTGGGAAGGAGGGGGCTGAAAACTCCAAGTAGTTCACTGTTTCTCTCAATCCTTTTAAAAAGTATGTGAAAATGAGCATAACAGGCCGTCAGAACAACCAATTCGAATTGGGGCACATCCAGGAAGTCAAAACTTGGTGGGATGTGCATGGTAGCTTGCAAAATGCTTGTAAGCAGAAGATCGCTCTGCCGCATCTGTCATTTAATGGCAAAAAAGGGGGTGAGTGGAGGGAACTTTTCAGGAGATAATAAGCCAGGTAATCCACTCACGGCTACCATCTTTTCTCACTGGCATGTTCCGTGTGAACTGCAAACTCGGATAGCTTCCCATGCCAGTGATCTTGCGAATGATTCATGGAGACAAATGAACACTGCTGCAATAGTGAGATAATGTGTTATTTTTCCGCAATTAATTCTCACGTCTAGCTGAGCCGAAATATACCAACAGATCCAGTTCTATCTTCTGCCCACCCTGTTGCAAACTGTTCACATAGCTAAACTAAGTTATGTTATTAATGATTCATTCTAATTAAAAGCCGGTAACTAAAAATTCTTGAACATTTTCAGAGTTGACATGTGCTGTAAGAATCAGATGTACCTCTAACATTGACTATACATGCCTGTTATTACTAACTTAAACCATGGAAGGAGAATCTGTTTACAAACTACATACAGGCAACCATCAAAAGATTGACTCCTTGGATTTGGGGAGGAGAATCTCTGGACCCATGAAGAGTCACTGCTGGCCCCTCTCCAAAGGGGAAGAAAATACAGGCCCATTAGCTTAAAGTCTCCTCCAGTTAAATGCATCAGAAACTTTACTCAAGATAAAATTGTGAAGCATATAGAAGTACAAACTCTGTTGGAGAAGAATCAGCATAGTTTCTGTAAAGCTAAGTCCTGCTGTACTGCCTCACTAGCCTTTTAGAGAACGTGTCACTAAACACATTAGCTGTGTTCTTAACTTGGATTTCCACAAGGCTTTTGACAAAACCTCTCACCAAAGATTTCTCAAGCACAGTGAGCAGTCATGGACAGGTTAAAGTCATGGACACAAACAGGAAAAACTGGTTAAAGGTCAGAAAGCTGAAATAAATAGTTCCTGAAATAGCAAGTAGTGAGCAGCAGTATCCCTGCTCTGCACTGATAGCTGTGCTTTTTAGTTCACTCACAGATGACCTGGAATTACAGGTGATAGTGAGAGGGTTAGGATAGTTTATAACTACTGAATTATTCATAGTGTTTGGAATGAAAATGGATTATGAAGAACCCTGAAAGAATGGGTATTAAAATGGCAAATGAAATTCAGTTTAAGAAAGCATGAAGGCAATGCATATATACACACCCAATTCACTGACAGGATCTGAGCTGGCAGCAACTGGCCAAGAAAGAAATCCTTGGGGTTATGACTGAGAGCTTGATGAAAATGTTGACCAAATGTCAACAGCTGCTGTTAAGCCCATTTCTATGTTGAGACTAATTAGAAAAGAAATCCAAAATACGGGCTTGTCTATACGAGCCCATAAAAACAGAGCCCCTTGTAATAATGGCATTTTGTAGCAGCTGCGACCTGTCCTAATGTGTGGGGTTTTTTGGCCCCCATAAGCTTTGCATGCCCACTAGCAAACATGGCAGCCATGAGTGATTTACTTGCATTTGCACTTACCTCAATTTGCCACCACCAACCTTTTTTTAAAACCATGTCTAAGGTGCGACTGAGCAACTTTTCGCTTGAACACAAAAGCAAAAACAAAAAACAAAAAACCCAACACCCCGTTTTCTCACCTTAGTGTTCATCCACTAAGGCAAAAATCCAACATGGCTGTAGCAGGTGCTTGCCTTGCTAGCAAGCCCTGCCCCCTGCACATGTCTGGCCAATCAAATTCGCGCTTCCTCTCGTTTGGGCAAGCAAATCAGATCGACTTGCTTATCCTAATGAGCAGAAATGCACACCCCTCATTTTAAAAAAATTATTATTATTAACATATTTATTGAGAATTTTCTTTTTGTTACAGCAAAGAACAACAAAACAAAACAACAATGGTAGGGAAGAGAGAGTGCCTAATTCTTTCCCAATGGCCTATATTACTAGTCATTTTCCTCCAGCTTTACACACACACACACGCAGTGTGTGTAAGAAAAGATATGGGATTCATTGGCTGCATTTCAGTGATTCTTATTTCTTAACAAGTTAGTAGAGTGTAACCACATCTCCCACTTCTTTCTAGTTTAGCCTTCAGGTATGATCAGTTAAAAGAAATGGATATTCTGTCCTCCTTTTTTTTCTTTTTCTTTTTTGGTGGGCTAAGGAGTGACAACAGGAAAAATATAGGCCCTGGAACAATTATCATTGGTTCTGGGAATTTGATTTATTCTCACCCTTAACAGAAGACTCTTCAGTTGCTGGAGAAACTGGTTCAGTGGTTTTTGTAAAGCAACGGTACTAAAATTTGCTGTGTATATCTGTAGTAGACCACAAGTTGAACATGAGCCAACAGTGTGATGCGGCAGCTAAAAAGGCCAATGCGATTTTGGGCTGTATCAATAGAAGTATAGTGTCTAGATCAAGGGAAGTAATAGTGCCACTCTATTCTGCCTTGGTCAGACCTCACTTAGAATACAGTGGTGTCCAGTTCTGGGCACCACAATTCAAAAAGGATATTGACAAATTGGAGCGTGTCCAGAGAAGGGCAACTAAAATGGTGAAAGGTCTGGAAACGATGCCTTATGAGGAGAGACTTAGGGAGCTGGGTATGTTTAGCCTGGAAAAAAGACGGTTAAGAGGCGATATGATAGCCCTGTTTAAGTATTTGAGGGGATGTCACGCTGAGGATGAAGCAGGCTTGTTTTCTGCTGCTCCAGAGACTGGAACACGGAGCAATGGATGCAAGCTCCAGGAACAGAGATTCCACCTCAACATGAGGAGGAACTTTTTGACAGTAAGAGATGTTCGGCAGTGGAACACGCTCCCTCGGAGCGTGGTGGGGTCTCCTTCCTTGGAGGTCTTTAAACAGAGGCTGGATTGCCATCTGTCGGGGATGCTTTGATCAAAATTTCCTGCGTGGCAGGGGGTTGGACTGGATGGCTCTCATGGTCTCTTCCAACTCTGCAATTCTATGATTCTATGATTCTATGTCAAGAGCAGAGAATAAGACATCACAAGCAAATCTACACAGTATAGTATCAGGTGTATCTATCCAACTGCAGAACATCAGACCACATATTTAAGTGTGTTGAAAGTGGTCGTATATCTGTAATATTTGTATTTATAAATTCAAAAAGATGGGAAAAACTGTAAAGGGTTTTCTGGTGAGGTTTTTGGCCTTTTTTGCCCCCCTCTTTCACAATGCAGTGAAATCAAACAAAATGCCATTAGGACAAGTAGGATTCTCCTCCCATTCTGAGAGTTTTTTCACTGTTTGGACAACCCCTAGAATAGCCAATATGACACTGTCCTTGTAGAAATGCTTGGCACAAACAGATTTGGAATATTGTAGAGTTCTGGTCATGGCACCTGAAAAGGAATCTTCTAAGGAGGCAAAAAGTGCACAAGAGTGACCAAAATTATCAAGGGGTTGAAATAAATCCCCTATGAGGGAAAGTACAATATACTTGGAGCAGCTTAGCTTTAAAAAAGTGAGTAAAGCAAAACATGGTAGAAGCGTATAAAATCATGTATAATCATGCCTCCCAAGAGGTGGCAGTGGGTAGGGAGAAGCTTTCCTCCATCTTTCATAGTACTAGAATGTGGAGTCACCCTCTGAAGCTGAATGGTGGGAGATTTAAGACAGACAGGAAGAAGCACTTCTTCACACTGTGCAGATGGTTAGAACTATTGTGTTCAGTGCCACAAAATGGCTGCCAATTTAAACAATTTTAAAAGAGGACTGGGCAAATAAATGGAGGATGGAGCTATCAGTGGTTACTAGATATCAATTCCCACATCATAGGCAGTATAACTTTTTGTATGAGTTGTTTGGTAACACAAGATGGAGGATGCAGTTGCATGAAAGTCCTGGTTGAGGTCCTCTTAGTAGGACATCTTTGGGGCTGTAGACAATGCTAACCTAGATAGGCTTTCAATCTAACTGAGCAGGGCTCATCTTGCATGCTCATCTCTGATGCCAGTCTGGCAGTGAGGGCTCCTGAAATCACCAGCTGGGAGGTGGATGGTTTCTCCTAGGATGGGAGGAATTGAAAAGAGGCTCATCTCAGCCAGTGATCCCAGGAGCCAGGTGGGTCCCAGCCTTGGACTCAGCCATTTCTTGGAAGAGCTAGTCTAGAGCAGGAACCAAAATCCCAGATGTCTCAAATCAGAGGAACATCAAAGGTTTCCTTGTTCATACTCAGGATAATACATAAATAATGCCTCAGCCAGAAAAAATTGCCACAGGGCAATTTTATACAGAAAAAGAGTCCAATGAGCTGAAGACTTTAAATGATTTGGTACCACATTTGCTCTCTTATACTGGAAACCTTTGGCCCTCCAGATTCTGATGAACTACTATTCCCCCATCATGCCTCTCCCACTGATCAGAGACTGATGGGAATTCAAATCCAACATCTGGAGGCCCAGATTAGCAACTGTAGAGAGAGAGTAAGATGGTAATTTGCAGAAGCCATTGTACCCTAGTTGTACACCTTGTACATTAAACTACAGCTCTCTGTATCCACGGATTTGGCGTTCACAGATTGCAACATCAACGGCTTGAAAATATTCCCAAAAAATACATTCCAAGAAGCAAATCTTGATTTTGCCATTTTATATAAGGGACACCATTTTTCTATGCCATTGTATATAATGTGACTTGAGCATCCATGGATTTTGGTATCCATGGAGGGTTCTGGAACCAAACTCCAGTGGATACCAAGGGCCCACTTTATTCTTAAACACTGCATGCATTTTCAGGTTAAGGTTACTTTGATCCTTACTAAGCCTAGAGAAGCAGCCCCTATGTTACTGCAGGAACATAGGGCAAATGATTATGGAAATCTGCTGGGGAAGGTAAATTGTTCAAGAATCTATACAGACTAGATAGGTTTAAAGTATGAACCCATTTCATCAAAAGGAATGTGTTCAACATGAGAACTATTAAAGGTGCTGTTAGCATAATACAGTATGATCAAACAGAGCATCTGTCTGTGCAGGTGTGGGTAATAAAAGAGTTACTTTCCTCAGGCTTGCTAAAATGTAACACTTAAACAATGCAAGCTTGTGGGATGTAAGAACAACTACCAAGCAGTATAAGCACCCTTTGATCTTATCTTAAGCCTCTTTGATAAACTATTATCTCACCTTATAACAGTAAGTTCCCAAATTCAAGCAACAGATTAGCTAAATATCCTATACTACACACTTAACAGATAATTTAGAATCTATCACAGTATTTAAAGATTCATTTCCTGAGGTGTGCTTCTCCATCTGTGTTCCACCAAAGCATACTAGGAGTTATCTTAAGAGAAGATTATAATAAAGACACGCAACTTCCTCAGATGGTGACTGACTTGTCACCATTCGCCAAATTATTATTTTCTGCTCAAGTCCCCAGTACCATCAAGTAGACATAAAGCACTCATTCCCATAGAAGTATTGAGAAAGAGGCACCAGGACCAGGAATTGCAGCAATCTAATACTACTGGTGTTGTGTGTCTTCAAGTCATTTCCAATTTATGTGACTCTAAGGCAACCCCATGAGAGAGAGCCAAGGCCCATTGGCATAAAAATGGCTAGACCAAAACTAATCCACACTCAGCTGAAATTCAGGAATATCTGCAACAAGAGGAGGAGACAGAGAATGTGTTTATTATCACTGTACAACTTTGGATTACATTCATTTTGCAGACATGGTTTGGAACATGACGAAGTAAGAGTATACACACTTTCACTGTATTAAAATTATTGCTCAGTTCATGGGAAAAGAATGCAAGCAATTCTCCACTTACCCCATCAGCCATCGCTGGGGGATATTACTAATAGGTGGCAACTTGTAAGTAGGAGCTGCATTTCCCAGGATTTGCACATTGTACTAAATACGTACACACTGGACAGACAGTGGGAAAAGAGGTCTAATGCCATTCTGGTCTACCAACAAAGCTCTCAGCTATCCTATCTGCTACACTTTATTCATCAGACTTTAGTCATCATTGTCTAGAATGATACTGCTAGAGAAGAGATTTATTGCAGGCTGGTGGTTCTCTGACAAAAGATAGATTCCCCAGTAGAAAAATAAATGTCAAGGAAAGGAAAACCAAGAGCCCTCCTGTCCCTGCTATGCCACTTTTCTGAATGCAGGAATTATTGCAAATGTGCACTCAACCAGGTAACTGCTCAGATACAGGCAGTGATGGCACTAGGGGGGTTCAGCAGAGAGGCTGAACCACCCCAGGTGATGCCATGGGGGAAGGGGTGACATTGGCCTTAGTGACACCACAGGACACAAGCTTACTACCCAACTGAAAATCAGAAAATTTAGAACTCAGTTTGGCCATTTTGTAGTTCATTTGATGAAAAACTGCCAGCAGATCTCTTACTCCAATTAGAAAAAGGAAAGGAAGGTGAGGAGATTTCAGGCTTGCTGGATCAAGTTCTGTTGCTACTAGAAACTCAAAGTCTACCAACCAGAGCCAGATACAAAATAGTGTCAGAGGGGAATTAAAGATGTGCTAAGAAACAAGGTGCCTCTGACCATATACTAAGTTCAGGAATCTGCTTTCAGAAAGAGAACTGATTAGTCACAGCCCTTTCATATGAAACTCCACTGCTGTTTCTCTCCTCTCCTCAACAGCAGCTGCAGCCATTTCAGCAAATTAAAGGTGGAGAGGGGGACTTGTTATTATAGCTATTTCTAAATAACCAAAGTCAAAATCCTTTGCCAACCTACTGCAAATATTCTAATGTTACCCAAGGAGATGCCAGCCTACCTTCAGCCAGCCCCAAGTCCACACAATCCATGGACTAAGTGATATTGCTGCCTAATCAGAGAATTTATTTATAATATATATTTTCTCTCATCCAACAACAAAAGCTCTCTTGGCAGAGTTGAAATATTTTTTTAAATACTTTTTTACTATCTTGTTCAGTTGATATTTTTAGAAATGAATTCTATAATATTAAGGAAACATATGCCAGAAGAAGTACTATCTGTTACCATATATTCTGGACTCCACCTGATCATTGTTATAAATTGGATTATAGTTTATAGCCCTTTTATTGATTAGGATATAATCATTTCTAATTAAGTCAATAGACTACACTGTAATAATGAACTGTTTCAAATAAGGCATATCCATGGAAATAAGCAATTATTAAAACACTAAGACCTATTTAAACCATGCCAAGATATTCAAAAGCTTTTTGCTAATGGATTCTTATTTATGAACTAAAACCATGTTCATATATCTTAACAAGTTCAGAAGCTAAATAAATCTTCCCCACTCTATAATTTGTACCAGAAAAGCTAACAAAAACATGGAATACATGGAAAGACACTGTTAAAATTTTACAACAGGAAACTAACAACATGCAAATGATAATATAATATAAAAAATGTTACAGGTTAAGAAGCATACAATGTATACTTGCAGACTAGTCTGTACATTTTTACTTAAGAGTACGCCCCACTGTGTTTAATGAAACTTTTTTCCAGGAGGTGCGCTTAGGACTGCAGGCTTAGTGCCACAAAGCTATACAAAATTTAGGAGATAATTTTCTTCTTGTGTTACTGTTTTCAGAAAGGCAAATGCTGTCAATGTTCCAATAGGTATGAAATTTTACTTGTTATGATTTAGTCTGAAGACTAAGGATGAAAAAAACACACACTGTAAAGCCCCCCCCCCAAACACACACACACCTCCATATTTTTAATCTTCCTTCCTACAGGCTCCAGGTACGCCATCACAATTAGACTTACCCCAGGTACTTTCTGAGAGTAAGTGGCACACCAGCAGCACTTCTGCTTCTATGCCTTTAACGTGAGATCCAAGCATGGAATACAAAGATCACTTTTACTCTCCTGTTAGTCCATGGAGGGAGGGAGGGAGAGGGAGAGCACAGTTCAAAGTCCTATTTAAACAAAACTTTACAAGCAGTTTTGCAAAGTTGTTGCTGTTGCTCTCATCCCAGCTGTTCTCCTCCTCTTTGCTACCAGACTTGCAGACAGTATATGGAAATGCTTTGTGAAAAGGACACTACAGTCCTTTTGCAAATCCTGTTCCTCTTTCTTGCTGCTGATGAGAAAGAATGTTTTGCCTTGAACAGGACACACATATAGAAGCTGTCAGCATTTATTCACTCCTTCTGACTAGGCATTTCCACACCACTCCCACTCTTTGCTGAATTCCTGTTGAAAAGAGACAGGCAAAGCAAAAGCGGGGGGGGGGGGAGAGAAGTTTGTCTTTAGTCTGACAAACCAACACCCTCAAACGCAGCTGGAAGCAATGCAGGTGTTTAGAAGCCTATCCCCATCAGAGAAGACATCCTCCCAACAGCTTCTAAAATTTGTCTCAAGGAAGATTTTGCAACACCTGAGATACTGAGTGAAATGCCACTGTAATTGTTGCCTTTGCTGCCTTTCCTAAGAAAGCTTCTGAAAGATTCAAATATTCTCCTGTGTCACACATGGCTCACAGACTTTTCAGCCAAAACTGCAATATTTGAATGAAACATCTAAGAGACTAAAAGGGCAAACAGCTCCCTTCCAGATGTTTTGTGATTCAGCTCCCACAAACCCCTTACCATTGGCTGTGAAGCTGGGGGTTCTGGGAATCCAAAATGTCACATGGGTTAAAATTATGCAGGGCATTTTAGATAATGAGGGGCAACTGTAGTCATCCAGATATTTTTTGGACTGCAGGTTCCATAATCTTTCAACATTGGCAATGCAGATAAAGGCTGCTGAGAGCTGTGGCCAAAAATCATACGGAAGCCACAGCTGCCCACCCTCTTCTTAAAGAATATTAATGTAATATTCTTTATTATTTATCAGCTGCTATTTCAGTCACTGCATTCATAGTGATGGACAGAAGACAAAAGCATCAAAAACTGTAATATAACGCAAGTTATATAATTCATACAAGGCTAAATTTCAAATACAGTCTAAAGCAGAAATGGGAATTTTGGGACCTTGCAGATTTTGATGGTCTGCAACTTCCAATCTTCCTCAACATGAGCTAGGCTGGCTATGACTGCTGGGAGTGGCAGTTCTATAGGACCTGGAGGGCCAGACAGTAACATCCATGCGCTAAAGCATTCCAGCTCTAAATGGCAATGAATGCAAGTAGGGACCTACAACAAAATGCTCCTGGCTGCCCCATACTTTAATGCAAGTTTTCTGTTCATAGCTCATCACAGAACCATGTACAAAATATAATAATACAATTTGCTTCCGGGCTCAATTCAAGGCACTGGTGTTTACCTACAAAGCCCTAAATACTTGGGGCCAAGATATCTGAAAGACTGCCTGCTCCCATATCAACCTGCTAGAAATTTGAGATCTTCACAGGAGGCCTGTTGTGTGTCCCAACACCTCATGAAGTTAAGATGGTGGATACACGTAACAGGACTTTCTCTCTAGCAGCCCCTCAACTGTGGAACTCCAGTACCCAAGGAAGTTAGGCTGGCCCCATCTCTTTTAAGCTTCCAGCAGGCAGCCAAAAGAGTGCTGTTCCACATGGCATGCCATTCAATGTTTGGAAGTGCTGTTTTAACAGTTTCAAAACTGGATTCTATTATTGTTTTCAGACTGCTTTTATGAGTTTTTAAAGAGTATTTTAATGTGTATTTTTTAAAAATAATCTTTGTATTGTTTTAATTTACTGTAATTGTTCATTGAATCTGAGCCTTTGTAGGTTTGGAGGCAACACAGAAATACTTTAAATAAATAAATAAATATCACAGAGAATGAATTGGCACTGATAAGCTACATATACTAGGATAAGGATAGAAAAAGCTTGTTTTATGCTGCTCCAGAGACTAGGACACGTAGCAATGGACTCAAACTACAAGAAAAGAGATTCCACCTAAACATTAGGAGGAACTTCCTGACAGTAAGAGCTGTTTGGAAGTGGAATGCACTTCCTCGGGGTGTGGTGGAGTCTCCTTCTTTGGAGGTTTTTAAACAGAGGCTGGATGGCCATCTGTTGGGGCTGCTTTGATTGGGTATTCCTGTAGGACAGAGGGTTGGACTAGATGGCCCTTGTGGACTCTTCCAACTCTATGATTTTATACTAGGATTTTATCACATTCTCTTTCCAAATTGTCAGCTGGTAGAACATGCAAAGTCACTGTCAGAAAGAAGGATAAAACGCAAAGTTAATTATTTAGTAGCCTTTAAAAAAAACTTTCAATTTGGGACTCAAAATACTCCAAGAATTTGCTCCCTTCCTTCCGCTAATCATCTCTTCCTCAAGGGGAAAAATAGGGATGTAACAAGGGTGGGGGACAGAAAATAAGGGCATTGTCCCTCCAATAACTACCCTCTCAATGAAATCTTCCTTCAGTACCCAAATTTGCTGCATGAGAGAGAGAGGGAGAGAAAGAATCATTCACACCTAGAACCCTTATAATTAGCTATATTTCCATTTCCTTGGGAACTTTGCTTGCTGTTTTTGTTTGGATACCTGAATTCTATTTCTAAATGGTCAATTAAAGTTTTTAAGTTTTAAGTTACTGCAGTGCTAGAAATTTGAGGCCTGAAAGACAATTTCGTGGAAGGGCAGAATTCTGATTTTGGGGGAGGGGTGCTCTCATTTTCACCCCTTCCCCATATCTACCTCCCTGGAAAAGGGGTATTTTCAAAAAGGTCTCTGCTTGGTACAACTAAATATACAGCCAAACAGACACCAAAATACTCAAAGTTTAAGTCAGTGGTTCTTAACCTGAGGTCCGGGGATTACCAGGGGTCCGCAATGTCCTCACAGAGGGTTGGCTGGCTTGCTTGGCCTGCACATTGCCATCCACTGCAGCCACAAACTTTCAGGAAGAAGCAGGAGATAAGTTTCCCCTCCCCCTCCAGTGCCTCTGAGGGAAGGCTTAATAGATGGTGTAAAAGAAAAGGTTAAGAGCCACTGCCTTAAGTGTTTAAGGCTGCAGTCCCACATCCCTGTGATGATGTCTCACCCCACGCCACCCATCTTCAGAATTTGTTCTTGAAATCAGAGGAACCCTTCAGAGCAGGTTTTTTGGCTGTCTGGATAATGGTGTGGGGGGGGGGGAGCCCCATCCTATGAACACCCAGGTATCAGCACAAAGTTGGATTGAGGCCAAAGTTTCAACAGTGTATAAATGGGCAAAACAAGTGATTTTGAAGCCTAAGAGACAGGGCATTATTGTACAAAATTAGCAGCTGCAGATCATGTCATTCTTTTACCTCTTCCCACTCTACCACCCCTTTTATCTTTTCATCAGTAGAAGGGAGTGGTTTGAAACATACATTGACCTTATAATTGAGGAGTAACTATTCTTGGGGGGTTATATTGGCTTTGAAACAAAGACACATGGCATGATACAAAATAGTCTAATTGTATAGAACTCTACACCCAAGTTATTTTAAGAATCAGTCTTTGTTAAAATTGTTGGGACAAGGGTGTTTCTTTGGGAAAGTCATTTTCTGATATGACGGAGAGATTCTTGATAAATTACGGCATTGGTCTGAAATGTTTTAAAAATGACTATTTGAAATGCTGCTTTGTAGAACATGTATATTTAGATAGAGCAAAGGGGATCCCAGTTTAGTCCATCATTTATATTTAATTTTTTTTTTGTTTCATATTTTTTAGAAATATAGTATCCCTCCATGTGGATTTTTAAAAATCAAAAATATCTCTCTCAAATACACACTACAAGAGAAAAATACAGAGAGAAAGTCATGAAATTATTTCACTAAGCTTCAACTCTAAAATATTTCCAGAACAATAATCTTTAGCTCCTTCACTGTAGTTCAGTATATGTTAATTGTAGCCCAGCAGGACTAGAAAATAATTATATTTTCAGCCCACTTCAAGCCTGTTCTATGTATGTAGAGCCCTGGTGGCACAGTAGTTAAATGCCAGTACTGCAAGTCACACGTTGCAAGTTCGATTCCAGAAGGCTCTAAGGTTGACTCAGCCTTCCATCCTTTCGTAGGTCGGTAAAATGAGTACCCAGCTTGTGGGGGCAATTAGCTAACACACATTGGAAACTGCTTAATGCAGTGTAGATGTGTAAATTGCTATTGCTTAAAACAATTTGTAAGCCGCTCTGATGGCCTTGTGGCTAAAGAGCAGGGTATAAATAAATAAATAATAAAAGTATTATAACTTCTGATGATTAAAGGAACCCCATTTTTTTGAATAAACATGCCTGCAATTACTCTGTAGAAGCACATTCCAGCACTGGATTTCCAATGCTGTAACAGCAGACTCAGGTAGAAACACAAGGGGCCAATTCCCTCTCCCCACTGCAGTGTTCTGTATGTCCCATAATTGGCTCTCTGTAGGGGCTAAGAAATCATCCAGGGCCAGATTTTCCTTGGCACAAAGAACTGGGGAGGGGAGGGAAGTGTGCTAATGGTGTGGTACCAGTGTGATCTTAGGGATTGTCTATACGAGGCCAAAAGAAATGGATTGCTCCGTAATAGCAGATGGCGGCTGCATTTTTAAATCTGCTGATGCCGAACTTAAAAAAAAACAAAACCCTATTTCCATAGTGCACATAAGTGATATTTCACCTTTACTAAACAAGAGAAAAAACAACACCCGGTTTTATCACCTTAGTGATCACTCACTAAGGCAAAAATCCAACATGGCAGCAGTGGGTGCTTGGCCTATTAGGAAGTCTCAGCCCCTGCACTCATCCGGACAATCAGGTTTGCGCTTCCTCTCAATGTACCTCCCCCTTGCTGTTTTTTTAAAACTCTGGGGAAAGCCACAAAGGCTTTTCCTGCGGAGTTTTTGCCGTTTTTGGCCCCCCTCCTTCACTATACAACAAAACAACGCAGATTGCCATTAGGACAGGTTGTCTTCTCCTTGTATTTCATGAGGAGTATTTTTGCCATTTAGACAACCCCTTGATTTAAGCCTCAGTTTCCCATCTGTTTTAAAAGTTCTTATGTGTGTCTGTGTAAAAGATACATATGAGGCTGGAATATGGTAGCTTTGTTACTTTTTTGTTCATATATCATTTCCATAACAGACGTCATATCCAAGTATACAGTGTGGGCAATCCTTAGAAGATGTCTCACAAGTTAAATTAACATTATATCTAGCCTGAGCGAGTCAATTCATCAGCACAGGGAAATAATAAAGGGTATCATTTATTTGTAATTCTTTGTGATAATCCAGTGCAGAATTATGAATCTCCAAATACCACTCATTAATCATGAGCTACAGCCCTTGCCAAAGAATTTTGGGGAAAGATCTTAAAACATCCATAACCCAAAAAGAATTACTATGATTCTGTCTTTTAAGCTTTTTTTTTTTTTAGGACTTCAAAAGTTACCAGATAAATTATGTCAAAGACAACCAACACTTTAAATAAAAAATTTCATTTGTCATGTAAATATAAACTCTCCCCCAAGTGTGGTTACAATCTAGCATTAAGACATTACGAAACAAGAGATTAAAATACGAGACACTCTGTACTATTACTGCTCTCTCCAGCTAACCAGGACATATAGTGATATCAATCTACCAACACTATGTTTGCAACATTAGTACAAACCCTAAGTCTAAAACATATTGCAGTATAATCAAATCAGCACACAATGCCTTTTCGTCATTTTAACCTCTGTAGCACAAAGCATCAAAATTGTTCGGCTTACCCCCAAGTGTGACACATGCTTTTTCTTCTTCACCACCACCATTTAAACCTTGTGGGCTCCCCCATCCGCCCCACCTCCAAAGCACACATACAGAAAACATGTACATATGGACTCCTCCGCTCCTCTTCATCTAATTATGCCATTAAGCCTTCCTATTTATAATGCCACTACCAGACCCAAACAACCTAGATAGCACATTTATAGATTTGAATCATCATTAATCCTGAGGTATCTGCTTCAGCTAATTTAAGAAACTACATTAAGCAGCTTTACAATCTTCTGGTAGCTCATATGGTACCCCCAAACAACCTTGACAGCTTAAAATTTTAAGCACTGTGAATTTTACTAATGGGAATACCTGTGCTTGGAAATACAATTGGCTCTCTGTATCCATGGGTTCTGCATCCATGGATTCAACCAACCACTGCTCGAAAATATTTTTTGGGGGGTGGGGGGAAGGAATTCCAAAAAGCAAAGCTTGCTGTTTGCCATTTTATATAAGGGACACCATTTTACTACATCATTGTATATAATGGGACTTGAGCATCCACGGATTTTGGTATCCAGGTGGGGTCCTGGAACCAAACACCAGCAGATACCAAGGGCCCACTGTAATGAGCTGCAAGTATAGCAGCACCTGTAAATAGCTATCTTTTGAGGTGACAAGGAAATAACCAAGTTCATTTCTTTGTATACAAACATTATACACCTGACAAAAGTTCATTTATGTAACTTTTCCAGGGACATTTTAAGATATTTTAAAGATATCATGACAGGAATTTCCCAAGTTTCATGCCACTGGTTCATTAATCCTAAACCCTCTGCTCCAATTAACAGAAAGTAATGGGAAAACCAACAAATGGCAGCAATAAGTTACTACAACTTACTTTTTCAATACTGCAATACTGTTAGGTAAAACACTGTAACTAGTAAAAGGAACAAATTACTTTTTTATTATTTAAATATTTTTTATTTTAATTTGAACAAATTACTTTTAAAATGTTCTTTTTCCAAACTCTAGTAACATCTACTGCCATGAGATTAGATATACAGGTAAATATCCCAATAGTAACATCAACAGAAACACTATGAACAGTTTTTCGGGTAGCATCCACATATTTACAGAATACTCTTTCAAGGTATATATCACCATTTTATATTTATTGGGTATTGCACAGGTGTATCAGATGCCAATTAATTTGATTGGATAGGTTTTGAATTGTTTATATTGCTGCTATATGTTATGTTTAATGTCTTTTATCTCAGGTGTATAATGTTTGTAGACACCTGTCATGATGAACTTCCCATCATGCTGTGTCGAGATTGATTGCAACTCCCATCGTTCTGCAAGAGAACTACAATTCCCTTTATGTGTAAACAGTATTGTCTTGTCAAGATGGCGTCAGGTAAGGAAAGGGTTAACTGAAAGGGGAGTCTGAAACACCACCTCCAAAGAAGCTAATGAGATGACATCATCAAGGACATCATATCACCAGACCAGAAATGGCCAATCACAGCTCTAGACCTGGGAACTCTAACTAAGATATAACTGCTTTTGTGTAAAGCCATTTTGCCAGATTGAGACCATGTGGCTTTGAACAAAGACAAAAGGAGTCTATATTCCAGCATGAGAGAATACTGGACAATGGCTGGTAGAGCAAGCACCTGGCTTAGCTCCCAACTTTCCAAGTAGTGAGTAGAACTTTTAGGGCCTATTTAGATCAGATTAGGGAATTCTGTTAATTTCTCCACTTAGGTTGGATGTAGCTGAACTCAGAATAACTGAATGCTTTACCTGTAATATCTTCCTATTTCTGTAACTTTAAGCGTGCCTGAGGTATGGGAGAAGCCTGCCTCATGGAAGATTGTCTAACCAAACTTGTTTGAATAAATAGTCTTCTTAATCTTCCTATACACTGATGCTACATGTGTCTGTACCTCTTGGTTTCACTACAATTCTGTGTCTCTCTAGGAATAGGAGGGAAGAGTTGTTTGGTTCACAGTGGTGGGTAGTCCGCCTGTGGGAAATCCAGTCCCCCAAATGGGCTGGCTAAAAAGACTACATTTGGGTGGTGGCAGCGATTTTGGCCTGTATGGGGTGCCCTGGAGTGAGGCTACTCGGGGTTACCTCTACAGGGGAGATAATCTGGGGCTTTCAAGGTGAGAGAGCCCCAGTGTTAGCTTATAACAACACCTCTTTCAATTTTCTGATTGCAATTATATTGTTTTAACCGTATTTTATATTTTTAATTGTTTATGTGATCTCTTTGGCTTTTTTCCTGAAAGACTTCATGTAAATATTGGAAATATACACATCAAAATGGTTCCATTACCCCAGCAAGTCAAAGGAATTTCCAGATTCAATGGACTGCCACTAATATTGAAGATCTTTCTTGGAACCTACAGATGCCATGAATAAAGTTTTATTGAAAAGGGGGAGGTGTCAAAGCACATAGCACAAAAGAGAGAAAGTAACGGAAGGTCTCTGTGAAGTATGTCTGTGTTGTGAACCTTCAAATTATTTCCAACTTATAGCGACCCTACAATGTCTGTATATTAAATAACAAAATTGTGTTTCTACCATTCAGACAAATCAGGGAGAACACTTGAGTGGTGACCTTGAACATGTCTGAACTGCATGACAAACATCAACACTCTCTGCCATTCAGTTAATTGTCAGTCGTCGTCTGAAGCAACTGAGTTGTCTGTTGTGTGCCAGAAAAATGTTATGTTTAAAAGTCAAGCAACATGTCAATTTGAAATTTTTAGTAAAATTGAACAAAAAAACTAACGAAATCTTTTCAAATGCTCTCTGAGCCCTACAGGGAAGACTGCATGTGCCAAGATGGTCCCTAGAGTTCTCACACCAGAGCAAAAAAAGTGCCACAAGGAAATTTGTGCTGACATTATGGAGCAACTTGAGGCAGACCCAAACCTTTTTTAAAAAAATCATCACTTATGAAACCTGGATCTTCCAGTATGATCCTGAGACAAAACAACAGTCAACGCACTGGAAAACACCATCATCGCCAAGAATGAAAAAAAGCATGTCAAAGCAAGTCCACATTCAAAGCCATGCTCATTGGGTTTTTTTTTTTTATGTCAAGGGTGTAATTTTGGCAGAATGGGTTCCAGAAGGCAGCACAGTGACTCAGCATTACTATAAGGAAGTTCTGACAAAGCTGAAAGAATCAGAAAAAAAGGCCAGAACAGTAGGAAAATGGTTTCCTTCTTTATCAAGACAATGCACCTGTTCATACAGCATACAGTTTCTGTGGAGCAGTTTTTAGCCAATAAACGCATTACTACACTTGAACATCCTCCACAGCCACCAGATTTGGCACCATGCAACTTTTTTCTTTTCCCTAAAGTGAAATCAGTGCTTAAAGGAACATGTTTTGAGTCAATTGATGCAGTAAAGAAGAAAACGGCAGATGTTTTTAAACACCTGGCAGAAACTGATCTGCTCCATGCCTTCAACCAGTGGAAAACAAGACTGCATCAGTATGTGAGTGAATGGGGAGTATATTGAATGGGACAATAATTAGAATTGTAATAGAACTGTAATTAGAATTGTAATAAAGATGGGTTATTGTATCACTCTCGTTATTTAATAGACGTATGTAAGGCAACCTTATCATGGGGTTTTCTTGGCAAGATTGGTTCAGAGTGGGTTTGTCATTGCCTTCCTCTTAGCCTAACAGAGTATGATTTGCCCAAAATCACCCAATAGGTTTCCATGGCAAAGCAGGGATTCGAACCCTTATCTCCCAGAGTCCTAGTCCAGTGTTAAAACACTACATCACACTGGCCCTGTTTGTGAAATATATTGATTTCAAATCATTTCTTTGCTCAGGACAGTAAACTGTGAAGGGGGCATTGCTTAGCAGAAGAGCTCATACATTTTGATACACAGAGGTCATGGACTGAACTCTCGATATCTATGAATTATTTACAAGGATCTAAGAAAGATTACATGTCTAACAGCCTCTTATAATAAGGCATCTTTTAACATTCATGGGACGATTAATACTCAAGCCCATTTGTTTCAAATGAAACACAGAATCTAGTCACATATTAGCTGATTGAAGTGGCTGGATTTTGCACATAGGAATTGTTTCAGATAAGGAAAATGTTTCCATTGGGGAGGGGGGGGGAAGAGAGATTGTATGGTTCCACAAGGAACACAATATAAATTCTCCCAGTAAATGTTTTTATCAGCCTTTACATAGCTGGAAGGAAGTCTGAGCAAGAGTCTAGCCAAAAGAGGATTTGGAAGAGGACAGGGAGATGACTTGATGGATGTCAGGAGCAATACTGTTCCAAGGCCATGGAGTGCATTACTTGAAAGTAAGAGAGGGAATAGAGGACAAAGGAGACCAAAAGTGAATGAGTTTACACATAGACTAGAGCACAAGACAGGAAGTAAGGGGGAGGGCTGAAACAGTCAAGGACAGAATGATGAGTAACCTTAAAATAAAGTGCTGTGTTTTTAGACTGAGATATAAAGCAAGAAACAGCAAAGTACAGACAGACTTAAGAGGAGGAAGACATGGTCACAGCAAAGAGATAATTTAGCAAATATATGTTGATTTGGGTAAGAAGAGAACACAGGCAGGGGAGCAAGCGGGGAATATACAGTAGTTGTCTAGACTGCACAACACAGAAGACTCAGAGTTTGCTCCTGCTTGGCACATCCAGGTGCATAAAGCCTCCACACAGTCTGTCATTAAGGCTTGCTGAGCTACACACAGGTACAACAGGTTTTTGGATGGGGCTGACTTTTCTCAGAGCTTTCAGAAGTTTTCAGTTCCGAGAGTTCTTGATGAGATTATGAACAAGAAATTGGCCTGACAAGAAGTAAAAGTGCTGGCAGAGCTCATCAACAATCAGAAGTCACAATAATGCATTGCTTCTCGGCCTTTTGGCTAAGATCAAGTGTAGAAGTCAGAATAATGCATATGGGGCGAAGTTGCTGCAGAAAAGATTTTATGAAGTATGTGTTCTCTTCACTTACTCAAGAAAATGAAAGACCTCAAACCTACCTAAACATACATATATCAGGCAAGTCCAATAGTAAGACTTAATTTCCAAGTAAATGTGTACTTTGGATCAAGCTCCACAAAGTGTATCAGACACTTTAATTACATCTGACCTCGTACAACTGAGGTAGACAACTTGGTGTCTTCCAGATATTATGAAGTACAACTCCAAGAATCCCAGACTCTAGGCCATGTTTAGTTTATGGGATTTGTAATAGGGTAGAACATAAATATTTTAATAGATAAAATAAAATAAATACTCTTTCATTTGCTCAGAAACAGACAGGCCTGGCCATGATCTCAGCATACTAGATACATTTCTTCCTTTCAACCCCATTTTCTCTAAACTTCAGGAGTCTCTGCATTGTGGATTTACAAAACTGCATTGTGGTTTACAAAACTATGTGTGATAATGCATATTCCTATCCTTTATTTTGTTCAAGGGTATATATTTTTATGACTATTCTGAGATTTTCACCATTGCCTTTTTAATATAGCTATTCTAGCTTTGCGATACCACCTAAGTCAAGATATTAGTCCTTAAAGGAAAGGTGATCTTAAAAATATGTCAACTGGTGGTAATCTCTCATTTTGACACTGTAGTGGCAGTGCAATAATCCATCCAACTATTCACTGCATAAGTAGCACACAGTACTGAGACAGTAATAGTGGCACTGTTATACAGCCTTCCACCTACCAGAACTAGCAAATGTACCTGCTTTGCAGGGGTTCAAATAGCCACCAAAGCCTTCAAAGGAATGTTCTGCAGATGTCAGACTTGAGACACATTTGTCCACTCTGAGGGCTCTCTCACACTATGCAATTATAGCACTATGGTTTCATTTTAACTGCCACAGCAACATCCTATGGGATTCTGGGATTTGCAGTTTGTGGAGGGGTATTTAGAATTCTCAGCCAGAGAGGTCCCCCAGTGCCTCTGACCAAACTACAAACCCTAGGATTCCATAGGAGAATGCCATGGCAGTTAAAGTGGGATCACAGTGCCACAGTGTAAAAGGGCCCTTAGTGCATTAACAGCTTCACTAACCATGGCATGCCCCTCCTATTGGGCACCTCTGCAACCCCATGATCAAGGAATCTGCCCACTCCAGACCTTGAAAGGTGGAGTGTCCCTTTACCATAGGCTACTCCCCCTAGCTTTGAACTGTATCAACTGCAAACCTATACACTATTTTGGGAAACTCTAATGACTGAAGATGGTACTGCAGGCTTTACAGACAAGTCTTGTCTATATGAGGGTGGGGGGGATATGAACATGTTCGTAAAGGCAGGCATTCGCAATAATGTGACCTGTCTACATGGCCAAAAGAGCCCCTCTAAACTTTACATGACCCCCCCCCCGCCAGCCAGACGGCGGCTGCCAGTGATTTACTCATGATTTTACATCTGCCGTTGCCAATTTTTTCTTTAAAAAAAAAAAACAAACAGTTTCCCAGGATGTGCACAAACAACACTTCATATTTACAAATAGATAAATGAATAAAAAAGTATGAGATCACCATTTGATCAACTTACCGGACCCCCACTTAGGCGAAAACCCAACATGGCAGCCACAGCTGCCTTCCCTCTCTGCTAGGCCCACCCCCTGTGCTCATCAAGCCAATCAGATTGCACTGCCTGTTCGTATCTGTGTGAATGTGAGTGATCAAACAGTCATACATTCGGAAGTCCTATGGACCTTTTCAGAAAATCTACACAAAGCCCCAGACGCAATGCAAATGGACTTTGCGGTGGATTTGGCTGCCTCCCTTCCAAATGACATGTATTTGTGCAAGTGATCATTTGAATGGATCACCGATCTTTTGCATCGCGTTTGTATTATTTTGATCGTATAGACAGGACCACAATCTGGGTCTTGGGTCAACACTTTGCCACTTACAGCCCAGGATAGTTGTGAAGCTTGAATTAACCGCAGCATACACATACCCATGTTACTTATTTTTATTAAAGGAATGGTCCTTACCAGCTGTAATTTCTTGCTTTTCAGAGCTGAAGTTGACACAAAAATCCTTTAACACAAAACACAACATGTAACACTACACTGTTTTGTATTAACTGAATTATCAACACTGTTAAGAGTAATGAAATGTCTGAGTTTGGGATTTACTAGTAATTAATTACGAGATAGATTTAGAGCCTAGGCAAGATCCTAATCCTAATGTTTCTTTATTCCTTAATTAAGCAATTAGTCTATTCACTTTTCTGGTAATACTCAGAAATACTATAATACAGATTTACTCTTACATAAAGACAGTAAATTCTTCTCTCCATATAACCCCTATATGAATACACAGAAAAACAAAACAACAGACCTAGTACACTGGAATGCTGAAAATGTCTCCAGATATTTGGGAGCAAGAAGTGTTTGATTATTTAGACAGGCTTTAGTGATCAAACTCATTCTTGAAACTACATTTGAATAAATGTTTATGGTTGTACATAATGGCAATACTGCCCTAGGAAGTATCAGATAAAATATTAACTTCTGCTATCCTAATCAATAGCAGCTTTTGATGTACAGGTATCAAGAAAATTACTTTTCAAGAATCTGGGACACTTGTGATTTATTGGCCAAACTGGCACAAAATAGTAAACCATAATTCTACAGAGCCCTAGCTAATCATTCATGAGCAAATGTTCTAATCAATACTGCCAGATCACTGCCACATGACAACTCTCATCAGCAGGAGGAGCTCACCAGCAAGAAAAAATTCAGCATTATTTCTGAACCCAACTCCTGGCCTGTCATTCCTGTAAGTTAGATCACCAATTAAACTACCCACTGACTTGATAGGTCAACATTTATATAAGTTCTACTGATTGAATGGGTCTAATCTAATCAGGACCAACAACTGAATTCGGGTCCTAGTTTGGGTGCAAAGAGGCAGCTTGCAAGCAGACCTGAACTTGCCATGAATGATAAGACAGCATTCTATGGAATTCTCAGTTGTATGTTTTCCTGTGTGAACACAGCCTCTGAGTTAGGCATCAGCTGGACAACGGGAAACTGCTGGTGGAAATCTATTATTTTATACACCATTTTAGTATATAATATAAAAATGTCCCACACACATATTCCTGGATCTCAGTTTCAATCTGCATACTATGGATGAACCTTTTTATAATTATATTTATTTGAGATTATGTTCTTACTGTTGTTCATATTGACTTAGTTTTCTTTATTACTATTGATTATTAATTTTTTGTATCCCTTCTTGTAAGTTACTTAAAAATTCATTTTGCAGTAGGAATGAATGTAATACATGGAACGAATAACCACCGTATTGCCAAAGAAAGCTTGACAGAAATAGTCCAGCAGGCTCACTCACCTCCCACTACTGTACTCAAAGACCAAATTAGGAGAATTTATCTTTTTGACAACATTTAAGTGTGATTGCCTTTACTGAGTATTTCAGTGCACATATGGAGCTCCTGAGTAAACAAGCTTCCCATTCAGAACTTTATGTACAGAAAGTACATATTGTACTAAAGTGAATGGAGAAATCTTTGCAGTTTTACAAAATCAATTGAATCTCCCACCCTACCATTTTTTTTAATCTCCCAGTGGCTGTGTAAACCAACCAGGCCAGACTAAAACTGATGTTTCTATTCCTCATTCAAAGAACTGCCAGCCACATAATCCACAGTCACATTTTAGGGAGAGCAAAACCCAGATGACCAGCATCACTGTAAGTGAGCAGGGTCACAGTGAGGTGGAGGACACCTATGTCTCATGTCTCTGGGATGGTCAAGAAAGCAGTCACTTGGCAACTTACAAATGCTCAGAGGCAATCAGCTCCACAGGCCAGAATTTTTGTTAACAAAAAGCAACAGCAAGATACTGGCATGTAGGGAATCAAAACTACTGCAACTACTGCAGAGTGCACAGCAAATTTCATTTGGAGGTGGAGTTGCCATGCAATCTTCCATGGCACTCTGTGAAGCTTCTGGATGGTCCTGAACTCTGGAATCTCTTAGCTGGCACAATGTTAGGTCTCTTGCTTTGGTTCTGTTGAAATTAATAGTGTATAAAGCAACAGTGATCATTCACTCCCATCTCATACACATCCACCCACACGCCTAACAAAGAAATACATTCTTAATATTCTGTTAGAGAAAACTGTCATTCTAGGTAAAATGGAGCACGCCTGAATGCACTTTCCTAACTGGTACTTTTTTTAAAAAATGTGTTATTGAAGTTATGCAAGGAAAGATAGAGAAATCACCCAAAAAGCTCTGATCTCAATATAGTAAATGTTTCTAGATCCCTTCTGTACCAAAAACTCAGGGTTAATGATACCAGGAAGTGGACAGATTGACATGACAGGCATATCTTTAAAGATCACAAACAGTTCATCATCTAGCCTCAGCTTATGGATGTACAGAGCACCTGTCCAGAATCACCTGAACAACAATCATCCTAGAAACCATGCCAAACTTTGTGTCTCTAATTCACACACGCACCAGGGGTGTTAGGCTGAACTGAAATACAAAGGACTGATGTTTTATCCTCCATTAACAAAGGGTTAACATATAAGAATGATACAATTATAGATGAGCAGTTTTACAGCAGTTATAATCCCTGGTATGAGGTAACCATAGAATCACAAGACTCAAGCAAGGAAGCAACAGCTGTACATTTGCAAGACCAGAGCAGTCATCTCTGACTATTTAGCATGCTGGCTAAAGCTGATTATAGGGGACAAAATATGTGGACAGTGATGGATGGGAAAAGACTGCTTCTTGTAAAATTTAGAATCTAAACCTGTGGCCCTTCAGAGCTTTGAGGACTCCATCTGCCATCAGCCTTAGTCAGCATAGTCAATAGGAGTGAAACTTCATCAACATCTAGAGAGCCACAGAATCTATCCCCCTGATCTATATCATGAGCATGAAGTTTGGAGTAGGCCTTGGGCTCCTTTCTTCTCCACTAATTCTTCACTAGCATTGATTAACTCCTCCTCTTCCTTTTTGAAACTACAGTAGGACCCCCATATCTGCTGGGGATTGGTTCTGTGGGGGCCCTGTGGATATGAAAACCATGGATAATAGTGAACACCACTGAAAATAATGGGACTTCCGGTTTAAAATACCATAGAGTTGCCTTGGAAGACCTAGAAAATGGCTAGAGAGGACACATTTTCTAGGAAGACTCTATGGTAGGTGTGCTCTTCTGTGTTCCATGGATAATTGAATCAGTGGATAATGAATCAGTGGATATGGGGGTCCTGCTGTAACCCGGTACAAGAATGTTAATGCTAACCCACCATTAGTTTCAGAACAGATTCAGTAATCATGTCTTGCAAACGATGGGTAAAACTTCATTGCAGATGTGGTATTGTAGCATGGTTGGTGGTATGCTTATATCATTCAACTTATTATTTTGCAGTGGTTCATTGATTTTACTATCAGGACATGGATACTAACCTTTAAATTAAATTAGTCTTCCTGCAATACAAATAATTTTTCCATTTCCTTTACGTCAATCTTCTTATCTCTTTTCTTATCAACAAATTGCTGTTATGGTTCCTAAATCTTCTCTGGAGGCTTTAGAAGCTTGCCTGCCTAGTAATACCACTGTATCCCTTCTTTGGCTGAGGAACAAAGCAGCCTACAGAAAGATACCAGGGAAAGGAACACATACATCCTTTCCTGTCCCAGGCAACATGCTGTGGATATTTTGTTTCCCAGCCAGAGGAGGTAGTCAAGTCAAGCCAGGTCAAGTCAAGTCAAGTCAAGTTTATTGTAATATAGCCATCAGTAACTGTACACAGAGGGAGTGGTGGTGGCAGCAACTGAGAAAGTGAGTAAGCAGAGAAGAGCAAAACTAGTATTTCTGTGTTTGATTCATCAGTATGCTAGAGACAGAGATGAATATCAATCTTGAATGATAAAAAGAGAGATAGAAATGACAACCTCAACCAAGTTAGTGATCATACAATTATTTGAATACTTTGTGACATATGGAAGCCATGAACACAAATATAATGCAGAGTACAATGCAACTGCAAGATATATTAATCTGGGGGGAAAAAACCAAATCTCTGTGGTCTGAGAAACATTAGTAGGGTAACTGCTATTATTATAATTATGAATTATCACAGAAAAGGTTGATTATGGGATGATAATCACAGATGTTGCTTAAGGTTTTTCATTACACAAATGCCAGCTGGTTTTTGGAAACTCAAGATAATCCACTTCGTTTACACTGAGCTGATGACATTTAGCAATGAGAGATAACTTTCAAACTGGACAAACAACTTTTCTTTGCCCCATGAAGTTCCCTTGGATATGGATAAGACACAGTCTGTTCCTTTCATCTACAGTACTTTGCCCTGCTGGTAGCATGAGAAATTAAACATAAACATTATTTTTTAAAAAGGTATGCTCTGGTGAGCTTTGCGTCTTAGCTGCCATATTTTTCACAACCAACATTTCTGGAATTCATGGCTAGGGAGAAAATATCCTTTTTAGACACTTCAAGAATTTTTTCCCCATAACCTCAAAGAGACAAGATCATGGATTTTCCTTGGGTTTTTCCGGGCTGTGAGGCTGTGTTCTGGAAGAGTTTATTTCTGATGTTTTGCCTGCATCTGTGGCTGGTATCTTCAGAGAATTGTTGGGTAGGACTGTGTGTGTGGGGGGGTGTTATATACTGTGAATCCCTGTTTGGGAGGATATGTAAATTTGTGAATTTGAATGGCTAGTTTCTGGGTGGGGAGATATACAAGGAGGATTAGTATCTGTTTGGCTGATGGTTGGTTAATGGTCTATTATCTGCTGGAAATTCCACTGTCTCTGGGCGGAGTTCATTTGAAGTATTGGGTTTTGATTTTAGTGTTTTTCAGGAATGGCAACCAGATTTTGTTTATTTTTAGGGTTTCTTCTTTCCTGTTGAAGTTGTCCAGGTGTTTGTGGATTTCAATAGCTTCTCTATGCATTCTAACAGGATGGTTGTTGGCCTGGTCCAGAATTTCTTTGTTTTTAAATAACATTTTGTGTCCAGGTTGGTTTATAACATGTTCTGCTACTGCTGATTTTTCTGGTTGGCCCAGTCTGCAGTGTCTCTCACGTTCCTTGATTCTTGTTTGCACACTGTGTTTTAGTGGTCCCTATGTAAACTTGTTCACAGCTGCATGGTATGTAGTAAAATCCTGCAGCTGTGAGAGCAGTTCATAGTATATAACCCCCCCACACACACTCCTCCCCAACTGTTCTCTGAAGATGCCAGCCACAGATGCAGGCGAAACGTCAGAAATAAACTCTTCCAGAACACGGTCTCACAGTCACAGAAAAAAACCAAGGAAAATCTATGGATGCCAGCTGTGAAAGCCTTCGACTTCACAAACAAAATCATGACTGTTTATAATTCAAGTCTGTACATGCATATTCACACATGGTGGCAAGCAAGAATCTTCTCAAGAGACTCTCTTCTTAATTCTACACGAGTACTCTCTGTTTATACTCTAATGAGTATAAATAAAATCTATTCTTCTTGTTATTATTTGCATTTATCCTGTTTCCCCCCCAAGAAACTCACATAGGTTTACATTGCTCCTCGCCTGTCCTCATTTTATCATCACAACAACTCTGTGAGGTAGGTTGTACTGACAGTGGGTGGCCCAAGGCCATTCAGTGAGTTTCATAATTAAATCAGCTAAATGAAGGTCACTTCCACTTTAGAATAACACTCTGTTCATTACTCTCCATGAGTCCTATTCAAGCCTCATTTTTTAAAAAAAAGCTAACTTGAAGGACTGGGAGACACACTGAAACACTGACTTTTTCACTCCCAACTTCCCTGTGCTCACAGGTAAAGCTCAGCTGTGTGCATTTATACTGCTCCACAAGACTAGGAACCCTGTTCCCAGTAACATGGGAGCACTGTAGGCATGTTCAGCCATGCATGGTTATACTTTCATTACAGATCTTCCTTGTCAACACAGAGAGATGAAGAAGAGTGAAGGAACAGCAGAGCACATTTTTCTGTCCGATTTTAACACTGAACACAGGGTTCTCACATGGTGGACATAGAGTCAATCACAGCCTAGACTTTGCATGACTCAGGTTTCAATTGTGGGCAGTCCTGGAAACCAATGAAAATTCCTGATTCTCAAAACATAGCAACAACTGATCTGAACATGGCATTAGATCAACATAAATGTAACGAGGAGGCCCCCTCCCCCCCACATATTAATTAACATTTAATTGGCTAAAATAACTGCAAGTGTCGTCTCTGGAGCTCACACACCACATAATTAAGACTGTACAGCTTAACTATGCAGATCTCTGTGAAAACAACCTAAAACAGGCACACACACACACTTTATTTCAAGCAAGGACCTAACTATACTGCCATCTTGTGGATTCAGTTTAACATAGCTCTAGAAACTTTTTAAAAGTAGCCCTACATAGAACATCTTTCAAAAGATTTCATCTTGACATAACCAAGGCATGTGTAACTGTGGCCAGCATTGAGTGCAATGTTACCTCCCTGGAGAATGTCCTACTAACTTCACAAAGCCCATATGAAAGTAACTTCCACTATGAAGTGTTGCTACCTTTTTTGCAACACTGAGGGCCTGTCTAAATAGTGAAAATAATCCTCTTAGTATTCGCTTAGAATCCTACCTGTCCTAATGGGATCTTGCATAATTCCACCGTATTCAGAAGAAGGGGGTCCAAATCCACCATAAACCCTGAGGGAACAGCCTTCCAGGCTTTCCCCAATGCTTTTTTAAAACTCTGTGGGGAATGTGCATGATCAACCATTAGGACAAGCGGTGGTATTTATTCACATAGCCCCAGAAAAGCAGAAGTAGAAAGCTGATTGGCCAGATGGAAGCAGGGGGTGGGGATTTCTAAGAAGGCAAGTGCCCCAGAACCATCATCTTGGATTTTCACCTTAGCAATAGTATGCTGATGCAACAAAACAGGCTTTTTATTTTATTTTTACATTTATTTAGGTAGAATATCACACTTTTGTACCTTAGATAGGCCTTTAAAAAAAAACATTTGACAGCAGCAACTGATGAAAACAAAAACACAAGTCATGGCCACCATCTTGAACTGCAGACATGCCAGTTGGGACAGCAAAAGCAGATAGCCTTGTATGCCTGTGATTTTGCTAAACACTGTTAGGAGAAGTCAATCCTGCTTCGGATTTGTGTGATTATGCATCAATTCACATCCCCTCCTCACATAGATGGGCCCTATGAGAGGAAAAACATCTGTGCATCTCTTAACAGAACAGGCACTCTCTCAGGGAAACCTTATGATGGGGTGGGGGGGGCAGCTTTGGTCTACAACCCCCATCAGCCTTACCCAGCATAGCCAGAGGCAAAGAAAAGACAGTGGGAGCTTCAATACAAAACACCCAGATGGCCAAAGTTTTGTTGTTCCTACCTTACCTTGTAGTTAGGAGGCAAAATTAATTCCATAGGCTGGTTCATAAGCTAATCACTATACAAGACAAAACCAGGGTCAAGCCAGGTCAACTCCTTTTGCACAAATCACAGATATTAATGGTCATGAAGGACAACAATAAGATTAAGAGGACCATCCTCCCTTGGCCTGTCCTAGGCCTCACCTAAGATTCCTTTTCTCTTTCTACTCCACAGATGTAATTTTATTCACGCTTAGACCATAGGCCAGTTGCATACAAAATAAATAAGAACAATATAAAAGGGCTATATTATAAAAGTACTACATAAAATAAATAGCATCTAAATATTGTGTATTTAAAAAGATAAAATTCAATACAGTTAAAACATTCTGAACACAAACAACAATACTAAAATTAGATAAGAGCATCCCCATAGCAATCAACTGTAATATGAGCAATAATTCTTGTCCAAATTTTCATCTCTGCCAAGGCAAAAAGAGAAACCTTTTAAGTTATCACAGAGTCAGTATCAGACAGAAGATAGAAAATCTTTTCAGAAACAGTATTAGAATGTAAATTAGACAGAATAGATCCCAGAAATTTGGTTCTTAGTTCAGAATATAATGAACAGAAGAACAAATGATGAGTCAAGTCCTCAATTTTTGAGGCACACAAATACACAAACGGAAGGCCAAAGGTATGTGAGAATATCTGCCGTCGATCACAGTTATAGGCATTATTTGAAAACGAAGGGCTGTAAAAGCTTGTCTAAGTTTTGGGAATGTAAGTTTTACTAGCTAAACGTCCTTTTATAAAGTCTATGCCATTTTGAATATTTAAGTTTTAATAGCCTGTCTGTCCAGTTGGACACCATGGTTAAAAATTTATTCACGAAGCTTCTCTTTTGAATTCAAAATAGAAAAATTGTCAAATGGAACAGAATTGTATCCTGTTCCATTTGACAATTTTTCTATCTCTATGTCTTTGTGGCTCTAAGACACATCCACAAATGGTTAATGTCATAAGGACCACACTAAGGATGGACAGTAGAACTTTTAAGGGATTATCAGATAGGTAAAACAGACACAGACACTTTAAAAGGAGAATTTATGAGCTTCTTCTAATTGGTTACAGAAGCTTAACATTTGTAAAATAAAGCCAGCTCAAGGAATTGTTCCAAAACCTCATGTTTTTAATTATAGGTATACCTCAGTTAACAAAGTAAGTATATTCCTGGGCATGACTTCTTTAACAGAAACGTTACTACTAGAGGTAGAAATGACACAGAAAGACTAGGGACAGGTTCCTACACCAAAAAAATGAAGAGCAGCTTGGACATGTTTCAGCATACTTTTTATTCAGAACTAAAGATATGCACGTGTGAAATGGAACAACCAGATCAGCATAAGTAAACAAAAATATGTTGAACCTTCTAGAGACCACTTGAAAGCTTAGTCTAAAATGCCTCCAGGTATGATTCCTTCGCCCTTTCTCTAGCCTCCACTTTTCTTGATTTCAATTTTGCTGGCTAAACTTGTAGATCTGTGCTATTTTAAACAGGCCAGAGGAGGCTGGTGAGGCAGACTTATCTAATCTCCACTTATTTCTCTGTCTTGCTGTTCATGCATGTTCAGTACCTAAGAGATTCTGGATGCGGCTGCTTATCTTGGCAATTTCAGACAAACACACATGGCCATGGTAGGATCAGTTAAAGTAGAATCCCACTGTTTTCCAGCTAAAGCTTGATTGCATTGTTTATTGCAGACACCCTGCTGCAAATCTACATTGAAAGTCTGTTTCTCCATCCCTCCATCCAGTGCCGATGCTGCTAAAAAACTTTTAGCTGGATAGATGATGAGGAGGAAAGGGGAAGCTGGGTAGCCATAAAAAGACTTTTTAAATGGAAACTTATTTGTCAGAGGCTTTGTTAATTGAAGTATGCCTGTATTAACTATTTATTGAATCACCTGAAAATGTAACAGCATTCTTTTAAGTTAGGTTATAGTTTGTTATTGTTTTTTGAACTGCTCTTCTAGTTCACCCTGCCAAACTGTTTTAAAGATTTACAGAGGAATACAACTGTTTCCAAAACACACAGAGAGAAAAAGACAGCAACAGACAGATAGAGAGGTGGGGGAACACTCTTGCTTTCCCATAGTACTGAAACCATTAAAACTTCATAAAATGAGGTAATGGAGCTGAAATGTGTCAGGGCAACAACTAGGCTACGAGTTTTTCCTACCCTGGGGGCAGTCACACTGAGAAGAATTTATTTGTCAAAAAATTCCACAGCTCACTCCTAACAGCACCGGCTGCCAACTCACAACTCTACTTCAGTCACTCCAATAAGAACCATAAAAAATGCCTAACTTGGGCAAAACACACACACATTCCCTATAGGATTATTTTCTGCCCAGACTACACAGTCAGCTGTTGATCGAGGTCTTGTGGAAAGAACATCTTAAGGACGTAAAGATCAACTGGTAAATTAATAACAGTAGTTCTGATAATTGGTGCCAGGATTTTAAAGGCCTGATTCAAATCTGAATGAAGTCAAAAGGAAAACTACCTAACTTCAGAGATTCTGCCTCAGAACTAATTCTCTTTCCACATATGCTAAAGAAAATATTATTTTCAAGGAGAACAATTTATGGAATGGGGAAGTATGTTCTTTTGAAGTGTGTGTGTGTGTGTGTGTGTGCAGGTGTGCAGGTGTGTGTGTGTACACACATGCATATAAGCATAAATCTTTTCACAGAAGTGGCTGCTTGCAACAGAAAAAGAATATTTTTCCCTCCGTTTACTTTGAACAGACTAATACCGTACATTACTGCATGTGACCACTCCCCTAAGGACTAGTAGCCCTCTCTTGCCATATTGTGTGAAATGGACCATGGATTTTTGTTTCTGGCTTGATTTTTTATTTATTTTATTTATTTTTTAAATAAAAAGACCTCCTTCATGGGGCCTGCACAAGAGAGACAATGACTTATGTACCCTAGCTGTTCACACCCATTACACTGCTATATTATTTTCATTTTAATGTCCAAAACAGCTGGCACCTTCCTACTTTTCCTGACTTGTCTTTTAAAAAGTATCTACCTAGTATGGGGGGTGAGGAGTAGGGAAGGAAAAGAAATCAAGTTTTACTTTTACTAAATAGATCAAATAGTGTAAATGCTGTTACAGGATAAGGTGGGATTAAGTGACACTGGTGTTCAGGCAAGTAGGGTACTCATGAGAGCTATATAATGCAAACAAAATAATAAGCAAACATACTATAGAGATCAGTATTCCAGTATGACAATAAAAAATTAGAAGTGTAGCCATTATGTCTACTCCGTAATATACTAATAAGGTAAATATACATGAGTTATTTTTCTTCAGCCTCCTTTGGAAGAACAAAATTTCCAACCTTCTTGTCACCTTACGTTTGTGAGATAGGAAGCAGGGAGGGGAAAAAATTAATAAGCATGTGTGGGTTACCTTTGCTTGGAGGTTTTTTATTTTTTCTGGAGGGATAAATGTATTAATTACTGAGTGTTCAAGTATAATGTCAATCAGGCATATCTAAAATATCAATCGATCCCTGGCCTATAAAGCAAATAAATCTAAGGGCTGCCTGAGCTACTTCTCACAGCTGATCCAACATAATTTTTTGCCCCATGGCCTGATTAAGAAACAGAGCAGCAAGACAAGATGGGACACAACACATCATTTTTTTACCATGATGTTATTCTCTGCCTACCCCCTTTGTTTTGGATTTCAGCAGAAGGGCAGAAACCTACAACATTATCACAATAACATTCATCATAAAGGAAATAACATTTCAGTACAAAGCATACATTGTTTTAACCATTAGTCTTCCCCCAACCTGACACTATTAAAAAAGAACATTTAAAACATTTATACCCTAACACAGTGGTTCTTAACCTGTGGTCTGTGGACCCCCAGGGGGCCACAATGTCCTCACAGGGGGTCCGCAAAGACTTGAGGCTCCTTAGCCCACCTATTCCCTGTAGCAGAGCAGCCATGTGACAGGACCCAAGGCAAAAGCTGGCTGGGCTAGGTGCTGCTGTTCAATCTGCTCCAGCCACACACTAGCAGGAAGAAGCAGAAGAAAAGTCTTGCCACCCCCTCTACTGCCTCTGAGGGAAGGTTTAACTGATGGTGTAATTGTTAATGATGGTGGTGGTTAGTATTGTTGTTGTTGTTGTTGTTTTAAATCTTGAGTTAAATCTTGGGAGGCCGCAACAACAAAAGATATTTAAAAGGGGTCCCTGGTAAAGAAAGGGTTAAGAACCACTGCCCTAACACGACTATAAAACTAAATATCCAGCAACAGAGCTTTGCTTGTATAATACCCAACTGAAATAATGGACAGTAAACAGATTTTGATCTTCATCACATGCAGGCACACCAACAATAATGGGAATGAATGTTTGCTGGATGACATGGTTACTTTGTCGTACATCTGTTCTCTGTTTATTGTTTTTTTAGAACAGAAACATCTTCCTTGAAAATAAAATACTTACAGTTTGCACATCATCAGAACAGATCAGATAAAAAATTATGGAAAGAATACAAAGGATTATTTGGAATGCTATTACAGTACAAATAGCCACTTGGTTTGTAACTGTTGTCTACACATATTAAAAAAGGCAAGTGGGTCTCCTGAGACAGAATAATAAACAGGACCAGAAACCAATAAAATTAACATGTATTTCTGGATTGTAAAGATTTATCCCATAAAAACAATGGCACAGAAAAGATAGAGAAGTCCCTTAGTCCCAAGTAAACTTTATTATAAGATATTAGATAACTCATTCCTCACATTTGAAATCTATTAGCAATCATATTGGTGTGTCAAATTTCAGGGAAGTATCTTTTTTTGTCCTGGGCCTAACTTATGTTTGGTTCCCCTATCAACAGCACTACATGGGCTTGTCTATATAAGGCAATAAAATGTGGATTGATATGCAGTAATGCCAATTCGCAGCAGCTTTCAGTTGTCTCCACTGTTGTTTTTTTTCAAGATTGCAGACATGCAAAGCCATATGTGTTTTATGTTCCAACGGGCATGTCTGCGAATCAAGATGGTGGGTGCAAGTGAATTAATCATGTTTTTATTCTCACCACTGAACAGTATTTTTTTTCAAATCAAATACAACGTGCGGAAGTGTGATCTTCTGCTTAAATAAACAGAAAAAAAAGAAGACAAAGGCTGTTTTATCACCCACCCCAGTGCACTATTGCTACAGCAAAAATCCAACATGCTGGTTCTGGGCACTTGCCTTGCCAGCAAGCTTCATCTCTGTGCACGTCCAACCAATCAGCTTTCCACTTCTGCTCTTATCGGGAATCTACAGCAAAGTGAATCAGTTGTCCCAACAAGTGGGAATGTGCATTTCCTTAAGATTTTTTTTAAATATGGGGAAAGACATGAAGGCTTTTCCCATGGAGTTCCCCCCCCCTTATGTTGCAGGATCCCATTGGGACAACAGGTATTTTCACCGTATAGACAAACCCCATGTGAAATTAACAATTTGTAAGCCACTCTGGGAGCCTTTTTAACTGAAGAGCAGGATAAAAATACTCTAAATAAATAAATAATAAACACATGTAATGGTAGGAACACCCAAAAGTGGTATTAACTGAGGACCACATGTGCTCTATCATCATTGTTTGGTCTGCTTTATCATATCTATTCTGAGTACTGCCCACACCTCAAAGGCACTGCACACAAAGCCTAAAGACAGGGGTGGACAATTTCAGCAGGTCTGGACAGCAATTTTGTGCCCCAAGGACTCTCCAGGGCCACATGGACTGCTGAAAATGGCCCCCAAAAGAGCAAAACCACAAAAATAAGGTGCTAAAAGCCCCTTCTGGTTTTGAAAAGTTGGTATATTTTTATGTTAGTGAAGGCAACCCTGCAACCTGCTTTGGGGGGCTTCTAAGAGAGGCAATTCACCCTTTTAATAGCCAGGAAAAGATGGTTTGGGGCCTCTGGAGTGGCTGAAGACTGCAGAACCAAGCATTTCTCCCACCCCTGGCCAGACGTTTTGCATGGTATTTTGATCAATAGACATGGTGGACCAGTTGCCCCTGTGAATCTCATTTGGTTTTCCTTTTCATAGATCTCCAAGATCTGTGATATCCCTTTCCTAAACTGAGGTTTGGGCAATGTTCCTACAAAAGAAAACCCAGAAAATAAGACCAGACCATCTAAAGGAAGTTGTAGTAATTGTGTGTCATATTCCTTTGGCAACCATGTGGAATTTCCAGTAGGCGTTAATGCTGTGTGTGGGTGCAATACACAGAATTTCCTAATAAGTCCTCCTATTTGCCTTGGAAGGGGGTTCCTATGGAAAAACTTTTAGACTGTTTAAAAATATAATTCTTGTTACCAAAATCACAACCAGTGAGCTCTATCTATAGAAGACCGCCAAAACAACACAACTGAAAGAAGAGCTGAATTTTGGAAAATTACAACTAGGCAGATGAACACTTACTAGTCTCTGCACAGTCAAATGATATTATTTATGATATAGGGAATTTCTCTTTGTTTCTCACTGCCTTGGTTATCTTCTTCCCTGATGAATCAAGAGTACAAATTATACACAGCACCAACTAAATATGTGCACATATTTTTGCTGATCTCCTTTGGAATTTCTAAATTTAAAAACAAAACATTCACACCCCACCTACCCTAAGCAGATGCACAGACAGAGAGACTTTTCTTAGGGCCCACAGATGCAACCAGGAAACAAAAGAACTCTGTTGAACATGACTGCATATTTCTTCTAGGCAGTGGCAGCTGGTGGTTTCCATGTGAATGGGATAGTTATTCCAGTCAGGGTCTCCAGTCAGGGTGAAAACTTTAAAGAGCTATGGAAGGTGCGGAACCTATTTGGGGCCTGGGGTCCACATCTTGGATAGCCCCTTTAAAATGTGAACTAAAACCCAGAACAGATCCCCTATCCCACTGACATGGAAACCACCAGTTGCTATTGCTATTGTTTGACTCCCCAGTGTTTCAGACTTCAACTTCCAAAAGCTCCAGCCAATATGGCCAAAGGTAATATATCCAAAGTGCAAAGTGTAGTCCAAAACATCTGAAGTGACAACAGTTCCCAACATCTGCTCTATATTCTGAGTTGTGACCCCCCTCCCCAAACCTGAGATTTATATTTCACTATAAAACAAGAAATGCAGTTGGTCAAATAGCACATCAAGCTCCTTTTGTTTGTGTCAAGGATTCAATATGACATGACTGGGAGATATTACAGCAAAGAACAGATGAGTGACAAGGAAGGAAGAGTAATTAAGAGACTAACCCAATGGATGTAATCTTTGTGCTCTTTTAGAGAACACCCAGCACTACTTTTGTAATCAGAAGTAGGAGAGACTTTCTATGGAATTGTGGTACGTTCTTTAAGAATTAAATTTGGACCGGAAGATAATAATCAAATCAATAGACAAACAGATAGGGTAACTGTTAATTTTATCTGAAGTAGATTGTTTTTAAAGAGACTGCTTATGAATGTAATTTTAAATGGACATATGGTTTCCTTAAAAACCCATGATGAACAGTTATTCAAGCCACATTATTCAGAAATTTAATACACAATATGCTACTGTTCTGCCCAGTCTGTATTCTAAAGCAGATGATGTTTTGAAGATGAACAGCAGATAAATGCAAACCAAATGTCTGAAAAGCAGAGGCTTCAAATTATGCAAATACAACATGATCATAAGATGAATAAGAATGCTGCCTAATGCCTACTATTTAAAACTGACTCAGACAGATGTTTTAAATAGAAAACCCTGTCCCCTGCTTCTCCATGCCAACAGGGTGTTTCCCACAGCATATTTGCCTATAACACACAGTTTTAGATCTGGAAAATTAAAAGAGACAGAGAAAGATATTAAATTTTCACCTAGGGCTTCTAACTTCAAGGCTCTTTAATCTTGCCATCACAAGACCCAGTTCAGCTAGACATGGTAATTAGAATTGAATATTATGACACCATCCCAGTGAACTACCTTAAAATAATTTAAGGTAGGTAAAGTATCAAATGCCTTGCTACCACACTGACATTCAAAACTCCTGATTTTCAACCAAAGGGGTTGCTTCCTTCCACAGCTGAATATAGCCTCTTGTAGCAACTCTTTTTGATCTTTAGCATGCTTTCTTTGCTTCCTGGGGGGCAGGGGTAGATAGAAGCTATGACAAGGCAGCATTTAAAAATGAAGAACTTAGCAAACACAAGTGGAAGCTCAGAATTACTCTTCTAGATAGCTTCCTTGAGAGGAAGAGGAAATGACATGGAAATAGTTTAGTACTATTGCTGCTCTTCAAGGTCACCCGTCTGTTTTCTGCCCAGTTGAACTAAACATAAAGTGAAGACAAAGACAACACCACAAAGGGAAATGTGGCTATATTCAGACAAACTGGCTGCACCTATGCTGTTGCAGAACAGGGATGTCCCAAGATCCAAAAAAAATTGTGATTCCCCCCCCCACACACACACATAGGAAATAGCTAGTTCCCATTTACACTGAGAAAAAGCCTTTGCATATGAAGAGACTAGGTCAGACTGTCCATTTAATTCAGTATTGTCTCACCAAGGTCAAGGACTGAACCACAGGCATAAAGCATGTGCTCCACCAATGAACTAAAGCCCATCAGCGTGAAGTAGATGGTTCTCCAAGCAATGCCTACTTTGTGTATCAGAGTCCAGATACTCTTGACAGCTGCACTATTCACAGAGCATTTTCCAAGGAGCATAGCATCTGTGGTTGCAGCAGGAGTGGCAAGTGGGGAAATACATGCCAGAAGAGTTTGAATTGCAAAGTGGGATTCATCCAGCAAAATGCATCCATGCCTCTGGACACGTTCCAGCTTCTCAAAATTATTCTGGAATTGTGGTGCCCAGAACTGGACAGAGTATTCCAGGTGAGGTCTGACCAAAGCAAAATAGAGTGGCACTATTATTTCCCTTAATCTAGACTCTATATTCCTATTCTTCTAATAGATAATGTAGTAAAACTCGTAAATAGAACTGCAGAAGGTTTATTTCTTTATCTCAAGACTTCACATCACAGGCTTGGGATGGAACCCAGCGGAATTCATCAGAAACAGAGCCAAGAGGAAAGAAGTTTGCTCCTGTGGCTTGTATTGTGGCAGATATGGCAAGTTTAGCCAAACTTCTGCTTCTGTTGTAGCATGCAGAGAAGGACATGCACACAGCAATGGCTAGGATGGCTCAGGATCTTATATACATATGTGGCTTGATTGCATTAACATACAGACATTCCTGACCACCATCTTGTATCAAATTCTCAGATTACCAATCAAAGGGTATATTTTTGTGTAGCACTGCTTCTGCTTAGTATATACAGAGGACCAAATGGAAATCTGAAGCACCAAAAGCTTACTGCCTTTTTGTTAACGGCAGCTAGAATGGAAATAGCTCAAAATTGGAAGATGGCGTATCTGACTATAGCGAAGTGGTGGTCCAGAATCTGGAGTACATTGCTATTAGAAAAGCTTTCTTATAAAATGGCCAGAACGAGAGGACAAGAAACAAACATGACATTTCAAGAACACTGGATGGTTTTTATTGACTATGTAAACAAAGAGTCATGGTGGCTAAAACCTACAAGAGACCATTGATTTCTTTGGAACAACACGTTTTCTTTATGAACTCTGGATCAGTAAAACATACCTGGAAAAGAAAATTTTTATCTAATTTTCACCATGTCCCACAGTTACAGTTGTATCTTATATTTTGATGATATTAAAATGTACATGTTTTATTACAAAATCTTTAATAAAAGATTAATAAAAAATAAACAAATGGCTAGTTGCTGCATTATGAATATAGGGAGACTTATAGCATCTAACCTGCAAGGGTTTTAATATGTTCACAGGAAGGCTTTCTCTTGGTGCCGCCACCATCACAGGCTTGCTTGTTGAGAACATGAGAGAGAGCCTTCTCTGTGGCTGCTCCCACCATCTGGAACTCCCTCCCATGGGAGGCTAAGCTGGCCCCCTCCCTGTTTTTGTTTCGCCAGCAGGCAAAAACATTCTTATTTAAGCAGGCCTTTAATGTATTAATTGTGCCTATGCCACTTTTATCAGGGTGTGTTTTTTATGTTGCTTTTATCTGTTTTTTACTTTGCATGTTCTTGACTGGTTTTAATTAGTTTTCACTGTGATTTTAATTGTTCTGTAAGCCACCTTGGGTTCTGCATTGGGAGAAAGGCAGCATATAAATTGCACAGATGAAATAAATAAATGAACCCAGTAGTGTCTACTCTGGTGATGGCGAACCTATGACACGCATGTCACCACTGACATGAGTAGCCATCTGTGGTGACATGTGGCTAGGCCTCCTCCCCCCCTTCCCCCCACAACCTCACCACCCTCCCTAAAGTGGCGGGCGGGGCTTTGAAGCCCCGATCACCACTTTAGGGAGGGTGGGAGGGGGGAGGAAAGTGGCAGGTGGGGCTACAAAGCCCCGATTGCCACCACCACCCTTGAGGCCTGCCTGCTTCCCTGGAGCCCCCTTGGAAAGGCCGGGTAAGGCAGCGGGCAGGTGGGCAGGAGTTTGCCCGGCCTCTCCCCGGCCTTCCCGAGGAGGCTCCGGGGCTTTGAAGCTTCGGAGCCGCCTCAGAAAGGCTAGGGAAGGTGGCCAGCGGGCAGGCAGGCAGGCTGGCAGGAGGGAGGGAGTGAACCTGCCTGGCCTCTCCCCACCCTTCCCCAGGAGGCTCCGGGGCTTTGAAGCCCCAGAGCCACCTCAGAAAGGCCGGGGAAAGCGGCAGTCAGGCTGGCGGGAGTGAGTGAGTCTGCCCCTGAGGCCTGCCTGCTTCCCTCGAGCAACCTCAGAAAGTCCGGGTAAGGCAGCGGGCGGGTGGGCGGGAGTCTATCAATTTGAAGTCTATCATTCTTCAGTGAGAAAGATTAGTCAAAAGTGGAAAACATTCAAGACAGTTGCCATCTTCCCAGGAGTGGATGTCCCAGCAAATTCACCCCAAAGTCTGACCATGCAATGCTCAGAGAAATTGCAAAAGCCCCAAGAGGTACATCTCAGACGCAACAGGCCTCAGTTAGCATGTTCAATGTTGAAGTTTGTGACAGCACAATTAGAAAAAGACTGAACATGTATGGTTTGTTTGGAAGGGTTGCCAGGGAGAAAGCCTCTTCTCTCTAAAAAGAACATGGCAACATGGCTTAGTTTGCAAAGTTGCATCTGAACAAACCATAAGACTTCTGGAACAATGTCCTTTGGTTTGGACAGACAAGACCAAAGTGGAGATGTTCAGCCATAATGCACAGTGACGTGTTTGCCAAAAACCAAACACCTCATACCAACTGTCAAGCTCAGTGGTGGAGGAGTGATGATTTGGGCTTGTTTTGCAGCCACAGGACCTGGGAACGTTGCAGTCATTGAGTCAACCATGAACTACACTGTATACCAAAGTATTCTAGAGTCAATGTGAGGTCATCTGTCAGACAGCTAGAACTTGGCCGAAACTGGGTCATACAACAGGACAATGATCCCAAGCACACCAGCAAATCTACAACAGAATGGCTGAAAAAGAAAAGAATCAAAATGTTGCAATGGCCCAGTCAAAGTCCAGACCTCAACCCAACTGAAATGACTAAGATTAAGAGCCCTGGTGATACAGTGGCTAAATGCTTGTACTGTAGCCACAACATTGTGAGCTTGATCCTGCAGGGCTCCAGGTTGACTCAGCCTTCCATCCTTCCATAGGTCAGTAAAATGAGTACCCAGCTTGTTGGGGCCAATTAGCTAACACATTGCAAACCGCTTAGACAGAGCTTACTATTATAAAGTGGTATAGAAATATAAGTGATATTGCTATTGCTATAAATGCTGTGCTAGGAACCTTAAGAGAGCTGTGCATAAACAAATGCCCGCAAACCTCAATGAACTGAAGAAACGTGAAGAAGAGTGGGCCAAAATTCCTCCACAATGTGAGAGACTGATAAAAGTCATACAGAAAATGATTACAGTTGTCCCTCCGTATCCACGGATTTGGTATCCACAGATTTAAGTATTCACGGCTTGAAAATATTCTTTAAAAAATAATAATCCAAAAAGCAAACCTTGATTTTGCCATCTTATATAAGAGACACCATTTTGCTATGCCACTGCACATAATGAGACTTGAGTATTCGTGGATTTTGGTATCCACAGGGGGGGGGGTGTCCTGCAACCAAACCCCAGCAAATATGAAGGGACAACTGTACTTCAAGTTATTGCTGCTAAAGGTGGTTCTACAAGCAATAATGACTCATCGGATGTACTTAGTTTTTCACACATGGCCTTTCCCTTTTTTGCTTTATTTTTGTTGAATAAATCATGACATGGTATCATACGTTGTTCATCTGAGGTTGTATTTACCTAACTTTAAGACCAGCTAAGGAACAGTTGATAGTATATCTCAGAAAATTGAGTCTTCTAACCTGAGCACCCAAAAGTAAAATACTGCTCTTGGCAAATGCCATTTACACATAGTGTAAATTTACACATTAGTACCTATGCATTATTACTTAGACTAGTAGACACCAGCTTGGCAAAATATGCTGGACTAAGGATCCCCTACTTCCTGCAAAATTATGCTACACACCATCCACAGTGTTGTTCTACTTTTAATTTTATTTTTTAGACTTTTAAGTGTGTCATTTATTGCTGTAATTGTTTTATTTATTTTAATTATAAATCCTATTAGATTTTACAAGCTAGTATTTCTTTAAAACATCAAATAAAGACTTCTGTGGTTTTAAACATCATACGCCAAGCAAATCTTGCCACTTAGAATTTTAAGGAATAACATAAGCAATTAATTCCTCAGGAAGAATCTGTCTCTCTATCTGTCTGATTCTTTTGGCAATCAACCATATTAACTAAGGTGAGCAAAATAAGCTTCCAAAACAAGGCACAGCATATTCTTTCTCACTATAGTAATGACTAGTACTCAATGCACTCACTGTAGTTAGCAAAAAGAGCTCTTAACACTTTCTTCTATAAATAGTACCATATCCTTTCTTTTATACTGTAATATTTTTGCAATGCAACCAGCATCCTGTTTTTCCTGTGTAAATGTAGCTATGTAATTAGCTCACAAGCCTTGTGTATAACAATTTCCAAAAATCACATCCAACCTGCACCCTTCCAGGTTTGCAACTACAGTACTTTATTTTGGGGGGTGCTTTTTGCTAAGCTGCTAATTCCAGTTTTACTTAAGTGGAACGAATTTGCATTTGCTCCCTCTCTCAGGTACACAGTCTCTCCACCTCTCCCTCTGTCCCCCATACATATTTGCTTCTAAATTAAAGGTATGTCACCTAATTATCACAAGATCTGTGGAACTGGCATGGTAAACACCATACCCTGTAATCTGCTTCCTTCCCTGTGTCCATTCAAACACACACACATAGTTAACACCACATTAAACAAATACAAATATTTCTCTGATTAGCTTGGACTCACATTCCAGCTGTGTTGAGGAAGGCTGGTTTGGACAAGTATCTTGCTCAACAATTGTTCTGCCTTCTCCATCCACTATTATTTGTAGGAAAACTATACATTTTTTAAAAAAATAAATCAATTAAAAACAATACTTTCCTGTTGAAAACTGCCTAAGAATACTTCTTGGCGGTGGTGGTGATGCATCACTGAACAGTAATTTTTGGATATATAACATCATTCTTATTCTGACTAGAGACTGAAACAACTCCTAATTTCAATACAAGTTGAGTATCCCTTATCCAGAATTCTGAAATCTGAAATACTCCAAAATCCAAAATTGTCCACATGGGTGGCTGAGATAGTGATACCTTTGCTTTCTGATGGTTCAACATACATGAACTTTGTTTCATGCATACAATAATTTAAAATATTGTGTATAAAATTACATTCAGGCTATGTGTATAAGGTGTAAAATAAATGAATTTTGTGTTTAGACTTGGGTCTCATCTCCCAAGATATCTCATTATGTCCATGCAAGTATTCCAAAAGCCAAATAAATAAATAAATAAATCTGAAATAAAGAACACTGCTGGTCCCAAGTGTTTCAGATAAAGGATACTCAACCTGTATCTCTCTCTCTCTGGCTTTTCTTCGCAAACGAAGATTCAGGAAGGACTCACCCTGCGCTTTCTGCAAACGCGCTGATGACTAAAAAGGCCAATCCGAGATAGACAAGTCCGGTTGCAAAAAGCACAGCAGAAGGTCTCCTTGGGAGATGTTTCCGGGTTGGGATTCTTTCTGCGTTGTCATTTCTCTTCAAGACTTGTTTGGCGTGAGTTCTCAAATAAGGCTGCAGCATTGTGGATAGTCCATCTCCATGCCTCCCGATGTGAGGCCAGGGTGGACCATTGTTGGTGATCAATTTGGCCGTGCCTGAGATGTTGCTTCAGGGAGTCCTTGTATCACTTTTTTGGAGCACCCCTCTTACACTGACCCATGGCGAGTTCATCGTAGAGTACTATTTTTGGGAGGCAATGGTCCTCCATCCTAGAAACGTGCCCTGCCCAGGGCAGCTGTGTTCTCAATATCATGGCCTCAATGCTGGTGATCCCTGCTTGCTCAAGGACAGCAACATTCGTCACTGTATATTTCCGACATATGTATATTTAGGATTGTGCGTATACAACGCTGATGAAAGCGTTCGAGGAGTCGTAAGTGGTGGTGATAGGTGACCCATGTTTCAGACCCATAAAGGAGAATAGACAGTACAATGGCTCTATACACACTGATTTTTGTGCTTCGCCTCAGGTGTTTATTACTCCAGACTCTTTTGTAAAGTCTTCCAAATGCGCTATACAGGTAGTAGATACTACCTGTATCTAGTTCTAAGAGAAAACTATGGTTGCCAGTAACTACGGCTATACCCCCATGGTTTGGCAAACAGCTCAGTATCGGGACATTTTGAACTTGATCAACAGACTAGCAATACTCTATCAGTTGTTATTCATACACAAAAGGAATGTAATTAACTTTACCTTTAATCAGGAATTTATTTTTCTAAACCAGATTCTAGATATACCCCATTTTCCTGTCAGCACAGAACAGTCTCATAACCAGTCTCTACTCACCAAAAGGAAACAAATACAAATGAGAAGTATTGGTATCAGTGACAGGAAAACTGACATGCAGTACAGTTCTATGCATACTTAGAAGATTTTCAGATGGGACCAAAATGCCCCATTGCTGCCCTCCCACCTCCTCTCCTGTTCCTGTGATGAAATGGAGGTAAATGTTCATACATGTACCTCCATTCCGCTCCTGGAATGGGCGTAGTCCCTCCTTGCCCGGCCAGCCATAAATGCAGCCGTCGTAAGGCTGCTTTACCACCGGCCAGGGGAAATCCCTCTCGTTCTCGCGAGAGAACAAGCGGAAGGGAAATTCAAATTTATCCCCCGCCAGCTGTCAAAGACAGAAGTAAAATGGAAAAAAATAAAATAAAAAACGGAACCCGGGGGGGGGGAAGGGTGGCACTTACCTGGCTGTCCCATTGGTGGCCAGAAGTGCCTGACACGGAGCTCCTCCCCCGTGCCTGTCATCGCAGAACAGGGACGGGGCTCCATTTCCCATGTTCCTGATTCCATGACAGGCACAGAAGGGGTGTTCTATTCACAACTATTCCTCATCAATAGAATATCCCAGGAGCAGGATGAGAGCAGGAGCAGGAGAACAAGAGCAGGACGGAAGGGGTCGAAGTCATCTGAACGACAGACCCTTTCTTGACGCTGTTCCGTGCCTGCCCCGCAGTATAAGCCCCATCTGAAAATTTCCTTACTGAGAAGACAGTCTCTGGCCTAAAGAAGACAATTTAAATCAATGGGATTTGCCTACGTGCAGACTTACCATTCAACTGACTGAATAAATCAGCCCTAGTTGGAACTAATCCACAAGATTCCAGCCAAAATGTGTTCAATAAGGCTCACTTACTTTCTCATAAGTGCTTAGATTTATTGCTTTATTATGTCATAATACATTCCTAGTGGTTTCATAATGCCTGGCATCCACTGGTTAGCAATTAATTCTTTCCCCCAATAACTAAAGTGTAACTACATTATATTATGATGGTAACTTAACAAGGGATAACTCCTTCTTCAGTATAACTTCATTTTTTGGTGTGGGGGTTGTTGCTGTTATGGTTATAGGGCTATGGCCTCACTATATATAGAACAGAGGAGAAAAATCACACAGTTCAAGCGTTGGCTGGCTGGTGCTGTGTCTTGTGCTCCTGCCTTGTGGTCTGTTGAAGTAAAAATGAATTGGACACGAAGAGTGTGTTTTGTACCACTAGCCAATGGCTTGTATCATTCAGGTAGGTCTTTTTAAAAAGTATCTAAAGCAATCATTTTGCTTATCTTTGAGAAACAGGTGATACCTTTTAAGAAGTTGAATCTGCAATGTGGGTGTCCTTAGAACTACAAATGTAAATAGTCACTGTTTAAAAGTTACTTTCCAAGCTCTGCACTGACTCCTCAGTGGCACATAAAAACCTAATGATCACCTGATGGCATCATCTGGTAAGCATCCGGATCTTATATAAATTCATTCTTTTGGAAAGGAAATAAAAGAATCAGGACATAGCTAAAATCTGAGGGGTGCAATGTGGCAACAAAATGTCAAGATAAAAGCCATCTGTTTCATCTCAGAAACTCAAATGCCTGAATATAAAAAGATAAAGTACATTAACCAAATTGAATTTTTGAAGATATAAACACACTCAGGCACGCAAAAGAACTGTATCTACTTTTTCAACAGTGCCCATGTACTGATTCTGACTATATCTAAGATTCGGTTCCCAATGTACTCTGCCAGTTGCACAGCCCATGAAGGAATGAAGGAATGGGAGTACATGAAACCATTGCTTGTTTCCCAAGAATTCACATCTATATGTAATCACAAAATTGCAGACAGGCAATACGGTAAAACAAAAAGCCACTGTAGAAATGCATCAGCCAATGTATCCTTAAACTCAACACTATTAAATTACGCATGGAGTTGGGGAAGTGGAAAAGAGCATACACAGCAGAATTCCAGAAAGCATTGTTTAACATAAGCCTGTCCAGATTTGTGCCATCCCAAAGAACTCATACATCTTTAACATGATTATGTCTTATTGATTATTTAAAAAAATAATCATGAACTGATTGATATTTTAGATTCCCTGATCTGCCAGGTGAATCTTGATAATTCTTGCAAAAATAACCTTATCAACTCAGATTCTTAAATCCTGAAATCATGAGAATGAACATAAATGATGGTCTCTGAAAACAAATATATTAAATGTAAGTTGCCTTCTTGATTTGAGCTCTTACAAATCTGCTGAGCAAAAACATGGTGTGGGGGGGGAGAGAATTCTTGCTAATATGTTACACAACAAACTTAAGAAAGGACTCTGCATTATATATAAAATTAACTCGAGGTGGCACCTCTGTTGGATAAACAGCATCATTCAATTGTGAAAGAAACATACATGAAAGGCATTAATGTATTTTATTGTAACATTCACTTCAAATGATCGCGCAAAATCTCAGCACTTACCTCCTAAAAGCAAGTAAAGTTTCTGTCTCTGCACCAAGGTAATGATTTGCATAATAGAAAAGGGGGGAGATGAAAGGAGAGAGGCTTCAGAGCTGTCACAAAAGTGAGCTTTCATCAGGAAACCCAGCCTGTAGGTGCTGGGTAAACTTTTCAAGCCCTGCCCACAGACCACACAAAGCCCATATATGACAAGCCCGCAATATTGCAAAGGGTGACTCTTCAACTGTTCCATGAAAAAGCCATGATTTCCAAATGTTTACAACTATGCCATGAACAAATTTGCTCTCAGTTGAGTTTTGGCAAGCGAGGGATCTTCCACTGCCACCTTCTGTGCTTTTGTTGGCTGTTTTTGGGTGGAAGAAACTCCAGGAAAAAGAGCAGTCTGTTTGGAGGATAAAAAAGAATTAAAACTCAGAGACACACTAGGATAAATATAGAGACCAGAGAGAGACCAAGATGTTGTCCTATGCCAGGTAAATTTTAGGTGTCCTCTTTTTCATCCCAAAAAAAAAGGAACCAAGTTTCTCAAGGTTGCAATGTTCTTATGATTCATTACATTTATTCATAGCCACAGTAGGGCAGTTACAGCAGTAAGGGCTGGAAAAGCAGGATCAGGAAAGTAGGTTTTAAAGCTTGAACAAGTTTGTGGGAAGAGAAGGATTTCGCTACGTGCTGATAAATATCTTGGTTCCATACAGTGCTTAGCCACTCAGATAAACAGAGAGCAAAATTTAGATATGACAAACATCATATGATACTTACTATGATATTGGACATGCTATCAGATACAGTGCTTTTCCTCCACTGACTGCAATATATTTAGCCAAATTTCAGTGGGCAAACCACAATGGCAGGGAGGGAGAACCCTGGAGAGTACTGGGGGATTGAAGTTGGGCCTGCACATGGCCACGCTTTGCCTATCCCTGGTGTAGACAATTCTGAGCAAAACAGACCATGTGGCCTAAACACATTGTAATTCAGTGGCCTCATTTACCCATAATTTGCAGGAAATGTCACATTTACTTATTCTCCACAGCTCCCTCCTCCTTGTGACTACAAAGGAGAGTTTTCACTTCTTTAGATTAACTGCAACTTGTTCGCAAAGCAAGATAAACTATGGGTGTTTTTTAACTATAGCTTCCTGAAACAGGCCAACTTCAAATTATCATTTATGAAGGTTGATTCTTTCAATAAGCTGTAATTAAAAATAATCACTGTTTAGTCTGATATAGCCTAAATGCCAAGCTGAAGAGACTGTGCCACAGAAAGACTGGGGAACACATGAGCCCCAGATTCACTGCAGTTCATAATAGAACATGTAAATCAGGTGTGGGAATCAGGTGGCCCTCCACATCTTGTGGGACTGCAATTCCCAGCATTCCTCATTATTGGCTATGCTGGCTATAGGAATGCCAGGACTTGCAGTCCCATTCCAGGTATAAACTTAGCTCCCTAAATTCCTAATGTTTGCCACCACAGCAGAAAAGGAACTCAAATAGGGTGAAAGAGGTCTGATCAAGGCACAAGGAGGCTGATGTTTTCAGATCCCTCCCACTGGCAAGCTTCTGATTGTCCCAGCCTCACTTGCTGGGGAGGTGTGGAAGCATCCTCTTCCTTGTGCCATGATCTGCTGGATGTTAAGGTGGACGGGGGGGGGGACATTTATGTAGTCTTACTGAATACAAAACAGTTACAGAGCCATAACTCTAGGTTGCAAAACTCTAAGGGCCCGTCTACACGAAGGGAAAAATGCATGCGCATTCAAAGCAGGATCAACTTGTCTTAATGGTGTTTGGCAAAATCATAGGCGTGCGAGGCTATCCATTTCTGCTATCCCAACAGGCATGCCTGCAATTCTAGATGGTGGGTGCGACTCATGTTTTTATTTTTGCCAGTTGCTGCCGCCAAATGTTTTTTTAAGGCATATCTAAGGTGCAAAAGTGCAATATTCTGCCTAAATAAATGTTAAAAAATATAAGAAAAAAGCTGTTTTGTTGCATAATCATATTATCACTAAGGCAAAAATTCAAGACGGTGGTTCTGGGGCACTTGCCTTCTTAGAAAGCTCCACCCCCTGCTCCCATCTGGCCAATCAGCTTTGTACTTCCACTTTTCTGGGCCTATGCAAATAAATTTGATTACCTGTCCTAATGATTGATCATGTGCACTCCCCTTGGAGTTTTTAAAAAACTTTGGAAAAACCTCAAAGGCTGTTGTTTCAGGGTTTATGGTGGATTTGGGTCCCCTCCTTCTGAATACAGTGGAATTTTGTGGGAACCCATTAAGACAGGTAGGATTCTAAGGAAATTCTAAGAGGATTGTTTTCACCATTTAGACAGGGCCTATGTTACTCTTGCTTCAACTCTGTAATTCTAGGCTATGAATCCATAACAACAATATAGAATGCCAGCCAAGATTTTAAAACTTTTTCCATCAAACTTTATTAGCAAAGACACTGCATACTCATTTTTTCATTATAGTCCAAGGCTACAAGTGTTAAGAAATTTAATGCAGAAAAACAAGAACATGAACACTCACATGCTTCTGAGCAAAGAAACAATTTACACCATATTATAGATATCAGATCTGTTCTGCCTAGCTACCTTTGCAGTAAACAACTTGCGGGAGTTTGCAAATAACCTAGAGATAACGCAACAATTATGCTAAGCAATGGGAAGGTACTTGGGTACTCTTCTTCCTCCTTTAATTGTCTGATTTAACTCTGTGTTTGTAAAACATCTGTCAATGAACCAAATTGAAATTACAAAGCTGTGAAAGTCAGTGTAGCAACAACCCAGGCAAAAATATCTACACTCTAGCTGTACTACAGAATGAACCTCCTGCAAGTTTCCCATCACATTCCTGATAAAATGCCAGTAGATAAACTTGAAATTGCAGTGACCCATACTTGCTTAAATGTTGGATGATTTAATGGCTGCACATGCAAGAAGTATCTCTTTGATGGGTTTCGCAAAGCCCACATCATGATTTTCCAAAGGGAACAGAAATTTGATGCAATGTCTTTTCCAATATAACAAAGCATCACGTGGATACAGTAAACATTTGTGATGTGAGACAGTGTACACTAGGACCCCCGTATCCACTGATTCATTATCCACTGAGTCAATTATCCATGAGACACAAAACAGCACACCGACCATAGCATCTTCATAGAAAATGTGTCCTCTCTAGCCATTTTTAGGTCCTCCGAGGCAACTCTATGGTATTTTAAACCAGAAGTCCCAATATTTTCAATGGTGTTCACTATTATCCATGGCTTTCGGGATCCACGCCCCTCACCAGAACCAATCCCCAGCGGATACGGGGGTCCTACTGTATCTGCTTTTTCATACACATATGTGATATCCATTCACTGTCTTATACAAGGCCTCTTGCTATGTGGAACAAACTCCAGCATAAAGAGCAGGGAGTGGGGATTTACAGAAACTGGTCCACAGATAGAAAAACAATATTTGATAAACTCCATTCAAAGTGGCAACAAAATCATTATATCTGGAACATTCTACCATCTCTTCTGTTGAATTTGCTGATTTGTTGTTGTTGTGTGCCTTCAACTCATTTCCAAATTAGTGACCCTAAGTCAAACCTATCACAGGGTTTTATTGGCAAGATCTCTTCAGAGGGGGGTTGTCATTGCCTCTCTTTGAAACTGAGAGAGTGTGGCTTGCCTAAGTTCACCCAGTGGATTTCCGTGGCTGAACAGGGATTCAAATGCTGTTCTCCAGACAGTCCAGCACTCAAATCACTACACCACACTGATTTTATATTGGCTTATAAACCACACCAAAAAAGAGTGTGCATGTGCATTTGTAGTCTTTTCCCTCATAAATTCTTTCTCCTTCACACACAGTTATGTTCCCCATAATTTAGACAGATATATATACACACACACACACACACACACATACATCTCTAAATACAGACATGCATAAATACATACATTATATTGAACATATAAAGAGGTGTACATGCTTTCCACCCTTAAATCACACCTCTTCAGAACAAATGCATGAAAGACTTTCACATGTGGCATAATAAACTATAGTGCTTTTCTCAGTGACATTATCTGTGTGGGTAGCAAAATCTCCTCCAGAGAATACTGTCCCAAATGTTAGAAGAAAAGCAACCCTCTCCCACCCCAACTCAACACACATAGTGCCATGCTAACATCCTTGACCTGTTATCTTTTTTAAGGCCTCAGAAAAGTGACTTATTTTTTTAAAAAAGAGCATACAGTGAGCCCTCGGTATCCACCGGGTTTGATTCCAGGATCCACTGTGGATACCCAAATTCACTCTAGTTCCACTACTGTACATATAATGACGTAGTAAAATGGTGTCCCTTATATAAAATGATGAGCAGCAAAATTTGCTTTTTGGGTTTTTTTCAAATACTTTCAAACAGTGGTTGGTTGAATCTGTGAATGCAAAACCTGTGGATACGAATTGCATACATGCTGGACAAATGAAGCTTATTAACCAAGAATATGTCATCCCCTGCCCTATCCCCAGTCGTCCCCCCCCAAAAAAAAGCCTCCATGCCATTGGTGAAGTCTTCCAAGCACCCTGGAAGCAACATATGCTTTGATTACATCCCATTTGGTTTCCTATAACACATTCTGTGTGCAACTGCTTTTGGAAACTGTTTGAAAAAAATCAGCAGGACCAAACTACTGCGATGAGAATGCTGACCAGGGCTGGTTACAAGGAACATTTAACAACCATGTTGAAACAGCTTCACTAGCTACTGGCATAATTAACAGGGCTGGTTATGACCTATAAAGCTCTATATGGCTTAGCCACACACTACCTGAAAGACCATTATCTTTGTATGTACAGTAGGACCTCCGTATCCACTGATTCAATTATCCACAGGACACAAAACAGCACATCTACCATAGAATCGTCCTAGAAAATGTGTCCTCTCTAGCCATTTCCTAGGTCCTCCAAGGCAACTCTATGATATTTTAAACTGGAAGTCCCATTATTTTCAATTGTGTTTGCTATTATCCAGTTTTCAGTATCCATGCCCCCCCCCAAAACCAATCCCCAGAGGATAAGAGGGTCCTACTGTATGTCAACCTGCCCTAGTTTTAACATCCTCAGAGGTAGAGTTTCTCTTGGTACCACCATCTCCACAGATACAGCTGGTGAGGACACAGGAGACAACCTTCTTCACAACTGTTTCCAGGCTATGGGACTCTTTGCCATAGGAGACTAAGCTGATGCCATCCCTGTTCTTCCATTCATATTTGCTGATTAAGGGGCTATGCATAAAGGTCTTTAATTGGGAGAGAGGCTGCTGTATTTTTATTGTTCTTGTCATGTTTTAAAATGATTTTATATCATTTTAAAGTACTGATATTTTCATATGGTTGCTGAACTGATTTTTATTATTAGATTTTAAGTAATGAACATGTTTTAATTCATTCCGTGACCTGCCTTGGGTCCCATTCAGGAGAAAGGCAGGATATAACATAAATAAATTGTCCTCATGGCTGTTCAAAAAAGAGAGGGTTCCAGTATGGGGTGCATATGACACCTCAATTATCTGGTGGGCAAAGAGGAACACAAATACAAAGCTAGACTAGTTGCTAGACTAACACCTATAATTATGACTGAAGAATAAGGATGGAAACATCACCACTCCAGTTATTGGCCCACTTAAATAACTATAACATTAAGCATTCTTGGGGATGTTCTGAATGACCAATGCTTTTAACTGCAAAAGATCTTCTGACTTTGTTACTTCTGTAAGAATTCTGCAAGTACAGCTATCATTTGCCATCAAATACATAAGACTGTTTTTCAAAGGCAGCAGGGATGGTCTCTTCCCTAAGGAAGAGGCATTAATTCAGTTATGTGAGAGCAAGATAATTTTGTGTGAGTTGCAGTCAGCCTGTACTAGAAATGGATCTGAAAAGGAGGCAGAAAGGTGACTTCACTCTCTGCAGATCGTCTGACACTTACTGGTTTCCACAAACATCTGATGGGGAACACGGAACTGTTGGGACTATTACTTTATGGATCCTTGTTTTATGCTCAGGCTATATGCGTGTGAGAGAGAATGCATGACTCTGTGTGTGTGTGTGTGAGAGAGAGAGAGAGAGAGAGAGAGAGAGAGAGAGATTGAGATTGCATGTGTTGCACAAACCTCGTATCACAGAAATACAATCAGACTCCAGTAACATTACTGTATAAGGAAAGGGGTAAGTGTTGCATCCCTAAAATGTCTCACTACTCAAAAGTGAACTGCACATGTGGAAAAATATTAAAAGGCAAGTTTCTTAACCTGTGTCTGGATTATGATTATGTTGAGGTATGGTTACAATATAATAGAGTAACGTAACAAAATACGTTTTATAAGTTTGGCAACTTGGCAGTAGACTATTACTTTGCATCATAGACCTTGTCCATGATTTTACTGGACTCAGACAACTGAGTATGGCTTCTGACCCTGATGAGCCATTTCTCTGAGAGAGAGAAATGAGGTCCTGGATTTATAAGGTAGCTCTTTTTCACCCTAATGACATCTACTACAAGCATGCTAACAGTGGGACAACGGACTGCAGAATCATGCTGCCACATACAAAGTCAGTATCTCCCACTGAATGCTGCAGGAAAAAGTACATGTCACACTGACAAAGCACTTCTCTAATACAGGAACAAAATAGCCAATCAATCAGGTGGATTATGAGACACAGGACTTCCATTCATTTTCTAATAAATTCTTCCCTTGAGCGTTCCATCTCATTTTGTGTTGTGGGTTATATGAAGATTAAGACAGATAGGATTTTGAAGCAGCTCCTACCAATGAAGGTGGTTGTCATGGCTAAATGCTGCAATGAAAAAGGAATTCAAGGCACTATGGTACATACTAAAAATACCAATGGGACTCTCAGAGAGATTTCTGAGGAGAGGTAACATAAGTCACTTTATAGTAAATGCATTCAACAACAAGTGCATAACAGATCACATCTAAAAACATGTACCATGTTGTGATATGTCAATTTGCAATGTTAGATTAATGTTATGTACATTTTACCTACAACTAATTACAACAGCATTTAATAATTGCTGCTTTTGTAAAATTCACAAAGTATTTTTTTATGTGTGAACATAACTTGTTGATCTAGCTTTAAAAATATAATGGCCAAAACTCTCAAGCATGTGTACCTGCAGCATTCATTTGGGAACATATATTGTGTGACGTCTCCATGAGATTTTTAAGAACTCCATGCCATAACACGGTCCAGACTGACCTGTGCTTCCATACTAGGGAAAAAGTAAATAATTGATCACATATATTTTCTGTTTCATTGCTTTGCTGCTTTCAAGAGAGCAGCTGAAGAATCTCAGGTCTCCAGGGATTCAGCCATGAGCTTTTTCTCCCATTGTTTCCTATCAGTGGCTAGAGACAGGAAGCTATTCAAAGACCAACAAAATTGCAGCATGGAACTGAGCTTTGCTCTGAAACCAAGAACCTGTTATGATTCTTATGAATCAAAAGAATGCAACCATTTGTGTGTGGGGGGGTGTCAGTCAGAGTTGCAGTAAGGGCCCCTTTCCCAGAAAAATGGAACAATATCCAAAATACACACAAGTGCTTCCAGTGCCTGGTAGAGCACAGGCATTGTTCTGTACATCTGGTACCTATAACATTGTTCTTGTCATGTACAGCTCTGTGCTAAGTTTAACACCCCTCTTCCCACTTTCATACCACCCTGGCCTATTGGAAGAGAGCACTTTGTTATCCCAAACACATGAAAGAATCATGGTATTTGCTTCCTCCATTAGCTGCCCATCTCCCTGAAAGTCTCAAGAATCCAATGCCTAAAAAACTAAGAGATGAGAAAAATAAAACAATACTACTGGCCAACTACACTGCTCCAGCTGGCCCATCCCCTCAAAGGTCATAGAGCATCCACCACACTGACTGCAGAAATCGCTATGGAACTATTAAGAGATGGATTGAGTCTTTTATTTACTTTTCTCTTATTTGATCTGAAGAATAAGATAGGGAAAGATTCTGATGCAAATGAGTTTAAAAGAGAAGTTTAATGAGTTTAAAAGAGAAGTAGTGGGTAGGAGTTACAAAACACATGTTTAATGAAAGTAAGCAACTGAGCCACCATATACTATATAAAAGGAAACTATGGTATCCCCTCTATGCTTGTGATACAATTCTTTTGTGGTGAGGTCTCTGGGAGGTAATTCATGTGTGCACGTTTATGGTGCATCCTGGATCACCCAATGAGTCAACAACTAAATATATAAACTACCACCATCAAATAAATAAATAAATAAATAAATAGGGGCATTGATCTGAACCTCTTTCTGTCATTTTGATCTTCAGCAGCTACTTCATATATTCAGGTCACTGAGAGATGGACATTTATTTATATGGTAACTAGGCTCACTCTATGTTGTTTTATTCTGTATGATTAGATAATCTTTCATTTTACAATTACAGTGAAAAGAATTAATCCAGCAGCTGAACCTGCTCCTGTTTAGAAGACAAAACCAAGAGCCCACATGGCTGAGTGGTATTCAGAGCATTCACTCCCCCCTTGTTAAGACTGTAAGCATTCCTAAAATGCAAGGCTGCTGCCAAAAAAAAAAAGTCAGAGTCTACATTCTCAGTGCATAAACAAAAAAGAATTGCATCTTAAAGTTAACTATATCCAGGTTTCTAATTCGATCAAGGCAGAATTTGGTTAAATCATCAGGCTAAAAACATAATTTTTTTAATGCCTGGTATTTTAAAGAATAGTGGTTAGAGCATGACTATTCTTAATCTAACACAGAACAAGCATTGTTCACACACTGTTCTGGGGCCGGTTCAAAGAAGTCTTTTTAAATAAGACTGAACCACGTCTCCCATACTAACATAAAAGTAATTATATTCTCAGGATTGCAGTAGACAAAGATAATTCTCTCTCTCTTTCTTGGCTTCAATAGCATTGGCTTCAAAATATTTGCCCCATTCCCCTGCCAAACAGCACATGTTGTCTTACTGGATTTGCAGTTTTAGGTTCATGGATTTGCTAATGGCTATTCATTTAATTCTAATCTGTATTAATTGGGCATTTCTGGGCCAATTGGAAAATATTCCTATTTTCCTTTGAGCAGTTTTGAAATGTTGATATGATCTAATAATCATAAATTGACTTGCTATATGCTTAATTATGCTTTGATACACTGATTAATCATTATTATTTTTAATTTGTTTTATACCCTACAGAATCATAAAATCATAGAGTTGGAAGAGACCTCAAGGGCCATCTAGCCCAACCCCCTGCCATGCAGGAATACACAATCAAATCATTCCCGACAGATTAGCATCCAGCCTCTGCTTTAAAACCTCCAAAGAAGGAAACCCCACCACACTCCAAGGCAGTGTATTCCACTGCCCAACAGCTCTTACTGTCAGGAAGTTCTTCCTAATGTTTAAAAGGTGGAATCTCTTTTCCTGTAGTTTGAACTCACTGCTTGTCCTAGTTTCTGGGGCAGCAGAAAACAAGCTAGCTCCATCCTCAACATGACATCCCTTCAAATATTTAAACATGGCTATTATGTCACCTCTCAACCTTCTCTTCTCCAGACTAAACATATCCAGCTCCCTAAGCCACTCCTCATAGGGTGTAATGGCTTCCAGACCTCCCACTATCCTGGCTGCCCTCCTCTGGATGTGTTCCAGCTTCTCAATATCCTTCCTGAATTGTGGTGCCCAGAACTGGACAGAGTATTCCAGGTGTGGTCTGACCAAAGCAGAATAGAGTGGCACTATTACTTCCCTTGATCTAGACACTATACTCCTATTGATGCAGACTAGAATTGCATTGGCTTTTTTAGCTGCCGCATCACACTGCTGACTCATGTTCAGTTTGTGATCCACTAAGACTCTTAGATCCCTTTCGCACGTACTACCATCAAGCTAGGTGTCACCCATCCTATATCTGTGATTTTCATTTTTACTACCCAAGTGTAGTATCCTACATTTATCCATGTTGAAATTCATTTTGTCAGCTTTAGCCCAACTTTCTAATCTGTTAAGATCATTTCGAATTTGGATCCTGTCCTCTGAGTTATTAGTTACCCCTCCTAATTGTCATCTGCAGACTTGATAAGCATGCCCTCTATTCCCTCATCCAAGTCATTGATAAAGATGTTGAATAGCACTGGGCCCAGGACAGAACCTTGTGGCACCCCCTGGTCACTCCACTCCAGGATGAAGAGGAGCCATTGGTGATTACCCTTTGGGTTCAATCAGTCAACCAATTACAAATCCACCTAACAGTTGCATTGTCTAGACCACATGTTATTAACTTTTTTCCAAGAATAGCATGGGGGACTTTGTCAAAGGCCTTACTAAAATCAAGATACAGTACATTTACATCATTCCCTTCATCTACCAAGTATGTAACTCTATTGAAAAAAGAGATAAGATTAGTCTGGCATGACTTGTTTTTCAAAAACCCATTTTGACCTTTAGTGATCACAGCATTCCTTTCTAAGTGTTTACAGACTGTCTGTTTAATGATCTGCTCTAAAATCTTCCCTAGTATTGATGTTAGGCTGACTGGGTGATAATTATTTGGGTCTTCTCCCCCCCCCCTTTTTTTTTTTAAAGATAGGGACAAAATTTGCCCTCCTCCAGTCTGCTGGGACCTCTCCTGTTCGCCAGGATTTCCCAAAGATTATTGCCAGTGGTTCTGAGATTACTTCTGCCAGTTCTTTTAGTACACTTGGATGTAGTTCATCATGACCTAGAGACTTGAATTCATTTATACTGGTCAAATATTCCCAAATAACCTCTTTACCTATTCTATGCTGCATTTCCCCTACTGCATCATCTGCTCCATTTTCTCCAGGTTGAGCACTATTCTCCTTTTGGGAGAAGACCAAGGGAAAGAAGGTGTTGAGTAACTCTGCCTTTTCTCTGTCCCTGTTAGCATTTCGCCATCTTCCCCCCCCACACACACAGCAGTCCTACTACTTCCTTGTTCTTTCTTTTGCTACAGACATATCCCAAAAAAGTCCTTTTTATTGTTTTTTAACTCTCTAGCAATCTATTTGTGCTTTTTCCTGTAAGAGCGTAGGGCAGCAAACATTCTGTCATTTAAAAAAACTTACAAACTCCTGTGACCACAGATCTAAAATCACAGGTTACACATGTCTAAAACTATAAAAATCTAAAATAATAAATTAGATTTATCAACCAAAATGCAATAAAAGCAATATAATCCAGTTAATATGGTTTGCTAATTCCATGAGGACTTATACAAAATGGATAATTTTAAAAAACAACAACTGGTGCCTGAAAGAACAAATTATGGAGTGCAACACTCTTGGCAATTGGTTTTCTGTGGAGGGGGGTTTCCAGGCTTCAACTTCACACTCCTGGCAACTGCTTGATTGGAAATATTATCCAGCATTATACATAAAATGGATATGGAGAGTAAAATGGATATGGAGGTGTGGATATGGGGACAAGAGGGATGAAAAACACCAAGCAATAAGAAACCCCCAAGACTGGAGCTGGATTTATACCACTGGTGTGTGTATGTATAAATCCAAACAAGCCAAGCAGGGCTCCTGTCAAGAGCATCATCTTCTGCCAGATTTCATCCTTCTCTGCAATGTCACAAATCCCTCTTCGGTTCTTGTTCACAAGAGCCAAATATGTCTCATTATCATTCACAACAGTTATTTCTTGCATTTTTATTATTTTGTGGAGGAAAGGATATTACTGCAGATATTACTCAGCAGAGTTCTGTTAGTCTTAAGAATGTGCTAAAAAAGTGTTTTCTCACAATTCCAAGTGAAGGAGTTCCTTAGAGTTCTGCTACACTCACCCAAAACAACCACAAATAATTTTTCATCATACTTCATGCAGATGATGCACATTCAGACTCCTCTAGGGCAACACCTACCAGACAGAAGTTAATTCTTCCTTTAACAATTGAGGACACTGCAGACCACTCATAAAGAAGAAAAGAGCAAATAATAATGTTTCCATAAATGCAGTTGGCATGCTGCCACTATTATATGAATAAAACAGCTAAGTAAGAGGTAATAGTGTATTAACCATACTGTCTAAATCCAATAAAGACTACTATGAATATCTTCTATGATTTTACAATAAATATTTATTAACACAAAGTCCCTTGTCTGTGTCTGCTTGTTGTGAATAAATTATCTATAAACCATCACAAGTAATTTATAACTCTGAATATTTAAAGTGCTGTGGTACACAAAAGTGCCTATTTTATACATACAACTACTACATATTCCCTTGTTTTATACATATAAATATTTTACATTACACATAGGCAATCATTTCTAATGTCACCATTACAAGAAATACTATTATGTTGTTGAAGTCCCAAGTAGCTAATTGCTACTGGCGAAGACTTTTCCTCCACTCCGATGTCTTTAGATGTAAAGCAGAAGTGATGGGGCTGTCATTAGTTCTTAGATGAATTCGGGAGTACTTCTTGTAACAGTACGAAAAACCAGCAAAATAGTCTACTAGAAGTAATTTCTCTAGAGGTAGCCATCTGGGATCTATAGTGTAATATCAACACGCAAACTCCCTACATGCCACGGGCAAATGCAATAAATAAGGATAAATACCTACCAGGATAAAATATATTATTGGAAGCTTATACTGATAAACTGTCCTTGGTGAAAGTTGTTCTTCTATGAATAAATCAGTACTGTTAGCTACTTGGGACTTCAACAACATAATAGTATTTCTTATATGGTGACATTAGAAATGATTGCCTATGTGTAATGTAAAATATTTATATGTATAAAATAAGGGAATGTGTAGTCTCTGGCTTTTCTTCGCAAATGAAGATTCAGGAAGGACTCATCCCGCGCTTTCTGCAAGTGCGCTGATGACTAAAAAGGCCAATCCGAGATAAACAAGTCCGGTTGCAGAAAGCACAACAGAGGGTCTCCTTGGATGATGTTTCCGAGTTGTGATTCTTTCTGCGACTTGTTTGGCGTGAGTTCTCAAATAAGGCTGCAGCATTGTGGATAGTGTGTCTCCATGCCTCCTGATGTAAGGCCAGGGCGGACCATTGTTGGTGATCAATTTGGCCGAGTCTGAGATGTTGTTTCATGGAGCCCTTGTATCGCTTTTTTGGAGCACCCCTCTTACACTGACCCATGGCGAGTTCACTGTAGAGTACTATTTTGGGGAGGCGATGATCCTCCATCCTAGAAACATGCCCTGCCCAGCGCAGCTGTGTTCTCAATATCATGGCCTCAATGCTGGTGATCCCTGCTTGCTCAAGGACAGCAACATTCGTCACATAGTCAGTCCAGTGTATATTTAGGATTGTGTGTATACAGCGCTGATGAAAGTGTGTAGTAGTTGTATGTATAAAATAGGCACTTTACTTTTGTGTATCACAGCACTTTAAATATTCAGAGTTATAAATTACTTGTGATGGTTTATAGGTAATTTATTCACAACAAGCAAACACAGACAAGGGACTTCGTGTTAATAAATATTTATTGTAAAATAATAGAAGATATTCATAGTAGTCTTTATTGGATTTAGACAGTATAATTAATACACTATTGTCTCTTACTTAGCTGTTTTGTGTATTTAGTGAAGCCTTCCTTGTTGCTCAGTTAATATTATATGAATGACAGAAAATTACTTACACCCAAAACTTTAACTTGCGTCTCTTTTTGGGTATGCAGTCTCATGGTTTAGTGTAGCTTAATTTTTATGGCTGGCATAGTCAGACATGCTAGCAAAAGACAGACTTTCAAAATACCAAATTATGTTACAGATATCACAAACCACCAGACATTAAGAAAATCACCAGCCTGCCTTTCACAAGATGGAGTGAATCAGGATTGACTGCGGCCATGTACCAAAAGTAGGATGGATTCAGTGTTAGAATTTGTGCAAGACTGATTGAAAACAATCATACTTGTTCATTTCTCCACTACTGCTTTATGTATAGCCAGAGAAATGTTGTTTCCCTAATGCCAATAGTACAAATTGTTTCCCAATACTGGAGTGCATGCTGGTCACAGAACTCCAAAGGAACCACTAGTCAACGACACTTAGGGCATGTCTACACGATTTAAAAAAAATCCATTTGGGGAGTAAAAAATCCAAAAAGGCAGCCATTCGTATGCATACGATCCGCCTACATCATTTTTGCCCCTCCTAAACTCTGCATAACCCCCCTTGCCCAGCTGGCTGGAGCGAGCGATCCAAGCGGCGGTTTTAAATCTCCCACCACTTTTTTTTAATTTAAAAAGGTGTCTGTTATGCAGACAGTCAGTTTTCCATATTTACAACATAAAATAAAAAGGAATAAATGTAAAATTCATGGACTTACCGGACTCTCGCTTAGCTGGGAATCCAAGATGGTGGCTGCTCCCAATTCCCCTCTTTGCTAGCCCTGCCCCCTGTGCTCGGCCAGCCAATCAGATTACACTGCCTGTTCATATGTGTGCGAACGGGATGTACAGACTGTCGACAATACAAATGGCTGTACAGATTTTAGCTCAAGATTTGCTAATCCTCCCGAACGCTGAACCCACAGAGTTTACAAGGAATTTGCTAGCCACCCTCCACTTCCGAATGACACATATGCATATGAACGGCCGTATGTACGGATGATCGATCTTCCGAACGCCATACGTATTTTTTTTTATCGTATAGACGGGCCCTTAGATTCCTCTTCATCTGCATAGCATGTTGATATCAAACAGGGAGACTCCTCACTAGTGACTTTTAGCCAAGAGTGTATCAACACTACTACACCAATTTGATACAATTTTAACTGTCGTGGCTCCATCCTGTGCAATCTTGGAATCTGTAGCTTTCTGAGGTATTTAGCATTCTCTGTTCTAGTCCACCCCTTTGAACTATAGCATTAAGGAGCTCTAGCGGAGATTTCCAACTACTGTACCTCTCTAGACTACATATCTCAGAATTCCATGGAATGGAGCCACTACTGATAAAGCAGTAAAATAGTTTTGTGGCATTAAGAAAGGACCCAAGTGATGCCAGGTACAATGCAGCCAGAAAACAGGAGGGGGCTCCTAAGAGCTTCCCAAGGCAGGAAGAAGAATACAGTCGTCCCTTCACATTTCCAGGGGTTAGGTTCCACGGACCCCCGCGAATGTGAAAAATCCGTGAATATTGATTCCCCCCTCCCCCGCCAAAGCGACCACAGGGCCTCCGGAGGCCCCATAGTCGCTTTCCTCCGCCTCCCCACTCCCTTCCTAGGCCTTCCCGGGGCCTCCGGAGACCCTCCCGAGGCCCTGTGGATGCCTCCCCAGCCCTCCCCCCTCCCTCCCAAGGCCTTCATGGGGCCTAGCAGGGCCCCACAGAGGCCTCCCGGTCCTCCCCCCTCCCTCCCAAGGCCTTCGCGGGGCCTCGCAGGGCCCCACGGAGGCCTCCCCAGTCCTCCCCAAGGCCTTCGCGGGGCCTCGCAAGGCCCCGCAGAGGCCTCCCCGGCCACCGCCCCTCCCTCCCAAGGCCTTCGCGGGGCCTCCGGAGGGTCTCCAAAGGCCCCATGGAGGCCTCCCTGGCCCTCCCAGGGCCTTCATGGGGCCTCTGGAAGCCCTGTGTCATGGTTTTGGGAGGGCGGGGGCCCTCCCAAAACCGCGAATAATCAAAACCGCAAATGTCGAGTTCACGAATGTGGAGGGGCAAATGTAGAGCTAAGACACAATTGCTAATATTCCTGAGATTACAAGAGAGCAGGGAAGTAGGAAAGGGCTTTCTGAAGGGGAGCAAAGAAAAAGGAGGGCCCGTGGACCCCTTTTGGGGTAGGAGGCTGGTTCCCAGGCAGTTCTGACTATGCTTCAGCTAATATAAAATAAACTGATTGTTTATATTCCCCCATTCAGGATCCTGCTTGTGCTTGTGTACTCTCTTTTTCTTAAACAGATCTTCAACAATCATACATGGCCCCTGTCTTTGTTTCAGCTTCTAAGAGAACACCATCCATCTTGGGCAAAGTTCTGAACTGCTCCATCCCGTTCCTCCATATGTGCACATTATCCTCCCACACACTTTTTCACATCACTGAAAATATTCCCCAACCCCCTAAAGTTCCCTTGATCTGTTTCCCACAGCATCACTCTCCAGTGGTGAAAGGCTACATCAGCAGCAGTGACAATATTTCAAGCATGCTCTGATGATTTCTGGCAAGACCTGTGCACAACAAGACTGAAAAAGGATCACAACAGTACTGCTTTATCAGTCTAGCTGGTACTACCTTGGGTTTAGAACCAGTAAGAGGTACTACCAATGGCACTTTCTGCTTGGGATCATCTCAGCACCCTCCATAAAATTTAAGAAAAGAAAACACGGCATTAGATTTTGAAATGCTCCCTTTTGAATAATTAATTTCAGCAGAAAGATTTTCAACGTGCACACATTATAGTGTATAGTTCATTTTCAACTCACAGGATGCTGTGGATAACAATTTTTAAAGATCCAGGCAAGTATTATTCTGGAAATGTAGGCAGATTCTTAACACTCAGCTTAAATCAGGGCTCATGAAATGGAAGCCTCACAGATGTTGCTGAACTCCAATCCAAACCTGCCATGGCTAGGCTGGCCTACAGTGTTCCATCAACATCTGGAAGGTTCCCCATCCCTAACTTAATTGGTATGGCAATTGTGATTCCAGGTCAGGAAAGTGTTGTTGTTGTAGTTGTTGTTGTTTGCAGTACTCTGATTTATATTTTAAATGTAGGCCAAGGGGTGTGTCTTACTGTCTCTCTCTCTCTCTGGTTTTTCTTTGCAAATGAAGATTCAGAAAGGACTCATCCTGCGCTTCTGCAAGCGCGCTGATGACTAAAAAAGCCAATCCAAGATAGACAAGTCTGGCTGCAGAAAGTACAGCAGAAGGTTTCCTTCGGTGATGTTTCCGGGTTGTGATTCTTTCTGCGTTGTCGTTTCTCTTCAAGACTTGTTCGGTGTGAGTTCTGAAATAAGGCTGCAGCATTGTGGACAGTGTGTCTCCATGCCTCCCGATGTGAGGCCAGGGCGGACCATTGTTGGTGATCAATTTGGCCGAGCCTGAGATGTTGCTTCAGGGAGTCCTTGTATTGCTTTTTTTGGAGCGCCCCTCTTACGCTGACCTGTGGTGAGTTCACCGTAGAGTACTGTTTTGGGGAGGTGATGGTCCTCCATCCTAGAAACATGCCCTGCCCAGCGCAGCTATGTTCTCAATATCATGGCCTCAATGCTGGTGATCCCTGCTTGCTCAAGGACAGCAACATGTGCCTCTGTTTAAGGTCCCCTGACACGTTTATATTTACTACCATTATGTTGTCCTTCTTCTTAAATATTCAGGGTAAAATACAGGTTTCTGACACTATTTTTTTTCTATGACAACCACAATGTATGATGGGTTAGAATAAAGGTCAGTCAGTTTCATAGGTTATTGAGAATTACGGTTCATTGGGGATTATGGTTTATAGGACCCAGCCAAGTTGAGCCAGGTGGGAGCCCAACACTACAACCACTACACTGGTTTCCAGGGTCATACATCCTGTACCTACACTATACCTTGATTTATTTATTTTATTTAATGCTTTACAGAACAAAAATGAGCATTTGAGCAACAGTCAGAAAGGATTCCAAGAGATATATTCCTAGTGACTGCCCCACAAGAGTGCAGCTCTCTGACCCATGAGACAGGCCAAAGCTCAAGCAAGTTTCAGAAATCTTCAAAACACCCTTTTGTTTGTGTTGTCTTTTTATGATCAGAGTAAAGTCACAGCACTGAACTGTATTTATAAGCTCTCCCATACGAAAAGCTATGGGTAAAATAAAAAAACAAACCCACAGAATGCTTAAGGGGAAAGAAATTCTACACCCCACAAATTAAAAGATCTCAGCTTACACAGGCATAATGCTTGAGCCTCAAAATCCATCTCAAATGCCAATTCTTCCAAAAAGATGCTCAGGCTTTGACAAGACTCCTTAAATGAAGGCTGCATAATCTTCTGTCCAAGCTCTGCCAATACTCTCAGCAACATTACTATTCTTATCCCAACATCTCTTAGGCACCCACACCCACTTTACATTTACCTAAGCATGTTTCCCTGTCTGTTCTATTCTTGTCTGTGATCACCTGGTTCAATATTTTTGTTTTCACTGGATAGGAATAAGCCTATAGGGAAAGAATGGTCTCTAAAAAAGGATGATGAGGACCCTGGGAAATGTTATCTGAACTTTGTCTGAAATGTAATAGATGGCAGCCTTTCTACACATTAAACATGTGAACTGAAGCACAGTAAATTAGTCATACAAAAGAAGATTAACTTATTTTCCTTTAAAACAAAAGACTTTAAAACTTTGTCATTGTTGCTGGGAGGAGAGGAGAGATTTCAAGTGTAACACAGATTTCTTTTCTAAATCCACACACACTCCCAAGCCTAATCCTAGAATCTACTGCTTGAATTAATAAATCCACCTGGTGGGGTTCAGAACTACTATGAAACATGGAACAAGATCAGCTGTATGGGAAAGCTGCTTCAGCAACATAACAGTGAAATTAGATATAATGTAGAACACATGGCTGCCTCTACAGCAGTGGTCATATCCCCCCCTCCCGTCTTCTCTTACCAGTACTGTCCGGTAAACTATGGTAAACTCTTTGACATGATCTCCCTACAATCTCAGATCCTTCTCCCAAGCACCACAAAGAGCAGCTAACTGACAAGAAATGGGGAAACTGACAATGAAGATAGCATGCCGTGCATTTTGGCTCAGGGATTGAAGAGAAGGTGAAGATGCAATACTACTGCTCTTCATAACTTAACTGCAGCCTCAGTAGATGCTTATAATCATAGCATCTGTATGTTCAGGTGTTACAATTTTTTTGAGAACTGCATATCCTTATTTTATTTCAAGTTAACTGCTTTCTACTAGTGAGGGATTTAAAAGCTGTAAAAGCATCAAGGGCTGCTTTTATTGGGTTATTTATTCATTCATTCAGAGGAAATTACAATTATGAACACTATCCTTTGGGGGATTACACAATCTTTCCAACAACCTCATTCAGATAAGAAGGCATGGGAAGTGCTTTGTTGCAAAAAAATAAAATAAAAAAAAATCAGTGGATCATATTTACTAGTCAAACTCCTACACACACACTCACCCACCCCCCCAAAATATTAGTAAAACTACTGCTAAGATAAATACAAGTAGCTTGATAAGAGTCCAGAAAAAAAAAATACATTGCTCACTTATGACTTAACATGACAATAGTGCTGAATCACTTGATTTTACATACTGGTAGTCTTCTTTTGGAATCTTTTTTTCCAGTCACTATGACAGCCGCAAACAAATAAAAAAATGTTGAATTGAAGGCTACAAGCTTACATATTAGCAGCTATTTCTATTTCAATAATACATTTTAAAGGAAGGAAGACATCACTATTTCTAAAAAGGAAGTAAGGAAAGAAAGAGAAAGAACATTGTTAATAAATAAAATCAATAAGTATAGTATGTCCAATGAGGATTTTATAACTTCATCCATACAAACCTCTGTAAGAACATAACCATAAAAGCAGTAATTTAAGGGACAGAATGTACAGTACTCTAAAGGACACAAAGGTAGTTACAGTTCACATTGTTTCATACCATTTTTTTCACAGCAGACAATCACCAACATGAGAATATGCAGATCCAGATGCGCAATAATTATCACCACCTTTCCCTCAACCAATATCCATTATCCTGCTTATACACAATGTATGAAGCTACTTTACCCTAGTTCACAGCACTAGTCCACCAAACCCACTGATTTGACAGTACAGTTGTCTCTCTGTATCCACGGATTTGGTATTCATGGATTTAAGTATTCACAGCTTGAAAATGTTCTTTAAAAGCTAATAGTCAAAAAAGCAAACCTTGATTTTGCCATCTTATGTAAGGGACACCATTTTGCTATGCCATTGCATATAATGGGACTTCACGGATTTTGGTATCCATGGGAGGGGGGAGGTCCTGGAACCAAACCCCAGTGAATATGAAGGGATAAATGTAGTTCCAGTAGAGCTTCAGATAGGAATCTTTCCCAAACCTATCCAGTGATAGTGGGACTTGACATTGGGACTTTCTGCATGTGATGGATGTTCTACCACTGGGTTGCAGCCTTTGTATGAAGCAGTATCCTCTTTGATTTTGCTTCTATTCATGTGCCCCGCATAACATGGCAAAACATAATTGGCAGGTATTCTACAACTGAAGAACAAAGCGGGGGCTGGGTGAGTGTGTGAGTGATGAGTTCACATTGTTGCAACTGCAAATATCAAATACACCTTTGATAGTTTACCCTCATCACATTTATCAGTGTGAGCTTCAACATATGAAGTGAGACTCAGTATGAGCCCACACAGAAGATAGCTACACTGGCTCTTCATGGTTCTACACAGGTATTTCCCCCCAATTCTACTTAATAAACCTGGAACTATCTGAACTGCACTCTTCCTCCCTCTCCAAAAGGCACAACACATCACAGCAGGTCTGGACACAATTATAGCACTATTATTTCATTTTAGCTGTTATGGTTTCATTTGCAGTTTGATCAGAGGCAAATAGAGAGGTTGAGAATTCTAAATGACAACTGCCTAATGTCAACTACCAAACCCAAGATTCAATGGAATGGAACCATCGCAGTTAAAGTGGAATCATAGTGCTATAATTCTATAGTGTGAATGGGCCCCTCCATTCTCAGTCAAGAGCTTGCCTTGATTCTGAGAGCTTTGGGGTGTGTGTCTGTTTTCTGCATCTCACCACCACCACAAGTACAAATAGGGGGAACACAAATGTCTTGTCAATGACCACTCCATGGTCCTGGAATTCCTAACCAAAGAAAGCCAGGCTAGTTCCTTCTGTTATGTTATGTCAATAGGAAAGTATGTTTTTAGGTAGGCAACTCTTTGACATATAAAGAGTTGTCTTTACAAGTCAATTGTGAAAAGGTTTCATTTGGTTTATTTGCTGTATATTTTATGCAGTGTTTAAACTGTGCTTTAATCTATTTTACTGCCATGTTTTAATTAAGGTTTGTTTTTACACTGTATTTTATTATTGTTAGCTGCCTTGTGGTCCAAAAGCAGGATATAAATGAAATAAACAAATAAATGATACACACTCCTTATTGCATGTATTACTAGACTTGGATCTGCATCTGGATCCACATGTTTTGACAGCGCCTAGCAGTGTACCTGCACAGCTAAAACTAGGGAGTCAAATGCACTCATTCCTGGAGATGTCAGATGTGGCTAAAACACACATGCCTTGATAACATCCCATTTGGGTTAGTGTAACGTACTCTACCTGGAACTGCCTTTAGAAACAGTTCAAAAAGTGCAGCGAGTTCAAAATGCTGAAGACAGTCTGCTGACCAGGGCTGGGTACAGGAACACATAACTCTCATGCTGCAGTAACTTCCCAGTCAACCAGGCACAATTCAAAGTGCCGGTTACGATCTTAAAGCCCATACAGCTTGAGTCCAGACTATCTGAAAGACTGAATCTCCTTCTCTGAGACTGTCCTACTTCTAAGATCTTTGCGGGAAGGCTTTGTCCCCATGCAGAAGCCACCATAGGTGTGTTTCTCGAAGACAAGGGAAAGAGCCATCCTACCAGCTGCTCCAAAGTTGTGGAATCTCCTCCCACAGGAGTCTCAATCGGCCCTCTCTCTACTCTCTTTACACCAGCAAGTCACGGCTTTTCTATTTATGCAGACCTCTGGCTCTTAACTTATTACGGAAGAAGGATCTTTTAATGGGGGTGTATTATGCTCTTTGCTTTTTAATGTGTTTTTGGTTTTTTTCATGTGTTTTACACTATAAGTTTTAGTGTTTGTAATAGAAAAAATATTTAATAGGTTTTAGCTGCACTCGTTTTACTTCACAATTAGCCTCCAGGAAAAAAGCGGAATATAAATTAAATAAATAAATAAGAAGCAGGCAAGCAGATGGGGCAGAAATGCACAAATCACTGGGAAAGGAGGGGAATTTCCATCTACTGTACCTGAATTAAGACACCAGTCAGTTTCAATTCATGAATACTCTATAACCTGCTCATAATTATACCCTATTCTTCCTCCAAGGAGATCAGAGTGGTCTTACATAGATATGACTCACAAGTGGTCCACCACCTACACAGTGTTCAGGGCTGCCTTCAGTCTTGTTCCATTGAACCACATCATGTAGCTTCAGATGACTCACTATACTGTACTTTCTGGCTCTGTTCTGTTCTCAAAGGCACATAACATGCTTTTTATATTACTGCCTTATTTTTATTTACTCATCACCATTATTATTATAGAGCAGGGAACATTTGAACTCTTAATTTGTTCTTTTCCTATTACAGAATGTCTACTCACTGTGTTTCAGCATGGACAATTGACAATAAGCAGATACAGCTGCCTCTTTCCAACTTCTTTTTCTGGCTCTCTTTATGTTATGAGCACTTTCCTACAAAATGCTTCCACTAATCCAGACAACTTAGAAATATTCCTTCTAGGCAGTTAAAAGTTTTTGAAGCAGGCACCATGTCCCAAACAGATTTCATTTCATTCATTCATTCCATTTATTTAATTTGTATGCCGCTTTTCTTCCAGAGTAGGACCCAAGGTGACTCCCAAAGAGAATAATTAAAAAAAAACCCTTAAGAAATAAATAAATAAACTTTTAGAAACAATTTAAAATCCCCACATTAAACAGTATAAAATCATTTAAAAGACATACAAAAGTAAAAAAATAAAATAAAACACACATCCCAATAAGAAGCTTCCCTGATTACACATTAAACAAAAAGGTCTTTGCCTGTCAGTGAAAGGAAAACAGGGAGGGGGGCAGCCTAGCTTCCCAATGAAGGAAGTTGCAGAGGGTGGGAGCAGCCACTGAGAAGGCTTTCTCTCTGGTGGTGGGACCAAGAGAAAGCCTTCTGTTGTAGACCTTAAAATTCTGGCATGTTCGTATGAGGATATATGGTCTTTCAGATAGTCTGGACCTAAGCCACGTAAGGCTTTATAAGTCATGACTAGTACTTTTAATTGTGCCCGAAAATTACCTAGTGAGGCTGTTTTAACAAAGGAGTTAGAGGCTCCCTGTAACTGACCCCCGTCTTTCTGACCGTCTTTTGGACCTGCTGAAGTTTCTGACAGGCAAATCCATGTAGAGTGCATTACAGTAGTCCAAGCAGGATCCAATTAAGGCATGTGTCACCATAGCCAGATCTCATGTCCCAAGGAATGGGTGCAGCTGGTGCACTAGTTTTAGCTGTGCAAATACACTCTGGGCCACCACAGAAACCTGGGCATCCAGGCTCAGCTCTGAGTCCAGAAGCATGCCCAAGCTGTAAGCCTGAGATTTCAGAGGGTGTGTAACCCCATCCAGCACAGGCAGAGTCTTATTTCCTGATCTGCCATTTGACTGACCAGGAGCACCTCTATCTTGTCTAAGGGGTTGTCTTTACAGTGAAAATACTCCTCATAGAATTGGAGGAGAATACGATTTTTCTAAATGGCATTCTGCATCAATCTGCCATATTTGGAAGGAGAGGGGCCAAACCAACCAAAAACTCTACAGGAAAAACCTTTGTGGCTTTTCCCAAAGTTTTTAAAAAGCTCCGCGAGGAATGTACATTCCTGCTGATTGGGTTAGCATTCATTCACATTCCTAATAAGAGCAGAAGTAGAAAGCTGATGGGTCAGACATGCACAGGGGCCAGAGCTTGCTAACAAGGCAAGTGCCCAGAACTGCCATGTTGGATTTTCATCTTAGCGGTTGTGCACTGAGGTAACAAAATCCTTTTCTTCTTTTTTCTATTTATTTCAGTGAAATATTGCACTTTCACAACTCAGATATGCTTCTTTTTTTAAAGCTGTTTGGCGGCATGCCCGTTGGAACGGCGAAAGCAGATAGCTTTGCATGCCTGCGATCTTGCAAAAAAACATTAAGACAAATAGAAGCTGCTTCAAATTGCCATTAGTGTGTATCAATCCACATTTCCCCCTCCTATAGACAAGCACTGGATTAAGTTTCAATTTGTTTGCCCTCATCCAGTCCATTACTGACAACAGATAATGGTTCACCACTAAGAGAGCTTCCTTGGAAATTTAGACTAGTTCCCTCTCTCTATAACCAAAAACTTATCAACAAACAAAGACATGAATGAACAGTTTCTGACCAATCTACAAGAAAATGCAGACATTCCAAATACAGCTTTTGTGGGGCTGTGCTCCCACTACACCTGTACACAAACACCACACAAAAGACTAGTTAGTTTATTTCCAGTGTAGTGTACAATATATCGTACGCCTTTGTTGTCTATACTATTACAAAGCGGCTTATGTGGAGAGAAAGGGCCCCAGGGGCTGTATAGCATGGCTACGTTGTCCTTGGTTTCTCAGGCTCAGAACTGTAAGTTAACAAGGCCTGGCTCCTGAGTTTGTCATTCAGTATTTTAAGAGGTCTGGCTATCATGTGCTGAACTACCTGTTCTTTGTTTTGTGTACGCAAATGCTGAGTACAATCAGCACACTTGTTAACTCTTCAGATCCAGCCTCTTTGGAGGAGGAAGTGAATGAAACTCGAGACACAGGACTTATCCAGGCCATCAAAACATGTCCCAAATGCTTTTCAGCTTCTGAAGCAAACCCCTAAATCCTATGCAAATAGTGCAGCATTCCATTCCCACACAATACAAGAGGGAAACAACTTCTGTTGTAAAGTGGAAGGGATAGATTTTCTGTTAGGATATGGATGTTTGTCACATATACAAGGACTAAACCTGGAAGCAATAATACCACAAAGACAGACCCCTGAGTGGGCTTTCCCATTGAGAGGAAGTAGCCTTGCTGCTGTAGACCAGTTTTTAAAGCTGTAACCTCGTGCCTGCCTATTTGGAAGATATGTCCTATCGAACACAAGCAAAAATTACTTCTGAATAAGCATGCAAAGGATTTTTCTGTTAAAACCATCATCATGTTCCCATGCCTTCATACAGCAAGTAAGTACTCACCCTCTAGAGAAGTTAAATAATTTATTAATAACTTAATAAATAAGTTAAATAATATACAAACATAGGAGTGCTCAAAATTGAATGCACTATCATGGTGCTGCATATACAATCCAGTAAATGCAACCCTATATTACTCAGTACTCACTGTTGCAATCAACAAGTACTCCCAGTGATAAAATGCTTTAGGTTAGGTCCCATCTATATGAGGGGAGGAAAATACGAACACATCCAAAAAAGCAGTCATTCGCAGTGCTGCTACCTGTCTAAATGGTCAAAAAAGCCCTACTAAACTTTGCATGATTTCTACCCAAGATGGCGGCTGTGAGTGATTTACTCGCACTTTTAAATCTGCTGCCGCCAAATTTTAAAAAAACAACAGTTTACCGTGGTGCGCAGATGTGATATTTCTTATTTACAAAAAGAAAAAAGAGAGACTATAAGATCGCCATTTTATCAACTTAGCGGACCCTCACTTAGCCAAAAATCCAACATGGCAGCAGCAGGCGCTTTCCCTGTTGGCTAGCCCCGCCCCCCATGCTCATCCAGCCAATCAGATTATGCTCCCTGGTTGCACCAACACAAATGCGAGTATCCAAACAATCACACATTCTCAGGCCATACGGAGCTTTTTAAAAAATCCAGGAAACGCCCTGGAAGCTTCCCACACAGAGTTTGTGGTGGATTTGGCTGCCTCCTCTCCAAATGACATGTATTTATGCAAATGTCCGTTCGTACAAATCACCTTCCATTTGCATCCTGTTAAGGATTATTTTCACTGTTTAGACAAGCCCTTAGAATACTGAGAAATGTAACTGAGCTGCAGTCCAAGGAGATTTTCAGACTACACTGTTATAGTGTTACTATTCCAGTTTAACTGCTGTGGCTTCCTCCTGTGGAATTCTGGGGCTTGTAGTTTAGTGAGGCCTAAGAGCTCTCAGTCTGAGAGCTGTAAATGCCCCTCCCTAAACTGCAAATCCCAGGATTCAAGAGAAGGCAGCCATAGCAAATAAAGTGGAATAGTAACACTATAATAGTGTTGTCTGAAAATCTAGCAAGTGATATCTGAAGGCAAGGTTACTGGCACCCATTCAAATGAATAACAATTCTATACTTAAATTTGTATATATTCCAAACTATAAACGTTTAGAAAGGCTCACAAGCGAAGTAATTTGATCTCTGAACTCTGCATTTTTATGATTCTTAGATATTCATCTCCAGGACCTCTATGTGCCTGTTTTCCTGGAAGTAACAAATGTGCTCCAAGTTGAAAGATCAAGTGCATGTAAGGTGGCACTTTCTGGTGTGATTCTGGAACGAGAGTTCCTTAGAAGCTTCAGCCCATGTGTTCATATGATCTGGCAGCAATAATTACAACTTTTTGACTCAGTAGCTTTTGTTTTTGCTTCAGTAACTACAGAATTAGAAGAGAAAGATAAAATATACTAACTTATGCTTGCACCACAAAATCACCTGCACAACAAGCTATTTTTTCCAAATGTAATAACTACACCACCTTTATTAGAAGCACAACTTTTCCTGCCACTAACATCCAACATGCTTTCCTGTTAAGAGAGAGAGATTTCCTCTTGGGTATATAGTACATATCACTTCCCATCCACACACATGCTAAGGATTGTTTGTAGTAAAGCCAAGGAGGTTTTCAAACCTTATGCAGAATCTTAAAGTTTCTCAAATATTGCCTTTCAAACACTCCAGCCCAACAATCTCCTTTCACCAAACTGAACCGAACCAACTTCCCTTGCCAGAGCCATGGTGCATTTACCTTACTGAAATGATACAGGGTGCTTTGAAAGGTACATTGTTCACAAACATCCTCTGCGCATGACCCTCCCGCTGGGCATCTTCAAAGTGTCTTCACTTTATCTTTACTTTCAAGGACGGACTTCCCCTACCCATACTTTTTATAAACACTACATCCTGCCCCGCCAAAAGGGCAGTGAGAGAATCACAGCATTTCATACCAGGATGGGCACCTATTATTCCAGGGCTTACGAAACACAGACACACAGACAAAACCTGGCAGAACAAGCCTTAAATTCTGTGCACCACACCAAGTGAACACCACTGAATCCAGCTGGACTGAATGCCAAAGAAATCATTAAATCAAAATAAACCTTTGGGGGGTTGTGAAGTTGAAGGATGGCATCCATAGATTTTCCTTGGCTTTTTTACAGGCTGTGAGGCTGTTGTTCTGGAAGAGTTTATTTCTGACGTTTCACCTGCATCTGTGGCTGGCATCTTCAGAGAAAAATGGTTGGGTAGGAGTGTGTGTGAGGTTTGTTTTTTTAAAAAAATGTTTTATGCCTTCTCAATGACAGGTGCAGCCCAATTTTATGTTTGATCTGAACTTAAAAGCCCCACTGGCATACCAAATGAGTTTATGCTCAGTTGGATGTATAAAGATAGGGAGGCTTCTAATAAGAAAAGAAAAGCTATCTGTATGTACAGTTGTCCCTTCATATTCGCTGATGTTTGGTTCCAGGACCCCCGTGGATACCCAAATCCATGAATACTCAAGTCCCATTATATGCAATGGCATAACAAAATGGTGTCCCTTATACAAGATGGCAAAATCAAGGTTTGCTTTTGGGATTATTATTTTTTTAAGAATATTTTCATGCTGTGAATACTTAAATCCGCGGATACCAAATCCGTGGATACGGAGGGACAAGTGTACTGTTAAGCCCTTTGGGCCAGAAGTACCCTCCTCCCTTTGAACTGAATGAGGCTTTTGCTACAGTGGAATCCCAAACATCGAGGTCAACTGGGGAGAATCCAAAAGCACGGACGGGAAAAAGGATCGCCCCACCAAATCTGAGAGCCGCAGCTCAACAGACTTGTTCTTTGACGCATTACAATTTGGAAAGAAATTAATTTTAAAAAAATCAGGAGGGGGTAAAAACAGCCTTGTTCCACTCCCAGCTGCCCCCAACCAAACTCGGCTTCAACGGAAGCTACTTTTCCTCCTTGGGAGAAAACAGGCGGAGGGGAGGCGACGGGGATGGGGGGGAGCCCAAGCGGCGGGGAAGTCGGCAAAGTTGCCCGGCCCCTTCGCTCCTCGGGCGGAGAAGGGGTTTCCCAAGGGGGCGCGCCTCTCATGCAAACACTCGGGGGGGGGGAGTGAGAAAAAAGAAGGGAGGGAGCCAAGGAAGAAGAAGATGAAGAAGAGCCTGTGGTTGCTTACCCGGAGGGAGGGAGGCGGGTTGGCACCGCGCAGGGCTGGCCCTCCATTCCTCTCGGAGGCGGCCCCAGGGGGAACTCCCGCAGCGGGCGGGGGTCCCAATTGTCCCCTATGGCGCGAAGGCACCCGCCTGGAGCCCAGTCCTCACAAGCTGTCGCCTCCTCTTCCTCCTCTTCCTCCTCCTCCTCACCTGGCCTGGGGAGCCGAGGTTTGTTTGCTCAGACGGGGTTCCTCCTCCTGCTGCTGCTGTCGGCCTCCCGCCTCCTGAGCGCCCCCCGAGAGAGGGGCCGCATTCTCTCCTTCAGCTCCCCCACAAACACACACAAACACACACACAGAGGCGCTTGTGGGCCCCGGCTGCTCGCCCTGTTCGCCCGGCCACGGAGCGCCCGAGGGACGGGAGGCTCCTTTGCGAAAAGAAAAACCACACCTTGGAAAACTTCGCCCGAGAGAGAAAGAGAGTGTGTGAGAGAGAAGAAGAAAGTAACTGGCAACGGCGGAGCCTTCCTTCCTTCCCGGCCTCAGACGCCAGAGGGAAACAGAGTTGCCCTGTGCTTCCCTTTCTCCCTCAGCAGCGCGGCTTCCACCAGCCCAGCCGCCTCCCCGCCTCAGGCTGGACTTGACCTGGCGGGGAGGGCGCCCAGAGCCGGCCAGCGAGAGCCCCAAGAGCGGCGGAGGCACCTTTCTAGTTGCCCACGCGAGGAAATGCCCCACTGCCTTCAGGCGCTCCTCCTTGCCCTCCTCCTCCACGCTGGAGTTTGTCTGTCTGTCTGTCTTTCTTTCTTTCAACTCCCTTCTTTCCCCCAACAAACGGCTGGAGCAGCTGTGACCCTCACGGGCTGCCAGCTGCTATCCTCCATTCCCGCCACTAGGATGGGAAAAGCAAAGGCGGGCGAGCAGCCGAGCGAGGGAGGGAGAGCCCAAGAGCCCGCCAGCCAGCCTTACAGGTGGGAGGAGCAGCCGGGAAGGAGGTGGTGGATGCTGCCCTCCGCCTTTACTCCTCTCTTCCTCGCCTTTAAGCCACTGTGGGGAAATGGTTCTTCACCTGGGCTCTGCGAGGTCCTCACAGGGGGTCCGCAAAAGCTTGAAGGCCACTTGGCCCAACTCCTCCCTGCGGTGGAGTGGCCACAAGACAGGAGCCAAGGTAAAGGCTGGCTGGCTGGGCCTGCGCATTGCCATTCATTCCGCTCCGGCCACAAACTTGCAGGAAGAAGCCGGAAAAAAGTCTTCACTCCCCCTTCAGTGACTCTCAGGGAAGGTTGAATGGATGGTGTAATTATATTATCAGGTGTTGTTGTTGTTGTTGTTTTAAATCTTGAGTTAAGTCTTGGGGGACCATAGCAACAAAAGATTTAAAGGAGGTCCCTGGGAAAGAAAAGGTTAATAACCACTGTTTTAGGGTGCCCATGCAGACTGGTAGCACTCCTGCTCTTTCCCTTTTCTCTAAGCAGGACACTTCATGTCCTCCAAAAGTTCATGCCATAAGAAATACTAGGGGCACCAGAAGTCTTTTTAAGATGGAAGGCTCAACTTTGGCAAACAGATCATTATTAATTTGATTGCTTCTTGTTACCTGCCTTCAAGCCGACTCTGACTTATGGGGGTTCTTCCTAAGATCTGTTCAGAGAAGCTTTGCAATTACCTTCCTCTCAGGCTGAGAGAGTATGACTTGCCCGAGATCATTCAGTATAGCAGCTCTTAACCTTTTCTTTGCTAGGGACCCCCTTTAAATATTTTTTTGTTGTTGCTGCAGATCCCCAAGACTTAACTCAAGATTTAAAACCCTAACAATAACAATAATAATACCTGATAATAATACCTGATGATAATAATAATAATAATACAATTACACCATCCATTAGCCCTTCCCTAGGAGGCACTGGAGGGGAGGGAAGACTTTTCTCCTGCTTCTTCCTGCAGGTGTGTGGCTGGAGCAGATTAAACAGCAATGCGCAGGCCAAGCTAGCCGGCCTTTGCCTTGGCTCCTGTCATGTGACCACTCCACTGCAGGAAGGAGGTGGGCTGAGCAGTGTTCAAGCCCTCGTGAACCCCCTGTGAGGATATTGTGGCCCCCTAGGGGTCCACGGACCGAAGGTTAAGAACCATTGACTCAGTGGGTTTCCACAGGGACTGAGCAAGGATTCAAATCCTGGTCTCCTGGAATCTCAGTTCTACACTCAGACCACAACACCACGCTGGCTCCCTTTTTTGATTGCTTGCATGTATGCTTTTTTTAAAACAATACATACAGATTGCATGAAAACAATGTTGTACTCATCCAGCTGAACCTGAGTACCACGAAAGCAGTGATGAAATAATCATTTAGTACGATTATCTAGACCCATTTCAAACTGGCTTTAGGACGGGATTTGGAGTTGAGACTGCCATGGTTGCCTTGACTGATGACCTGCGTCTAAGCATTGACAGGGGTAGTGTGACCCTGTTGGTGCTTTTAGACATCTCAGCGGCTTTCGATACGATAGATCATAGCATCCTCTTGGATCGCTTGAGGGGGTTAGGAATCGGAGGCACTGCGCTCCAGTGGTTCCGGTCCTTCCTCTCGGGCAGGTCCCAGAGGGTGTTGCTCGGGGACAGCTGCTCCAGCAGAAAGGAGCTTACCTGTGGGGTTCCACAGGGCGCCATCCTGTCCCCGATGCTGTTTAACATTTATATGAAGCCGCTGGGTGAGATTATTCGCAGTTATGGGGCTGGGTGTTATCAGTACGCTGATGACACCCAGATCTATTTCTCCTTGCCCCGATCATCGGCCTCGAATTCCGATGGCGTCTCTCCTCTTAATGATTGTCTTAAAGCAGTAATGGGCTGGATGAGGAAAAACAGATTGAGATTAAATCCAGATAAAACGGAGGTGCTCACGGTAGCGGCCCCCAAACCAGGAGTTGGGTTGCAACCTCCAGTCCTGGACGGGGTCACGCTCTCCGTTAAGGACTGTGTTCGCAGTCTGGGGGTGCTCCTTGATTCATCGCTTCAGATGACGAGTCAGGTGAATGCGACAGTCAGGAGCACCTGTTATCAGCTTCGGCTGATACGCCAGCTGCGCCATTTCCTGGAAGTAAGGGACTGTGGTGCACGCGCTGGTAACCTCCCGTCTAGATTTCTGCAATGCGCTCTACATGGGGCTGCCCTCATGCTTGGTCCGGAAACTTCAGTTGGTACAAAATATGGCAGCCAGAGTGGTCTCGGGAACATCTCGGAGAGACCATATAACTCCAGTATTAAAATCTCTCCACTGGCTGCCAATCAGTTTCCGGGCCCAGTATAAGGTGTTGGTTATTACCTTTAAAGCCCTAAATGGCTTGGGTCCAACTTATCTCCGGAACCGCCTCCTCCCATACAATCCTCCCCGCGCACTCCGGTCCTCTGGGAGGAATTTGCTTCAGCCACAAAAATCTAGGCTGTCTGCAACCTCCCAGAGGGCCTTTTCGGTAATCGCCCCCAAGTTGTGGAATGACCTGCCGAATGAGATCCGTCAGATAACAAGCCTGAGTGGCTTTAAAAAAGCACTAAAGACGGATCTCCTTCGGCAGGCCTTTCCTAATTAGATCCCGGCCTCAGGGGATCCTGGCCTCTTCTAGGCTGCTGGCCATTTATTATATTTATTGTATTTATAGTTTTAAAAGTGATTTTAGATTAGTTGTTTTAATTTATATTTGTTTAATGTTTTTTTATGGGGGAGGGTGGGAGTGGGGGTGTTTAGGGATTTTATTTGTATTGTATTTTAAATTTTGTAAGCCGCCCCGATTGTTTTAACAGAGGGGCGGGGTATAAATAAATTTTATTATTTTATTATTATTATTATACTTTCAGGCTGCATCTATACTGCTTAAATAATCCAGTCTGACACCGCTTTAATTGCCATGGCTCAGTGCTATGGAATTCTGGGACTTGTCATTTTGTGAGATATTTAGCCTTCTCTGTCAGAGCGCTCTGGTGCCACAACAAACTACAAATCCCAGGATTCCATAGGATGGAGCCATGGCAGTTAAAGCAGTATCAAACTGGATTATTTGTGCAGTGCAGATGTAGCATCAAACTGATAATTCCTGAGGAGGCTCAACAACATAGGAGTCTTCGTAGCGCAATTTTACCTGATCAATTCATGTGAGGCTCAGCCCCTGCTCAGCCTAGTCTGCAACCGCTGTTCAAGGGTCCGTGCTCTTAATGTGGTTTCATTTTGACCTGGCCTAAACATAGGCTAGCAAATAGGAATGTCTATTAGGCCTGGCTCACAAAAATGTTTGGGTTGCAAGACACAAATACCAGTTTAATAGTTTCAGTCGACCTATTTAGCATAACCAAGGTCCTTCCAGAGCCAAGATGAAGCAGTAGCATGAGCGCTGGATTTAGACGGTCTGGGTTCAAATCCTTGCTCAGCCATGGGGTCTTTGCTAAGTGTTGAGGGTATCCCAAAATTATCTTTACCATTTCAGTTCTACTGATTATCAGAAGTGGGGTATCAGCAATTTTTTGTTTGCTAGGGACCAGTGCCATATTTGCACCCATTGGCTACAATTGTATTTTTTTCCCCTGGGAACTCAACAGGGACCAGCACTGGTTCAAGGAGTACCACTTTGAGTAGCTCTACAACATTCTTCTTTGACACTGTAATCTTGGGGCTTGTCTATACAAGGCCATAAAATGTGGATTGACGTGCACTAACACCAGTTCGCAGCAGCTTTCATTTTGTCTCCACTTTTTTTCAATGATCGCACGCGAAGCCATACACATTTGTTGTTCAAACGGGCCTGTGAATCAAGATGGCAGGTGCGAATGAATTACTTACATTTTTATTGTCATCAGTTGCCACTGCCAAACAGGTTTTTTAAAAAAAGCATATCCAAGGTGTGAAAGTGTGATATTCTGCTTAAATAAACAGAAAAAAAGAGAAACAAAGATTGTTTCATTGCCTTAGCACACTATCACTACAGTGAAATCCAACATGGCAATTTCAGGCACTTGCCTTGCCAGGAAGCTCCGCCCCTGCGCAAGTCTGACCAGTCAGCTTTCCACTTCCACTCTTATCAGGAAAGTGCATCAGAGCAAATCAGTTGTCCCAACAAGCAAGAATGCACATTTCCTTCAAGTTTGGGGGGGGGGGGAAATATATGGGAAAAGCCACTAAGGCTTTTCCCGCTGAGTATTTGGAGTTTTTACCCCCAGTTCCTTCCGAATATGGCGAAATGATGCAGGATCCCATTGGGACAAAACATATTCTCCTTGAATTCTATGAGGGATATTTTTGCTGTATAGACAAGACCTTGAATAAATACTTTGAAAATCACTGTGGATTCCCCCCCCCCTTGTCCAGTACTGCAAAGTCACCATGTTGCAAGTTCGATTCCAGTGGGCTCCAAGGTTCACTCAACCTTCCATCCTTTCGTAGGTCGGTAAAATGAGTACCCGGCTTGTGGGGGCAATTAGCTAATGCACATTGGAAACTGCTTAACACAGTGTAGATGTGTAAATAGCTATTGCTTAAAACAATTTTTGTAAGCCGCTCTGATAGCCTTGAGGCTGAAGAGCGGGGTATAAATAAATAAATAAATAAATAAATGGGTGCTCTGACCAGGACTGGATAAATAACATTTTTTTTTCCCCTAACCTACTACAGAAGTAGAGAGAGTGCAGTTTGGGGGGAAAACACTGCAGAGGGAATCAGCTGGCATGGATTTCTAGGTCTTAATACTGGCATGCCAAGGAGACCAAAGCAAAACAGGAATGTTTGTGTTAACAGAGCTGCCAGCCAAAGGAACTGATGAACTGTCAGAGGGGACAAGTGAAGTAAAGGCAGTGCCAAAGTAAAGATGACCTTTAGAGAACCACATTTAAAGTTGAAAAAATTCTCTGATCATGTTCTAATAAATACAGTACACAGACAACTGCAAGACTTCATAAGCAATATAAGAAATACATTTACTCTCCACTTTAGTCTGCTTTAGTAATAGAGCATAGTCAATTTTGCTCTTCACCAGGAGCAGTGTATAGGCTTTTTTTCATAATGTTCAAGACATTTTTAAAAAACCCTATATTTGTCATTTGCCTGGCTAGAAATGAGGATCCAGTTTAAAGCTGTCTATCTTTTTATCACTTCTCACCAAGGATGCCTCCATGTTGTTCCTGACTTCTGGCAACCCCAAGATGAATCTATGATGGGGTATTCTTGGCAATATTTGTTCAAAGGGGATTTGCCTCTGCTCTTGCCCTCCTCTGAAGCTGAGAGTGTAACTTGCCATGGTCACCCAGTGGGTTTTCAGGGTTGAGCAGGGACACTGTCTTAGCTGGCTGCTGGAAGCTCAGAGGAGATGGAGCCAGCCCAACTTCCTTTCCCAGGCAGTTCAAGGGTCAGGGGACTGCTACAGAGAAAGCCCTGTCACATGTACCTATCCTCACAGGGTTTAGGGGGAGGGATGTAACAGAGCCTCTGCTAAAAATTGCAAATTTAGGGCAGACCCATATGAGAGGAGGTTGCCTTTCAGATATCCTGTCCCCCCCACCGTGGTTTAGGACTTCGTAAGTCAAAAACTCAAATTGAGTTTGGAAGCCAGTAAAGACTGGTGTTATATGGTCTCTGATGCACACACGTGACAGCAGTCTGGTTGCTGCATTTTGCACTAGTTGCAGTTTACAAACACTTTTCAAGGCTTAGTCCCACATAGAGCCCATTACAGTAATCTAAGAACTCTTTCTCTTGTTATGCTACATTTACACATTGGTCATATATTCTCCTCCCAATGACACAAGAGAGGCCAAGGGCGCTTTGAGGAAAGTGTATGGAAATACTCTAGACCTGCAATCCAGATACCTCCAAGCACTGGAGTGTGGGAAATAAAGAACTGCATGCACACAAAGAGCTTTCACTTCATGGAGTTGACAAACTCCTGGTTGCAGATGGGGCTTACGTATATTCTGGATTTCTTCCCAGTTGGGAATTTGGGCACTGGTCCATTATCATGTGATAAAGGAGTGAAGCCTGTGTGTCCTGTGCTGCTGGGAATTTTTAAATAGTGAAAGGAGCAGGACAGGTTCACTCATGATACAGGAAGTTTCCCATTAGCTGTACTTATGCTTCATACTCAATCCAATATTTAAGCCAGCCAGGCAGAAAAGCGTCCTGTAGTGTACAGTAATTCTGCTGAGTGCTGCCAGGAGGTTTTGACCATAGTATAGCTAGTATTGACCAATGTAGCTAACACCATAAAAATTTACATAATTTACATATTCTCTGAAGATGCCAGCCACAGATGCAGGCGAAATGTCAGGAATAAATTCTTCCAGAACACAGCCTCACAACCCGGGAAAAAACCCACGATAAACCTATGGATGCTGGCCGTGAAAGCCTTCAACTTCACATTTACATATTTACATCAAAGTTTGTACATTGCAGCCCATGGAGATTAATAGCATGGTAAATATGTTAGTCTTTGAGGTGCCACAAGACTCTGTTATTGTTCTTTGCAACAAACATGGCGAGCCCTCTGCCTAGCCAATATTCATTCCCATCCCACTCTCATTGCTTCCGGGACTTTTCACCTTACATGGATTTATAGAGGTTAGCATACCAGTCAGGACCGGTTTAAGGAATTTTGGGGCCCCCTGCAATGCTTTACTTTGGGGCCCCCATATGTTTATCTCAGATCAATGTAACCTAACCTATTGACCGTACAGGATGTTCAGATCACAGTAGGGCCCCCGTATCCCTGGATTCATTATCCATGGGACACAAAACAGCACACCTACCATAGAGTCTTCCTAGAAAATGTGTCTTCCCTAGCCCTTTTCTAGGCCTTCCAAGGCAGCTCTATGGTATTTTAAACCAGAAATCCCATTATTTTCATATTAAGGAGGCCAACACGGGGCCCTCTCTTGACCTCGGGGCCCCCTCTTGACCTTGGGGCCCCCTGCCAATGCTGATTTGGCAGACAGGTTAAACCGGCCCTGATACCAGTGGAAGTCCTCCTAATTCACCCGTATGTGGGGAGGAAGAGCATATATAATCAATGTATAAATATGTAGCATAGCAAGAAGAAAAACTCTTGGATAGAGTTGTTGGACTACGCATTCTACATGAGGCTGCCATTGAAAAGTCTGCAAGCTGCAGCTAAATGCAAAAAGTTTCAGACACCATATAACACCAGTCTTATGAGAACAGCATTGGCTTCCAATTAGCTTTTGAGCTCAATTCAAAGGGTTAGTTTTGACCTACAAAGTCCTAAACCCTGTGGGGCCAGGAAATCTGAAAGACTGGTGTTTGTTTGTTTCTTAAATTACAGTTGTAAAGTCTTCCAAAGTAAACACCTGAGGTGAAGCAGAGGTCTGAAACATGGGTCAGCTATCACCAACACTTGCGCTGTACGCACAATCCTAAATGTGAAGACACACCCAACTAAAGGTGGTGGCAGGTTTGGGTGTGCAACGCCAGTACCCTGGTGAGATCAAACTCCTTTACCCAAAAAGGCTCTGATGCTGAATATCCAGTTCAGAAAAGGGGGAAGTTTATTTTAAAGAACAAAAGAAAAGGGCTTTCTCCTCCCCAGCTCTAAAAGGCTTGAAATGAACGGTACTTTACTGTTGGTGTTTCAGCGGTCTTCAGGGTGACATCCCTCTGGGTTTGATAAAGTTACCAGCTTGGTAGATGAAGGGAATGCTGTGGACATTGCATACCTTGATTTCAGTAAGGCCTTTGACAAGGTTCCCCATGACATTCTTGCAAACAAGCTTGTAGAATGTGGGCTAGACAAGTTAACTGTTCAATGGATTTGTAATTGGTTGACCGGCCGAACCCAAAGGGTGCTCAGCAGTGGCTCCTCTTCGTCTTGGAAAGATGTGACCAGTGGGGTGCCACAGGGTTCTGTCCTGGGCCCAGTGCTATTCAACATCTTTATCAATGACTTAGATGAGGGAATTAGGGGCATACTTATCAAATTTGCAGATGACACCAAATTGGGAGGAGTAGCTAATACCCTAGAGGACAGGATCAAAATTCAGAATGACCTGGATAGACTGGAGAGCTGGGCCAAAGCTAACAAAATGAAATTCAATACGGAGAAATGTAAAGTACTGCATTTAGGGCGGAAAAATGAAATGCATAAATATAGGATGGGAGAGACCTGGCTGAATGAGACTACGTGCGAAAGGGATCTAGGAGTCCTAGTAGACCACAAGTTGAACATGAGCCAACAGTGTGATGCGGCAGCTAAAAAGGCCAATGCAATTTTGGGCTGTATCAATAGAAGTATAGTGTCTAGATCAAGGGAAGTAATAGTGCCACTCTATTCTGCCTTGGTCAGACCTCACTTAGAATACTGTGTCCAGTTCTGGGCACCACAATTCAGAAAGGATATTGACAAATTGGAGCGTGTCCAGAGAAGGGCAACTAAAATGGTGAAAGGTCTGGAAACAATGCCTTATGAGGAGAGACTTAGGGAGCTGGGTATGTTTAGCCTGGAAAAAAGACGGTTTAGAGGCGATATGATAGCCCTGTTTAAGTATTTGAAGGGATGTCACGCTGAGGATGGAGCAGGCTTGTTTTCTGCTGCTCCAGAGACTGGAACACGGAGCAATGGGTGCAATCTCCAGGAACAGAGATTCCACCTCAACATGAGGAGGAACTTTTTGACAGTAAGAGCTGTTCGGCAGTGGAACGCACTCCCTCGGAGCGTGGTGGGGTCTCCTTCCTTGGAGGTCTTTAAACAGAGGCTAGATGGCCATCTGTCGGGGATGCTTTGATCAAGATTTCCTGCGTGGCAGGGGGGTTGGACTGGATGGCCCTCGTGGTCTCTTCCAACTCTGCAATTCTATGATCTCCTCACTCAATGAAGCTGGTGCAGGGTCTTTCAGCTTCTGATTCCTTTGTTGTTGTAACTAATTTGGCTAATAACTGTTGGTAACTAATTTGGCTGATGGTGTTGGTAACTAATTTGGCTGATGGTGTAAGAAATGCCCTTCCCGGCTGTCTGGGCCTGTTTGTCACCAGAACTGCTCTCTGCAAGCTCACAGCAAAGACTGCCCCAAAGAACTAAAAAGCTTCTAGGTGAACAGAGCTTGCTGGGAAGGAACAAACCAAAAACTAGAAAAATGCAGGGGAATTCTTAGCTCCTCCCACAAGTCTAATACAATGGAGTATTCCTATACTCAAACATGCTAAGGCCTTGAAAAGAAAATAAAGGAAAATGCAAGGGAGATTTAAACAGTCCTGGCTGGACATCACACTAAATATACACTGGACTGACTATGTGATTAATGTTGCTCTCCTTGAGCAAGCAGGAATCACCAGCATTGAGGCCATGATATTGAGAACACAGCTGCTCTGGGCAGGGCATGTTTCTAGGATGGAGGACCATCGCCTCCCCAAAATAGTACTCTACGGTGCACTCGCCACGGGTCAGCGTAAGAGGGGCGCTCCAAAAAAGCGATACAAGGACTCCCTGAAACAACCTTAGGCTCGATCACCAACAATGGTCCGCCCTGGCCTCACATCAGGAGGCATGGAGATGCACTATCCACAATGCTGCAGCCTCATTTGAGGACTCACGCCGAACAAGTCTTGAAGAGAAACGACAACGCAGAAAGAATCCCAACCCGGAAACATCAGGCAAGGAGAGCTTCTGCTGTGCTTTCTGCAACCGGACTGCTTTATCTCCGATTGGCCCTTTTAGTCATCAGCGTGCTTGCAGAAAGCGAGGGATGAGTACTTCCTGAATCTTCGTTTGTGAAGAAAAGCTTCATACCATGCCCAGCGCAGCTGTGTTCTCAATATCATGGCCTCAATGCTGGTGATCAACGCAGAAAAAATGACAACCTGGAAACATCACCCAAGGAAACCTTCTGCTGTGCTTTCTGCAACTGGACTTATTTATCTCAGATTGGCCTTTTTTAGTCATCAGCGCGCTTGCAGAATCTTCGTTTGTGAAGAAAAGCCAGAGAGAGAGAGAGAGAGAGAGAGAGAGAGAAATTACAGTTGTCCCTCCGTATCCATGGATTTGGTATCCACGGATTTAAGTATTCACGGCTTGAAAATATTCTTAAAAAAATAATAATCCAAAAAGCAATAAATAATATAAGGGACACCATTTTGCTATGCCATTGCATATAATGGGACTTGAGTATTCATGGATTTTGGTATCCACGGGGGTCCTGGAAACAAACAAATGAATATGAAGAGACAACTGCAACAGCTTAGCCGGCTGTGTCCCACTGACGACAAGTGATTAGAATGTTGATATTCAGGCACCTGTGAACATACAGAAAAGGGAGCACCAATGCTAAATCGTTGCTTAACTGAGAATTTAAAGAAACGGATACAATTTTGGAAGCGAAAGCAGAATACTGCATAATTTCCTTGTGCCATATTTACCTTGATTTATTCTGATGTACAGTGGAATATTCCAGTGTGCATGGGTCTTAGCTAAAGACCAAACTGAAAAATCAACAAACGATATAAAACCAACAAAGAATACAAAACCCATTGTTTGCCCATTTCCTTTTATTATGTAACCCACATTATGTGGTTCACACAGTACATGTAATTTGAACAAAGGCTTACTTATCCACATATGTAATGTGCTGTCCCTCTGATGTGAGATTTGGCATTGTGAGGCTCTCTGTCTAATCCATAGACAACCAGTCTTTTACATTTATTATATTCTATTGGACCAAAATTAGCAGTAAGTAGATTAAACACAAGTCCAATATTAAGCCAGTTTGGGTCATTGTGTTTATCAAATGAACAGCAAGCATGTAATATGATGTTGTCAGGATATTAGTCATAGAGTGTATACAAGCGTGAGAATTTTGAAAAGGCATTCTTCTTGTATTTGGAAATGTTGTATTTGGTAAAAGTGACTTTCATAAAAGCATGCAAGTCTGATCTTTTAGGACTGACTTCTCTTACTGTAAAAGCTTTGGACTTTCATGGCTTTAATTTTTTTATGTTATGTTCTGTGAATAAACTTACTGAGTGTGTTTGGGTACACTGGGAAGGTTTGTCTGTAGCACTAGCCATACTTAAATGGATACTCCATTGAATATTCCATTACAGTGAGCAGAACATCTTATTGAGGCAATGTGTTTAGCATCTGAATAATTCTGTACAGCAGTGTCAGTAGCTATGTGGATTTTCCAGAGCTTTAAATAAACTAATCAGGTTTAGCCAATTTGGTTTAAATGTAACATACAGAGCCTTATAACAACAGGACCTCATAATGTCATCCACAGCATCAGAGGTTCATACATGTTCTCACCTTCCAATTGGATATTTGCCAGGCATGGCCATATACAGTGTGCCCTTGGTATCCACTGGAGTTTGGTTCCAGGACCCCCTCCCCAACGGATACAAAAATCCATGGATGCTCAAGTCCCATTATATACAACAGCATAGTGAAATGGTGTCCCTTATATAAAATGGCAAAATCAAGGTTTGCCTTTTGGATTTTTTAAAACATATTTTCAAACCATGGATGATTGAATCCATGGATGCAGAATCCATGGATATGGAAGGCCAAGTGTATGTTCTGCATAGGATGAACTGGCTAATATAATCATCCCCAATTGCAAAACCTATACCCCTCCCCCCGCCATGGTTCATTTACAATAGGCAATAGTTTGAGATCAATTTGGCCAAACCTGTGGGCTTTTCAAGGGCTGACATGACATCGGCAAAGGGGGCACATACAAGCCAGGAAGGCTCCCCCCCCACCTGCAGCCTCAAATTTCCCAAACATTCACACCTTGACACAACCAGTAAACACCTCTTTTGATGTAGAAAAGGTTTGGTGTCTGAAAAAAAGGCAGATATCCATCTCTCTCTCTCTGGCTTTTCTTCACAAATGAAGATTCAGGAAGGACTCATCCCGCGCTTTCTGCAAGTGCGCTGATGACTAAAAAGGCCAATCCAATTAAACAAGCCCAGTTGCAGAAAGCACAGCAGAAGGTCTCCTGGGGTGATGTTTCCGGGTTGTGATTCTTTCTGTGTTGTCGTTTCTCTTCAAGACTTGTTTGGCATGAGTTCTCAAATAAGGCTGCAGCATTGTGGATACATCCATCTATACAGTTGGGAGTTTTCATTGCCATGCTAAACCTGTCCTTCATCTACATATCTGCAAGTCAAAGGGAAGGTGGCCTGTCAGTCATTCAATCTAAAGATGCCCCCATTTCCAAGTTTCTGGCCAGTATGGAATTTCTTCAATGTATCTTTTATCTAGATTGTAGCTTCAAAGGGATTTTTCCTATAAAAACCCTGGAAAAGTTAGATCATTACATTGAGGAGATTTTCACACTACACTGTTATAGTGCTATTTTTCCGCTTTATTTGCTATGGCTGCCGCCTGTGGAATCCTGGGATTTGCAGTTTAGGGAGGGGAATTTACAACTCTCAGCCAGAGAGCTCTTAGGCCTCACTAAACTACAAACCCCAGAATTCCACAGGCAGCAGCCAGAGCAGTTACAGTGGAATAATAACACTATAACAGTGCAGTGTGAAAATCTCCTCAGACCCACTTGCCCTAACCTCCATGCTAGTTTGATCCACCAACCCCCCCCCCATTCTCTCCAACCCCACTAACGCTCTACAACTCCTGACCAGCATTCTGCTGAATAGGCACTCCATCCCCTGCTTCCCATAACCTTAACTCTCTGCTCAAGTTCCACCGGCCCCATTTTTGGTGCATTAGCTGCTGTTACTCTTTAGGAGGCCTCCTCTTGAGGATCAGGTGCAGTATAGCCCTGAAGCCTCAAGCTAATCCCATTTCTAACTGTTTCCTGCCTTACTTTTATATTCTTGAGTATGTGTCCTTGACAGATGCTTATGTGTGTCATTGCAGTTTAAACAGTTCAATAAAGTATATTGTGTGCATGCTACAAATTTTATCCAATGAAAAGTTCCCAGTTTACCACCCTGTGCCATCATATTATTTTTTTAAGCACACACAACAGTTCTGGAGTTCTTGTCTCTTACCCCAAAGAAATGAAAGGTAAGTTAGTTTTTAGAATCATAGAGTTGGAAGAGACCACAAGAGCCGTCTAGACCAACCCCCTACCCTGTAGGAATACACAATCAAAGCATTCCCAAGAGATCGCCATCCAGGCTCTGCTTAAAGATCTCCAAAGAAGGAGACTCCACCACACTCCAAAGCAGCACATTCCACTGCCGAACAGCTTTTACTGTCGGGAGTTCTTCCTAATGTCTAGGTGGAATCTCTTTTCCTCTAGTTTGAATCTACTGTTCCATATCCTAGTCTCTGGAGCAGCAGAGAACAAGCTTGTTCCATCCTCAGTATGACATCCCTTCAAATATTTAAACATGGCTATCATGTCTCCTCTTAATCTTCTCTTGTCCAGGCTAAACATACCCAGCTCCCTAAGCCACTCCTCATAGGGCATGGCTTCCAGACCTGTTGTTAGCATGCCCTACTACCCCCTCCCTGTGAGATTCCATAACTGGAAATAATGGATGCTTTTCGGGGTCATATTAGCTTAGGTAGAGTGGAGGTCAGTTGGAGGTCATAGTGACCTGAGATGTGTCTAGAAATATAATGATGAGAAAGCCCAAATTAGGGTCAAGCAGAAAACCTGCATAATGAGTTAACATGCTAACAACCCAGTCATTAAAGGGGTATGTGCTAATCCTTTCTTCCATCCTTAGGTGTTCAAAGCAATGTACAATCAAGCAATTAAGTGACCATTTCTTAATCTATACCCAACAGAAATCTTTCCTCACACCATCTTCCTGTCCAACCTTACGAGGTTGTCACAAACCATAAATGTTCTATCTCTTCGCAATTAAAGCAATCAGTTGAGTTTCGGTTTCCTTCATCTGTTCCATGGAAGAGCCATTCAAGCTTTGTTATTACTAAACTCACCCCTCCAAGGCACAGAATAGGGTATAAATATTAGAGCCCTAACAATAGTAAAGTGTGCCACAGTGGACGGACCCAGACACTTTCTTTCTCAGCGCAACCCAGATCAGAAACTCCTGTGCCACTCTGAGATGCCTGAGTATCATTGCTACTCTTCAAGACTGGTAACTATCACCCTAGATTCCTGGACCTCTCTCTCTCTCTCTCCCTCTTATCTGTCCTTTCTGCCTTGCTCTGCTATAGCCTTATATGGTTCTTAAGAATGTGTGTTGTGTATGTTAGTTCACTTTTTGTATTATTCCAACAAAATACATTCTTTTACTTCCACTGGAACCCCCTCTACAGTTAGTACTGGTTTACATAGGTGAAAAGATCTCTGAAGTTACCCTCCTTTCGCGGGCCTCCTTTTTGAGCTAATAATTCCCCTAAGTAGATTTTGGCATCACAGGTGGGACTCTAACATACCCCCCCCACCTCTTAGGGCAACACTTTTACCATTTTGGTCACCCTCCTCTGGACATGTTCCAGCTTGTCAATACCCTTCTTGAATTGCAGTGCCCACAACTGGGCACAATATTCCAGGTGAAGTCTGACCAAAGCAGAATACTATAGAGTGGCACTATTACTTCACTTGATCTAGACATTATACTCCTATTGATGCAGCCTAGAATCGCATTGGCTTTTTTAGCTGTTGCATCACACTGCTGACTCATGTTCAGTATGTGGTCCACTAAGACTCCTAGATCCCTTTCACATATACTCCTGTCAAGCCAGGTGTCACCCATCCTATATCTGTGAATTTCATTTTTACTGCCCAGGTATAGTATCCTACATTTCTCCCTGTTGAAATTCATTTTTTTAGTTTTGGCCCAGATTTCTAATCTGTTAAGGCCATTTTGAATTCTGATCCTGTCTTCTGGGGTATTAGTTAACTCTTCTAATTTTTGCTGCCAAAGAACCACCATTCATTTAAAAAAATGGTCGCACCCATTACCATGACTGATATGACAGCACAGGGTGATAATAAATGGATTTAAACAGAAAAAAATAACTGGCTTGTCTTTTCTCAGCCCCACCACCTTCACAGGCATGTCTGTTGGAAACACAGGAGAGGACCTTCTCAGTGGCTGCTCCTCAGCTCTGAACTCCCTTCTCAGGAAGGTCAGTGTGGTTTCCTCCTTTCTGTCCTTCCATTAGCTTGGAAACCTAATTGTAATGCTTTACCATTTTTTTAATGGAGGCATTTAATTCTATAGATAATAAAATTGCCTTTTAAAATAACTTTTTTGTATATTTTACCTATATGTTTTTACTTATATCCGATTTAATTTTTTTATACCTCCTTGAGTTTCCAGCTCGGACAAGGGCATGAGGGAAAGGATGAAAATTATGCATGGGATTTTTCACCTTTATTCCAGTAAGATTTTAATGCAGCAGTATAACATAAATGTAAAGATCTAGGACACAATGTAAACATAATTAATGTTCTTTCCTCTTTTAGACTGTCAGTAAAAAATGAAGCATAGTGGCGCTTTCCCCCTAACTTTCCTGTGTCTGGTTATATCATCTTTAGTTGCCCTCTAAAAGCTGATGCTGTCAATCATTTACTCTAAAGTACTTATCCAATGGCATGTATCTTGGCCCGCTGTACTTAATGTACTTCTTGGCACCTTTACATTTCATTGTGGTGAGCAGTACAGAATGTTTGTGGTTTCTCAAATTCTACCCTTTGTTAGTATAACTTCAAAGTACCAGGGACAGCTTGCTACAGTTTATATATAAATCAAGTATTAATCAAATTCCAGAAGAGCTGCCATGTTAGTAGAAAAACAAGCAACAAGTCCCATGGTACCTTAAAGATGAAAAGTATGTGCCTATGTACAGAGGGGGGGGGGGGAAATGCACTCTTCATCCTGTTTCCTTTCCTACCTTCTTTGAGCTTCAGAACTAATACAATGGACTTTAGGATAGCATTGTGCAAGACGGGTGTGGGTTATGAAAGAGAAGGGTGTTTTCCTTGTTAGGTTCTAGTTATGATTCACTCAGCTAATTAGATTAGAGTTGCTTTCCTTCCATTAATAAAAGATAGACAGCATTACAAGTTTGCTATTCCACCACATGGATAAAAGAAACACAGAACAATTAGTTGTGCTCTTTCAAGATCTTCCCCTCCCACACAGCTTTACATTTTTATTATTATTTTTCCAAGTAGCTTATGTAGCATTCCATTCAGTCATTGCCTTTTATCGTGTTTGCCTCCCAGTATCTCTCTCAATTGAACATGTAGAAACAGGTACACCCCACAGAAGTATTGCTCTGAGCCATTTGTAATCTCTCCATTTTATTAATCTTTGAAAGTGATTCATAGTAGTAGTGGCACATGTACTTATTATTTGACATACTCTTACTTACGGTGCACTTTGCAAAAGTGATGGAAATGAACCAGAGGTCCATTTCAGTTTCTTCCCCATGGCAGCTAACCTCTCTGTGTTGAGCAATTCTTGCAGTGACTTATCACATGGTCCCATGTCAGTAGCCATGCAGTAGTGAGGCATCTTCATGAGGCAGACAAACAGATCAATGTGTAATTGTGGCAGCTGCTACTACAGGGAGCTGTTGAAACTAGTCTCTAAGTAATGGCTGTCTGTACATATCCGTCACATATGTTAGCTATTTGCAGGATTACAGTCCAGTATTGTTCATTACATGAATTCAAATTCCACTGAGATCAGGGGTACTTTTGAGCTTCTGCACAGTTTGCCTTTGCCATCAGCATTCCATCAAAATGTTATTTCTATGCAGGATCAGTTAGGCAGTGCTGTAAAATGTGGACAGCCTTATTGTTATTAGCTTCCTCATATAGTGGGTTAGCATGTCATTTACCAGGAAATAGCAGCATGGCTACTCACAGTTGAGGAAGGTAGAGTGGATCAGAGATGGGGAGCTGGATCTTCAAAAGTTCTGGACTGCAACTACCATAATCCCTTACCCTTAGCTATGTTGGCTGGGGCTGATGGGATGTGTTGGCCAAAACCTTCCAGAGGACTCCAGTTGCCCACCCCGGTCAAAACAATAGATTTCCAAACCTTTGGCAGGTGATGTGAAGTTGTCCTAGGCTGCTGCCACACTGCAGAAATAATAAAGCTTGGCACTGCTTTAACTATCATGGTTCCATCCTATGGAATTCTGGGATTTGTAGTAGCACCAGCACTCTCTGACAGAGAAGGCTAAATATCTCACAAAACTACAAAGCCCATAATGCCATAGCATTGAGCCATGGCAGTTAAAATGGTGTCAAAATGCATTTTTTAGGCAGTCTGGCAGCAGCCATGGTCATGCCATTTTGTAGTGGAAAGATGCCATCTGAGGTTATTTTAACATTCAGGTATATGTGTTTAAGACTGAGGTGCTGTTAATGTAGTCTCCTCTCTTGCATTTTCATTTTAAAAAAATCAGCACTGCACAAAACCCCATGAACACAGAAACAATGGATACCTTGGAGACATTTATGTGTTTTGGCAGTTATCTTGTCAGGACATGGTCAGGATCAGCGTAATGAATTCCATGATGATTAATGGAGGTTTTGTTAACCATAAAATAATAACTGCTACCACTACAGATTACCAGTAAGTCTAAGCATGGGTTTAAAAACTGTTTGGGAGATGTTAGGGAAAGTGCTTACCTAGGAAACATTAAAAAAGCTTTGGCTAATCATAATTGGTGAGTGATTTATAAATCAGTTAAGGAGATGCCCTGAAGTAATCAACTATGGAAATACAGATTTAAAACTGTTTTGTATGTGCATCAAAGCTTAAGTTGGGTAGTAAAATGTAGCAAATGCTTGTACATAAATTGTGGTGATAGCTTGGTTTGAAAGATAAACTTTTGTGAGGATCTTTGTTCTATATAAAGCTAACTTGAGCTTCCCATGTTGGATAACTGCCATGGACTCAAGTACTGTACAAATATAAATATCTGCATAAATTAGCTTCAATTAATTTCAGATTTGGAAATAAATTCTGGTTTAAAGTCACCACTACAGTACTGTAATTGCTTTAGAGAAAAACAGCAGCAACAAATGGTTTCCCTATGAACTACCTAATGCCCAAACAAGTCAGTTAGACAATGGCTATTATTACACACCAGCTTTGTTCCATTTTCCCTGCCATTATTCCAGTTCCAATGTCACACTCTAGTTTCAGGAGCAGTTTCTACTTCCTGACACAAATTACTCCTCAAACTCACTTGTTCTGCTGAGACAAACCAAGACAATTACTATCGATTTTCCTTGGTTTTTTTCTGGGCTGTGAGGCCGTGTTCTGGAATAGTTTCTTTCTGACGTTTCACCTGCATCTGTGGCTGGCATCTTCAGGGAATGATTGGGTAGGTGTGTGTGTGTAGTTTATATGCTTTGAACCCCTGTTGGGGAGAATATGTAAATTTGTATAATCGAATGGTTAGTTTCAGGGTATAGAAATGCAAGGCTGTTAGTGTCTGTTTGGCTAATGGTTGGTTGATGGGCCATTATCTGCTGGAAGTCCCCCTGACCCTGGGTGGAATTCTTTTGTAAGTGTTGAGTTTTGATTCTATTGTATTTCAAAACTGGGAGTCAGATTTTGTTTACTTTTAAGGTTTCTTCTTTCCTGTTGAAGTTGTCCAGGGGGTCGTTTACACGCGCAAATATTCCTCTAAATATACCGCTAAGATAGCTCATAGTTCCCACGGATTGCAGCACAGCATCACCTCATTCAGAAGTGAGGAAGGTAAAACACCCAAATACAGCATGCCAGGGGATGTCGCTACTTTTGCCGGTATATTTGCAATGTAGTGCTTTACATTGCAAGTGTAAACTACCATTCCATTAAGGGCTTCTGCAGATCTTTACTGTGATTGGTTGCTATGATGTAAGGGGCAGGCTTAAAAGAGAGGGACTGCGTTCAGTAGCATCAGGAAACTTTGAAAAATCCTCTCTGCTATTTTGCAGAAGGTCTGCCAAGAAAAAGGATTCCCAAGACCTTTCAGTCATAAAGTTCCCATCTGTCAGCTCTGCTTGGAGGAGGGAGAGAGGGGGGGAGGGGAGACTGAGGGAGGGAGAGTAAAAAATCCTCTGCTATTTTGCAAGTCTGTGAACCCTGACTAAACAAATCATGCTGGAAAAACTTGTGATAGGTTCACCTTAGGATCCACTGCATGGCAGCAAGGTCTTTCAGCAGAGAGATTACTGTCACTCTGCTTCAGGGAGTGAGTTCATTTACAGGCAGATTTAGAGAAGAGACAGAGCCACTTCTTTGATCTTCCCCCCTGCTATTTTGGCAGTCTGTGAGTCTTTAGCTCGGAAATGCAAGGCTTCAAAGGAGGGTCTATGCCCTTCCCCATACAGCCTTTGTCTGCTTGGGAGGCCACACCCACCACACTTTTTCAAGTCTGAACGAAAAAGTGGCATAATTAGGAAAAAAACCAGACTGGCACAGATGCGGAAAAGAATTAAAGCGCAAGTTGCCGCAATAAATCTGCTGTGTAAACCAGCCCCAGGTATTTGTGGATTTCAATAGCTTCTCTGTGCATTCTGACATGATAGTTGCTGGCCTGGTCTAGAATTTCTGTGTTTTCAAATAGCATTTTGTGTCCAGGTTCGCTTATCACATGTTGTGCTACTGCTGATTTTTCTGGCTGGCCCAGTCTGCAGTGTCTCTCATGTTCCTTGATTCATGTTTGCACACTGCGTTTAGTGGTCCCTATGTAAACTTGTCCACAGCTGCATGGTATGCGGTAAACTCCTGCAGCTGTGAGAGGATCTCTTTTGTCCTTTGCTGAGCGTAGCATTTCTTGGATTTTTTGGGTGGTCTATAGATTGTCTGGAGGTTGTGTTTCCTCATCAGTTTCCCTATTCTGTCTGTGACTCCTTTGATGTATGGTAAAAATACCTTCCCTTTGGGTGGCTGTATTTCTTCTTCATTCCTGTGTTTTTTCTGGGTCTGACCGCTCTTGTGATGTCTAATCTGGAGTAACCATTAGCCTGTAGGACCCAGTTTAGGTGCCTCAGTTCGTCCTCCAGGTAGTGGGGTTTACATATACAGTATTACATGATTATATGAATCTTCATTTGCAAAGAAAAGCCAGAGAGATCCAGGGATATAATTTGCCAAAATATCCAAATACATTTTGCTCTGTTTACCAGGAAGTAAGAACAACACTCATTAATTAAGTAAAAGGATATTCATATGCTAATTACCTTTTTTCCTCTCACAGGGAACAACCTTTACATTGTTCTTGGTAGTAGGAAATTCAGTTATCTATCCCTCATTAGGCAATATGCACTAATTCAGAAACAGAAAGTTTGAATTTATTTGCTGGGACACCAGGGACTGAAACAAAACACTTTTTAAAAAAGTTGAAACTAGGTTAACTTATCAGATGCCTTCATTAAGTAATTCAGAACTAAAATTGCCTCTTTGTCCTGAATTCATTGCACCAGAGCTGAGAGTTGGATTCATTCAAGGATTCATGGCCACTTTGGTGGCTGGTTTTATAGTGGGCCCTCAGTATCCACTGGGTTTTGCTTCCAGGACCCCCTGTGGATACCAAAATCTGTGAATACTCAAGTCCCATTATATACAGCAAAATAGTGTACTTTATATAAAATGGCAAAATCAAGGTTTGCTTGTTGGATTTTTTAAAAAATAATTTCAAACTGTGGTTGGCTAAATCTGTGGATGCAGAATCCATGGATACAGAGGGATGGGAGTATATTATAACTAAGCCTTCCCTGATTTATGATCCACCAAGTCAAAAGCAGCCAGCCAGCCAGCCAGCCAACCAATCTTATATGGCAGCCCATTGCAAGACTCAAAAGTCCTGGTTTTGTTGGCCTGGTGGATTAACAAGAAGATGGACTGTTTATTGCATAATAGACCAGAAAATGTGAAGATTTATTGTAAGTAATCAGCTGAGCACTGTAATCCTATACATAACCCAGAAAGTAAACTCCATTGGCACATCCATTGACACATACTATGGGTCACACACATCTTTATCTGCAGTACCAATATCCACATTTTCACTTCTCCATGGCTGAAAAAATATGCACATGTACCATAGAGTCATGCTGGAAAATACTTAGAGAGGTGTCCTCTCTAGGAACTGCTAGGTCCTCTAATGCAACTCTGTGGTATGTTTGTACAGGAAGTCCTTTATTTTAATAGGGTTTGCTATTATCTGCAGTTTCACTTATAAACAGTAAGTCCAAGAACATACCCCTGTGGATACAGTGGGTGGAGAACTGATACATCTTGATTGGAACAAGATGTGTGTGCATAGGATTGCAGCTGATTTTTGCCCTCCATACCTCTGGTCTAGGAAAAGAAAAATGCAACAAAAACTCTTGATCCCAACATTTCCATGTCATTGACATCACTGTATCAACAGAAGTAGGCTTCTGAGCTACTGTTATTCAAGATGACAGAACACGCAACAGGTCATACACAACTATTGCTGCTCTCCCCCAATCTGTTTGTCATGGGATAACTACAAGACGCTAGGAAATCAAAATAGTTTTTCCCATATCCTCACCAAGGTCGGCCACTACCAACAAAACCTACAGAAATACCACTGATACAAGGAAAGCTCAAAACTTTGCACTTCCTGAGATGGAGCAGCAAGCACAAGCTGCAGATTTCTTCCCCGCTAGGCGTAAGGCAAGGTGCTACAACACCCAAGGTAAACCAGGTTATTCACCCCAAGCTAACTATCTAAGACAACTGCCTCATGACCTTGACTAGCAGAGGCTGCATCTGAGAGAACTTTCCCAGGGCCTCCTCCAACCTTGCCTCAACAGACAGCATCTTTTTCATAAATCCAACACAGACTCCATTGGTTTATATGGGTAGTACACTTAATCTGAGAGTCAATATGGTGTAGTGGTTTGAGTGCTGGACCAACACTCAGGGGAAACCTGGGTTCAAATCCCCACTCAGCCATGGAAACTCATTGGGTGACCGTGGGCAAGTCACACTCAGGAAAGCAATAGCAAAGCTCTTTTGGAATAAATATGGGACACCAGGAAACCAGGGCCGCAATCCCTTATTCTTATTTGGCCTTATTCTCAGTACCAAAAATTGATAAGATGTGCTCTTCCTAGACCAGCACAAAATGTGGGCCAGTGGAGGATATTGCAACAAAGTTACTTTCTGCCTTACAACTTTTTCCAGTCTCACATATGGAAAAAAAATAAAAAGAGAGAGAGTGAGCAAGACATTTTGAACTAACACTGGTTTTATTTGAATTCATTTTTGTTGATTTATAAATATCTCAAACATAAGCACCCATCCTAAGTTTCGGGTGTCTCAGACAAAAATAAATAAATGAAAAAGGAAAAAAATTGCAGACAAAGCAAGAAATTTGGCAGCTAATTCTCTCATGCCTAGACTTAACAGGGGATCACTAGACTGAATACCAGGCATTCCCCACAATGCAATCATTGACTGGAGTTTGGAGCATGTGTCCGAAGCACTTCTCAAGAAAGCCTAATTTGCACCCTTCTTCAAGCACGAATAGGCAGGTGTGTCTACAGGTAGGAAAGAAGCATGCACTTATTATGTGCCTTCAAGTCCCCTAAACCTCAAATTCATTTATTTAAATGTACTGTATACAGACTGACCATACTGAAGCAGTCAACAAGCGGATTTTTGAGACCTCTCCTACTGAGAATTCAGCTGTCAGACCCATTCTCTAAACAGGATTTGGAAACACCAAAATAAACCCCATGGGATATAAGCTTGTATTAAAAAGACATTTGTTTCTCTGTGGGTTTTTTTTTTTTATAATAATGGGCTTAGAATCATAGAGTTGTAAGAGACCACAAGGGCCATCTAGTCCATCTAGTGCTGGCAATAGCTTCCCTGCTTGCTTACAGTAGTATATTCCCTTTTTTAAAATCTGGAAATAGGAGGAGACAGTTTGTAGACTCCTAAATACCATATTATTGAATATATTATCACAACCACCATGAGTATCTGCAGGGCAGAGGATATGAGAGCAGTCTCTCCCTCCTCCACCCACTTCATAAGCCATGATTTCTAGATTCCCAGTTTTCATGTAAAAGCCAAGATATGAGATAAAATATTCAGCCAGCCATTATTTTGCCCATTTGTTTTATGTTATTAGCTGATTCCCACTGTACTTTAATGTTGACATCATAAGGACCCGGTACCACGTTTTGATCCCAACATCTCAGAGAATGGGGTACTGTTGAATTGGCAATTCTTATAGGCACAGATTAGCTAGTGTAGCATGGTGAAGGCTGGCATAAGAGATATCACTGCCTGAGACAGAGCAGTAACTCTTCCCAAGGCACATAATATTCAAGGCCAGAAAATCCTACAATGCCTCTCCATTTCTATGGCAATAAAAGAATAATATTAAACACACACATACACATACACATCGACCCCTGTATCCACAGATTCGGTGTCCATGGTTTCACTTACCCACATCCAAAAATTATGTCCTCTCTAGGCATTTCTAGGTCCTCCAATGTGATTCTATGGTCAATTTCTGGTGTTCATCTCATTGAAAATAATAGGGTTTCCTATAATCCATGGTTTCAGGTATCCACGGGGGGTCTTAGAATGTATCCCCTGCAGATAAGAGGATTGATATGCGTGTGTGTGTGTGTGTGTGTGTGCATGCGTCAGCAAGTAACTGCTTACTGCCCTTTCATAACACCTAAGCTTAGCTACCCCAGGAGAACTGCCCTTGTTCTACTTAAAGCTCGGGCTGGCTTTGATTGGTATGTTGTGAACAGGAAAATTCCAATTCAAATCTAACATCAGTCATGAACTTTCTACACAATTATAGTTCTGTGATTCTATTTAAACTGCCATGGTCCCACACTATGGAACCCCGAGACGTGCAGTTTTGAGAGGGGCACTTTGAATTTTTTGGCAGGGAGCTCTTCTGGTGCCTCTGACAAAACTATATGTCCCAGGAGGATTTCATAGGATTCAGCCATGGCAGTTAAAATGGAGTCATGGTGCTATCACTGAATAGCGTGAAAGAGTCCTAGATGTTTAGGCAAGGCAACAATATGTCATCCTGCACATCCTATCCCTACTGAACAAATCTCTCTCTCTCTCTCTCTCTCTCTCTCTCTCTCTCTCTCTCTCTCTCTCTCTCTCTCTCTCTCTGGCTTTTCTTTGCAAACGAAGATTCAGGAAGGACGCATCCCGCACTTTCTGCAAGCGTGCTGATGACTAAAAAGGCCAAGATAGACAGGTCCAGTTGCAGAAAGCACAGCAGAAGGTTTCCTTCGGTGATGTTTCCGGGTTGTGATTTTTCCTGCGTTGTCATTTCTCTTCAAGACTTGTTCGGCGTGAGTTCTCAAATAAGGCTGCAGCATTGTGGATTGTGCGTCTCCATGCCTCCCGATGTGAGGCCAGGGCGGACCATTGTTGGTGATCAATTTGGCTGAGCCTGAGGTGTTGTTTCAGGGAGTCCTTGTATCGCTTTTTTGGAGCGCCCCTCTTACGCTGACCCGTGGCGAGTGTACCGTAGAGTACTATTTTGGGGAGGCGATGGTCCTCCATCCTAGAAACATGCCCTGCCCAGCGCAGCTGTGTTCTCAATATCATGGCCTCAATGCTGGTGATCCCTGCTTGCTCAAGGACAGCAACATTTGTCACATAGTCAGTCCAGTGTATATTTAGGATTGTGCATAAACAGCGCTGATGGAAGCGTTCGAGGAGTCGTAAGTGGTGGCGATAGGTGACCCATGTTTCAGACCCATAAAGGAGAATGGACAGTACAATGGCTCTATACACACTGATTTTTGTGTTTCGCCTCAGGTATTTATTACTCCAGACTCTTTTGTAAAGTCTTCCAAATGCGCTATATGCCTTTGCTAATCTGTGATCGATCTCTTTGTCAATCTTGGCATCTGAGGAGATGATGCTTCCCAGGTAGGTGAACTGCTGAACGGACTTAAGCACAGAGTTGCCGACAGCAATGTGGGGATGGTGGTGTTCATCCTGTGGTGCAGGCTGTTAAAGAACTTCTGTTTTCTTCAGGTTGATTTCCAGCCCAAACAGCTCTGCAGCTTCTGTGTGGGCAACAAGGGCAGCATCATCAGCGAAGAGCAGCTCACGGACTAGATAGTTTAGAGTCTTAGTGCGAGCCCTCGGACAGCTTAAGTTAAACAAGCTACCATCAGTACGGTAACATATATAGATGACGTCGTCTTCTTTGAACTCTGCCGTAGCCCTTTGGAGCATCATGCTGAAGAAGATTGTAAATAAAGTTGGCACAAGAACACAACCTTGCTTCACTCCGTTAGTTATCAGAAAGGGCTCTGAAAGAGCATCACCATATCTGACTTGACCGCGCTGGCCTCATGTAGCAAGATAATCATTTTAAGGAATTTGGGGGGACATCCTAGTCTTTCCAGGATCTGCCACAGACCTTTCCTACTCACAGTGTCAAAAGCTTTGGTGAAGTCAACAAATGTTACATAGAGACCCTTGTTCTGCTCTCTACATTTCTCTTGCAGTTGTCTAAGGGCAAATACCACATCTGTAGTACTCCTATTGGCTCTGAAGCCACAGTGGCTTTCAGGAAGAAGTTCTTCGGAAATGGCAGGAACTAATCTGTTCAGGAGTATCCTTGCAAGGATGTTTCCAGCAATAGAGAGCAGTGTTATGCCTCGATAGTTTGAGCAATCGGATTTTGCTCCTTTTTTCTTGTACAGGGTGATGATGACTGCATCTCGGAGATCTGATGGCAGTTCCCCCTTTTCTCAGCAATTCACAAGGAGTTCGTGGAATTTATCATGGAGTACATGACCTCCGTGTTTCCAAACTTCAGGTGGGATTCAATCAATCCCAGCTGCCTTGCCTTTTTCAACTGCTGTATGGCCTTAAGGGTCTCTTCCAAAGTGGGAGCTATGTCCAATTCATTTTTCATCAGTTTTTGTATCATATGTTGGATAGCTGAGCCTTGGACTACTCGGTTGGCACTAAAGAGACTTTGAAAGTGTTCAGCCCATCAATTCAGGATGGAGGCTTTATCAGTAATTAATGTTTGACCATCTGTACTGTATAAGGATCTTTGGACCTGATGAGTAGGTCCAAACACTACTTTAAGAGCTTCATAAAATCCTCTAGAATCCCCCAGATCTGCACAGCATTGTGTCTTTTCTACTTTATTGATCCACCACTTGTTCTGCATGTCTCGGAGTTTTTGTTGAAGTTTACTACATGTGAGACGGATAACTGCTTTTCTTACATGGCAAGTTGGTTGGCAAGGTATGCCTGGTGAGCAGTTCTCTTCTTTGCCAACAGCTCCTGGATCTCTTGGTTGTTTTCATCAAACCAGTCTTGATTTTTCTTGTGGAAGAACCCAAGGGATTCTTCCACAGACTGGAGGATACTGTTTTTGATATGCTGCCAAAGCACTGTAGGAGAAGGATCTATAGGATGGTCTTCAAGTTTTGTTTGCAGGTTTGCCTGGAAGTTGTCTCTCATGGTAGCTTGTTGAAGATTGTTGACTTGGAGTCTCTTCTTTAACATGCCACCTCTCTTAGGTTTGAACTTAAGATGAAGATTTAGTTTACATCTGATGAGGCGGTGATCTGTCTGGCATTCTGCACTGGGCATCACTCGAGTATGGCGGACATCGCGAATGTTTCTCTGGCGGACTAGAACATAGTCAATGAGGTGCCAATGTTTGGATCGGGGATGCATCCAGGTTGTCTTCAAGCTGTCTTTCTGCTGAAAGATAGTGTTTGTAATAGTCAGCTGTTGTTCTGCACAGAACTCTAGCAAGAGGTGTCCGTTATCATTGCAATTTCCAACACCATGCTTGCCTAAGACACCTTTCCAGGCTTCAGAGTTCTTTCCTACTCTGGCATTGAAGTCACCAAGGATAATAATTTTATCTTCTACAGGGACTTTTTGTATGAGGCGGCGTAGATCTGTGTAGAATTATTCTTTCTCTACGGGGTTGGCTTGCATAGTTGGGGCATATATACTAAAGAGAACAATATATGGGAGGCGTAAGGAAATAATGCGATCAGAGTGTCCTGTTGGCAAGGTTTCGAGTTTGGAGGCAATGGAGTTTTTAATCATGAAGCCTACTCCTGAAAGATGTTTTTCGGTTTTGGGTTTGCCAGACCAGTAAAGTGTGTAGCCGGCGCCGTGTTCTTTAAGGCTGCCTTCCTCATGGAGATGAACTTCACTAAGAGCAGCGATGTCAATATTAACTCCTGATAGTTCATGGGCTATTAGAGCAGAACGACGCTCAGGCCGTCCACTATCTTCAGAGTCTCTCTTGGTTCTGATGTTCCAGCATGCAAGCGGCAGTTTATTTACATCCTTGGAGGCCGGTGTGCGCCTTTGTTTCTTTGCCTTAGTTTGACCGCATCAGAAGATTCCCGTTGGCCGCGGCTTGCCAACCAGGTAGTTGGGGATGAGCTTTCATTAGGCCACCTTTTCTAGGCCCCTCTCCATATGGAGCAAGCAGTGCTCTCCTTAAAAAAGGCTGCTTGGTCGTTCAGGATGCTGCCGAACAAGACTGTCATCTCCCAGGTCAGCCTCGAGCGACCAAAGTCCTGAACCGCTTGTATGCAGGGTTGGGTCTGCGGCTTCCAGTGCATCTTTACACCTGCCATTTTGTCCCTTGCCTATCGCTACAGGGCTTTTTTTTAAAATTGGATTTGTCCTTCGAGCCTGTGCAATGGATTTGTCTGGTGGAGCGCAGCGTGCACAGAACTGGCCTCACCCTTTAAACCATAGGTTCATCTGCTGACCTTGCAAGCATGGACGGTAGCAGTGAGGTCCTCGGGTCGTAAGTTTGATTAGAGTTTCCTTCTCTTAGATGGTTGACCTTACAGGGTTGGACGAGCACCATCTGCCCGGGTTTGGGATTCTTTTTCCTTCTCCTAGGATGGTTGCCATAAGGCTAGAGAGCCCATCCTGCCCTTTGACGCTCTTTGTCAGACCCTTCGGTTTTAACCTGTCTGGCATGGGAGACCCTACCGATGGCTATTGTGCCACCGCCAGCATAGCTCAAAACATCATTAGGGTACACAAGCCTCTCTCCCACGACAAGGGTGCGTCAATGGAGAGGACTGAACAAATACTGAGACCAAATATGTGGTTTCTACAGTTGAAACAGGCTATATAAAATTATTGTATTTATCACACCACAAATTAATATCTAAGCATGATTAATTATATGGTTATTGTTGTGTTATTTAATGTGTTACCAGGCCATATAATTACAAAAGAAGTACTAATGAAATGCACTATGTTGAAGTCTGTTATTAAGCATCTGCCACTCAGTTACATTTTGCAAAAGGAAATGCTTTGTATGTGCTTTTGAAATGCTGGGAGAGTACACTCCCAAGGATGGATGTAGGCCCAGCAGAATATAATAGCAGAGTCACACAGCAAGCAAGCTTTTAGAACAGGGTTTGAATAAGCAATCGTTGTTGCAGCATGTTAGTTTAATTCACAAAAGCCTTAAAATGTTCCTGAAAGGGTGAGTAATTACTCTGCTGCTCCTAAATGATGAACCTCCCTCCCAAGGGAAGCTCAGTTGTCCCCTTCTCTGCTCTCTTTTTTATTGGCAGGCAAAGACCTCCCTATTTAAAGAGACCTTCAGATGTTAATCTGGTTGGGGTAGAAAGATGTGGAACAGGAGGGCTGTTTAAACATGTGATATGTGTTTTATGTTTCTTTGTTCTTTTAAAAGGAATGCTTTGATTGGATTGATTGTTTCATGCTGTTTTAACTTTTGTAACATGTATTATTTTAACTATTATGTTTTAATGTACAGGTCAACCCCCATATTCATGGAACTGGTATCTGCGGTTCCACTTATCCACATAAGTGGAACTGGGGAAAAATGCCCTCTCTAGGCATTTTCTAGATCCTCCAGCATGATTCTATGGTATGCTTCCACTGGAAGTTGGGCCAAAAGTCTTTCATTTCAATAGGGTTCACTATTATCCATGGTTTCACGTATCCATGGTAAGTCCTAGCACATATTCCCCATGAATATTGGGGAATATTGTAGATTGTAAGCTGCTTTGAGAGAAAGGTGGGCTATAAAATAAATAAATAAATAAATAACATCTGTGATGTTCAGAGGATAAAATCTTCATCAACTGCATTCCAGCATTTACTGGGTTCAGTTTTACTAAGGGAATCAATATTTGTCAGGCAAGTTGCCGGGAGTCCAGCAGAAAGACTATCTGTCAGGCAACTAGTGTTCTTTGAGAGAACAGAGACTACTCCCCACACCACCGCTACACACACACACACACAGAGTATCAGTAGTATGGAGCTGTCAAGCATTTGGAAGGTGGAATGCAGAACTGTGCCACTCCCATGACATGCCTCAGTATATGCATGTAAAGAATGTAACAGATGGTTAGCTCCTGCCTTTCAACTCTCTTCTCCTCTCTTCCTCAACATGCACAAATCTGGTGCATTGGGAAATTTTAAAAAGTTGGCACAAGGACCTGTTCAAGGAATTCAATTAGCTTTTCAAGCACAGAAGAAATCAACATACCACCCAACATTTCATAGACGAAAATAGCGACACGTATAGCCAAGCAACATCAGAATGGGGTCAAGATGGTAACAGTTGTTCATGAGGAAGAACACACAAGCTACCAGAGGCTGCAGCAGTTTGCCTTTGCCTGAGCCTACTGGGAAGGGCAACATTCCACCCTCTCTTCACCTTTCTGCTGAGTTAACTTGAGTGCAGGTTACTTTTGCACATTGAACCCAGTTTGCAGCCATAGGAGTAAACTGAAGAGAAGAAGGAAAAGGAGGAGGAGGAGAAAGAAACGGGGACATTTTAAAAGCAGCTGGAAAAGTGGGATGACAAAGGGGTAATCAGAGCTGTTCCTGCCAAATCAAGACAGGCAGAGGGCATGAATCCATTTCCAGCAGCTATGTTTGTGTGTCTCTTAAAGGGGTATCTCACCTCACCTTTTCACACTGTGACCCCAAAGCAACTAACAATAATAAAACATTCAAATAACAATCTTTTAAAATAACAGTCTTTTTTTTTTAAGTAACTGGGTTTTTTTTTAACATGACCATGCATAAAGCAAGGAGAAAGACAAACAGCAAGGACTGAACTGAAACCTTCCAAGCTGGAAGATTAAAAACCCATCCAACTGGTTGAAGGACACGGGATGGAAATACATCTGTGCTAGATCTGTATGCAAGCAAAAGGATCAAAACAACTAAAGAGAATGTGCTGCAGGCAGGGCAGGGCAAGCAGACTTGTGCATAAGGTAGGCAGATGCAGATAGCTTTGGAAGATCAGTTTCTGCAAAACTTACCTGTTGGTCACTGTAACTGTAGCCACTACCAGCTTACTTTGGCATTAATTGAATGGAGACTCAGGACAATGCCTGGCCTGTTTTTTGACTACTGTTATCATTTCTTCCTTCCTTTCTTTTTTTATTAGGCCATTTAAAATACAAACATTCAACAAATCATTACTATCTGACTGGCCAAATACATTGAATGAAATATAAAATAGAACATTTATAAATCTCATGCATCTTTACATTATTTTATAAGAAGTGTCATTAATTAATTAATGATAATCTGTATCTTCCTACTTACAATCATACCACTATCTATACTTCCCACTAAGCTATCATACAATGAATGATGTAAATTATAACAACAAAAGTTTCACAGTCTAAGTTGCAGCAGACATATCAACAACATTTTTGTATTATTAAACTAGTGACTTGATCATAAAAGATTTAAGCAAGCAAATAAACTTCACCTGAATCCTCTAACTTTATGGCCAGTCATGGGGAATTAGTTCATTTTGCAAGGCTTCATTATGACATGGAAAGCACTCAGGGATCTGCATGGCAGACAGGTAACAAGGAAACCTCTAGGCAAGAAGAAAGCGACTGAAGCATGAGCGTGTGGGGCTGGAACACAACCAAGTGCCACTAGCTGGGTGACAAGGGAAAATAAGGATCAGTACCCCAATATGAGAAGCACAAAAAAGCACAGACTAGCTTTCTCAAAAAAGAGTCATGAGGCAACTTTAAAGCTATACTGAAAATGAGGAATATATACTAGAGAAACTAACTAATAAATGAAGAATGTATGTCATAAATGTACAGTAGAACCCCGTTATCCACTGATCCATTATCCACTGATTCAATTATCCACGGGACCCAAACAGCACACCTACCATAGAGTCTTCCTAGAAAATGTTTCCTCTTTAGCCTTTTTCTAGGTCCTCCAAGGCAACTCTATGGTATTTTAAACTGGAAGTCCCATTATTTTCAATAACGTTCACTGTTATCCACGGTTTTCAATATCCATGCCCTCCCTCCCGAACCAATCCCCAGCAGATAAGGGGCTCCTACTGTTTATAATAAATGCAAGATACAATAATATAAATGATATCTATCTTTTAATTGAAATGTAAAATCTGTGAACTAGGTACTACTACCAAATTCACAGATGTTACATTTCAATTAAAAGATAGATATCATTTATATTATTGTATCTTGCATTTATTATATACATTTATGACATGCATTCTTAATTTATTAGCTAGTTTCTGTAGTAAATATTCCTCATTTTCAGTATAGTTTATTTAGGTAAGAAACCTTCCTGTGCTACTGTTTGTTTGGTTGCAACTTTAAAGCTAACAGAGGTAAGATAGCATCCCGAAAATGTTTATTGTTTAGTCCAAAGACCATTGCAAAAAATAAAAAATAACATAAAATAGTACAAAACATCCAAACTTTTCTACAATTACAACATCATAATTAAAATTTACTAAATAAAATATATACCTAAACTTGAAGTAAATAGCATATATTATAAAACAAGTCACATTACAGTCACAAAGTAAGAGTAACATTTAAAACATTTAACCTTTTGTGTCATACAAAGGCATTTTATACTCTCATATCTTCTGGTTCCTATGACAATTAGGTGAAATGGACTCCAGAAATTTTTCTCTGCATCTGGCAGCCCTTGCTGCAAATGCAGCGACCCTCCAAATCACATGTTGATTTGTTGGCTGTAACAGAAAACTAAGTTTCTCTTTTACACCCCAGTATTTCATTTTCTTTAGGAAAGGCTCTAAATAACTTTTTCTAATGTCAGTATATATCTAACACTCGAATATAAATTAAGCCAAATCTTTCAGAGTTGTCTCACCACAGATACACAACCTATCTTGTACTGGGATACCATAGAGTCTTCCCCATTTCATCAGGTAAGATAGCATGTGCTTTCATAAGCTACAATCCATTTCATTAGATATATGGAGAATAGGTATACGCAATGCACATAGGTTAGGAGTATGAAGCCAAAGTGAAATTCATGAGTACTGATATTATTAACAATGCCCATAAACAAAAGCGGCTGGTATATAAAAATAAATAAATACTGGCAATAAGTAAGACAGCTAACTCAGTGTCATAAGCACTGTTAACAAAAATTGCTTGTTATTATTATATTTACTTCCGGGGAGAGGGATGTTCTTGTGGAATTTTGTCCTCCAGGTTTTAGAATAATTGGACCAATTTTGGATACAATGCGTTGGGACCTGGCCAGCCATTTGCTGCTCTGCCTCAGGCAGCACCATGTCTTGAGTTGGACTTGACATGAAGGAAGTACCATTTGTGGAATCTGCAAGATTTTGCCTTCAAGCTACCCCCCAGGCATGAAGGAGAATTAAGGTCCTGAGTTAAAGTTATAAAGAAACGGGGGTGCCAGTTACACGACAGAAATTGTCACGGTGCTTACCACGATTTTCTGATCACGAATCCAACCCTCGCTGTTTATACGATTTATGTCACTGAACTGGATATCCCAGGTGGTCCCGTGACTGATATTTACACATCCAAAGTTCGGGGTTTTTTTAGGTTGTAGGGTTTGTTTGTTTTTTGGCTGTCAATAAAGTATGCGATTACTCGTGTTTTCACAACCTCGGTGACGCACTTCCTTCAAAGTTCTGTGCCAGGAGCGCTGCTATTGGCTGGATGGGGGGGGGGAGACAGGGGGGCAGATGTTTGGTATTCCCCTCGCTTCTTTAAAAAAAGTTAACCCTTGAAACAGAGGCAGAAGGCACTTCTCAAAGACCTCAGATGGAGGAACAATTAAACCATCTCCTTTCCTTTTGAAAGCAAGCTGAGTAGAGGCTTGCGATTTCTTTGAAAGACCAGACTGAGATCTTTCGCTCAGATGCAGGGAGATCAAACCGAGTGAGGTGGGGGGGGGGTTGGGTCTCCCCTTAAAAATGTTAACCATTACAGCAAACCAGCTACAGACAGACAATTTTAAAGGCACAGGCACAGAGGGGGAATTAAAGGGTGTTCATTCGCTCAGAGGCTGGAATACCAGGCAGTTGAGGAAAAGGTAAAGCTGAAGAGTTTGCAGTGTAGAAATCCATTTAAAAAGGTGATTGAGTACAAGCTTGCACGCACACACACATCAACCTTCTTGCAGCTGGAAGGGATGCCTTTGTTTTCGGCTGGTGAGGCTGGATCAGTTGAATGGGTGACTGACCCCTCCTTTTCTGGTCGCTGATCTCTAAGCCCGCCCCCAGTCACCATTTCTGGTCATCCCAGTACCGAGACTTTTTGTCCCACACTGTTTACATTTCCGATTTTCCGAATCCTCCTGTGACTTTTTAAAAAAACGGCACAAACCAAGGGACTGGAAGTCCCGCAGGTTGAGGGATAAAAGGTGACCCCCCTTCCGAAAATCACGTACCCGACCCGATGTACGTGTAAACTGCCAGGGATCGACACGAATTCTTCCCAGGACATTTTCATCGTGTAAACGGCCCCCAAGAGATGAAGTTAATGTCTGGATAGAAAAAGCCCTCATGAGTTTATGTGTGGTAGGGCCTCCTTTGCTTGTTAAAGTACTTGGAATTTGCTAGAGACCAGCAATAGAGTTCTCTCCAGCAGGAATACTGAGTACCTCACCAAACTACAAATCCCAGGATTCTATAGGACAGAGCCAAGGCAGCGAAAGTGGTATCTACTGCAGACATGGTGTTGTGCCCTTCCCTCAACTGATCTTGAAGGTTGTTACAGGAAGACTCCTTATCTGGAGAGACAATGCCCCTGTGACTCTGGACAAATAGAAACAGTAGAATACATGCTATTTCCGTGTCTGTACTATCGAGACTTACGTAGTAATCTTATCTCTCCCATATTGCACATGTATCCAGGATGTACAGAACAATTCAGTGGAGATTTTCAGACAGGAACGAAAAAAGCGTTCCTGTCCCAGAATCTCCACTCCCGCCCCTGTCCCATCCCTGTCACGCCACAATCACCCTTCCCACCTCACTTATCTCCTCTTCCATCATTTCAGCAGGCCAGGAGTGAACGGAGCTGCATTCATTTCCTGGATCAAAATCCCACAGATTCTCATGAGAAGACGCAAGCGTGGGAAATTCAGAAAGAAAAATAACACAAAACAAATGGCAATAAGCACAAAAACACACTTTAAAAGGTAGAATCATAGAATCATAAAATTGCAGAGTTGGAAGAGGCCACGAGGGCCATCCAGTCCAACCCCCTGCCATGCAGGAAATCACGATCAAAGCATCCCCGACAGATGGCCATCCAGCCTCTGTTTAAAGACTTCCAAAGAATCATAGAATCATAGAATTGCAGAGTTGGAAGAGACCACGAGGGCCATCCAGTCCAACCCCCCTGCCACGCAGGAAATCACAATCAAAGCATCCCCGACAGATGGCCATCCAGCCTCTGTTTAAAGACCTCCAAGGAAGGAGACCCCACCACGCTCCGAGGGAGTGCGTTCCACTGCCGAACAGCTCTTACTGTCAAAAAGTTCCTCCTAATGTTGAGGTGGAATCTCTGTTCCTGGAGCTTGCACCCATTGCTCCGTGTTCCAGTCTCTGGAGCAGCAGAAAACAAGCCTGCTCCATCCTCAGCGTGACATCCCTTCAAATACTTAAACAGGGCTATCATATCGCCTCTAAACCGTCTTTTTTCCAGGCTAAACATACCCAGCTCCCTAAGTCTCTCCTCATAAGGCATTGTTTCCAGACCTTTCACCATTTTAGTTGCCCTTCTCTGGACACGCTCCAATTTGTCAATATCCTTTCTGAATTGTGGTGCCCAGAACTGGACACAGTACTCTAAGTGAGGTCTGACCAAGGCAGAATAGAGTGGCACTATTACTTCCCTTGATCTAGACACTATAGTTCTATTGATACATCCCAAAATTGCATTGGCCTTTTTAGCTGCCGCATCACACTGTTGGCTCATGTTCAACTTGTGGTCTACTAGGACTCCTAGATCCCTTTCGCACGTAGTCTCATTCAGCCAGGTCTCTCCCATCCTATATTTATGCATTTCATTTTTCCGCCCTAAATGCAGTACTTTACATTTCTCCGTATTGAATTTCATTTTGTTAGCTTTGGCCCAGCTCTCCAGTCTATCCAGGTCATTCTGAATTTTGATCCTGTCCTCTAGGGTATTAGCTACTCCTCCCAATTTGGTGTCATCTGCAAATTTGATAAGTATGCCCCTAATTCCCTCATCTAAGTCATTGATAAAGATGTTGAATAGCACTGGGCCCAGGACAGAACCCTGTGGCACCCCACTGGTCACATCTTTCCAAGACGAAGAGGAGCCACTGCTTAGCACCCTTTGGGTTCGGCCGGTCAACCAATTACAAATCCATTGAACAGTTAACTTGTCTAGCCCACATTCTACAAGCTTGTTTGCAAGAATGTCATGGGGAACCTTGTCAAAGGCCTTACTGAAATCAAGGTATGCAATGTCCACAGCATTCCCTTCATCTACCAAGCTGGTAACTTTATCAAAAAAAGAGATCAGATTAGTCTGGCATGACTTGTTTCTCTGAAACCCATGCTGACTTTTTGTGATTATGGCATTGCCTTCTAAATGTTCACAGACTCTCTGTTTAATGATCTGTTCTAGAATCTTCCCTGGTATTGATGTCAGACTAACTGGACGATAGTTGTTGGGATCCTCTTTTTTCCCCTTTTTGAAGATGGGAACAACGTTTGCCCTCCTCCAGTCTGCTGGGACTTCTCCTGTTCTCCAGGAGTTCTCAAAGATTATTGCCAATGGCTCTGAGATTATATTTGCCAGCTCTTTTAATACTCTTGGATGCAGTTCATCTGGTCCTGGAGATTTAAATTCATTTAGATTAAGAAGGTATTCCTGTACTACCTCTTTACTTATTTTGAGCTGGATTTCCCCTATTGTGTCCTCTGTTCCATTCTCCTCAGGTTGGTCCTCCTTTTCCTTTTCTGAAAACACTGAGGCAAAGAAGGTGTTGAGTAATTCTGCCTTTTCTCTGTCCCCTGTTAGCATTTTGCCATCTTCTCCACGTAGCGGCCCTATCATTTCCTTCTTCCTCCTTTTGCTGCGGACATGCCCAAAAAACCCCTTTTTATTGTTCTTAACCTCCCTAGCAAGCCTGAGCTCATTCTGCGCTTTAGCTTTTCTGACTTTACTCCTACACGTGTTCGCTATCTGTTTGAATTCTTCTTTGGTGATTCCCCCCCCCTTTCCATTTCCTATACATGTTCCGTTTAAAACTTAGCTCCATTGAAAGTTCTTTAGTCATCCATCCTGGTTTCTTGAGACACCTCCCATTTTTCTTCCTCAATGGTACTGTTTGAAATTGTGCCTTCAGTATCTCCCTTTTGAGAAAGTCCCATCCGTCTTGAGGTCCCTTCTCTTTTAGTATTCTTGACCATGGGATCATCCCCAGTATTTCCCTGAGTTTATTGAAATCAGCTCTCCTAAAGTCAAGAATGCGTGTCTGACTAGGCCTGGCTTCTCCTTTCCATTGTATAACAAACTCCAGGAGAACATGATCACTCTCACCTAAGGATCCCACCACTTGCACCCCATTAACAAGGTCGTCTCTGTTGGTTAGGATCAGATCTAAAATAGCTGACCCCCTTGTTGCCTCTTCCACCTTTTGGACCATGAAATTGTCTTCCAGGCATGTAAGGAATTTGCTAGACCTTGTAGTTTTGGCTGAGTTAGATTGCCAGCAAATATCAGGATAGTTGAAGTCACCCATCACTACTACATCTCTCCTTTCTGCATGTATGTTCATCTGTTCTAGAAAGGCAACATCCAATTCCTCCGTCTGATTTGGGGGTCTGTAGTAGAGTCCCACAATAACATCCCTGTTGTTTCCCTCCCCTTTAATTTTTATCCAGATGCTCTCCACCTGGCTTCCAGTATTGATGTCATGGATCACTTCACTGGTGTAAATATCCCTGACATATAATGCTATTCCTCCTCCTTTCCTGTTTGGCCTGTTTCTCCTATAAAGGTTATACCCCTCTATTCCTACATTCCAATCATGAGACTCGTCCCACCAGGTTTCAGTAACGCCTATTATATCATATTTGTTTTGTAGTGCAAGGAGTTCTAGTTCATCTTGCTTATTTCCCATGCTCTGTGCATTAGTGTAGAGACATCTGAGACCATGTGTTCCCTTTACTTGCTCCCTGTGCAAGTTTTTTTGCCTCCCACTGTTGGGTCCTTGCGCTGTTCGCCTTGTTCCCTCTATGACAGTTTGACTATTTTCTCCAGCCCTTTTGCCTTCCAGAATACTGTCTCCCTCCCCCATTTGACTCAGTTTAAAGCCCTCCTGATCAAATTCTTGAGACTGTTGGCAAAAATGTTTCTTCCAACTGTTGTAAGATGCACCCCATCTCTTGCCAGAAGTCCCCCCGCATGGAAGCGCAGTCCATGATCCAAAAATCCAATTTGTTCCCGGCGACACCATCTACGGAGCCAGTTGTTTACGTCGGCTATTTTCCTCTCCCTTCTTGGACCATGCCCAAGACCAAGAAGGTCTAGAAGTAACCTGGAGAGGCTCATAAAAAGTGTGTCACTTACCTGGATGTCCCGATCTCACCCGGAAGTGTTCTCACCAGCATAACGGGGCAATTTGTTGCACACAGGCAAATCTGGAACCCAGATGGAACAGGGGATCTATTGATAGCTTATCCCGTTAATAAAAAGCAGCGCCAGCATAACGGGTGCATAACGGGTGCATAACGAGGGGGGAATGGCATCGTCTGAAAAGGGAGCCCTTTTGCGATCTCCTAGCATTTGTGTAATGCCACTTTTAACGCATCTAATACTCTATGTCTCCCTGCTGCTTTCAGACACCAACCCTGATATAACATATAAAGTGGCCAAATTCTGTGCAGCAGTGATTAAAACTCATTGAATGAATGACTTGTACCACAGACCAGAATAATGAACACCTAGTAGGTATAGGGGAGGGCTTCATAATCTGGCCGATATAATGTTTTGCATAGTATCTCATATATTTTATATTTATTTTTATATAACATAACAATGCTTATGTATATTCATATAATGTCCCCCTTTCCCCATATGATAGTATTTGTATATTCAGATATATATTCAATCTTTCTTTCTTTCTTTGGTTGTTTGTGGGGGTGGGGTTCTGTCTATGTTTCTAATAGTTTTTAACTGACTGATTGATTCTGCCTTTCTTGTGCTGGTCTATGACACTTATAAAGAATTTTATCTTGTCTACTGCAGATACACCCCCAGAACTCTGTATGATAGAAATCTCATTCCTTTCTTTCTCCATGGGACATGCACTGGACCTGACTTAGGGATACACGCCCCGAGTTTTCTTTGATTTGAACCCAAAGCTTGGAAAAGATTTTTTGTTTTGAATGACAACTCCCCAAATCCTACCACCAGCATGGCCACTTTTCCAAACTCTATGTAAAACCAACTTAATAACACAAGCCTCTCTACCGACGTTAGCTTATCTTCAAACTGGTATCCTTAGGAAGAATTTGGTTTCATAACATGAGAAAGATCTTACTTCTCACTGAGCAAAACAATGTAACAATATTTTTAAAAATGGCAGCTGGCTTTGTTGTCAACCATTGTGTAAGTCACCCTGGAAAAGGTTTTATTTCGAAAGCTGCTGGCAATATAAATAAATATTTAAAATAATAATCATGAGTTGCCATTCCGTTTCTTTGTTTGTAGCCTACCCATTGGGACCTACATTCTTATGTCATGCTGGTCATCCTGCAAGGCATCCAGCTGTCTACTCTACCAGCAGTTTTGTAAGCACAAAGGTCAGATAAGGACAAGTTGTTTAGCTGAAGTCTAATGCTGTAAGAATTTTATTTTGAGCTACTTTCCTGTTTTTAAAGGCAAAGGGCTCTTTGTAGCTGCCCATTCTGTGTTCAGAACGACTCATCTCAACAGTATTTGTAGCTTAAAGCAGAAAAGGGGAAGTAACTGTGGAACTTTTATTTCGTGTGATTTTTTTTAAAATAGCTTGTTACAAAAGCAAGAATAAATGAGGCTACAAAGTGGCTTGGAGGGAGGGAAGATTAAACTGTACATTTACTAAGGAAAACAGAATGATCACAGTCAAACTCTTTACAGTACAGGTTGCCTCCATTTATGCGGGATCAGTACCCGTGGTTTCACTTACCTGTCATTGGGGGTGGGGAATGTCTCTCTAGGCTTCTGGAGAACCATAAAGTTATGCTGGAGGTAGTCTCACTAGGCATCAGGAGGTCCTCCAGTGTGACTCTATGGTCCACTTCCTCTGGATGTTGACCATAGAGTTGTGCCAGATGCCTAGAGACACATTCTCTCTAGGCATTTTCTAGATTCTCCAGTATGATTCTATGATATAATAGGGTGGTTCACTACTATACATGGTTTTTGCGTATCTGTGGTAAGTCCAGCAACATATTCCCCATGTAAACAGGGGACAACCTGTATAATAAAACAGAATGGAATAAAATACAATGAGAAAAACAATAACAGATTAAACTGCTAATTTGTAGATCAAGCTCCCCCTGCCCCACAAGTTTGATGCTGCCAACAGTATGGACAAAAACAAATGCTTTCAGGAGCTTAGTTGCAACCAAACACATCTGCTTGGGGACCACCACAGTTAAGACCCTACCTCACCACTGAATGCAGAGGCACCAAGAAGAGACATTCAGCTGAAGTTCCTAACAGATGAGCAATTTCACATGGGATGAGATACAGTGATGCTAGCTAGACCTTTTAGGTTTTATGTAATTACTAGGGCAGACGAGAGGGATAGGCCAAAAATATCTTGAACAGCCACAGCTGTCCAGCCCTAAAGTAGGAGAATTATAGTGGGCCCTTAGTATCTGCTGGGGTTTGATTCCAGGACCTCCCATTGATACCATCATCCATGGATGTGCAAGTCCTATTATATACAATGGCATAGTAAAAAGGTATCCCTTATATAAAATAGCAAAATCAAGGTTTGCATTTTGGATTTAAAAAAAATTCAAGCCATGGATGGTTGAGTCTGTGGGTGCAGAATCCATGGATAAGGAGGACTGACTGTATACCTTTAAATGCTTCTGCAGGCCAAACTTCTCTTCAGGATTTTAGCAGGATTCTGCTCCCGACAGGGGTGTAGCTGCAGGGGGTGGAGTAGTAAAATGAGAGTGCTGCCTCCCAAATAAGAATTCTGCCTACTAAAATAAATTTTCCTTCAGGCCTCAGATTTCTGGCATTGCAGAGAATGAGACATTGCAAATCATTCACGCCTAGAACTCTGAAACTTTCTGTGTTCACATTCCCTTGGGAACTTTGCCTGCCCCCTTTCCTTAGATGCCTAAACTCTATTTCAAAATGCTCAACTCAAGTTTTAATTTACTACAATGACAGAAATCTGAGAACTGAAGGAAAATGTAATGAGGAGGCAGAATTCACATGGGGGTAATGTTGTCATCCTCTCCCCTACACTTCTGGGCCATCTTTTTCTCCACATTTGGCATGCTACAGTCATGGGGTGGCCAGAGTGACCACAGGAGATTGGGAGATTATGGGATCTATAACTCAAAAAGTGCAATGTGCAAGGTCTGGGGTGATTGTACTATGCACTTTTGCTGAGTGTGTGAATTAAATTTTTGTGGTGAATGACAGAATCAGAGTTGAAAGAGATCACAATGGCCATCCAGTTCAAACCCCTGCCATGCAGGAACATGCAATCAAAGCATTCCCAACAGATGGCCATCCTGCCTCTGTTTAAAAACCTCAAAAGAAGGAGACTATGGACTTTTTCAGACAGTGAAAAAACTCTGAGGAGGTTGGGAGAGGAACAGGGCTGTTTTGCTTACAGAGCCCCTTTTCAGACAGCCCTGTCCTCCTCCGTCGTCCTCCTTACCTTGCCCTGTGCTGCTGACATTGCTTTTTATTGATGGAGCAGCACAGGGGAAAGTCAGAAGAAGGTTGGGAGAATGACAGAGGACGGGGCTGTCTGAAAAGGGGCTCTGTAAGTGAAACAGCCCTGTTCTTCTCCTGACCTCAGGGTTTCCCCCCACCCATGTGAAAAAGTCCTATATCACACTACACTGTTATAGCACTATTATTCCACTTTAATTGCTCTGGCTGCTTCCTGTGGAATCCTGGGATTTGCAGTTTAGAGAGGTCATTTAAAATTCTCAGCCAGAGAGCTCTTAGGACTCACTAAACTACAAACCCCAGAAGTACACAGGAGGGCAGCCACAGCAATTAAAGTGAAATAATAGCACTATAATGTTTCAAACCGGCTTCAGGACAGGATATGGAGTTGAGACTGCCATGGTTGCTCTAACCGACGATCTCCGCCTGAGCATCGACAGGGGTTGTGTGACCCTGCTGGTGCTCTTGGACCTCTCAGCGGCCTTTGACACTATAGATCATTCCATCCTCTTGGAACGCCTGAGGGAGTTAGGAATTGGAGGCACTGCTCTGCTGTGGTTCCGTTCCTTTCTCTCAGGCAGATCCCAGAGGGTGAGGCTCAGGGACAGTTGCTCTTCCAGAACTGAGCTTAATTGTGGCAATTCTCAGGGTGCCATCCTGTCCCCGATGCTATTTAACATTTATATGAAGCCGCTGGGCATGGAGCTCAGTTTCATCAGTACGCTGATGACACTCAGATATATTTCTCCATGACCAGATCATCAGCTCAGACTTCAGATGGTGTCTCTCTTCTCAATGACTGTCTTAGAGCGGTAAAGGATTGGATAAGGAAAAACAGATTGAGACTAAATCCAGACAAAACGGAAGTACTGACAGTCACAGGCCTGAAACCAGGTCTGGGAATACAACTTCCAGTCCTGCATGGAGTCACACTCTCCTCTAAGGACTGTGTTCGCAGTCTGGGGGTACTCCTAGATTCATCGCTTCACATGACTAGTCAGGTGAGTGCGACGGTCAGGAGTGTCTGTTATCAGCTTCGGCTGATACGCCAGCTGCGCCCTTACCTGGATACAAGGGATCTGGAAACTGTGGTACATGCTTTGGTAACCTCACATTTGGATTACTGTAATGCACTCTACATGGGGCTACCCTTGTGCCTAACCCGTAACCTTCAACTGGTACAAAATGTGGCTGCCAGGGTAATTACGGGTACATCAAGGAGAGAGCATATAACACCTGTGCTTAAATCTCTCCACTGGCTGCCAATCAGTTTCCAGGTATAGTACAAGGTGTTGGTTTTAACCTTTAAAGCCCTACATGGCTTGGGTCCATCTTATCTCTGGGACCACCTCATCCCATATGATCCCCCCCCCGCGCACTTTGGTCCTCTGGGAGGAACCTGCTGCAGCCTATGAAAACTAGGCTGTCACAGACCTCTCAGAGGGCCTTCTCTTCTACGGCTCCCAGACTTTGGAATGGCCTGCCAGACGAAATCCGTCTTATCACTACTCTTGATAGCTTCAAGAAAACGCTAAAGACGGATCTCTTCTGGCAGGCCTTCCCAGAATAACTCCCCGGCTCAAGTGGAGTTGATTGCTTACCCACCCCTGCCGCTATTGCCATTTTTAAAATATTGTATTGTATTTTATCTTTGTTTTAATTCTCTACTAGTTTAATTTAGTTTTAAGGGGTGGGAGGGTTAGGATTGGGAAGGATTGTTTTAACTTGCTGCTGTTTTAATCCTGTTGTACGCCGCCCCGGTTGCCGAGCAGAGGGGCGGGCTAAAAATAAAAATTTATTATTATTATTATAACAGTGTAGCATGATAAAGTTCTCAACCACGCTCCCAGGCAGTGCATTCCACTGCTAAACAGCTCTTACGGTCAGAAAATTCCTCCTGATGTTTAGATGGAATCTCTTTTCCTGTAGTTTGAGTTCATTGCTCCGTGTCCTAGTCTCTGGAGCTGCAGAAAACAAGCTTGCCCCATCCTCAGTTTGACATCCCTTCAAATATTTAAACATGGCTATTTATAACCTTCTCTTCTCCAGGCTAAACATGTCCAGCTCCCTAAGCCGCTCCTCATAGGGCATGGCTTCCAGACTTTCCATCATCCTAGTCGCCCTCCTCTGGACATGTTCCAGATTGTCAACATCCTTCTTGAATTGTCATGCCCAGAACTGGACACAGTATTCCAGGTGAGGTCTGACCAAAGCAGAATACAGTGGAACTATTAATTCCCTTGATTGAGATACTATATTCCTGTTGATGCAGCCTAGAATCACATTGGCTTTTGTAGCTGAAGAAGCAGCCCTAAGTGTTGACTGAATGTTTTAAAGGTTTTTGGAAGTGCTCACTTACCCATTATTCTTTCATCTGTTGCAGAGATGAGTCCACACATTGAAAACAGGCTCTAGATCAAATTAGCTATTGTGGTGACCTTGAGAGTCTTGAATGTTTTAAGGCCATTTCTCTCACATTGGTCTTAAATAACCTTTGAGCCTCCTTCATGCTACTGATGTGTCACTGTTCATGCAGAATGGAAATAGTGTGTGGATGTGTGCATGCACACACATGCATGCACGAATGCATCTCTGTGTAAGAGAAAGAGAGGGGGAAAGAACAGAGAGATTTATAGTTCAGATCAACATTCTGGTCAATGAATGTTTTAAGTCTTGCAATACTTGCAGTGGCTAGGAGTGCATTTGCATAGTTAAAACTTGTGTGCCAGCTGTGCCCATTCCTTGGGACCTCTGACTTGGCCAAGGTAAAACATGCCTTAGTTACATCGCACTTGGATTATTGATCCAGGCTGATTACAACTCCATGCTTGGAGGTTGAGAGAAAGAGATGGAGTGTAGCTGGTTATGATGAAGATGTGATTAAAACCATTTTAATGGCCAGGTGACCTTCTACCATTTGTTTGTAGGAGTCAACTTGAAGGGTATTTTGTCGTTGGTGGTGATCCAAAAGATTCTGTCCTCAAGGGGCTTCGAGCGGTACAGCCTTAGCCTTCTTACAATAAGGGCTTAATAAGGGTCTTAGTGCCAACACACTAAAGAAACATGTGTCTGCCTTGGAATCTATTCTGAAAGTTATTGATATTCTGAAAGGATATTGACAAACTGGAGTGTGTCCAAAGAAGGGCAACTAAAATGGTGAAAGGTCTGGAAACGATGCCTTATGAGGAGAGACTTAGGGAGCTGGGCATGTTTAGCCTGGAAAAAAGACGGTTAAGAGGCGATATGATAGCCCTGTTTAAGTATTTGAAGGGATGTCACGCTGAGGATGGAGCAGGCTTGTTTTCTGCTGGTCCAGAGACTGGAACACGGAGCAATGGATGCAAGCTCCAGGAACAGAGATTCCACCTCAACACTAGGAGGAACTTTTTGACAGTAAGAGCTGTTTGGCAGTGGAACACACTCCCTCGGAGCGTGGTGGGGTCTCCTTCCTTGGAGGTCTTTAAACAGAGGCTGGATTGTCATCTGTCGGGGATGCTTTGATCGTGATTTCCTGCGTGGCAGGGGGTTGGACTGGATGGCCCTCGTGGTCTCTTCCAACTCTCCAATTCCATGATTCCATGAACACTCTCTTTGTGGGACTGCCTTTGAAGAGTGTTTGGACACCTCCATTGGCCCAAAGAGTTGCAGCCAGATTGTTAACTAGAGCTGGTGACAGGGAACACACAACTCTCTTATTACAACAGCTCCACTGGCTGCTGGTCCGTTTATGGGCAGAAATCAATGCTATTTTTGACCTATAAAGCCCTATAAGGCTCAGGTCCAGGTTATTCGAAGGACCATACTCTCCCTTAAGAACCAGCCTGTGCTTTGAGATCTGCTGGGGAGGCCGTTCTTTCTGCCACCCTCCACCACCACACGTACATCTAGTGGAACACAGGAGAGGGCCTTCTCAGTGGCTGCCCCTAGGCTCTGGAACTCCCTGCCCAGGAAAGTTATAATGGCACCCTCACTACTTTCCTTTCACAGACAAGTAAAGACTTTTCTGTTCTGGCAGGCTTTTGGTGAGTGCTTGTATCAGTTACAGCTCGTGCTGGATCTTGCTAATTGTTGTGCTTGCGCGTGTGTATATTTTATGATGTATATTTTAATCTGTTTTTAATTTTTTATTGTTTAACCTCATTTTAATGTTTGTACCTTGTGAATTTTTAATTTGTTGTAAGCACTTTCAACTGGGAAAAGGATGGGATGGAAATTAATCATCATCATCATCAGAGCTTTATATCCAAATGTTGTGACATTCTTAATGAGGCGAATAAAGATATTGACCTAATACAAATGTTAAGCTATGGCCCAACCAGGTCATCATTTTTTTCTTTTTCTTTTAAAAAGATATTTTGGAAATTCTCTGTACACAGTCACTCACTTTGAGAGTATGTATAGAGCACCACCTGGTGGCTGGTTTCTGTCCCAGGCACCATCTAGGTTTCCAAGCAGCTGTTGCTTTCAAGATGATTCAGAGTGAAAGGGTCATTTTGAAGTGTCTCACCCCCACCTCCATCGTAGATAGCTGACACTGGCCACATTTATGAATATGGCTCAGCACTTCATAAATTCAATACCAAGCTATTAAAGAAATTAAATATACAGGCCCTCAAGGCCTAATTTTAATACATCAAACCCACGAATATGCTGAATCTCGTAAAACAGAGGCCTTCCCACACACTAATGCATTGTTTTCAAGTCACAAGGCCCATCAACAGAATTAAAGCTTAAGAAAGAACATTTCATTTGCTATAATTTCTCCATAATTAGTAAGGACCTACTGCAATCAAACCTTGGCTTTCATGGTTTTTTGTTTGCTTTTTGGTCATCACTACAAAGTTCTTTTATGAGGACATGAGTGATGAACCCCCTAGGTAGGATGGTTAGATGCAAAAGAAAACAAGGGTTCTCCATCTTGGGTACCATAATTGTATAGGAGTGTAGCTGAGGAGATGAAGGGGAGCAAAATCAAGGGAGAGATGGAGACACCTTTCTTTTTCTGAAAGCCCTTGTCTCCCCATAGGAGTCTGCCTGAGTCTTGCAGTCATTGGAGAGGGCTTCCTTTCTATCCCACCAACCTCACAGGCTTGTCTGGTGAGGACCTGAGAGTGAGACTTCTGAGAAGCTGCTCCTAGACTATGGAACTCCCTTCCAAGTGAGGCTTGGTTGGCCCTGCTCTGTTCTGTTTTTACCAGCAGGCAAAGGCCTTCTTACTCAAACAGGCCTGCAACCTTTAACTGGTAAGCATAGAAAGATGTGCATCAGGTGTCCTTTTTTTAAAAAATGCAGTAAAACATATTGTTCTAGCTATTCTATTGTTTCCACATATTGTTCTAGCTATTTTATTTTAACTTGTATTATAAACTGCTTTGGGCCCCATATTGGGAGAAAGGCAGGATATCAATCAAATAAATAAATATTTTGTTGTTTGTTATTAACTGCCATGAAATTGACTTTTTTATTATTATTATTATTTTTAAGTAGTTACATCTCTGCCAACATTATTCATCAAATAATACAGAAATATATACATAATATATATATATATATATATATGTACATAAAGAAGGAAGCATTACATCATGTAACTATATTTTTAAACTAAAACACACATACTTTACATTTCCCTTTCTATTCCATTAAATGCCTTACTTCCTAACTAGTTCATTTTTTCTTTCTCTTTTTTTACCATCTGTTAAATACTATTCCTTGTCTTGAGATCTACGTTTAGAATTTATTTTTGGTTATACTTACTCTCTTATTCTCATTGCCTCCTATTAGCCATTCTGGTATGGCAAAAAAAAGTTTCTTTTTACTTTTGTCCAACAGTAAATTTATATTTCCCCTCTCATCTTTCTCAAAATTATTTCCCATTTTTCTTCCACCGTATCTATTGACTTATTTTTTAATCTTGCTGAAAGTCTGTCTGATTCTAAAGCTTCATATGGGTTTCCCAACCATTCTATGGTTGGGGTTTCTTTCTTTTTCCAATATTTTGCATATAAAATTCTTGCGGTGGTTACCATATATAGTAAAATCTTTATCTTTGCCTTCTCCACTCCTCTTTCTATCCTATCAATCATGTTCAACAAATAAATTTCCGGGTCTAAACCAAAATTGATTCCCAAGATATCACTTATTTTTAGATGTATTTTCTTCCAATATCCTCTTGCTGATTGGCATCTCCACCATAAGTGGCAGAAGGTGCCTTCCGCTGTCCTACACTTCCAACGTTGAGTCTTGCCTGTCTTATACATTTTATCTAATTTAAATGGTGTTAAATACCATTGGAGGAACATTTTATAGTAATTCTCTTTCATTTTAACAGCCAATGTAAATTTTTGAATAGTTTCCCAGGATTTTCCCCATCTCTCAATTTCTATCACCTGCTGGAGATCCTTAGCCCATCTAATCATGTTTTCTTTTACTATCTCGTCTTCTAACTCTCTATCCAACAGCAATCTATAATATTTGGCGACATGTTGTTCACTTTTACCGAAAATTATCTTGTCAATTTCATTATGTTCATCTTGGAAGCCCTCTAATTTTAAATCCATTTTGTATCTTTCATATATTTGTTTATATAAGAACCAGCTTATGTTATAACCTTCTTCATTCAATTGCTCTCGAGATTTAATTACTTTTTGTAGGTGAGTTTTGTCTGTAAGAATCTGTTGGTAAGTGAGCCAATCCTGATTTGCTAATTTCAAAATTCCAAAAAAAGCTTCCTGAGAGGAAGTCCATATTGGGATTTTTTGGTAGAACTTTCCTTTCAAATCTTCCCAAACTCTAAGGATTGCTCTTCTAATATAATGGTGGGTAAAAATTTTATTATCCTTTTTTTAATTATATATTAAGTACGCATGCCAGCCATAAGATAAATCATGCCCTTCTAAATCTAATAGTTTCTTGTCATCTATTCGTATCCATGGTTCCAACCATGTAAGCACACTAGCCTGATAGTATTTTAACAAATCTGGCAGAGCGCAACCTCCTCTCTCTTTCCTATCTGTTAACAGTTTGTACTTTACTCTTGCCTTCTTACCCACCCAAATATACTCAAGTAAATCCTTTCTCCAAGTCTTAAAACATTTATTATTTATTATAATTGGTAGGTTCTGAAAAAGGAATATAAATTTAGGTAAGATCGCCATCTTCACCGATGCGATCCTCCCTAAAAAAGACAAGTTTAGCCTGGACCATTTAACAGTTCTTTTTTCATCTCTCTCCACCATGAGTCATAATTGTTTTCAAAAAGATCTGCATTTCTTTTTGTCAGCCATATGCCTAAATATTTAATTTTTTCTCAATTTTAAATCCTGTTTTCAGCTTTATTTTTTCTTCCTCTTGATCCTTAATATTTTTCGTCATAACGACCGTCTTCTCATTATTTATCTTAAATCCTGATACCACTGCAAAATCTTCAAGTATTCTTTTAAATTCATCAAGCTGCTTCAATGGATCTTCCAATATCACCACCATATCGTCCACAAATGCTTTAATCTTAAATTCATTACCCTTTATCCTGGTTCCTTTTAAGTTCTTATTTTTCCTAATACTATTAAGCAGGATTTCAATTACTATAATAAACAATAAAAGTGACAGCGGGCAGCCTTGTCGTCTTCCTTTAGTGATCTTGATTCTATCTGTCTTTTCACCATTTACCATCACATAAGCGATCTGTTCTTCGTAAATCAAGTCAATCCATGATCTAAACTTATATCCTACATTCATTCTTTCCAGTACCTTCTTCAAAAACTTCCATCTAACATTATCAAATGCCTTTTCGGCATCTAGAAAAAATAATGCCATTTTCTTGTCATTATGTTTATCATAATATTCTAATAGATCTAGCACTGTTCTTATATTTGTTCTCATATATCTTCTTGGGAGGAAACCATTTTGGTCTATATGAATAATCTGACTCAGTATTTTTTTTAAATCTATCAGCAAGAATAGATACAAAAATCTTATAATCTATATTCAACAATGATATAGGTCTATAATTTGCTGGGTCTTTTCTATCTTTCTTTTCTTTTGGTATTAACGTAATATTACTTTCCTTCCAAGAGTCAGGTATACCTTCTTTTTAAATGGCATTAAATGTTTTTTGAAGAGGAACTAATAAATCATCTTTTAGTTCTTTATAATATCTTGAGGTGAAGCTGTCCGCTCCCGGAGCCTTATCTAATTTCAATTTCATAATCGCATCATTTATTTCCCTTATTGTGATATTTTGGACTAATATTTCTTTCTGGTTCTCTGTTTGTTTTATTATTTCTTGATGATCTAAATAATCTTTAATTAAATCCTCCATGCCTTTATGTGACTGGTCATTATATAATTCTTTATAGAAATCTTGAAAACCATCTTTTATTTGATTCTGATCCATAATCGTTTTTCCTTTATAGTTGATTTCTGTTATAATTTTGTTTTCCCTATATTTCTTCAACTTATAGGCCAGCCACTTCCCAGGCTTATTAGCTTGTTCAAAGTACTTTTGTCTTGTCACTTTCAAGGACTGTTCCACCTCTAGTACATTCAATGATTGCATTTCCTTTTTCAGCAATTCCAATTTTATCATAACTTTTTTATTGTTTGGATTTTGATCCAATTGATTTTCCATTCTTAATAATTCCTGTAAAGTTTGTTGGGTTTTCTCTCTCTGTCGCCTCTTTTCTTCACATGCCTTTTTTTATGAAATGCCCCCTCATTACAGCCTTACTGGCTTCCCAAATCGTAATCATCTTAGCCTCATCTGATGCGTTTTCTTCAAAATATTGTTTCAGTGTTTTCCTTGTTTCTTTAATATTTCTTTCCTCTTTCAACAAATTGTCATTCAATCTTCATTGTAACACTTTTCTTCCTTCCAATAGTATAAGCAAAATGGAGTTATGATCCGAGATCCATCTCGGCTCAATCTCCATAGATTTAATCATTGGTACTATCTTTTTAGTAACAAAGAGCATATCGATTCTAGAAAGTGATCTGTGGACATCCGAATAAAAAGTAAATTCTTTCGCCCCTCTATATTTCCATCTCCAAACATTTAACAGTCCCAATTCTTCTTTCAAATTAAAGAAAGATTTTGGTAATTTCCCCTGATTCTTCCTTATAGGCTTATCTGATTTTCTATCTTTTTCTGGATCCAACACCCCATTCCAATCCCCTAGCAGCACCATATTTTCAAAAGTCAGATTGAGTTTCGCTATCTCTTTTTTCAGCTTATTGAAAGATTTCTCCTGGGCATGTACTGGAGTGTATACTCCTATTACCAGCAGTTTTATTCCTTGAATCTTTGTTTCAATCCCCACATATGATCCTTCTTCATCCTTCATCACCAGTCTAGCTTGTAATCTCCTATTCACAAACATAACTACTCCTTTTTGCTTCTTATCATTAGCTGATATAAAACACTGTCCCAATTTGGGATTTTTCAAAAGTCTCTCATCTTTTTTCCTAATTTGTGTCTCTTGAAGGCATATAATATCCAATCTTGATTTTTCTAAGTAATGAAAAATTTGTTTTCTTTTATGTTCTGTATCTAACCCTTTTGTATTCCAAGAAAATATTGTCATATCCATTTTGCGTTATATAAGTAGTTACCATTTGTATGTTTATCCTTATTTTCCCTCTTCTTCAGCCTCATCTTCTTCCTCTTCCCCTTCTCTTACTTCTTGTGCCGTCTCTTCACCATCTGAATTATCTCCTCTATCATCTCCATCACTCTTCTCATTTGATCTCTCCTCATCTCCTTCTCCTGCCTCCTGACTTTGACATGTAGTGACCCCATTAATGAGAGTCCACCAAGTCACCCTCTCATCAACAGCCCTGTTCAGGTCCTGTATACTCAGGGCCGTGGCCTCCTTGATTGAGTCCATCCATCAGGAATGAGGTCTTCCTCTTTTCCTACTGCTTTCTACCTTACCTAGCATTATTGTCTTTTCTACTGAGTCATGTCTTCTCATGATATGTCCAAAGTATGACAGTCTCAGTTTAGTCATCTTGGCTCCTAGAGACAGTTCAGACTTGGTTTGCTCTAGGACCCTTTATTTGTCTTTTTAGCAGTCTATGGTATCCGTAGAACTCTTCTCCAGCACCACATTTCAAATGAGCTGATTTTCTTTCTATCAGTTTTTCCACTTTTCAGCTTTCACAACCATACAGAGAAATGGGAAATATGATGGCATGGACAATCCTAACTTTAGTATTTAGAATCATAGAGTTGGAAGAGACCTCAAGGGCCATGCAGTCCAACCCCCTGCCATGCAGGAATACACATTAAATTATTAAATGATGTAATTTAATGTTATATCATTACACTTCAGGATCTTGTCTAGTTCCTTTATAGCTATACTTCCAAGTCCTAGTCTTCTTCTAATTTCTTGATTGTAGTTTCCATTCTGATTAATAACTGAGCCAAGGTATGGAAAATCTTGAACTATTAAAATGTCTTAATAATCTGTTTTAAAGTTATGTAGATAATCTGTGGTCATTACTTTTGTTTTCTTAGTGTTCAACTGTAAACTTGCCTTTCCACTTTCTTCCTGACTTTCTTCAGTAATCGTTCCAAATCTTTGCTATTTTCTGCTAGTAGTGTGGTATCATCTGCATATCTTAAATTGTTGATATTCCTTCCTCCAGTTTTCATACCTCCTTCCTCTGAGTCTAATCCTGCTTTATGTATGATATCCTCAGCATACATATTAGACAGATAGGCTGATAAAGCACAGCTTTGTCTGACCTCCTTGGCAACTGGAAAACATTCAGTTTCTCCATATTCTGTCCTGATAGTAGACTCTTGTCCTGAGTACAGGTTACACATCAGAACAATAAATTGTTGTGGCACATCCATTTGTTTAAGAGTGACCCAGAGTTATACATGATCTACACAAGGGCTTTGCTATAATCTAGAAAGCACAGGCTGATTTTCTTCTGAAATTCTTTGGTGCATTCCATTATCCAATGTATGTTTACAATATGATCCCTAGTAACTCTTCTCTTCCTAAATAAATACAGTAACATAAAAAATGTTCTGCCTCTGCACAATGCCTACTGGGCAAGGGAGCAAGTCTATGTCACCCTCCTTTCCCTTCTGGCATCATCAGAGCTTCAGAAGAGATGTGTTAGAAGTATTGGAGTTGTCCACAAGAAACTAATTTTTTTTAAAAAAGTTACTGTCTGCTTGGCAGAGACCTACAATTAACTTGGAAAACCCATTTCCTCTAATGAATCCATGCATATATTTAAAGGTCCATTACATCACTCTGTCATTATAGAAGTATTATTTTTGTACCTTTCTGATAGTGGTAAGTTGGACAAACATGAAAACCTGGGACTCTTGCCAGCAGAGACATTAGGATGATCTAACCCAGAGACACTAACAATATTTCTAGAACCAACTGATTTAAATGACATATAACTGAGACAGTGTTTTCCAGGGCAAAGAACACTGTTACCTAGTTGGAGTAAGTTAAGAAGGTCTGATGTATGTGTTTACATAGGCAGAAACACTCCTTTACCAATTTATGATTTGAAATACTAAAGTAATCATAGTAAAAACATAATAAAAGTGCAAGTGTGATGACTATCATTTCACGGTGTTACAACATTATCTACTTGGTTTCTTTGCCATTTTAAAAAGTTGTCTGAAGAAATAAAACTTGCCTTTTCCTTACTTGCCTGTTATCGCTGGACCTGAAACAATGTAGCCATTTGCCACAACAACATGCAGATGGTGTCATTCTTCGGCACTTAATTATGGAGATGTTTGTCCAATGTCCTCTGCTCTCCACTGGTCACTAAAGGGTCCTGCAGCTACATTGTGGGTTTGGGAGCGATTTTGATCATTCTGACTTCCAGAAGAACAAAAAAGTGACTTACAGTGGGCTAGATCAGACTTTCATCAAGGTAAGCCACTGATAGGATGCCAGTCAGGGTCTAACAAATGAAGAAAACATAGACACAATCACATATACTTTAAACCAGCACTTTCATGATGAGATTCCTTTACCCTTCAGACCCAAGAATGGGGTCCAGGCCGTGAGATCTGAGAAACCTGTTTTTTCAACCCATTGTACACAACACACTTGAAGGTCTAACTTATATCTGAATATTTGATGACATTGTGGGCAGAGCTTACTTTACCACCTTGTCTCCAGTTTTAGCTGTAAGCATGTTCAGGAGGTGTGTGCTGATTTACAGTAGCTGTTAAGTAAGAAGAGGGTTAGAGCTGTAGTCTTTGTGGCAGATAATTATGGTGCAGTTTGCTTCAGGTGACACAGACATGGCCCCTCCACCACTATATCTTGTAGAAGACTAAAGGTTATTTGCCTTATACCTGTCAATGTGTTTTTAACCTATTTCCCAGAATTCACCACTTTCATCACCTGGATTCCCAAGTTTGCAAGCACTGGTCTTATCCCACTAGGCAGGGTAACCTCAGTAGTCCCCTTAAGGATCCCTTAAGCTTCAAACTTAGAATATTATTGCAGGAGAAGAGGTCAGCAGTTTTATATTATTTGCCAGAGGCAGCATGAGAAGAAGATGTATGCCCAGTTGTTGCTTGCTGCCAATAAAATGGCTACTTGAAGTTATAGGTTCTAGGCTTCCATTTTGTGATATGTAGATTGACTAGAGTTGCCAGTCCCGGGCCCTGAGGTTTCCAGTTTAAAACCTGAAACTTAGGGATGGGTCTTGGTGGTGTCATTAAGCATTATGTGTTAAGTACCAAACACAGTTGCTTAGAGCTTATCATTCAACCACACACACACACACAGAGAGAGAGAGAGAATGAGAGAGAGAGAGAGAGAGAGAGAGAGAGAGAACCCTAGCATATTTTCCTGGTTGGAATGTAAGACAGAAATCTTACCTAAAAGAGCATGTTATGGACTAAAACTGGGCTCTCACGTTGGTACCTCCAGATTTAGCTCCCCTCTAAGGGTAATCCTGAGTAACCTCACTCAAGAGTGTCCCCTAAAGGCCAAAATCACTGCCACCACTCAGTGCAGTCTTTATAGCTAGCCCATTGGGAGACTGGATACCCAGGGGGACTATCCGCCACTGTGAACCAACCAACTCTTCCCTCCTATCCCCAGAGAAACAGAGAACTGTAGTGAAACTAAGGGGTATAGACATGTACAGCATCAGTGTATACGAAAATTAAGAAGACTATTTATTCAAAAAAGTTCAGTTAGACAATTTCCCATGAGGCAGGCTTCTCCCACACTCTAGGTACACTTTATAGTTACAGAAATAGCAAGGTATTACAGTTAAAGCATTCAGTTATTCTAAGTTATATTGAGTTACTAAATTTAGTCACATCCAACCAAAGTGGGAGAAATTAACGTAATTCCCTAACATGATCCTAAACAGGCCCTAAAAGTTCTACTCACTACTTTGCAGTCTGTTGCTTTCAGATGGTATCAGGGAAAGTGGGAGTGAAGCTGGGTGGCTTTGCTCTACCAAACATTCCCAGCCTTTGGCTCTCACATGCCGGAATATAAAGAACCTTCTTTGTCTGTTCAAAGCTGCGTGGTATGACTCTCCAATGGCCACACACAAAAGCAGCTATATCTTTGTTGGGATTCCCGGTTCAAGAGCTGTTATTGGCCATTTCTGGTCTGGTGATGTGATGTCATCGATGATGTCATCTCATTCGCTTCTGTGGAGGTGGTGTTTTAGACCTTCCCTTCCAGTTAACCCTTTCCTTGCCTGATGACACGTTGGCAAGACAATACTGTTTGCAAATAAAGGCAAATGTAGTTCTCTGGCAGAATGATGGGAGTTACAATAAACCTCAAGGCAACATGATGAGAACTCCATCATGACCGAGCCGTTCCCAGATCAAGGTAAAATGGGGGGGGGTTACTCCTTCTCACCTACTTCGGAAGAGGGAATAAGGAACATTTAATCTAGCCTATTTGCTCCTAGGCAGACAGTAGATACTGGTACTGCAATGGCTGGGAGGGAGGGATGCAACTAAGTAAATAGATAAACTCCTGGAAAGTATTTGCAAGTTGCATCAACAAAATGGCAGCAACTTTGAGCACAATCAGGGTGGGTTAACAAAAATATTCAATAGCTTGGCTCCTGGGATGATGGAATTTGGGCTGCCTAGTTAAACCTAAATGCAACAGCGCCTATCTGCTCTTGGAAGTTAAGCAGGGTCAGCCCTGGCTGGTACTTGGATGGGAGATCTGACAACTAGCACCAGGTGCCGTAAGATATATTTCAGAGGAAGGAACTGGCAAAACCACCTCTGACTATTTCTTGCCTAAGAAAACTATATGAACTTCATGGGGTTGTCATAAGTTGACAGGTAACTTGAAGGCACGAACACACATATACTCCCACCTGGAGATGATCCATGAAAAAAGACATTCATGGCCAGTTCCTGAAAACTGGCAACCCTAAGTGTGGCCCAATGGAAAAAGAAAACAGGGCTCCTAGTTGCATAGATGGGGGAAATCCAGCACAAGAAACTTGAACAACAAATACACTTGCCCTGTCCTATTTTCCATCTAGTTCTATTTTCCTCTTTTCCATCTAATTTCAATCCGAAAATCAACAGGTGATCTAAACTTTGCAAGAGCCTGTGCCTGCTCTTAGCAGCTATCAAAGAAATATTCATTAGGTTCTACTACAAGAAGACCAAAGGTCTTTTGAAGGTCCACCATCCTGGTTCCCACCAATGGGAAGCCAATGACAGGAAGTCCAGATAATCTTGGGAGGAAGGAGTATTGTGTATGTATAAAGATCAATTAAAGAATTGCACTGAGAAACAGAAAGACCCTGCTTGACAAATTATGATGGTATCAGGAGTTGCAACAACAGGTGGCAATGCAGACAGCCACAAAACTGTGATAAGACAGGATTGTACTCGCTGAAAAAGATAACAGGAAGTTCTTGCTTTTAAACACCAACATCCTACAAAGTCTTCACAAATATTCCCACACTGACTTCACTATAAATGTCTAGATGTCCAAAGTTGTCATTCCATTCCATTTTTTTTCATTCCATTTTTTTCTCCACTTTTAATTATTGTATGTTTTTAATCCTTTCTAATTTAATATTGTTTTAAGGGGTGGGTGGGTTAGTGTACTGATGTAATTATGGAGTTTTTATGCTATAAGCCACCCCGATTGTGTTGCAGAGGGGTGGGATAGAAATAATTTATTATTATTATTATTATTATTATTAAGTATTTATTCCTTAAGTGCCACAAGATCAAATGTAATGTATAACAACATTGAAAAGATGTTTATGTTTGCTGATCATTTAGGTCTCCTAGTTATCAACTTAAGCCATTTTTTTTTAAAAAAAAGGGGTTATTCATTTCATACAGCCTGTCAGCTTTAGCTCATTATGACCAAAGCTATTTGCCAGTTTGTCAGAAGAAATTACCATTTTGAGGGAACTGGTGTGTGATGAGCAAGGAGGCCAGAAAACAGGCTCTTTTCATCAGGCCCCATATGATCTGAAAACATGCCCCTTTATATTAACTAATTAGGTGTCTCTGAAACTCATTACAACCCATGAAGTCTTTGAACATATCCTGTGCCATGTAACTTGTGTCAGAATGTCCAGCTCTTTATGCTTTTTCTGTAACTTAAATGAAGACCATTCTCACCCTGAGTTCATATCCAGGCTATGGAAGCTGGGGCGGCGACGGGGGGGGGGGCACAAATAGCTGGGAAAAGCTCACTTAATTGTTTGCAATAATGGTCACTTACCTCACTGGACCAGCGAGAAAGCCAGAAGTATAGGTATTCCTGAAAAACCATCTGGATTTTACACCTCCACCTTCCTCATCTGTCCTATTAGGGCAAGGTTGGGAATGGAGCACCCTCTGGATGTTGCTGGACTACAGCTCCCAGCATTCCTTACTAGCGGCTACGCTGGCTGGGGCTGTTGGGAACTGCACCAGTCCCACCCCTGTACTAAGGACACAAGAGGAAATTGTTTCAGCGTTATGGGATCAAGGGTTGTGTCCCCATAGCCTTTCAGAGGCTTCAGCAATAGTTCCTACACAGGCTTTTGCAAGAGCCTTCCTGCCAACTTCACAAACATTAATATCTAGTAACTGAGTTCCCTAGGGAAGATATCATGGGTTGCCATAAGTTTTGCCTCCTTCTTCCCCCTCTTTCTCCCACCAAGGCCTGTAGGGGTTTGTCCCTAATGCTAGTTAGCCATCTGGTTGCCACACAATCTTATGGTCTGAAGGAAAAGGCAAACAACTCTCCTCCTTTGCTATTGACCAGTGGCTCTTAACCTTTTCTTGTCCAGGGACCTCCTTTAAATATCTTTTGTTGCTACAGGCTCCCAAGACTTAACTCAAGATTTAAAACCATAAAGCACCACCTGATAATAATAATACAATAGCACCATCCACTAAATGTTCCCTCAGAGGCACTGGAGGGGGAGGGAAGACTTCTCTCCTGCTTCTTCCTGCAAGTTTGTGGTTGGAAGAAATTGAATGGCAATGTGCAGGCCAAGCCAGCCAGCCTTTGCCTTGGCTCCTGCCATGTGGCCACTCTATGCAGGGAGGAGTTGGCCCAAGCCTTCATGGACCCCTGTGAGGACACTATGCCCCCCCCCCCGGGCACTATGGCCCCCCGGGGGTTCATGGACCACAGGTTAAGAACCACTGCTATAGATCATGGATGAGGAACCTATATCCTTCAACATTTCATAATGAAAACTGGGATATGTGTGGCCAAGCAACATCAGACTGTGGTCAAGATGGCAAAAGCTATTAATGAGGAAGAAGACATAAGCTAGGGAAGGCTGCAGCAGTTTGCTTTTGCCTCAGTCTACCGGGAAGGGCAAGATTCTGCCCGCTCCTCTCCTCTCCCCCATGCTGAGTTGATAAGAGTGCAAACTACTTTTGCACTTTGAACTCAGTTTCCAGGAACTGAAGCTGAGAACCGGGGGGGGGTGGCTGGAGGAGGAGAGAGAAACAGGTGTTTTTGAAGCAGTTGGAAAAGTGGGCAATTAAACTGGACTGCCAAATTGGGACCATTGGAGGGTATGGGGATCTGTGGTTTTGGGGCCACAGCTAATGGAGCCCTTGGTTTAATTTCCATGTCCCTCTGCAAGCAACCACTTCAGGACTCTGTAACAAAAGTCTGTCCCTCAGCAGTTAGCTAAGTGAGTGAGAGAGGGAGAAAAAAGAGGCTTGTCAGAAAGAGATGGGAGGCAAGGAATGGGAACCTGCTTTATGACTTCTGAGGGAGCGAAGCCCACTATATGGATAAGTTTGTCCATCCATTATTTTGCTATAGAGAAATAAAAAAAAAAGGGTCACATTTCAAGGAGTGTTATCACCAGATGTTAGAAATAAACAGTCAGATGAAATAACTGGCTTAGCACTCTTCTGTTAAGGTTCAAGAGCATCCTAGGACAGCTGTTTAGCCACTGCTGGAGGCACAGTCCTGGATGAGGTAGATATTTTCTCTCCACTAGCAAGGCATTTCTAATCTTATTTATTTATTTTGCCTGGTTGATCCATATGGATTACTTTTCTGGGCACTTTTCACAGACTAAGTAGGTTAGTTTTAAACACAGTTAATCCTCCAAATCTGTACTAATGGCTAATGAAAAACTAAAGAAATCTTAAATAAACAAGCTGCTCCTGGGTAGAGGAAAGGCAACAGCTGACTGTGTATTTAAGGGGAGCCTCTCCCAGTTAGGATACCTATGATTAAAATAGTAACACTACAAGAGAAGTTTCCCTATGCACATAGGCACGTCCCCACAATAAAGACTCTGGTATGCGGAGCTAGTTCCTGCTTTTCAGCATACCTGTGGCTGTATTATAAAGACAAATGTGTACATAAATGGTTCCCATCATCAGATTTCAAACAAAGGCATGACAATTGTGGTTACATGCCCATAGCATGAAATGCATGTGTGCTCATATGTGCCCACGTATGCCTGCATGCAGAAACATGCACACACACCCTTACTTTACTAGAACTAAAGTTAAAGCTGTAATTATATTTACACTTGCCTGGGAGAATGTCCCAGTGAAATTACTTCTAAATATATAGGCACAAGATTTCTCTGAAATGATGAACAAACATTGTTCCCTCATTACCTTTGCTCTTATGTTCCTGTACTTCTTTTATTGTCTCCCTTATGGCAAATTTTAGATTGTGAACTCCTCATGCAGAGACCTCATTCTGTAAGTGCCATGCACACACTGATGATGCTGATGATCCCTGATAGTAGCAGTGGTAGTAACAGCAGCAGTTATAGCAGCAGTAGTAAATTCCTGTGGTTTTCTTTCTTTCTTTTTTTAAAGGGGAAAGCCAGACGTTACCGTTTACATGGCAAAATAAATCCTCTACGAATTTGCAGAGACCTAACAGTTCCCACATCTTTTGGATCAAAGTCGCCATATTCAGAAGGAGGGGATCAACCCCATAAGCGGTGCAGTATCAGCTTTTGCTATTTCCCCTGACTTTTTTGAAAACTAGTGCAAGTTAGAGCATTATGATTGTGTGAACTACCATTTCGCTTACGGCAGTGGAAACTACCAGCTGTCTTCCCAAAACAGCCACAGCAGAGCTTAGCCGTGATTGGTTGAATTGACCAAGGAGGGGGTGGACTTGCAAGAGATGAGGCTCACATGAAAAGAACCAGCCAGCTGGCTTGCTTTCTAGCATAATTACTGTTCCTCCCCCCCCTCTCTCTCTGTCTCTCTCTCTCTCTCTGTGTGGACTTTTTCAAACAGCACTTACTGCGCAAGAAGACTCCATCATAGTTATGGTGCTGCTGCGCAGCAGGGGATCCATTTGGGATGACGCCGTCCTGTTGTATGTGGGGAAATAATCATTGTAATGTAAAAGCAATCCTGCCAGAGAGAAGGAGAGCAGCTTCTGGACAGCAAGTTTCCAGGCCAGTTTCCTGCCAGGGAGAAGAAGGAAGCAACTTCTGGACAGCCATTCTGACTGGGGAGATTGAATTTTTTTAAAAAAACTGAGTAACCAAACAAAAATACAGCAGACCTAAAAGTACAGCTTAGCATTCTCAGCGTTAACTAAGAGTTCTTAGATTACCTAAAAGCTCTCATCATGGACACTGAGGGGACTGCAGCAGTCACTTGCAACACTTGTGCGATGTTTGTATTCTTGTCTACAGACGTGGAGAACTTCACATGCACCAAATGCAAGCTGGTAGCCCTCTTGGAGGAGAAAGTACAGCAGCTGGAGACACGGGTAGCTACACTTCAACAGATTCGTGAGCAAGAGGTTTTCCTGGACAGAACAGAACGAACAGTCTTGGATGGGGACCGCACAGAGGAAGTGGCTGTGGAGGAGAGGGTCACTTCACGGACACAGGAAGTAGACAGCTGGAGGAATGTCACACACAGAACAAGAAAATCCAGGGATTCTTCCAGCAGCTTGCAGCTACAGAATCAATTCGAAGCCCTTTCCCTTATCAAGGACAACGAGGAAGAACAGCATGGACAGACTTCAGGGGTAGAGCAGGGGACCTTGAGAGGACCACCGCAAGGAACAGCAGCTGCGAAGCCTCAGCGGAGGCGTGTGGTGGTGGTGGGGGACTCCTTGCTGAGGGGTACAGAAGCAGTGGTATGTGGGCCTGACAAGATGACTCGGGAGGTGTGTTGTCTCCCTGGGGCAAAGATCTGTGATGTGACTGAGAGGCTGACAAGACTCGTCAAGCCTACGGATCATTACCCCTTCCTTTTGGTCCATGTGGGAACCAATGATACTGCAAGGCACAGCTTTCCCAAGATCAGAAGAGATTATGAGGCCCTGGGGAGGAAGCTGAAAGAAATGAACGCACAGGTGGTCATCTCGTCTCTTCTGCCAGTTGAAGGGCATGGTCCAAGAAGGGAGAGGAAAATAGCCAACGTAAACAACTGGCTCCGTAGATGGTGTCGCCGAGAACAAATTGGATTCTTGGATCATGGACTGCGCTTCCATGCGGGGGGACTTCTGGCAAGAGATGGGGTGCATCTTACAACAGTTGGAAGAAACATTTTTGCCAACAGTCTCAAGAATTTGATCAGGAGGGCTTTAAACTGAGTCAAATGGGGGAGGGAGACAGTATTCTCGAAGGCAAAAGGGCTGGAGAAAATAGTCAAACTGTCATAGAGGGAACAAGGCAAACAGCGCAAGGACCCAACAGTGGGAGGCAAAAAAACTTGCACAGGGAGCAAGTAAAGGGAACACATGGTCTCAGATGTCTCTACACTAATGCACAGAGCATGGGAAATAAGCAAGATGAACTAGAACTCCTTGCACTACAAAACAAATATGATATAATAGGCGTTACTGAAACCTGGTGGGATGAGTCTCATGATTGGAATGTAGGAAGAGGGGTATAACCTTTATAGGAGAAACAGGCCAAACAGGAAAGGAGGAGGAATAGCATTATATGTCAGGGATATTTACACCAGTGAAGTGATCCATGACATCAATACTGGAAGCCAGGTGGAGAGCATCTGGATAAAAATTAAAGGGGAGGGAAACAACAGGGATGTTATTGTGGGACTCTACTACAGACCCCCAAATCAGACGGAGGAATTGGATGTTGCCTTTCTAGAACAGATGAACATACATGCAGAAAGGAGAGATGTAGTAGTGATGGGTGACTTCAACTATCCTGATATTTGCTGGCAATCTAACTCAGCCAAAACTACAAGGTCTAGCAAATTCCTTACATGCCTGGAAGACAATTTCATGGTCCAAAAGGTGGAAGAGGCAACAAGGGGGTCAGCTATTTTAGATCTGATCCTAACCAACAGAGACGACCTGGTTAATGGGGTGCAAGTGGTGGGATCCTTAGGTGAGAGTGATCATGTTCTCCTGGAGTTTGTTATACAATGGAAAGGAGAAGCCAGGCATAGTCAGACACGCATTCTTGACTTTAGGAGAGCTGATTTCAATAAACTCAGGGAAATACTGGGGATGATCCCATGGTCAAGAATACTAAAAGAGAAGGGACCTCAAGACGGATGGGACTTTCTCAAAAGGGAGATACTGAAGGCACAATTTCAAACAGTACCATTGAAGAAGAAAAATGGGAGGTGTCTCAAGAAACCAGGATGGATGACTAAAGAACTTTCAATGGAGCTAAGTTTTAAACGGAACATGTATAGGAAATGTAAAAGGGGGGAAATCACCAAAGAAGAATTCAAACAGATAGCGAACACGTGTAGGAGTAAAGTCAGAAAAGCTAAAGCGCAGAATGAGCTCAGGCTTGCTAGGGAGGTTAAGAACAATAAAAAGGGTTTTTTTGGGTATGTCCGCAGCAAAAGGAGGAAGAAGGAAATGATAGGGCCGCTACGTGGAGAAGATGGCAAAATGCTAACAGGGGACAGAGAAAAGGCAGAATTACTCAATACCTTCTTTGCCTCAGTGTTTTCAGAAAAGGAAAAGGAGGACCAACCTGAGGAGAATGGAACAGAGGACACAATAGGGGAAATCCAGCTCAAAATAAGTAAAGAGGTAGTACAGGAATACCTTCTTAATCGAAATGAATTTAAATCTCCAGGACCAGATGAACTACATCCAAGAGTATTAAAAGAGCTGGCAAATATAATCTCAGAGCCATTGGCAATAATATTTGAGAACTCCTGGAGAACAGGAGAAGTCCCAGCAGACTGGAGGAGGGCAAACGTTGTTCCCATCTTCAAAAAGGGGAAAAAAGAGGATCCCAACAACTATCGTCCAGTTAGTCTGACATCAATACCAGGGAAAATTCTAGAACAGATAATTAAACAGAGAGTCTGTGAACATTTAGAAGGCAATGCCATAATCACAAAAAGTCAGCATGGGTTTCAGAGAAACAAGTCATGCCAGACTAATCTGATCTCTTTTTTTGATAAAGTTACCAGCTTGGTAGATGAAGGGAATGCTGTGGACATTGCATACCTTGATTTCAGTAAGGCCTTTGACAAGGTTCCCCATGACATTCTTGCAAACAAGCTTGTAGAATGTGGGCTAGACAAGTTAACTGTTCAATGGATTTGTAATTGGTTGACTGGCCGAACCCAAAGGGTGCTCAGCAGTGGCTCCTCTTCGTCTTGGAAAGATGTGACCAGTGGGGTGCCACAGGGTTCTGTCCTGGGCCCAGTGCTATTCAACATCTTTATCAATGACTTAGATGAGGGAATTAGGGGCATACTTATCAAATTTGCAGATGACACCAAATTGGGAGGAGTAGCTAATACCCTAGAGGACAGGATCAAAATTCAGAATGACCTGGATAGACTGGAGAGCTGGGCCAAAGCTAACAAAATGAAATTCAATACGGAGAAATGTAAAGTACTGCATTTAGGGCGGAAAAATGAAATGCATAAATATAGGATGGGAGAGACCTGGCTGAATGAGACTACGTGCGAAAGGGATCTAGGAGTCCTAGTAGACCACAAGTTGAACATGAGCCAACAGTGTGATGCGGCAGCTAAAAAGGCCAATGCAATTTTGGGCTGTATCAATAGAAGTATAGTGTCTAGATCAAGGGAAGTAATAGTGCCACTCTATTCTGCCTTGGTCAGACCTCACTTAGAATACTGTGTCCAGTTCTGGGCACCACAATTCAGAAAGGATATTGACAAATTGGAGCGTGTCCAGAGAAGGGCAACTAAAATGGTGAAAGGTCTGGAAACAATGCCTTATGAGGAGAGACTTAGGGAGCTGGGTATGTTTAGCCTGGAAAAAAGACGGTTTAGAGGTGATATGATAGCCCTGTCTAAGTATTTGAAGGGATGTCACGCTGAGGATGGAGCAGGCTTGTTTTCTGCTGCTCCAGAGACTGGAACACGGAGCAATGGGTGCAAGCTCCAGGAACAGAGATTCCACCTCAACATGAGGAGGAACTTTTTGACAGTAAGAGCTGTTCGGCAGTGGAACACACTCCCTCGGAGCGTGGTGGGGTCTCCTTCCTTGGAGGTCTTTAAACAGAGGCTGGATGGCCATCTGTCGGGGATGCTTTGATTGTGATTTCCTGCGTGGCAGGGGGGTTGGACTGGATGGCCCTCGTGGTCTCTTCCAACTCTGCAGTTCTATGATTCTATGATTCAATCTTGTGTACCTCATTCACAATCTTAGATAAGTCTAGGGTTTTTTTCCCTGCATGCATTTTGTTCTCCCAAAATTCCCTTCTCTTACTTCACTGAGCACTTCTAGCCAACTGGAAGTGCTGAGTGATTGGACACATGACCTAATTTGAATTTTATTGCTTTTGTGTAACTTGTTCTTCTTCTGAATCTGACTCTCCATGAGAATGGAGGCATCTTAAGCTTTCCTGTAACCATGCCATGATGCATCGGAACCCAGCCCACGGCTGGTGAGTCTCTCTTACCCATTCTTAGTCAGTTAAGGACTTTTTCTTATGTTTGTTTTAGTATGTAGATTGAGACTGATATACCTTCAGTAAACTTTGTTTTGCATTTTAAACTGACTTCTTTGTTTTGTAATGAGTCTAATTTAACTGGGGGATCCCAGATCTCTGAATACACTTTCAAATGATAATAGAGCTTAAGTCTGCTTCTTAATCGCACTCTGCATAAAGTGTGAAGTCAAAGTGACTGAATGAATTTTTTTAACTCCTTTTAAAAGGAAATACTTCTTGTTGTTTTTAAAGGACTAGATCCTGGAATTTTTCAATGCAATTTTATTTTTAGACTCATTACCTTCCTACACGTCCCTCTTTCGGCATCGTCCATGTCACTTTCATGTATGATTGAAGGCAGCCGCGCTATTATCCTTGAGTAAATGGACAATCATACACGGAAGTGACATGGATGATGCCAAAAGAGGGACGGTGTCATCTGAAACAGACCCCCTGTCGTGCAGCAGCGCCATAACTATGATGGAGACTTCTTGCGTGGTAAGTGCTGTTTGAAAAAGTCCACACACACACACAGAGAGAGAGAGAGAAAGAGAGAGAATAGCGATCTGCTCCACTGGCAAGGTTGATCGCTCACTCGGTATGCTGTGATTGTGATCTTTTGTGTGTGTGCGCATGCGCGCACGTGTGCACGAGAGAGAGAAGCAGTCTGCTCAGTTGGCACGTCACAGTGGGTGAGGGGAAGGGGGGCTTCAGGGAAGCTGCCTCCTCTGTCATTATTCCTCTCCCCCGCTGGTCTCTCCCTTTTTTGGGTTGCTTTATCTCCTGTTCTCTGGCTAGAGCTGCTAACTTTGGAGCTCTGTTTTCCCCTTGCTGCCCCTCCTCACTCCTTCCCTGCTTCCTGCCTGGCTTTAATGACAGTCAGCCTGTGATCTGGAAGCCATGTCCCCCTCCCACATTTGTCTATGTGAACTGCGGAAGTTGAAAACTCTTTGGATCTTCCAATTTAGCAATGCATCATGTAAACTATGCAGCGCTGGTGCGAAAGGATGGTAATCTGGAATTTTGCGCACTTTATTCTGCCATGTAACTGGCCCCCTGGTTCTCTTGAGTTTTTTTCCCATGGTACTTATGGAAGCAACTTTTCAGGATTAAATCCAATTGTTAGTCCCCTCTATACACCTTGCATCAATGCATACTTGGCAAGTCAGCACTCTATGGATTTAACTAATCTTCACAAAGGGACAGAGACATCCTGGATACCCAGGGTGCGGCTATACAATCATAAAAAAATCCGTATGGGGGGCAAAAAATACGAACAGCCTGTCATTCGTATGCATACGAACCGGCTATACAATTTTTAAGCCCCCTAAACTTCGTATGACTCCCTCTTCCCGAAGCTGGCTGGAGCGAGCAAGCCAAGCGGCAGTTTTAAATCTCCCACTGCTTTTTTTTTTTTTTAAAGGTTCCTGGTTTGTGGACAATCAGTTTTCTGTATTTACAATACAAAATAAAAATAAACAAACATATAAATTCACGGACTTACCGGACGCTTGCTAGCCGGGAAACCAACATGGCGGCCGCTTCCAATTTCCCTCCGTGCTAGCCACGCCCCCTCTACTTGGCCAGCCAATCAGATTACACAGCCTGTTTGTATGTGTGCGAACGGGCCGTACAGACCCGTCAGCCATCCAAACGGCGTACGGATTTCTCTTCGCGATCCGCTTTCCCTCCCAAACGCCGCATGTGCGTATTTCAGGGTGGAAAACCGGGGGCCCCCTCATTTGCATTCGTGTGCATCCGAACGGCCGTTTGTACCGAAGTGTGAACTTTCGCACGCCGTACGTATTATTTAAATCATGTAGACGGGACCCCAGAGAGGTTGCCTTACTACTGCAAAAGCATTTAAATTTTACTGTCTTTTGTCTGAACTCCACATGGCCAGAAAGTAGGAGTGGCCTCTGCCTGCATGAGACCCCTCACCTGAACAACAACACAAGAAACATCTGAAACAGCATGTAGGCCTGCGACTCCAACATCATCACTTTTTCTTTATTTATTTTTAACATCTTTTGTCTGATGAAGAAGCCAGTAGAGCTTTGAAAACTTGCATCATGTGTTTCACATTTTGGTTGGCCAATAAAGATATTGCTTTTTTGTGGATTCTGGATTTTGTTTTGCTGCATAGCCAACATGGCTACCCCTGAATGTGTCTTCTGTAATGGTGGTGAAATTATAAAGTTAAATGCATATTATAATTGTATGCATATTAAGTGAGAAGTAAATCCCACTATGTTAAATACATATAGAACTGCAGCCTTAAAATAAGGAAGAACTACTTAAATAATATCCTTGTAATAGTTTAGTTACTAAAAAATAGTCTAATGAATTATGATCTAGCGAAGATATTGTATCTTGACTATTTTCAGAAGGAAAAAAAACAGGTCAGGTAACGAAGGTAACAAAGAGGTAACAAAGTAAAGTGGTTTAGCACTTTTAGCAGGTTAAACCAGTAGCCATGTTAATGCTGGCCTATAAAATAGAAAGCCAGAGTACACATAAAGTCAAATATTATTTTGTCTGAAAGTCTTCCTCAAAGGCTATGTTAGCTGGGGATGAGAGTTCAGCATAGCAAGGGAGGTTAGGAAAGGCAGTTACAGTAGAAATTTGGCATAAGTGCAATCAAATAGTATGAGCAAGATCCCATGACACTTTCAAAACGGTGTAGGAACACATGCAACAGGGTGTTCTCAGCTCAGTTGTGAAACACCCTGCCTGAATGGTTTCAATACTGGCTTCAGTTTGATTTATGTAAAAACACAAACTTTTGCTAAAGCTGTCTAAACTTCATTGATTTATTCCCAAATGCACAGGGTTTTAAACAGCTTTAACTTTTAAAAAACTGTTTTAATCTGTTAAATTGTTTATTATACTTTTAGCCTATTTCAATCACTTTAATGTTTTTTTTAATTCAATTACTTTAAACTGTTTAAATTGATTTTATCTTTATTCTGCCCTGAGAGCCTATGATATAGGGTGAGATTTAAATAGTTTAATAAATAAGAAAAATAAAAAGTTGATTGTAACTGCTAATAATGGAGAGCAGCTAAGAATTAATAGACTTCATTTCTAATTAAGATGCAAGTCTCCCAGGCCAAATCCACACTACAGAAATAATCCAGTTTGAAATGGGATTATTTGCAATGGCTTGTTCCTATGGAATCATGGGGTTTGTAGTTTGGTGAGGCATCAGCACTCACTCTTTGGCTGAGAAGGCTAAAGATCTTGTAAAACTATAAAACCCAAGATTCAATAGGAAGGAACTATGTCAAATTATCCAGTTTCAAACTGGATTATTTGTGTAGTGTGGATTTGGCCCCACTGTCATTTTGCTGTGGTTTGGATTCAGAAGAACTCAGCTCTTTGGCCTTACTTTCAGGTGTAAGGTTCTCTCCAGAGCTTGAGGCAGGGGGAAGATGGGTGAGCTTTGGCTGAGTCTTTGATGTGCATCACTCTGCTAAGGACCTTGGGCCTATGCCACAAGCTTTCCCAACAGCTACATGTATGAGTTGGTAACTATGACAACTGTTCCTAGGACAATGCAATGATCTTCTGCTTGTTTTGTGTGTATGTACCCTTCTGTATGTTGGAGCTAAGAATTTAACAGCTAGAAGCTGGCATACTGTGTGAGTAGGTGGATGATGGTGGTCACAGTTCATGTGTAGTTCCTCCTCCCCAGTCATTTTGGCAGTGTCATATATGGATCCTAAATTTGCAGATATACCCACCCACCCAATCCATATTTTAAACTGTAACAGATATTGCTTATATGGTGGAATATATATATATATATATATATATATATATGTATATGTATATATATGTGTGTGTGTGTATGTGTGTGTGTGTGTGTGTGTATATATATATATATATATATATATATTTCATTGAGTGACTTTGTATAATGCCTGCTACAACATGCATTTGCTGAAAAAATTCACCATAATTCTTTAAAGATGATAGATTTTCCTTGGTTTTTTTCCTGGGCTGTGAGGCCGTGTTCTGGAATAGTTTATTTCTGATGTTTCGCCTGCCTCAGTGGCTGGCATCCACAGCAAGCCACATCTTTTAAAGATGGTTATTAGCTGCTATAGTTGTTTTATGAGCTTTTTAAAAAATGGTCTGGTGTAGACTTGGCTTGAATCCTGTTGATGCTTCCAACAGAAGGAGACCCATGAAACTGACTGCTGAATGTGTTCCAGTGCTTCCCTAAAAACCATTTATTTAGTGTGTCTGCTCAAGCTAGGTAGCCCTAACTATGGAGATTTTCACACGGGGCCAAAATGCCCCATTACTGCCCCGCTACCTCCTCTCCCATTCCTGTCACAGAATAACATAAATCTTTCACACACTCACCTTAATTCCGCAGCAGGAACGGGCTCCCCCTCCCCTTGCTGGCTGGCCGTAAATGCAGCCATCGTAAGGCTGCTTTTACGACCGGGCCATCTGAAACGTTATCATGTTATCACGTGATAACGCCGGATGGTAAATTTAAAAAATAAAACTGCCCCAAACATAAAATCAGTTCATCAAGCACAAAAACACTCTTTAAATCACATAATCAAAACAGGGAGGGTAAAATAAAGGGTGCCACTTACCTGGATATCCAGATCGTACCAGGAAGTGCTCGGAACGGACCTCCCCTCCACAGCTGTCATTTTGGAACAGGAATGGGGCTCCTGTTCGCACACCTGTGATTGCATTATAGCGACAGAACGGGAGGTCTATTCACGATGAAAAATCGTGATTACATTGTTCTGGAACAGTCATGGGAGTAGGATGGATGCAGGACAGAACGGGGTCAACGTCGTCTGAAAGGGAAAACCTTTCCCGACCCTGTTCTGCTCCTGCCATGGGATATATAGCCCGTGTGAAAATCTCCTACGATTCTGACAGAGGAGGATAAGCAACGTCTGCTTAATGCTCTTAAATACGTTATACTGTTCTGAATATTATTTGAAAGGAGCAACAGGAAGTTTGTAGGGAAAGCCTTATGGCATACTTTTGGGCAGATCAGCCCCAATGATTATGTTTCTGGAATAGCATGATTCCTTCTGGCGCCAAATAAAAACTTTCCTGTTTCGGCAGGACTTTGCTAATGGCAGTGCTGGGATATATGTGAGTGTTGTGTACATGTGTGTGTGTATATGTGTGTGTTTTTAGAACTGTAGCTGTATTTAACTTTTTTAGTTGTTTAACTGTGCTTTAACTTGTACTTTGTTGATGTAAACAATGTCTTTTTATTGTATGCTGCTTTGAGTCCCAAACTGGGAAAAAAAGAGGTAGAAATAAAGATGATGATTCCTCCTTTCTATCAGAAAGATTCTTGCAATTCAGCTGTTACTAGATGACTTAAAATCAGACTGTGGGGAAGCAGCTCCCATGCTCTTTCTGTTAACATATAAACTGTTTGTGACTTTTCAAAGTGATAGCAAAATCACTACTGCTCTTTGTAACTTAGCAAATCAATCAATCAATCAATCAATTAATAATCTTAACAATTCCCTGTTTCAGATCCATGCACTGATCCACAAGATTGTTCAGTGATGGTCTCCAAGGAGAGCTGCAGTCATTTCCTTTCAGCTTCTCTACCTTGTTTCCCACCAGTTCATTGTTGTTAACAGACCTCAAGTCGACTTTAAACCCCATTAAATGCAAACAGAAATGAGCTCTGTATTCCTTTAAATAGACCTTTGTAGTGCAAGGAAGCTGTCTCACAGGTTTTATTGGATTGCCTTGTCAGTATGATGGAGGCAACCACTCCAGTCATAAATGTGAAAGCAGTCTAATGATTATTCTTTTTAGTACCATTACACTGTTGGGGAAGGAAGTAGTAACACTGGCAATTCTTAACATAGACATATATTAACTATAACACTAACTCCACCAGTGTCTACTATATGATTCTGATTTATATGGTTTTGTTCCTGGAAACTTAAAATTTAGCTTGAGTTTTATGGCTGATTAAAAATATAATATTTCAGCCAAAATTTCCTGACTTTGAATCTCTTTATATAATGCTGCCAGCTTTTGCTTCTGTATTACATAAACCTGCAAATATTACTTTTAGGCTATTTTGCATTTTAGATCCTCTCCTACCACATTTTCTTTCCTCTTCCTGACCGCCACAAGCAGGAGCCACAATGTGTTTTTTGTGTATTTTAAAGAGAAATCAAATCATACAGTCTGTTGTGCTCTGAATATTTGCTTTGAAACAACTGGCTTTGAAATGAACAAGGCTTACTTTGAACTAAACATATGCTGCGGACAGGCAACTGCTTTAAAGAGTTGTGTGTTTTTTTTTAAGGTGATAAGATATTGTCCTGTGGTATGCATGCACATCCCTCAATTGTCTTTGGGGAGACTGGCTGAGCTAAAAGAGGCAATCCTATGCTCGGCAACAAACTGTTCTCAAAAGAATATTGAATCATACTCGGGAATTCCAGACCCACTCCCCCTTTTCAGGAAGCCCCACCCCTGATTAAAAGCTAACAGTAACCATAGTTTCTGTTGTACCACTGCTGGAAAAAGGCACACACAAAGGTTTTCAGGAATGAAGGGATGCCTGTATCTATGAAAATAGTATGAGGAAGTGTGGGGCCTGCTCAATATCAGAGGCTAAGAACTAGCAGAATAGCTTCAGAACTGAGGGACATTCTGCCAGCCATAAAAAGGCATTCTGGCAAAGGCTTTTCTCTGCAATAATGAGGCAAGTAGCACAGAATTGTCCAGTTCAGTCTGTTTTCTTGCAGCAATCACGTTAGTGAAGCAAACAGGAACATGCCAGTTTGAAAACATTCAGTATCACTTCTCTGCAATCGCACAAGTGTGCTGCTTTGGCAACTCATGGTCCCTTCTGCATCAGCTCCGTAACCCTGCAGTATGCCCTACTCAAGAGTATGTGTGCCTTCCATTATAAAATGGCCGAACAACTGCAGAACCATGCTGCATGAACTACCAAGTCATGCCTAGTCAGGCCACTTGGGGGCAATGCCTTGTGTGTATGTGTGTGTGTGTGTGAGAGAGAGAGAGAGAGAGAGAGAGAGCTCAGAACAGAGCTCAGAACAGAGCTCACTTCCTTCTCTTCCTGTGAATGCTGAGGCTTGGTGAAGCAGTTTCTCCTTCAATTGTAAATATTTGTACATATTGCAACTGTTTGACTTTGAAGATAAAAGTGCCTCCTGCTTATTTGGACGTCAAACACTCTGTGTGTGAGTATTCTTGGGAAAGGGTTGCTGCTGAGTCTGCTGAGATAATTTTTGGCTTCTGCTGGGGACTGAATGTCCTATCATCCCCTGACAAAATACACTAATATCTTGTTGTAATTGTGAAATACCAGCCTCATGTGATAGAGCCAGTGGGTGCCAGTGCATACTGCCTGCATATGTCTAGCGCTGACAAATAATAGAAATGAAGAATTCAGTCTGTACATTCCTTCAAATAATCCAGGATATCAATTTCAGTCTGGAATCCACAGGTGGGATATACTTTTATTAGGACCACCAAACATTTTACAGGAGGTCTCAAAAACTCTTCACCAGAGTAAGTGATTCAAAAAAAGTAAGGAGAAGGGAGAAGCCTGGCTCCCACCTCTATCTTTTAAAACCCATTTAGTCTGATGAAGAGTTCTGGCAAACTCAAAACCTTGCATCATTTTAGGGAATTTTAGTTCCAGTAAATTAGGGGAGGCAATCAAATGTGATAAACAGTTTTGAACTACAGCTCTCAGAATTCCTGAAAATTGGCTATGCTGGTTAGGCCTGCGTGGATTTGCAGTTTTGCTACATCCTTTCAATAAAGATATTACCTGCATATGAATTCAGCATTTTGATTTCTTCCCATGAACTGATATGGCTTCCCTTCTTTTTGTACTACTTTCAGTTTGCTTATTCACACCACTAGACAAGAAGTGGTACCACTCGGCTTAAGCATGTGGCTGGGGACTACAAATGGTGCCCCCCCATACAATTTTCAGGTGCAAGGGGGGGGGAATCATAGAATCATAGAGTTGGAAGAGACCACAATTAATAAAATTTATTCATTTTAAATGAATAAAAGAACAGGCCCCACTGAAACCCGTGTTCACAATCAATGTCATTCTGTTTCTTTGTGAGGTATTTCCTGTTCATGGTTGGTCAGTTTGCTGAGAAGATGGAACTGTATTATTGTAGAGGGAGGAGTTTCCAAGGAGACAATATGGCATTTCTTTTCCATGGCTACATTCCTGGGGATGCAGGACTGTCATAACAAAGCCAACTATCATCACTACCACACCAATGGTGAGGATCAGGCCAGAAAGAAGATTATCAGAATGTCTCCATTGCTTTTCAGACAGCTTCAGGTAACAGGCTGCAGGCAGAATGAACACGAGTGGTGTAGCACTGAGCACCCCCTGCAAATAAGAAGCAAAACATTTAAGCATGAATTTCTGGTTATTATTTTTATAGCTCTAATTCATTATGTGCAAAGAGCTAAGGCAGAAGTGGAACTGGAGAACATATACAATTGTTTCCAATGAACACAGAAATGTTACCTGACAAAGTATGCAAATTGTCCTTCTTTCAGAAGTACTCAAACTCACAGAAATTAGTACCTCCCAGCCCTCATTCTCAGGCATAAAAGGAGAATAGTAATATTGACAGGAGTATTACAGAGTTGTTGTAGTGTTCCGGAGCACTGAAGGTGCTCCATACATGCACCCAAGGCTCTCCCTACAAATATACTTTACAAGCTCAGCAGGAATGCTGTAAACTAGGTAAAAACTGAAATAGTGTTTGGGCCAAAGAGACCCAGTGAGCTCATGGCAAAAAAAGAGGATCTTGAATACAGGATATCCTAGTCTAGGTCCAATCATCACTCAGGATATTACGCCATGCAAGCCCCTCAGTTACAACTACTTATTAATATCATTATTAAATAATACATGAGAAAGCAAAGTTAATTGGCCTAACTAGTTATTTATAAGTCTGAAAGTACCCATCTGGGCCTTCCATAATGTATCTTTGCCAATCAGGAAACTAAAACACTTAAGTAGCCATTCTGGGATACTACGTAATTTACCTGGCAATAAGGTCCACAGAAGTCATTGGGACTTTTATCTTGAGTTGATGTGCCTAGCATTGTACTATAAGGCTGTAGTCCTAAATGCACTTGCTAGGACCAATCCCTGCTGAACTCATGCACAGGACTTCACCGCAAAAGCCTGAATTTTCCTTTGGCAGCTTTCTTTTCTTGGTTTTAACCAAAATATGAACAAGCAAATAGCAGTAATAGAGATGGCCAATAAAACAGATTAAAGATTCCTTAGGAAGTTGAGGAAGAGGGAGGAAAAGGGAGAAGGAAAGAAAAGAAGAGGGAGAAGAGACAAAGAATGATGAAGAGAAAGGAAAAGAGAAGAAAAAGGAAAATAGCAGTAGATTCTTGTAAGAATGAATGAGCAAGAAATTGTGTAAAAACAAGGAAAAAATGGCCACAGTAGAGGAAAGAAAACTAAACTTGTGAGATTTAGAATGACTGAAACAAGATAACAAGATAACAGACAAAAATTCTGGACAAGATAACAGAATTTCAGGGGCATTCAGCTGAGAAACAGTGAGTATAAAATTGTGCTGCTTGCTAATGACATAATAGTGAACAGTCTGGGATTGTCTATACGGTGAAAATACTCCTCATAGAATTCAAGGAGAATACGATTTGTCTAAATGCCATCCTGCATCAATCCACGGTATTATTTGGAAGGAGTGTGTGTGTGGGGGAAATCCACCACTAACTCCAAAGGAAAAGCCTTTGTGGCTTTCCCCAAAGTTTTAAAAAAGCTTTTATTAAATAAATAAAAAAGTTTTGTTCTCGCTCATTGGGACAATCTGACTCACATTCATCCGCATTCCTTAAAAGAGCAGAATTGGAAAGCTGATATGGGCAGAGGGTGGAGTTTGCTAACAAGGCAAGCACCCAGAACCACCATGTTGGATTTTTGCCTTAGTGATCATGTGCTGAGGTGACAAAACAAGCCTTTTTTTCTTTTTTAAAAATTTATTTAGGTGGAATATTGGACTTTTGGACCTTAAAAAAAAAATACTGTTAGGCGGTGGCAACTGGCAACAATAAAACGTGAGTAATTCACTCATGCCCACCATCTTGATTTGCAGGCATGCCCATTGAGACAGCAAAAGCAGATAGCTTTGCATGCCTGCGATTTTGCTGAAAAATCTGTTAAGACAAATCAAAGCTGCTTCAGATTGGCCTTAGTGCATATCAATCCACATTTTTTCTCCTTGTATAGACAGGCCTTCTGTGTCCCAACTGATCAGGTTTAGCAGTAAGTTCACAGCAGGGTTAAATCAAATTGATTTAAATAATAAGTTGCATATTTCCCCCCCTTAAAGAATCAATTTTAATGACTGAAATCAGTAATCAGGAAGATTCTATTTTTTTTAATCATCCTTTTTAAAGTAAAAGTACGTTATTGCTTAATATAACTCTAATACATATTTGGAGATGTTGATTTCCTTAGAAAGTAGGTCCTCAGTAAGCCATAATTGTGAATTATTTATAGACTAATTTTCAAGTGATCAAAAATGGAATTCTTTGTTTTTACATCCAAACTCCTCATCCTTGTTCAGATCTCCTCAGATTATCTGTTCATTGACCTTCTCTATCTTAGTGCTTAGAGAAAGGCAAGGATAAAATAGAGAGTGAAAGAAAGTGAGAGAGAGGGAAAGAAGGAACGCATATTTCATGCATGTCACCTGCAGAACAGGACTGATCAGGTTATTTCATATCTCTATAAACTGCTGTTGACATATTCACAGAATATAATTACATGCTGTAGTACTCATTATGACATTTTTGATCTCTTGAATCCCATGTTGGGAGAAAGGCGGGACATAAATTTAATAAATACATGGCTTTTTAAAAGTAACATGGCTTAGGTGTAGGCTATTTGAAGGACCATATTTCCTTTTGTGAACCCATTTGAGCCCCAAGATCTTCAGGAGAAGCTCTTCTCTCTGCCCCACCACCTTCTCAGGCTCATTTGGTGGAAACGAGGGAGGTCCCAGCTTTGGAACTGCCTCTCTAGGGAGGCCAGGATGGCTCCTCCCTTGCTCTCCTTCCACCAACAGGTCAAAACATTCTTATGCCATCAGTCTTCTACTGACTGGGATGGGCTTTCAAAGGTGTGCTGTGCTGTTTTGTGGTTTGTATATACAGTTAGCCCTCTGTATCCATAGATTTGGCATCCATGGACTGAAAATATTTTAGAAAAAATAAATTCCAAGAAGCAAACCTTGATTTTATATAAGGGATACCATTTTACTATGTCATTGTATATAATGGGACTTGAGCATCCATGGATTTTGGTATCCACGGGAGGTCCTGGAACCAAACTCTAGTGGACACCAAAGCTCCACTGTATAGTTTTTTTAATGAATTTTAGTGGTTTAACTTTATAAATTGTTTAAGTGTCTTTTAAACAACTTTTATAGACAGGTCAAACCACCACCACTCCGGTTTACGCCGGATCGGTACCCGCGGTTTCACTCACCTGCTGCTGGGGGGGGGAGGTCTCTCTAGGCATCTGGAGCACCACGGAGTTGTGCTAGAGGTGGTCTCTATAGGCATCGGAAGTTGACCATTGGAAGTTGACCACAGAGTCGCACCAGATGTTTAGAGAGGCATCCTTTTTAGGCATTTTCTAGGTCCTCCAGTGTGATTCTATGGTATTCATGGTGGTTCACTATTATATACAGTTTCAAATACCTGCAGTGAGAATGGGAATGTATCCACCATGCATACAGGGTGACCTGTAAATTTTTTATTGATGTTTTGGTATAATTTTTAACCTGTATTGTTTTTAATATGTTATAAACTGCCTTGAGTCCCATTGTTTGCAGAAAGAAGGGATATAAATGAAGAAGAAAAGAAGAAGACGAAGTAGTAGTAGTAGTTGTTTAAAGAGAATTCTGGAAATCTAATTTAAATTTTAAAATATTCCTATTTACATTTTAAAATTATTTTTAATTCATTTTCATCAAGCCTGATTTGTAGAGGTCTCAGAGTATCATATCACCTGGGACAAATTCAAAATTTTCTCTAGAGGAATCCCAGTATCACCCAAGACACATAGCAAATACTCTCCCACAACTCACACTTTTAATGTTGGGATATAGTAAATACATAGGGCTCATTAAATATTTGCTGCATAGTTCAGCTTAACTTGAAGCCTACTTAGTATCAACTCATGAGTGATCTTTATCCCAGTTTAATTTGTCAGCCTGATAAACATCAAGTTTTCAATCTCTTTTGAGTCCAATACAACTTTCTAGCCAGGACATATGGATGCTTAGTGGACAAATGTTGCCCCAGCTTTGCCTCTGTGTTTGGTCCTGGAGCTCACAGGGCTTCAGAACAACCCGCACATCTCTTTTCCGGAAACAAAAATTATTTTTATATCTTCATTGTTTTGCCATTAAGAAACACAGCACGTCTTCCTTAACCATATCCTGCTAACACAATAAACATGATGAGGTAATAATCTAGGTTATCAGTCACTGTTCAAAAGAAAAGAACAATTCTTCCTCCCTCACCATTTACTAGTCATATGCACTTACATTTAGCTCTAATACTATTCCCAGGCAATCATACAATAAGGAGATGCTTGTAGCTACAGCAACAACAACGATGGTCACAACAACATGGTAAAACGTTGTGAGGTTCCCACTGAAAAGTACATTTGCAATGACCTGGAACAGAAATACCATTTTAGGTGCTGTTGGGACCAGCTGCTTATATGAATGAGCGATGATTATTTTAAGGCTTACACGCTAGGGTTATACATAAACCAAGAGAGGACTTAAGTGAAATATTCTTGCTTCCCAAATGTTTTCTGAACTCAATTTACTTTATGTATTTAGCTTCTTACAATGTTTCCAAGATCATAATAGCCACTTTTCAGTCAGCCAAGTACTGAGCCTTTTCATATATTTTAGCAAAGGAGATCAGTCGCTGAGAGCCTGAGCACTCACTATAATTCTCCCCCCCAAAAAAATGTTTAAAATTTCAAAAAATCTTTTAAAATATAGCCAAAGAAATCAAAGATCCAATATCCATCAGAATCAGAGGTCATATAGTTCCCAAAGAAAAAGTAAACAGGATATCTGTAGTGGATTCAACATATTTGTCTTACATACTGAAAAGTGCTGTGATTGTTCCAACATTCGATAAGAGGACACCACATTTTCAGAACGTCTTTGGTTGATTTCGTTCCACCTCATAATCTCCTACAGTAAGCTTGTTCATCCAAATAATGTACTGCATATCCCTTGTCTACCAATCTATTATTGGTACACTTTTACCAGTTTTTATCCAGTAGTAAATGCCATTATTACCATGTCTCCTTGAGGTCGTCTAAACAGCAAAAATACTCCTCACAGAATGTGAGGTGAAGATGACCTGTCCTAATGGCATTACGTGTTGTTTTGCTTTATTGTGAAGGAGGGGGCCCAAACTGGCAAAAACTCTGCAGGAAAAGCCTTTGTGGCTCTTCCTAGAGTTTTTAGGAAGCTCAGATGGCAATGCGCACCCACGATCATCAAGACAACCGCGCGAATTGTTGAGCGGTCCGGAGAAAGTGGAACAGACCTTCTGATTGGTCGGGGGTGCACAGGCGTGATCATGTGCTTTACTTTTTTTTTTTAAACAGAAGGGACCCGGTCGTGGCATAGAGGGCAGCCATGGGGAGGGGGAAGATGGCTCTCTCCTCCTATTCCCCCTCCCTGTGGGTGCCTTCCCACACACCAAAGCAAAAAAAAAAAAAAAGGCAAATTGCAGCTGCTGTGATTTGACGTTACTGCAGAGCAATATGTTGCAGTGATGAGGTTGAATGATTTCCTACTTTGTCTTGAGACTCAAGGGTGCTTAGGGATCTTATATCTTGTGATTTCTTTCTGATGCTTCATTAAGTCTTTTAAATATGATCCTTCCTACCAAATATGCTTAAAGTCAGCTCTGTCTCCTTTGTATTTCCAACAGGAATGAGTAAAAAGCCGATTTTTTAAAATATAGGTAATTTAAAGAGTGTACTACTACAAATGCAATGTTTAATAAAAGTGTTTCTTTCAAACACTTTTAAGATTACTTCAATCCATTGAAATCAATAAACTCACAAACATCCTTAATGCTACATTGGACTGAGGTGTATATGAATAACCCTAAGAGAAACTTGCATTTAAAAAAATATAACTGCAGAACACACAAGCAATTTCAGTGTTTTTCAAAACATTCAAGGCCCTGTTCACACGATGAAAATGTAGTGAGATGAATTCGTGTTGATCCTTGGTAGTTCACACATCCTGTGTGACCGTCTCAAGCTTTTCAGAAGGGGGGGCACCTTTTATCCCTCAATTTGCGGGACTTTATGTCCTGCAGTTTGTCCCATGTTTTTAAAAAAGTCACGGGAGGATGATGAAAATTGGATATGTGAACAGGTCTGGACAAAGTATCCCGGGAGTAGGTGGTGGCCGGAAATTGAGGTGGGCAGGGGCGGGCACATAGTCCTGAGAAGGAGGGGTCAGTCACCCTCCCTGTCCCCTGCTTTAAAAAAAAATGGATTCTCTCACTGGCAATCTCAGCTCTTCCCTGCACCAACAAGGCTTGTGCTTTTCTTAAAAGTCCCTGTGCCAGCAATCTCCGCCTAAAGGGACATGTTCTCTTTAAATGGATTCTCTCACTGGCAATCTCGGCTCTTCCCTGCACCGAAGCTTGTGTCCTTGTTCTTTCCCCCTCCCCATCTCCCCTCTAGGCTGAAAGCAAAGCATGTGGGGTGTGTGTGTGTCCTGGTATTAAACAGTGATTCTTGTGGGTTCTTTAAGACAAAAGTTTTATTTTGCAGTAACCTCTGTGGATTTACAGCCAAGGCAAGCCCATCAGGTTTTTTTTTTTTTAAAAAAACAGGAATTATGCAGAGGGGGTTGCCTTCGCCCTCCTTCTCTGACCAATGCAGACGTTTGAGCAAACATATGTGGCAGCAAATAGCATTGCTCATGGTGGGAAACTCCACAGGAAATACATCATCAAGGTTGTGAAAAAACAAGTAATTGCATCCTTGACTAACAGCTAAAAAAATAATATCCCAGAACCTTTCCCCATGTAAACAAAAAAAAAAAAAAAAAAAACCCACGGGATACTATGTCTTGGGATCTTGCTTTTATCACAGAAAAGGTTGTTGTGTAAACAGCTATCCCGGGATATTGCTCAGCCAGGGAAAAATCGTTTAAACAACAAGGAACAAACTCGGGATCAGAAAATCCCATTTCTCCCCATTATAAAAACTGTCATGTAACTGGCGCCCAACTGTTTCAGTAGACTTGCTCTGAAGTCATTGTGCAGTATCCTAGCTAGGCAAGCCTGGTTCCTGATTCAGAGTGCTCCAGTTTTAAAGCCTCTAATGTAGCCAAAGGCCCACTAAGGGAGCCAAGCATTCTACCCACTTCCTTTCTGTTTTAGGGGGAGACTGTTGTTATTGTGTGTTTTCAAGTTGTTTCCAACTTATGGTAACTCTAAAGCAAACCTATCATGGGTTTTTCTAGGCAAGATTTGTTCAGAGGGGGCTTGTCTTCGCCATCTTCTGAGGCTGAGAGCGTGTGACTTGCCCACGGTCACCCAGTGGGTTTCCATGGCTGAGCGGGGATTCAAGCCCCGGTTTCCAGAGTTGTAGTCCAAGGTTCAAACCACTACACCATGCCGGATCTCTGAGAGTGACTTAGCCATCTGCTATTTCAACCAATTAGAGATAAACTGGGTGTTACAAGTGAACAGGCATCTTTTTTGCAAGAATATTAATCCCAATCAGTTTTGAATTTCATGAACATTGTAACTTCTGCTAGCACCAGCACTGAAAAAGTCAACTCTCTAGGATTCAAGAGGCAGAACTCCATCTTTGGCCATTTTTTGCAATGCAACTGTATTAGTATTTCTGAAATTAACAGTGACTTACTGTATTTGAAAATATACACACAATTAATGCTTACCTCTCTGGTAACAAAACATTCTAATGGAAAAGTTAGTATAACAGTGACTCCATAGCAAAACCTTCCAAATGTAGCAAGGTCATCATCTCTGCAGTAATTTTCAAATATGTCTCCTGGATATGTGGTGGACAATGAAATTAATGTCACACTCATAAGGGTAATAGCTGATAAACATCTGAGATGAATATAAAAACAGTCATTTACAGAAACCTTTCACATTTAAGCATAACATTTACTGTTGGCAACTCAAGGGAAGCAAAGGGTAACCAGAGAACCACAAACACTAGCTTGGAATCCAAAGAGCCTCTTCAGACATGCTTAATACTCCTACAAAAAGAAGAACTAAAAATCAAACTATAGAAGACCTTAGAAAAGTTACTTTCAGGGCCACAACTCCCAGCATCCCCCACCCAGTGTGGGCATTTGCCATGTTGGCTGAACTGTGGTTTTCAGTTCCTTGCTGAAAATCATGTTGTGGGGTAGCTTTTTTGGTTTTGGAACAGACAATCCTGTGCCAAATTGCAGTCTGCTTTTGGAGGTTCCCCCCTCCAGTTCAAAAAATGGTACAAGGCCTGGTGGTTTCAGGACTGTGTGGCCTGGACATGTGGAACTAGTCAACCAGTCCATTCTCTCATGGTCACAGTTCGAAATCACTGATTAACGATCCATGCTAATAAACACGCTGACAGAATATTTCATGCCATTCTGTTTTTCCACCTTTGAAAACCATTTTCAAAATCAAATCTATGCAATCATGTTCAACTTTGTATTCCCCGTGCCAGTGATTCCCAAATTCTAGTCCTCCAGGTGTTTCAGACTTCAGTTCCCAGAAGCCTCAGCCATTCTGCCCAATGATCAGGGATTCTGAGAACTGAAGTCCAAAATACCCAGAAGACCAGAGTTTGGGAACACTGTTCTGTGCTATCATCACTTTGGTGGAAGGTTTCTGGCATTTGATTTATGGTTAGGGCATAAAGGTGGTTTCTAAAGAAACACACAGGTTTAAAGCAAACACATTTCCCCCACAGCTGTTGTTCTTAGGACAATAGCAATCCCTTAAAGAAAAGTAGAGGAAGACTTTAGGGATATTAGCTTCATGTGCAGCTGGATCGCAGCTGGAGGACTTCAGGTAAGCACTGAAGTATTTGCATGTACATTTTTGAATTGAAAGTGTGCTTACAGATTTACTATAGTATTTTTATTCCTAGAACTTTTTTTCCTTACTGTCTTTTATATCTTATTTGACAGTCATTTTCTTGATTTTGGATGGTGAAGGTAGGTCATTCTAGGGTTCCTTTTGGAAGGAAAAGTATGAAATATTGCTATATGGAGCATTATCTTTAACTCAATCGATTAACATAAGGATTTTCACATTTGACATATTTAAATATATCATATGGATCCTCATATGGGAGAATAGCTGGATATAAATAAATAAATAAATAAGCCATGACTATACCAAAAGACTACAACCACAGCACAAGCTAAGAACTTGTTTCACGATAACATGATACATAAGGGTGTTCTGGGCTAGTTTGTTTTTCCTCACTCTTGTGACAGTCCAAGAGACACAAACTCTGATTTACTTATGATTCTTTGTAGGCATGGGATCAACTGAAATGGGAGCAGCTGCATTTTGTGTTGTTCTTTACTCTTACTTATTTATTAAATTTAGGTCCAGCCTTGCTTCCAAAAAATGGCATCCAAGGCAGCTAACAACAATAACATTCAAATAGAAACAAATCGGATTAAGACATAAACTCAGATTAAAAAGGAAAAGCACATCAATAAAAAGAAACAAGACCAACTTTACAACCCAGCTTGGATGCTGAAGATCTGTCTGAACAGTAATGTCTGGCTGCTGGTGGAAAGTCAGCTGAGGGGTGGGGGGCTAACCTCCCTTGATAGTGAATGGCAAAAATCTGGGAGCAGCAATCAACAAAATCCTCTCTCTCATACCCTGCAAACATGAAGTAGGATTAACTCCAGAGAACCTAGCTGCCACCATTGTTCTACACAAACTTGCTTTCAAGAGGCTTGCACTAGAGCTCATACTGTCATAATAGCTGTGTTCTCCATCAGTTCTTCTGTGCAACAGAAGCTAAAATGTCTGTTCAAGAAGCTAATCATGCTTTTCAACTAGCTGTCATTATAGTGGAAGAAATACCACTGGCTTTCATGTAGCACTCTAGGACAAGGAATGAAAAACTATCCTTTAAAGGGGGCAATCTTTGGCTCCAACCAGTAATAAATATTGTAACTTTTTTATTTGAGGAGCAAAACATACCACCAAAGCTACGCAATACTTTGGAAGGACAATTTTTTTGGTGAATTTTCAGTAGACAAGGCTGAGGTGTGAATGTAAGAAGTCATAAGGTCTAGAAACTTAACAGAATAACAGGGTGTTAAATAAACAAAAGCTTAGTTTTCCAATCATGTTGAATCCTGTACAAACATTAAATCCTACATAGAATATACACAATCATGACTACCGTACAACGAGATGGAACTTTAACCTTGCTGATCATAGTGGGAATGGTCAAAAGCAAAACTTGGAAACTACTTTTTGGACTACAGCTCCCAGAATTCCATAGCAAGTATGGACAGATTTTCCTCACACTGATAAAAAGTCCAAGTAAACAATTAACTATAACTCTTAATGGTGTAACTTACCTTCTGTGTACTCTTTAAATGTGAGATATCCACATGTAGCAAACACCAAGCTGACAAACACAGCAAATGAAACAGACATATGTGTGACACGAGTCCACTTGTTGAGTGTGGGTTCTTTCAAGGAACCATATATTAAAAAACAGTTGTGATGGCAAATGAATGCTGAAAGAGACATAGCAATTAAAAAAACAAGTCATATTCATAATGCTTACATAGGGCTCATCTACATGAGCCAGGATATGCCGGCTCCCTGCCGATGTATCCTGGCCGCAGATCTGGCCCATTCCTCTCCTGTTACTGGAACAAAATGGGATGAAGTCCAGACTGCCATGCCAGCCCATTGCTGCAGCTGCCACCCGTGTTCCATTCTCCAAAGCCAGGAAGATGGCCTGCTGCATGTGAGAAAGGCCACCTGTGTGTGACCAGCCTGGCCACATGCTGCAGGACTGCTTCCTGGCTTTGGAAGAGCGACAGCAGATGGCAGCTACAGCTATGGGCTGGCGTGGTCACACAGGGCCCAATCTGTTTTTTCGCCAGCTGAAGCATCCTCCCCGCAGGTATTTTTAAAAGCAGTGTAATGGGCTTTGCCCCATCTTGGCCCCGGGGGTTGTGTGAACTGCCCAAGGGCAAAACAGGGCAAATGTCCTCTGTTGTCTGGACTGCAAGGCTCCAAGATGGGATAAATAGCCCATCTAGACAAGGCCATATTTAGCTTTAAGACAGATGTATTGCAAAGCAGTGGAAGTGTAAAATGTTGAAAATAATTATCATTATCCAAAATAAAGCGCTACTGACTTCTAGGCTGCAAGCCTGAGGGACTGCAGGATACTGGCTTTTTAAGGTATCCTTGGAAACATCTTGACTAAGTGATGGGATAAAAACATGCACATATACAAACATATTTGCTTTTTAATAAGGTACATTTTTACTAACCCCCATCAGAATTGGAAGTGCTTTGGACAAACTCAATGTTACACTAATCTCTTGACTGTTACTGAAAATAACAGCTATACATTTAGCTTTCCATCCCTCTCTGTAAGGTCTTATGGAACTCATCTGTCTCCTGGTCTTATGACAATCTTTACTCCCTGCTTCAATCCCAGAAGATTGGTCAAGGGCAGGAAACATATCATACACTATCAGGACAGAGGTAAGGTCTACCAAATGTCAGTAGAGATGGGAGCCAAACCTATGGCAGCCATGTCTTTTCCATCATGTCTAATTTGGCTCATACAGTACTCAACTTTGCTTGGATCATGTACTTCTAGTCTGCTGAAACAAGAGCAGAATAAGCTATGCAAGGTGGAGAGGGGGATAGGAATTGTGCAGTGCTCCAGGCGCTGTTGGGCCACAAATCTTAACAGCCCTAGCCAGCACAGCCAATGGGGAAAGATGCTGGGACTTGCAATCCAACAATATCTGAAGGGCCCACCCCAATCTAAACTTTGGAAATTTGGCTTCTTCCAGACAGTTCATAGCTTTCACTGTGAAATACTAGAGAAATATCTTTGCCTTCACTGGTGGCAAAAATGCCACCTTCTCCACTTACTGAGACAGAATAAAGTGGAAAGGCTTTGGTGGTCTCTGGAAGCAAGAATGCCCTTTTGCATGTTCTCTAAGGAATTCCCCCTACCTTCAATCTCTCCCCTCCCCTGGTCCAACTGTACTGATGAAAAGGTATATAGGATGTGCCCTTTTACTTCTTTGTATTCAAAACCACCTCTGAGTATTCCTTGCATAAGAAAACTTCATGAAATTAATGGGGTTGCCATAACTCTACAGGTGACTTGAAGGCACACACACACACATTCTTTCACTCCAGATATGTTGTACGATCTGTTACAAGATGCAAGTGTATCAACAAGAAATAGTTGCTAATGAACCACAAGAGAAATGTTATCAAATCTAGGTTGTTGAATTTCATTTTTTTAACCTAGAGTTATTTAATAACCTAGAGTTATTATAGCATAAAGGGCAATTGGGTTGGCCATCCTACAAATACCACATATCTCTCAATCAACATTAAAATATTCTGGAGAAAAATAAGTAAAAAAATCAGCACCACACTGATACAAAAGGAATCTCAGAATGTTTAATGTATGGCAGATTCTGAAGAAATGTTGCATAAACCATGGAACATACCAAACGACATCACCCCAATAGCTTGTATGGCATTTGGCTTTGCAAACACCCAGGGATCTTCTGTTTGGGATCTGCAAGAGAAAAATATTTTCAGAAGCTTTTACCTTCTCCATTAGTGGTTGTCAGAACTTGTCAACAGATGTAAACAATGGGAACTGGACCATTTGGGACACAAATGTAAGGAAGATGTAGTGATCAGTATATATTATTTCCTGATATATTTTATATGCAATTCAATATGAAGCATGCATGCAGACAGATATTTTTTCATTTCTGTATTCTATGCCTTCTCTATACAGTTGCCCCTCCACTTTCGCGGCTTTCACAGTCACGGTTTTGACTATTTGTGGTTTGTTCAGGAAGCACCTCATTTAAATCAGCTTTTCTCCCTTGCACACAAGGGAGAGGAGCCGATTTAAACGGAGTGCTCCCTGATCAAACCATGCTGCCTAACTCCCTGCTCTCCTGGGGCTTGGCTCCATTTGGGGTGGAGAGCCAAGTCCCAGGTGAGCGGGGAGTTCGGGGCAGAGGCGATTTTCACACACCCCTGCCCTTCCAAAGCAGCGATGGGCTTCTCCTGAAGCCCATCCTGCCTTGGGAAGGGGTGTGTGAAAAGCCTCCCTCCCACCCCTCCCTTCCCTTCCCAAGGCAGATCGCTGCCTTCGGAAGGGGGGGTGAAAAACCTCCATCCCATCCCTCCCAAGGCAGATCGCCTTGGGAAGATCGCTGCCTTGGGAAGGGGGGGTGAAAAGCCTCCCTCCCTCCCTCCCTCCCTCCCTCCCTCCCACCCACCCTTCCCTTCCCTTCCCTTCCCAAGGCAGATCGCCTTGGGAAGGTCGCTGTCTTGGGAAGGGGGGGTGAAAAGCCTCCCACCCCCAGTTCATTTCTTATTCATGGTTTTTTCACATTCACAGGGGTTGGCTGCCCCTAACCCCCATGAACGTGAAGGGATGACTGTAATTGTTATTACATATGAATTGTCGCCTCTTCCTTTTATCAGTCCCTGAAAAAGGCCATACTAATATTTTCAGGCCAAAATGCATTGGGCTATTTTGAGAAATAAAATTTTCTTTTATGCACTCTAATATTTTGTCTTTCTTTTTCACATCAGATTTATTGGATATTTCCATTACTTTCCATTCCCTTCCCTTTTGCTCCTTTTCTTTTCTTACCTGCTACTTATTGCCTTGACTTACTGTTTATTAAGTTTCAAGTACTAAGTAGCATGATAATTTCTACAGGTAGTAAGTAGTACTGTACAGTTTAAGTAATAACCAGTAAATGCAGGTTCAAGTAATAAGTAGCAAGTGAATTCTACAGGTAGTAAGGGACAAAATTCACTTGCTGTCTACTACTTACAACTTCCTACTTCCTACCTGAACAATTCACATAAGTTTCAAATACCAAGTAGCAATTGAATTCTGCAAATAGTAAGTGGTATGGTACAAGTGGTAAGTAGAAGTAATAAGGCTGAAGTAGTAAGTAGATTATATAGACAATATGTTTTAAGATATAAAAAATACATTAACTCTGCAGGTAATAAGCAGGAAGTAAATTCTGCAACTGTGCAATTGCATTTAATAGGTCTGTAGTAAAGGAAGGAAGAATTGTTAGAGGGCAGAACACTGACAACCAGGATTGTTCAGTCTCTCTAGTCTGCATTTCTCTTCATAACAGAGGCAGCTGCTGCCACCTGCTGTCTCATCTTCTGGATTTTTCAATGACTTGAAAAACATCTGGGAACACCCAAGGGTTGTCCAAAGCAGAGAACACAGCTGTCTGGCTTACACTCTGCCACTACTACATTAGCTTTCCTGAAGCACCATTGACCTTGATCAATGGAACATGGGTTTTTATGATCCCCACCAGTTCTGGAAAGTCTTTCTACACCAGAATATTTCCCCTTCTTTTCAGATTTTATCACTTGCAAAAGCCTTAGGTTTGTTTGTTTTTGTTTTGAAGATCATGATTATGAGTAAGGATTAAGCTGGAATTCATTCCAAGCTACTTGCAGGGAAATGAATGTTGCTTTAAAACATATGACATCAAACTATTAACAGCATAATCCTATATACATCTATTCAGGATTTAAGCCTTGTTGAGTTCAATGGGACTTGCTCCCAGGTAGAATGGGTACAGAATAAGTAAAATTGTGTGGGTGCATGAAATTTACAAGATCCACACTTATGTTCCCAACTCAGGCAAGGTAACATTCTGTTGAGAATAGTACTCTAAGCTCATAACCTTAAAAATAGGTTCATTTCCTCTTGAAAGACAATGGAAATGTGAAAATTAAGTACTTGAATATAGGTGGAATTAAGTGCCTGCCTAAGTGCTTTTCTAAGTCAGGAATGAGAACATACCAATAGCCTTCCTGGCTCAGACTAAAGGTCTATCTCGTCCAGCATTTTGTTTCCAAGCCAGTGGCCAATCAGTTGCCTTTCGGAAGCTGACAAAGTAGGACACAAGGGCAGTTGTTTTCCACTTGGCTTCCTCAGCAATGGGAATTAAGGAATGTCCTGCCTCTTAAGCCTGGTGATAATATATACCTATCATTTCCTGCATGGCAGGGGGTTGGACTGGATGGCCCTCGTGGTCTCTTCCAACTCTGCAATTCTATGATTCTATGACTCATAGCCACAGACAGCCTTATCCTCCATAAATTTGTCCAATCCTCTTTTAAAGATGTCCAAGATGGATGCCATCGCTACATCCCAGGAAAGAGCACTCCACAGTTTAACCATGCCCTGTCTCCCACATTCAGCTTCACTGGATGACTGAAGCTTCTATTAAAACCTTCTCCTTATCTACAAACCTCCATTTCAAGAAGGGAATGCCCCTATATTGACAAGGTTTTATTCATTCCCACACCCCTGCTCATACTCACCCTTTTTCCTAAGCTAAAAACCCCCCTTATTAACTAAAACATCCACCAATATAATTTGTTGTTTTGTGCCTTCAAGTAATTTCCAACTTATGGTGACCCTAAGGTGAAGCTGTCACAGGGTTTTGGGGTGGGTTTTTTTTGTTTTTTGTTTTTGGCAAGATTTGTTCAGAGGAGGCTTGCCTTTGCCTTCATCTAAGGCTGAGAGAGTGTGACTTATCCAAGGTTACCCAGTGGGTTTCCATGACCAAATGGGGATTCAAACTCTGGTCTCCAGAGTCCAATGCTCAAACCACTATACCATGCTGGCTCTCACAAATATAACAGACAGGCAGGGAAGGAGTTTTGAAGAACTCGAAAGATTATTCATTACTTTGTGACATTTTAGTAGTGTCCTGATAGTTACCCACCTCCTGCAAATTGTATTCCACATCCCCATGGACAAATATGTCTGACAAATACAATAGACAGACATATTTGTCCATGGGGGTGTAGAATACAATTCATGGGAGGTGGGTAATACCAGGACGCAACTAAAATGTCACAAAGTAGTGAAGAGTCTTTCAAATTCTTCAAAGTCTCTCCCTGTTTGGTTACTTAACATTCACCCGAAAAAAGAGTTCTGGAAAACCTGAAAGCTTCCACTCTAATTTGCAGTGTCCCAATATACTATACTATGTCCCAATAAAGGTATGCACATGATTAATTATAAAGTCAGCTTTCCGTATCCACAGAATCTGCACCCACAGATTCAACCAACCACAGCTTGAAAATATTCAGCATGGGGGGATTTCAAACAGCAAACCTTGATTTTGTTACTTTATATAAGAGACACCATTTTAGTATGCCATTTTATATAATGGGACTTGAGCATCCATGGATTCTGGTATCCACAGGGGGTCCTGGAACTAAACCCCAGTGGATACCGAGGGCCCACTGTAACTCCAACAAGATTTTTGCATTACATCAGTTCTCTAGAAACAATTCAGTACTGTAGTTATTGCAAAAGTTGAAATTACTTGTCCAGCTATTTATGCACAAACCATAGTCTAAACCTGCTTCTTTGGATACAATCCTCCAAAGTTCAGTCATGCTCACTGCTGGGGAAGTATGTACAGAACTGTAGTGTTAGTTTCCTAGTAGTTATGCTTATGATTGAAGCTTCATAGCATGCAACCACATGAAGGATATCAAAAAGACAGTTGATACAGGCTTCATTGTTGCACAGTGCTGACTACAAACAAAAATATTGTACAGTGGGGTGTAAAGATTAGCCCCCGCCCCATAATTAGTCATTGAATTATTTTTAAAAAGTATTTTTCACATCAATGCTCTTGGCTTAACTATTTTGTCTACAAAAAGTCGTATTAATTTTGATGCAGTCAATTTTCAAGTAAACATACTTAGGATTGTCTATAGTGACTGATTATAATAAAGAAAAACACTCCAAGTTTATGAAAAGCATATCTCATGGATGCTGACTAACATGAGCTACAAAGGCCATTTCTGTTGCTAACGTTGACTAAAGACCATCTAGCTGTGAGCCTTGGGAGACCTGGCCTCTCTCCCTAAATTTGGTTTATTCCCCACTGGCTCTGGGAAAGCAGGGTGCTGCCTGACTCCAGTTGGTTTCTGTTGTTAAAGGTGCCTACAGCCTATCAAGATTAAAGCAGACTTTTGAGATTTGGTTTTGCAGCTCCCACTAATGCTAGCTAGTGCAGATGGGATTTGGAGTCCAAATCATATGGAGGACACCAGGCTGGAAAAGACTGGTTGAATGGTTGTTGCTGGGAGAAACGTTAGGTTTTGGAGAAGAACCATTGTATATTTGCTATTTGGATTATGGGTTTGTATTTCTGTTGTTAGTCCTTTGGTGTTATTGGCCTTCAAGCCTTGTGGTGGAGTTATGCTGACCCTATCCTAGAGTTCAGTTTCGTTTTGGGTTTATTTTTTTGCAGAATTTATTGAGAGGAGGTCTGCCCTCACCTTCCTCCAATGCTGAGCAAGTGTGAACTTGCCCAAGGTCATGTAGTGGTTTTCCATGGATGAATGGTGATTTGATCCCTCATCTCCCAGAAGCCTAGTCCAACACATACTATTAGCCCTTACTAGTGACTGTTGAATAGTATGTGCTGGACTAGACCTCTGGGAGATGAGGGTTCAAATCCCCATACAGCCATGGAAATACATTTTGCAAAATTCATTTTTTTAAAACTCTGGTGAGCCACAAGTGTTGTGAACCACTTTGCACAACAGTATGCCATGAAAAAGTAGCATGCAAATAGATTTGATTTGAGTGGCAGGGTGAGGGAGACATGCCTCTCCCCCTGTGGTACTTCACTTCATGTTTTGTTAGCTTCTATTTTTAAAAAGAGCTGAAGAGGGAGGATTACAGCACAGGTAGCCACTTGTGATTTTAAACATCTTTTTGTGGGCTTATCTACATGGGCCAAATACCCCAGCTTACCCCCATTCCAGAACTCTTCAGTCCAGAAGACGCAGGGCTTTTGCCCTGATTTCATTGCACCCTTCACCACCCCGGGCAAGCTTCACCACCCCGGGGCAGATATGGGGATGGAACAGGGGCAAGCCAGAATAGGGTGCAATGAAACAGTACAATATAATACCCGGTTTACTCTGTCACTTGTGGCCAAAACCCAGACTGGGTCCTGCATGCCCGTGAGAGCCCATCTGGCAGGCCACCCCCCACTGCTGCTGCAGCTCCCTGGCTCTCTTAGAAACCAGGCAGGGATCCCTAAGCATGTGCCCAAACCTGGTCACATGCAGGGGGCCTGCAGTCACATGTTGTAGGCCTTCCTTGTCAGCAGGGAAAATAGCAGCAGCTGCAGCAACGGGCTGGCATTCTGTTTTGACGCCAGCCCATTTTCTCCAGGTAATGGGGCGGGGTGGGGGCAGAATAGGCCAGATCGAGAGCCAGGATACGCTGGGAGGGAGCCGGCATATCTTGGCTAGTGCAGATAAGCCCTGAATCTTGCATTCAACAGGAGGGCCTGCTTCAGATTTATAACTGTCAGGCCAACAGCCCAATACCCCTGAGCACTCTACCTCTTTTCCACACACTCCTCTGAAGAGACACCTAGTTCACTGAGATACTTTCTAGCTTATTAAACTACAGCTTCACACAAGATCTGAAACCAGCTGCAATCTTGATAAGAAATAAGTGCTGTAAACTATAGTTTTCTGGTTCAGATATCATGGGAAACCAGAGCTTAAGAAGCTAGGAAAACAAAAGCAGAGAAAAGGTAGGTGAAAAGGGAGAATTCCACCTGATAAGCTTGCTGTAGCTGAACTGTTGCAACAGTTCACTTATCATTCTGCTCCAACAAACCATGCAAACCAGCTTTGTATCAGAATCAGGCCTTTGTCTTAATGTCTAGAATTATTTTCTGGGGAGCACAGGTAAAATATCTTAAGTGTGATGTAGTTGCTTGAGTGTTGGACTACAACTGTGGATATCAGGGTTCGAAACCCTGCTCAACCATGGGAATCCACCGGGTGATCTTGGGCAAGTCACACTCTCTCAGCCTTAGAGGGAGGCAAAGCCAAAGCCCCTTCTGAACAAGAAAATGCCATGATAGGTTTACTTTAGGACTGGCATAAGTTGGAAATTACTTGAAGGTACACAAGAACAACACAATCCTATGAACAGGTAGGGATGGGGCGTGAATTAATCTAGTGTGTTTGAGTTTTACACCTATTCCAGCCATAAACAACTTCTGCTAGCCTGTTTTTTTGGAAACAGCAATAAGAATGGAAGCTGTGAAGAATGTAAAATCATTTTAAAAACCCTACATTTTATTAAAAGTGATGGGTTTGGATGTCAAAGAGAATTCAAATTTAAATTCCAGCTTTCCTGCAATTTGGGTAGGCTGCCACAAGAGGGATGCCTTTGTATCACTTTAGATTTTTTAAAAAGCCTCATGTTGCTAGAACTTTCTGTTCAGAAATATCTACAGTTGTCCCTTCACATTCGCTGGGGTTTGGTTCCAGGACCCCTGTGAATACCCAAATCTGTGAATACTCAAGTCCCATTATATGCAATGGCATAGCAGAATGGTGTCCCTTATATAAGATGGAAAAATCAAGGTTTGCTTTTTGGATTATTATTTTTTAAAGAATATATTCAAGCTGTAAATACTTAAAACCATGAATGCCAAATCTGTAAATGTGGAGGGACAACTGTATACAGAATCAGTGTGTCAATTATAAAGTTATGAGATGTAGGTGTCTAACAGAAGGTTAAACCCCACCATCCAAAGAACGATATGTACACACAGGAGGGATAACACCTGTTTCCCAGCACTATGATGTTTCTGTGGCCATCATTCCCACTGCTGCACAGGTAGGTCACTCTTGACTGAGAAGGGTGCCACTCTCTTGGGCAGTGAGAAGAAAAACATTCATGCATCTTCTCCCTTCACCATATTCTGGTGCTGTGGATAAACAAGCCTCTATATCTTGTTCAGAATAGCAAGCACACCCTTCGCTGCTTATTCACTTTCCCAGATATGCTATAAGGCCCAAACCTGCTCTAATTTATGATTCTGAAACTCCACTTCTGCTGAAATGTCCGCCTGACTTGCACCCTGTCTGAAAAATTAGTATGAGTTAGTGGGGCCCATGATACACCACTTTGAAATGGGGTGGGATGGGAGAGAGAGAGAAGCCAACCTTCTATACTTCCAACATGGTTTGTCTCCTCTCTCCACAGAATGTGGGTTCTGAAGCCATTCTAGTTTCACCATGAATGGGAAAAGTACAGCCTTCCAAATGTTGTTGGAGTGCAGTTCACAATCTTTCCTTATCATTAGCTATGCTGGCTAGGGCTGATGGAAGTTGTAGTACAACAACATCTGGAAAGCCACAACTTACCCATCCCTGTATTACATGGAGGAGGAGGAGGAGGAGGTGGGGGAGGCAGCAGAGGAGGATGAGGAGCAGCAGCTGTGAGCATAATGATCACACCCTTCAGATACATTAAGGACTGAACAGTTTCACATTAAGGCAAGCTGGAAAGCACATTTCTTGCTGGGCAACAAGGCAAGTGGGGTGGGGGGAGAGTGGGGATGGGGAGTGCCTTAAGGAGGTGGGTGAGAGTGAAAGACTACCTGTTATAAAACAGGCCCAATATAATCTGCTGCATAGATGCCTCACAGGCAGCATACCCCAGACCCTTCTGTCTCCTCATATCACCATGCCACCCTTTTGGAAAATAATCCTTCTCAAGCCATGAAATTATTTCATGCACTATTCACCTTTCTAAAATTGTCTCACTTCTAAAGAGTAAAAATGCTACCTGCTGCTACTGGGTATATAAAATATGTAGCTAGGTACCATGGGGTAGAACGGAGAAAGGAACAAATCAGTTCAGTTGTGTGTTTGCTCAGTCAGCCACTGTGGAGACCAAGAAAAGCCAGCCTGCACCTGTATGTAGTCAGCTTCTACAAGACCCCTTATCTGAAGTTAAAAAAATATTTCAAAATGTCTAATCTTTAGAACACTCAGGTCGAGATGACCCAGAAATTGTAAGCTATATTTTTCATGGTTCCTAATGACTGTCATTTCTTAGAGATGTTTAGGGATTAAACTCTGAGGCCTAATTTTACTTATGATGCCTAAAACACTTTATCCTTCCCAATGGACAGTGTAAGAGCTTAGTTTTGAGTTGGGGGGGGCACTGAGAGCTGTGGTTCCCCACAGGTAATTTTTCCAAGCTTTAGTCAGCATGGAAAAGTATTGTGGGAATGGCCTAGGAGTGCAGCAGATCCAAACAGTCTGATTTAGAATTGTCCCAAATCTAGGGTTGTCATATTGCACTTCCTCAAATCAGGACAGCTAAATATTCTGATTATGCAAACTGTGTTAATTATGTAAGTTATTCTAACTTGTGAGAACCACTGTGGAGTAGTGGTTTGAACCACTGGACTACTACTGTACTCTGGGGACCACATTTTGAATCCTTGCTTGGCCATGGAAACCCACTGGGTGGATTTGGGCAATTTGCAGTAACCCCCCTTTGAACAAATCTTGCCAAGAAAGCCCCAAGATAGGGTCATGATAAGTCGGAAATGACTTGAAGGCACACAACAATTATTCTATGCATTCTGGTTATGCAAACGGAGCATATGAACTGTTGCATTTTTTCCATTTTCAACCTTCATACCTTTCTTAGTTACAACTGATCTGAATGAACCCGTACAGAGTAATGTTTAAGTGCTGGTTTTGGAACAGGGAGACCCAAGTTCTAATCTTTGCTTGGTCATGCATTTTGCCAGGTGACCTTGAGCCACTGCTACCTATCCTGCTTGCCCTCCATTGTTTACACTGTTCCCGCTTCATTCCCTCCTACTCTCCATTGAGTTTCCATTCGCAATGCTTTCCCTTGCTTCCTGAATGCCCCCCCCCAACCCATGCCTTACTCTTCCTCCCCTCACATCTGAAAGGCAGGGGCATACTTGTTTCTCACAGAACAATTTCACAGAAGAGTGCCTCCGCATTTGGTCCCATATCTTGGCTTTTACCAGTGCTAGAGACTTACTTTTAAAAAATGAAAGCTCAGGATGGCAAAATCAGCCCAATGCATCTCTGAATTGAATGAGGGAATAAAACAGTCGCAGTCTCCATTGGTGGAGAGACTGTCCACACTGAGAAATTAATGGACATTCAAGGGATGTTGAAGGACCTTCACCTTCTTCCAAGCTGATTTTTTAAAAATGTCATTTCTGCTGCTCCAGAGACTAGGACATGGAACAATGGGTTCAAACTACAGGAAAGGAGATTCCACTTAAACATTAGGAAGAACTTCCTGACAGTAAGAGCTGTTCAGAAGTGGAATAAGCTCTTCAGAGTGTGGTGGAGTCTCCTTCTTTGGAGGGTTTTAAACAGAAGCTGGATGGCCATCTGTCAGGAATGATTTTATTGTGTATTCCTACATGGCAGGGGGTTGGACTGGATGGCCCTTGGGGTCTCTTCTAACTCTATGATTCTGTGATTCTATCTGGGTCAGATGAAGATCCAAATGAGCAAGAAGTGGCATGCCTAGAATATGGGGAGGGGGGAATCCAGCCAAACTGGTAGTATGGCAACCCTGCCAAATTCTAGAGGGCTTGGGTTGTAGTCTAAAAGTATTTGGGAAGGAAGACACCCTGTAAAATTTACATCTGAACTATCCTCCACTTCTTCCAGTGTAAGAACTTTTTTAAAAAGTGAAAAAAGGGTAACTTCTTGCACATCATTATTCATTCATATTTATAGGACCTTGATTTTTCACAAAAAGAAGAAAAAGCTTTAACCTAAAGCTGAAATGTTGTAAGAGGATTCAAAATGATGGTGTTCTCCTATTTTAACATACATATTGTTAAATTAACATATTGCCTAGGTACACCAAGCCAAAACAAACAAAACTGTTGGCTATTAAATATGTGTGGATAATAAGAATGGTAATCATCATCGTCGTCAAAATCATTTTCCTTACTGTAGAAGTGATTACTGACATACTACATTAAAACAGCACCATAGTTCAAAATATGAAGCTATCATAGCAAGAAAATTACTATGCTACTGATGGCAATTTTATTGCCATGATAGCTTCTTATATGAATGATGGTAGTATTTGTAATTTTTTAAACAGCTTATTATCATGTTTTCAAATATAAAAGTGGCATCCTTAAGCAACAAACACCAAATTACCCCGAAATATTGCAATTTAAGCTAAATAAAGACCAGGGAATGAAACCTACTACTAGACAAGAAAACTACTGTATATAACTGTGTATAAGTTTTTTCAATATTAACCAAAAATCAACCCCCAAAACCTGGGGACTTATCCATGAGTCAATGCTAGAAACAGATGACGATTATGCCAGCTGGATGAGCTCTGTGCTTCTCATCATTTTGGGCACTTGAGGTGGGGCGGAATGGTGGTAGCAACCCTTTTAATAGGGGCTTACTGTATAAGCCTTACAAGGCTTTGCAGTCTCTCTACAAGCCTCATGAGGCTTGCCACCATGAAATCGAAGGGAGGCTTATACAATGAGGTGCTTTCATGCCCCACCACACCAAGAGGGGCTTCCCGACTCACACTGGGTCCCTAATAGAGGCAAGTTGCTTTCCTTGCTCTCCTCCCCCACCCCCACTTTTTAGTTTGCATTCTCATTCTTCCCCCCCTCCATTTATATTCCTTTTCCTATCTGTATGTGTATAGATGTAGACATTTTAAGATCAGCAATGCAATTTACACCCCCAAATTGTAACCCCTCAAATAAACAGATCCTCTCCTTCTCTTTAGCTTTTCCTAAGTATGTTCCCTCTGTGCATTTTTAAAAGGAGAGGAAAAGATTTGTTTGTGACATGCCCCAAAATTTTATCCTTGACTTATCCACGGGTCATAGCAAAATCCATAATTTTGGCCCCAAACCTGCTTTCAAGTTATACAATCATTTTTTGGCATGGATTTTCTCTCAGAATACACATATTCTGTTTTCATTTCAATCCACCCATGAGTGCGTGGTACAGCTCAGGTAAGTTCTTATCTCATTCCTCAGACCTCCCTCAAATATCTACAGGAACACTTCCTTGCTAAAGTGCAGTTAGAAAGCTCTGAGTCTTTTAAAAGCCTGTGTATACATGTGTATGGGTACAAACACACATATACACTTTTTTAAAAAAATGGTTCTGAGCTTGGAAAAAGGAGTTGTAGATTTTCTAGCCTCTCTAGAGAATACCTCCTGTCTATGTGCATAGGAATGTTTTAGTGATGTGTTAATGCCCATGTTTAATGGGTGAAGGGTTTAATATTGTTTTTTCGTGTGTGGTTAGTTTAGGTTCTAAGTATGACGTATTTACATTTTGTATATTCATGTTTATTCAATAATGTTTAAAAAAGACAAATAATCAAAACAAAAACAAACAGCCAAGTTCCAGGGGCATATTTTCTACATCAGGACACATCATAGGCTAGACTAGCCTAAAAAATACCAACAATAAGAAGTGGACCTTGAGATCTTGTTTTGTGAGGGTTGATAATAGGGCTTTTGGGGGTGCGTATTGAAAAACTGCCCTTGACGTATAGATGAGGCTGACTTATACACAAGTATATAGGGTAAACATTTATTGGATTTTTGTCACAAAATATTAAATTATACTTAGGGGGAGACTCAGTGAAATAAAGGAGATATAAGTGTGTCTGCTGTATATAGAACTAAATCTGGACCCACCCCAATCTTTTGTGGTTCTAAAAAAGGATAGTTCACACACAAACACTTATAGATTTCAAGTTAATAGCAGTAATATAGGCATAAATATTTCTGGAGGCTCCCAGGAGCTAAAAATGGGCTTTTTAGCAAATTAAATTAAATTAAATTAAATTTAAATTTAAATTGGAAGGGTAGTTTCACAGTCCACAAAAATACCTGTGAGAGGCCCCATAAAGGGAGCTGGGTATGTTTAGCCTGGAAAAAAGACGGTTTAGAGGCGATATGATAGCCCTGTTTAAGTATTTGAAGGGATGTCACGCTGAGGATGGAGCAGGCTTGTTTTCTGCTGCTCCAGAGACTGGAACACGGAGCAATGGGTGCAAGCTCCAGGAACAGAGATTCCACCTCAACATGAGGAGGAACTTTTTGACAGTAAGAGCTGTTCGGCAGTGGAACACACTCCCTCGGAGCGTGGTGGGGTCTCCTTCCTTGGAGGTCTTTAAACAGAGGCTGGATTGCCATCTGTCAGGGATGCTTTGATTTTGATTTCCTGCGTGGCAGGGGGGTTGGACTGGATGGCCCTCGTGGTCTCTTCCAACTCTGCAATTCTATGATTCTATGATTCTATGATTCTATGAAATGTGGCCCCATAATTACTTTTGACCCATTCCTGTCTTCCAAGTCATCAGCTTTCAATATTTCACAGTTTCTGAAGAACCAAAAATGACAAGACTACTTACACATGTGCACTGAATGTAATTGCCCTTATAATCCCAACCACCAGAATGATGACGGTTAAAATCAGAGAGATAAATGATACCTGTGGATAATGATAAAAAGATAATCTGATTTTACCAGCTAGTGGTCAGAACGTTCAAAAGTATAATCTTGTTTTGCAAATAAGAAAAAAAAAAGAGAGAGAAAGAGAGACAGAGACAAAGAACATTCATGGCTGAATGTAAGGACAGCTCAGTATAATTCAATATATTTTTACATTTAAAACCTAGAGTAAAAAAAGGACAAACCACAAAAAGTGACATACTGAAAAAAATATGGGTTTTTAAAATTAATTGGATTAGTAATACTGATTCAGTTCTGTGCTTGCCCCTCTTGGTTAACACATTTCAACAGATGTCACACTGGTTTACATATATAAAATATATAAAACCTTATATAATATATAAGGTTTATAAAACATAAACCTTATAAAATATATAAAATATATAAAAACCTGCATATATAAAACCTCAAGATTTTATATACAGTATTTAAATCAGGAGATGGATAAAGATCTGAGGCAATGTTCTGCTTCACAGACTGTTGTGAATGCACAAAACAGCTAAAAAAAATAAAAAAATAAAATAAAAACTCAAAAGTGAAAAGGGAGCCAGAACATATTTAAAAGATGAATATATTTAAAAAGTAAAAGGGTGTTCTGGGGAGTTTGGTCGGTTGAGGGAGGGGCTGTAAGAACAGCCTTGGGAGACTATGGGGACCCAGTCCCCCATTTTGCCCACCTGTGCCTTAAATCCTACTTTGGGACTGGAAGGTGTAACTGGGACATCTGATTTACCTAAGCAGTGATACATTAAGGCCAAGATCCTATTGGCCAGCATAAACTATGCTGTGTAGGCAGTGGTGGAGGTAGGAATCAAAAGGCCACAGTGGGAAGGATAAAGCAGAGAAAGCCTTCTCCCCAAGAGAAAGCTGTCCGCTCCTAAGCAGCCTGTTTCCTGAGTACCTTGCTAGATTTCCCAGAGAAAAAACAGTCTGGGAAGGCTGATAACCCTAAATATATGTAAATCAATGCATTCCCATGTCAACCAGTTATATTGGCTTTCCTACACCAGTTTGTGCAACAATTGAAATATTTGTAGGATAGACACAAATGCATTGCATTACTTATTGACTACAATTCTACCTCATCTTCCCGACCTCACAGAATTCAAGGGTCCACACACAGCTGTAGTAGCACTGGGAGGTGCAAAGAGGCTGAACCACATTGCTGTGTGTTTGTGACAACAGCCTTAGTGTTGTCAGAGACCCACAGCATTCCTTTCCAGGCACCGAGCAGACCCCAAAGGCAAGTGTCTCGTATATGCCTTTTACCCCATAAGGCTCTACAAATGGATGTCATATAAATTCCTACCCAGGAGGTTTTATCATACCAAAGACACATAACATATCAATCCCATGTGTCCATGAAAGCTGCAGCCCAAACATCATTTAAGGCTATACTACATTAACCCACTATCTAAATTAAGTTCATTTCTATGATGGATTTACCTTCCCCAGTTTTGATATATTTCGATAAAGAGAAAGAGGAAGCGTGAAGATGATGGTAGCACAGAGAATAATGACATGGCGACCAAGGAAGAAACTGTCTTGATCAACTGTTTAAAAGAATGGGGGGGGGGGAGGGAGAGAGAGAGAGAGAGAGAGAGAGAGAATTAACATTTATATTTTATGAGAAATTGATGAAAGATCAATTTCTCACTAAATACAAACCTTCCTGTTGTGTGTGTACATGTGCTCTATGCCCAGGAACCTGTTCATGAAGTGAGGAAAAATAGGGAAGGAGGCAATGATAGTTGGGAGTTTATAAATAGGGCTAATAGTATTCATCACAAAAGTGTGACAAAATAAATTCCAAAAAAGAATCTGCTAAGGGTGATATCCAACTTTTTCTTTCCACTGATGGAACAGCAACCCTCAGCACAACAGAGCCTCATCCATCCACTCACTGATTGTACTCCTCCACTCCCTCACCCGAAATCTGCTCTAGATGGCTTGGGAACCCTTTGGAGCAGACCTTGAGGGCATAGGGAGAACCACAGTGGGGAGGGGATGAAGGGAATATTTGTTGTTTTGTTGTGTGCCCCCAAGTAATTTTAGATTTATGGTGCCCCTAAAGCAAAGCCCTCACATGGTTTTCTTAGCTAAATTTATTCAGAGGGCTTTGCCATTGTCTTCCTCTGAGGCCCAAGGTCACCCATTGGGTTTCTACAGCTGAGCGGGGATTCAAATCCCCATTTCCCAGAGTCCTACTCAAACAATCAAACCACCACACCACACTTGCTTTCAAGGAAACACACACACACACACACACACACACACACATTTTTCTTATAACTTATGTTACTCCAATTTATACACCTTATGCAATATTCCAGAATATTTTCAAAGCATTTCGCCTCTAATGATCATTTGGTTGGTTTAGAGTTGTTGTTCTTTTAAAAAAATAATAATCTCTAATATTATTTCCTTGGGCAATATTCTGGAGCAGGGGTGGCCAAAGTACAGCCCATGTAGTGTTTTTGTGGCTCTCACGAACCTCAGAGGTCAAGATTTTGCCCCCAAATACCCTCTAGGGTGCATGGGAAGTGACTTCCTGTCACTTTAATATTTTGGGAAAAGGCCTCTCTTTGGCCTAAAAAGATCCCAGAGAACTTAAAAATATGGTTAAAATGCTCCCATGGCCCCTAGAGGGTGTTGGGGGGTATCTGGAGGCAAAAATAATTTTGGGGGGTGCAGTGGGGAGTGTGGGGGTGCAGCCCCCAAGGTTTCCTAGGGGGCTAATGCCTACATCTGTTCTGGAACATGTGGTAACCTTCCAGCTCCAGGGGTTTCTGGATGAGACAGATTATCTAGATTCATTTCAGTTCGACTTCAGGCCCAGTTATGGGATGGAGACAGCTTTGTTGTCTTGTTGGTGACCTAGACCGGGAACTGGATGAGGGAGCATGTCTCTGTTCGTTTTGCTGAACTTTGTAGTGGCCCCAATATCATCAACCATCATATCCTTCTGGGCCAACCTTCTGGAAGAGGACTTTGTAACACTGTTTTACACTGGTTCTGGTCTTTCTTGGAGGGGTGAACTCTAAAGGCAGTGCTGGGAGATTGCTGTTTGACCCACTGGCCATTAGCCTGTGGGGTACCTCAGGTCTCACTTCTATCTCCCATGCTGCTTAATAGCTACATGAAACCACTGGGAGAGGTTATCTGGAGCTTTCGGGTACAGTGTCACCAATATGCTGATGAGACCCAACTCTATCTCTCTTTCCTACCTAACTCAAGGGAAGCTGTTTTGGTACTAAACCAGTGTTTGCTGTCAGTAATCGACTGGATGAGGGTGAAGAAATTAAAACTGACCAGGGAATAGGGATTCAACTTGTGCTGGATGGGTTACACTCGCCTTGATTAAGATTTTGGATTCAAATTGGAGCCTGGATGCTCAGGTTTTGGGTGATGGCCAGAAGTACATTTGCACAGCTAAAACTAGTGCACCAGCTGCACCAGTTTCCAGAGATGTCAGCTCTAGCTATGGTGACACAGTAATCCAAATAGGATGTAATCAAGGCATGTAACACACTCTACATGGGACAGCCTTTGGAAACTGTCTGGAAACAGGAAAAGGTCCCAAAGACAGCAGCTAGTGCTGGTTACAGGGAATACATAACTCCCATATTGCAAGAACCTCAGAGGCTATCATTCTGTTTGCAGGCACAATTCAGAGTGCTGGTTATGATCCTTAAATCCCTACATGACTTGGGTCCAGGGTATCAAAAAGACTGTATGAGCCTATCCATCTTCTTTGAGACTGCCCATCTCTCAAGATCTTTGGGGGAAGGCTTTCTCTCTACATTACTCCCATCACTGGCATATTTGGTGAGGGTGAGGGAAAGTGCCTTCTCAATGGCAAGTTGTGGAATTCACTCCCACCAGAGCATTAGTCGGCCCCCTCTTTTTCCACTGGCAGGCAAAGACCTTTCTATATACACGGATCTTTGGCTCTTAAGTTACTATGGCAAAGGATATTTTAATGGGTGTGTTCTCTTTTTACTACGTTTTAATGTGTTTTAAGCTGTTGTAATTTGGTGTTTTTAACAACCGTTTATTTAATGTTTTCTTTTTAAATTTTTACATCAAATAGGTTTTAGTTGCACTTGTTTGAATTTTATGAGACGCCTTGGGTCACATGGTGGAAGAAAGGTGGGATATAAATTAATTAAATAAATACATAATTTTAAAATTCATGTTCAAAATTTGAATGAGGTATGAAGACCATTAGAAGTGGGAATACTACATAGCACAGAGTTTACAAGACAAACTTTGACATCTTGTTAAAAGTAAATAAAAAGAATAAATGAAGCAAACCAATACTATTCAAATGTTGTGCTCAGAAAAAGGAACATATACAAATTCAGATGTTTGCTGTGCATAAGCATGCTAGATTTTTAGGCAGTATTGTGAATTGAACATTTTGTTTTACGGAATTGGGAGTTTGGTAAAAAGAAAAATGTAAGGCAGTGCAAGGGGTGGGCAACAGAATCATATATGGTTAGAAAAGTAACTGCAGGCCATGAGAAAGTCATACATTTAGGCATGCAGTGTATCACTTTTTTCTATCCCACCTTTCTCCCAAAAGTAGGACTCAAGGCAGTTTCAAATCTCCACCCCAAGAGGAAAAATGGAGTTTTTGGCAGGCATCATACACATTCATTCATAAGACAAGGACGTGAATCCTATTGTAAGTCTCAATTACTGTAGACCCAATCAATTAATGGGAGCTTGGTAAGCCAAGATGATAAGTAGCTGATTCACAAAAACACACACACACACACAAAACACAGCTTTCCTAACAAACAAAAAATGTCATAGACTCACCTCCAGGAATTCTTTGGAAAACTTTTGTCAAAGTATCTCCTGTTATAATGTTGTAGCTGATCATGGCTTTAAAAAGAAGAGGTATTAATAATATTTTGAAAAGGTTGTTGTTCTTATTTGCCATCAAGTTGGCTTCCTATGAATGGGAGAGCTCCCAGACACACTGTTACTAACAGCTCTGCTGAACTCTTGAAGACTCAAGGCCAAGGCTTCCTTGGCTGCCGCACTGCAGTTTGACACCACTTTAACTATCATGGCTCCATCCTATGAAATCCTGGAATTTGTAGTTTGCTGTGACACCAGAGCTCTCTGACAGAGAAAGCTAAATATCCCACAAACTACAAATCACAGAAGTCCATAGCATTGAGCCATGGCAGTTAAAGCAGGATCAAACTGTGTTATTTCTGCAGTATAGCAGCATCCTGAGTCTGTCAATCTGTACAGCCATCCTCCTCTTCTCCTCCTCCTCATGCTTTTCACTTTAATGAATATCATCGTCTTTTCCATTCAGTCACTTTCACTGAGTCATGGGTCCACTGGAACCATTTATTTGTCTTTTTGGCACTCTGTGGTAAGCCCTTCTCCCCAGGTGTCCCCCATGTCTGCTCCAGAAGTCTGGGAAAATTTCTCGAGCAAATGTTGAGCAGGGGCATACAAACAGTGGTACAGTCAGATGACAAGGAAATGTTCTTAACTGAGTGGAGGTCTATTTGCATAATGTTTGATGTTGCCTGAATATAGTGTTGCTAGGTTTTCAAAATAGCAAAATTCATGACATGCAGGGTTGACCATCAGGAAATAGCTATTAACAAGTCTGTGTTCTACTTAAATACCAAATGAAAGTACTGGTTTCAGTTAACCTAAGCCATGTGTTTCTCTGTAAAATTACTATATTGGCCACATCCATAAATTACATCATGCACACATTTCTGTCTTTGTGAAAAGCCTACACCCTCAAAATGCATGACTTTTTGGCATCTTGTTAATTGTATATACATGGAAACACTTTCCAGCCCTCAAAGAGGAAACATCCTTTATAAGAAGGGACACCGGCCAGCCTTATAAAGGATAAGCTTTCTGGTCCTCAAATAATGTACATCCCTCACAGGAAGGGACACCTGGCAACCTTACCTGAACATAATTTTTATCAGCAGCAGACTGCCTCCTTTGAACATGCAACTTATTCTAAATTCATTAGTTTGGGGTTGCAACTAGTCAAAGCACTAAACTAGTGCTTTACTTTAGAGAAAGCCCTCAATGAACTCAGTAGGATCAAGTTCCAAGTAAAAAAACACAGGATCCAGTTCTTAAAGAGAAATCCTAAATATTCTTCTTTATCTGGCAAGTCTCCAGAATTTCAGATGTCATGTTCTGTTTTTCATAAATGGAACAGAAACTATTTTATACATATTATTGTTATTACTATTTTGCAGCACTCAAGAAAAAACACATGATCCAAGCTGTCAGTTTCTCATTGCTGTTGGATTCTGTGGTTAAGATGGCTACTCCTGTTAAGGCTTCTGCTATTCTCTACCCAAATTATGAACTTCCAAGATTTAAAAACAGATCATAAGAGTTCAGCTTTGGATTATGAACTTCATAATTAAAGGGTATAATCATCTATAGGATTAGAAGTTCTCTTACTGCCTCCACTTCCAACACGTATCTGTAAAAATAAAACACACAAAAAGCACAGCAAGCCATGCTGATCCTTCAGAAAAATATCAAAATACTCAGTTGGGCAACACCTTGATTAGATCTACTAAAATGTCACAAAATAATAAGCCACAACTTCAAGTTCTTCAGATCTCAGGAGCGGTGGGATGATTTACCCCCAACCATGTGTTCACAGAATGTGTGAGAGAAAATATGTGGCCACATTGGCTAGCCTTTTCCCCCTCTGCTGATTTGCCCAGTGGCTTCACCCACCCTCTGCACATGAGAAGAAGCTATACACTAGGGCTTCAGAAACCTTTTTTGGGATGGCAAGTCCCAGACGTCCCCAGCCAACATGGCTGTATAATGAAATATGACTCCTCCACACAAAAGGGGAGGGAAGATTGGGCTCTGGGGTTCCCCTCACAACTCATCTGGACCCTCTTTTTGTAAAGGCAAAGTGGGGAAAATAAAACTAGTTTGAGGTAGCTCAAAGAATGAAACAATTTTAGCTTCTACTTTTCTTCTCTTATAGAAAACAAAATTATTGTCAGTTATGCCTTTGCAACGTGCTCTTACCAATAAAGGGATATAAAAACTGGAGAGCTGAGAGAATTAGGTGTCCCACAAAACCATATGCTTTATTGACCAGTGCTTGATAACTGTTGGTTCCAGACAGGTTTCCTCCTTTAATCAACAGGATAATAGAATAATCTGTTTGGGGGGGAGGGGGGAAACATGTAAATTCTGTTAAAAAATGTTTTACTTGGCACAATTATCTTGAATATTAAAAATAGAAATGATTAAAATGAATATGGACTGGAAACATAGAATAATAGTGGGGAGAAATTTTATACAAAAATCATGGGAAGCTTTTTTTTTTTTCTTAAGTAAAGGTCATCTCTTCATCCGGTATCCGTGGGGGTTATGTTCATGGACTTACCAGTGATACGCAAAATTGTGTATAATAATGAACTGCCATAGAATACCATAGAATTGTGCTGGAGGACCTAGAAAATGCTTATCTAGGAATCTGGCACAACTCTATGGTCAACATTTGGTGGATGTTGACCATAGAATTGCTCTGGAGGACTTACCGATGCCTAGAAAGACAACCTCCAATACAACTCTGTGGTCCTACAGATGCTTAGAGAGATCTTTTCCTCCTGACCGCAGGTAAGTGAAACTGTGGGTACCGATCCTGCATAAATGGGGGGGGGGCAACCTGTATTGGTAACTCACAGCAATAGCCATACAGTTACTGGAAGCAATTCTGCTGTATTTATTTATTTATTTGATTTATATGCCACATTTCTCCCAAAATGGGACTCAAAGTGATTTACAATGCTGTATAAGTTAAGGCAAAAACTCTAACTAAAGAGCCATCTTCGTTTTTTCAAGTCAGAAAAGGGTAGTTGCGTTGGACCATAAAACTGCTAGGCAGAGCCAGCCCTAGCTTTAAACAGAGGGTGTCAATGGCCATGGGCAGCAGATGCCGGGGCTGCAGTGTCCCCCCCCTTCAGGTTTCCCCCTCTGTTTGCAAATGGAACTGTAAACCTTAAACTATCTTGCTGCCCTCACATATGTTGGGGGATGACATATGTCAACATAAATTATTGAAGTAAAGTTCAACTGATAGTCCATTTGACTTCTGTACATGGGATGGAGGGTTGGATATTACCGTGTCTTTTGCCTTAGGCAGGAAAACATTGTGGACCAGCTCTGTTGCTAGACCAGCAGGTTATTCCCTCAAAGAACATCTGGCCTACCGGCAGCATGGATTAATGGGGATTTTAAACTGGGACTCCTTTAGTCCTAGTCTGATTAGTTAATACACACAAACAGACTGAAGATACAGATGTAAATCTGTAAAGTTTTATATGGCTTTAAACTTTTGTTTACAATGATAAAAAGAAGAATCTTAAATCTTCCCAAAGCCAATGGAATTTATGTATGGTCGAGGGGCACTTTTTGTTAGATCTAATAGACATAAAAATGAAGCAATTTGTTAAAAATAAATTTACATCTCATGGTGTCCTAATGCTCTGCACAAAAGAATAGCCAGCATGGCACACCATTCTAACTTCCTTAGTTCTCTCAGAAAACTAAGGGCTTGTCTACATCAGCAAAAAAATGCAAATTCAGAATCTGGTGCTCACAGCCCAGATGATATACTGCTACTTCTGGGGAGGAATGGGTTTGGGTTTTTTGCTGTTAAGTTGACTTTGCTCCAAAGTAAGCAAAGTCAGGAAAAACTCTGGGGTTTCCCGGAAAATCTGGAGTAACTTTGGGTTCTTTTGCTGTTTGCATGTTTGATTTGGCTCATTCCAGTTGTCCACATGCAAATGTGGTGCCATCTCCCTGAGTAGCACAGTGCTGAGTAGCACAGGGAAGGGGACGGATCCCCATTGGGCCACTGCTGCTGCTGCCCTGTCGCCAGCCAAGCAGCTCCCTGCGAGTGCTGGCTAAAACCATTGCTTTTGCTGAATGGGGCACCATGCAATCAGTGAGGAGGGGGTAGAACACCCCCCTCCTTTTTGATCAAATTTTGATTCAGCTTGGTGTGTGTGGCTGCCATCACGGTCAATCTGGGGCCGGTGTAGACGAGCCCTAAATGAAGACATTTTACATAGCCACAGATCTTAACTTTGGATTTACCACTTTTTGAAAACCTTTGTCACTTGCTGATAGCAACAGTTATTTAAGCCATACCTGTGATATATGCAACACCCAATAGCAGCAATATTCCTAATGGAAAGCCAGCTTGCTTCAAGGAATAAGGGAGCCCTGTGAGCACAAAGCAAACACAGTGTGATTGTAGCTTTTCCAGATTCTTCTTACTTTCTAATGCAACCCATAACAAATATACTGTACTCTGTTCAATATCCGAAAGCAGGGGAATGATGTACATAATTATCTGCCAACTTGGAGATAAGCAAATGCCATACTAAACTTCTGTCATGACTCCCAGGTTCTTCTCCAGTTTAGATTGTTCCCCACTCAAAATAAAATTAGCCACAAATCCCATCGGGAGTTTGAGGGCTCACAAGGATGGGGGAAGAGGGGTTGAACATTTGAGCTCTAGTTTGTCCCAATGGGAGTAGGCCAAGCTTTAATTATGACATGGAATTTTAGGATAAATTGAGGTATGTTCTAGTTTGAAGGGGGAAGAACTAGCTTGGATTCTTCAGCTGATTTCTGGATGAGGCAGGAGGAGTGCTTATCAAAATTCTAAAAGGAACAGGAACAAATGTTGCCTTACAGAGAACATTTGTTGTCTTACAAAGTACTAAGGCATTACCTGAGACCTTCCTTTGGTTGCTTCCACCAAAAGAGAGGAGGAAGATGGCTACAAGACAGAGGAGCTTTCCATTAACGGCACCTCACCTACAGAATGCCCTCCCCTTAGAGGCTCGCCTGACACCTACATTATGGTCTATGCTAAAAAACAAAACAAAACCCTCTATACTTGCCCAGATGTTTGAAGAACTAATGTAGTACTTTTTATACTTTGACACTTTTCTTTTCTCTATGTTACTGGTTTTATCCTGGTTTTATACTCTGCTTCTTTCGTGAACTGCACTATTGGTGTATTTTAACAGACTTTTTAGTGGGTAGTTTAAAAGTGAAATAAATAAATAAGAAATAAAATACTAAGCATCAGGAAGATCTAAATGCTAGAGTAAAACCATTGAATTAGTCAGTGAATGGTAAATCAACACTCATGTAAATCTAACTGCTTCACTATATCTACTCCAGCTGAAACTAGAAATTGGATTTAAGCCTAGATGTTACTGGATCCTGTCCTTGCAAACAGGTAAAAGGAAAATTATTAAAAATCAGAAGACCCATAAGTTTCTACTGTATTTTTATATCTAGTTAATTCCCAACCTCCACATCAAACCACTGTCTTCACCACCGCAACAGCATCTCTCCCCTCTTTTGCCCCTGCTTAGTCCCAATAGTGACCCTATCTTCCAGTGAAAAGTGCATTGCTTGTTTATTTGTTTTATTGTTGTGTTAACTTGGAAGAGCCTGATCAGGGCCCCTTCACTGCATCAAACTAGATTTGAGCATAATCAGGGTGAGAAAAAAAAAATCACTCAGCTTTATATAGGCCAAATATCTATTGATGGATAAATGTGGGTATTTTTCACAGTCAAAGATGTTCTCTACTCTGTCTACTGTCTACTCTACTTCAGTCTACAGTGTGTGTACCCTTTGGAGGCCACCACATCCCCAAAAATGTGCCCATATCTCCTCTGCTTTAGAGGGAAGCTAAAACTGTGACTGAAAGGACTACAAATAGCTAGACAAAGGAAACTGCCCTATGCAGAAGTAGCTACATTAAGATCTCCCTCCCCTGATTCTCATTGGTAGGTAGAGGAGAAGAGAGTAAGCCCAAATGAGGGAGAAAGTTCCCAAAGGAAAGTGTGTGATCTCATTCTCTGATTTCCTGAAATGTTCATATGGTAAGCTGAGGAGCTCTGTCTGGTTAAATATGTTCCAAGCAAATTAGCCCTTCTAGGCTTGTTTTTGGCTGTGACACAATTTTCTGTGAATAGATATCCATGACAATTCACTTTGGTGAAAACTGTCATGCCTGCTACAATATTTTAAATTCATTAATCTTTTTAAAAATCTACCTAGAAATCTTTTAGCATGTTGGATAATTTAAAATGATTTTCAATAGATCTTCCTGATTTTATACTATAACATCATTTCTAAGTAAAAACATTAATAAATGACAAAACAATGAAATGAACATGTTTACCTATCATACCAGATCCTATGATAGAGTTGATAACGTTAAAGGTAGCTGATGAAAGGTTGCTAGATCCTTCTTTATTCCTCAATTTACAAATCAGGCTTGTCCTTTCATCTGTTTCCTCCTATTTCAATAAAATAATAGCATTATCAATTAAGAATGCAATGATGAGGACACACACACAAAATTAGGTTTCCCATTCTTACAGTTTAACAAGCCTAAAAATGGTGAGGTTCCAAATTTGGAGGGTCACTTCCTTTCCCTCTGCTTCTGAAATAGATAAATTCTCAGTTACAGATTGATTGAAACTGCATGACAGTCAACTTAGTTATTATCTAAATAACTATGAGACTCTGAAATTATGTATCAAACTTCACTTAAAGCCAGGACAGATTTAAGTATTTTGCAAATCTAAATAAAAATATAACTGCTGCTCTGCTTTCTGATATAATGCTTTAAGACTGCTAAACTAAATCTGTTTATGAGAGAGTAAAATTATTGAACATAGCAGGGCTTACTTCTGAGTAAACATGCATATGTTTGTATTGCAAATCCATTGTAGATAGGAAAACAGAATATCTGAATAGTTAAATACAATATGGATACTTAGTTATCTGAAACCTCATCATATCATCAAAATGTCCCGCGATCCCAATTCAGTTCATACTATATAAATGTTGAGGAGCAACACTGCATAATCAATCCTTATGCTTATATAAATGGTTATCCTGCAGGCTATTCCATTAATGTTGTCTCGGTAGCCTCAGAAATGACCCATCCAGTGCAAGCTATGGGATATAATCTAATATAGTTTGATACAGATGGATTACAGGAGACACCAAGATGTCTAGCATCCACTCTTCCATGTAAAGAAAAATGACAGCAGCCTTTCTTCTCATAGTGCTGATTATGTTGTTTGGGTGACTATTTCCTTTCTAGCACAACTACTGCTGACCAATTTGGACTTCTTTAGCCCTACCTGAACTCCACACCTGGAACTAGAAGGACAAGTCTGAAATCTCCTCAACCTTATATAAGCCACCATGAACACACCTGACCTCAAACAATTTGGAAAGCCAAGTAGGTTCTGGACTGGTTAGTACTCAGTTGGGAGGGAATATTTGGGATCTTTAGGTCTGGCTAGGAAAAAAACACTGTGTGAAATGCTAGAGACCCACTACTTGACAGTCAGGGTTGAAAAACATTGGGCTAGTTGGACCAACAGTTTGACTCAACCTAGCACAGCTTTGTTTCCAAAGCTGGTCCCTTCTCTCTCCACAGAAACAACACAGAAGGCTCATTTGTGCTCCTGCTGCTCTAAAAATTTATCTCTACTTCACAATTACAGGTATGCCTCAGTTAACAAAGTAGATGTGTTCCTGGGCATGACTTCTTGAATAGAATATTTGCTACCAGAGGCAGAAATGACAAGGAAAGAGTAGGGAAAGGTTCCTGCATCGCAAGGGAGAGCAGTCCAACACGTTTCAGCAAAATTTTTATCCAAAACTAGTAATATGCACATGTGAAATGAAACAACCAAGTCAAGTAAACCTTATGTAAAGACTTTTCTTTTCTTATAAAAGGCTTACCTGATTTGGGTGTTCCATTTTTTTCTTCTAGAGACCACTTGAGGTTTCTTTCAAAAATATATCCAGGGATAATTGATTCTTTCACACGCTTCTGTTTTTTTTCCGTTATCTATTTTGTAGACAAACTTATAAAGTGATGTTTTTTTAAATAAAATATGCTGTCGATAGCTGGTGAGGCCAGCTTATCTGATCTCCCCTATCCTCTTGTTTTGCTGTCCACATGTGCTCAGGAAGGGATTCAGGAGGCAGCTGCTCTTATCCTTGCCTGTTGTAGTGTAGGATTGGCTAGACTAGACTCTTTCCCAGCTCAGACTTACTTATTGCACTGTTTACTGCACACATGCTATTGTAACTCAACACCAAAAGTCTGTGTTTCTTCAACCCTTAACCATCCTCCCAAAGCTGTTACTGCTTAAACACACACACACATACACACACACACACACACAGCTCTCTTCCAGCTAGGCACAGGAGGGGGGGCTAGGCAGGTGCAAAAAGTCTTTGGAAAAGGCTTTCACTGTCAGAGGCTTTGTTAATGACACTTTAACTATCACGGCTTCATCCTGTGGAATTGTGGGATCTGTGGCTTAAGAAACTTTAGGGTTGTCTAAATGGTGAAAATACTCCTCATAGAATTCGAGGAGAATAAGACCTGTCTTAATGGCATCCCACATCAATATGCAGTATTTGGAAGCAGGGCCAAATCCACTATAAATTCTGCAGGAAAAACCTTTGTGGGTTTCCCCGAAGTTTTTAAAAAGCTCAGTGGGGAATGTGCATTTCTGCTCATTGGGACAACCAATTCCCATTGATTCACATTCCCCATGAGAGTGGAAGTAGAAAGCCGATTGGTTGGATGTGGACAGGGGGTGGAGCTTGCTAACAAGGCAAGCGCCTGGAACTGCCATCTTGATTTTTGCTTTAGTGATCATGCGCTGAGGCAATGAAGCAGACCTTTTTTTCTTTTATTTATTTAGGCAGAATATCACACTTTTGCACCTTAGATATACTTTTTTTTAAAAAAAAAAAATACTGTTCAGCAGCAGCAGCTGGTGAAAATAAAAAAGTGAGTAATTCATTTGCGGCCACCATCTTGATTCACAGGCATGGGACAGCAAAAATGGATAGCTTCGCATGCCTGCGATTTTGCCCAAAAAACATTAAGGCAAATCGACGCTGCTGTGAATTGATGTCAGTGCGCATAAATCCACATTTTATTGTCTCGTATAGATAAGCGCTTAGAATTATCTGCTAGAGATCTCTAGTGCTGCAGCTGAAAGGACTAGAACCCTGTAGCAGAAAGAATTTGAAGTATGTTGCCATATCACAAATCCCAGAATTCCACAGGGTGAAGCCATGATAGTTTAAACATCATCAAACTGATATTTATTTATGTCATTTATATGCTGCCCTTCTCCCAAAATGAGACCCAAGGCGGCTTCCAAGAATCATCAATTGAAACAATTACAATAAAATTTAAAACAGTTAAAATCACAGATAAAAACATTTCAACAAAGTTTAAAAAGATAAATAAACATCCATTTAACCCTCCCACTCCCATCCCCGCTTATAGATTATACATTAAAAAGCCTGCTTAAATAAAAACGTCTTTGCCTGCCAGGGAATGGAAAGCAAGGAAGGGGGCAACCTAGCCCCCTGTGGGAGGAAGTTCCAGAGGGTGGGAGCAGCCACTGTGGAGGCTTTCTCTCATGTGAGCCTGTGATGGTGGCAGGACCAAGAGAAAGCTTTCTCCATAAGATTTTAGTACCCTTGCAGGTTCTTGGGGGGAGATACGGTCTTTCAGACAGTCTGAAAGACACTATTGATATACAAGCACAACTCAGTTAGCAAAGTATCAAATAGCTAAAACTCCAACTGGTGCATATCTAAACTATATACCTGAAGCAATGTTCAAGGAAATTTGTAACTAACACATTTTCCTGATTCCCTGCACCCAATTCTTGGCCTTTTCTTTTCCAAACTCCAGCTTTCTCTGCTCTGAACTTTTGATCATGTCAGCCTCTATACTCCTGAAAAACTCCAAATTCCCCAACTAGTCATGAAGCTCTGGAGGGTCCCGTTTCCCCCACCACCACCATACCATACTTCATCCGAGACCCTTGTGGTCTCCAGATCTCTAGACTGGGGAAGACTGGAGCCCCTACATCATTAGTTGGCAACTGGTGGATTTACACATATTTAGGGCCTACAGCTCCAACCAGCACCAGCAAACACAGCCCCTGGAGAGGGATTAGTGGAGTAACAGTACAAGAAGGAAATAATTGCCACAGTCGCCCGCGTCTGATCTTGCTGAAAATGGTCTGTTTTGACTGGCACCAGCTTTACAGGGTTTCAGCCAGGGTCTTTCCCACCAAACCCACAAGGTGCCAGGGACTGAACCTCCAGGATGCAATGCTGGGTGCTCCACCACCGAGCTCTGAGCTGGTTGCCATCACCCAGGGACTGAGGTTCATTACGGGCAAGGAAAGCCAACTCAGTTTCGCTCCAGCAGCGAAAAAGGCAACCCGGGCCACCATGGACAGCTGCAGTTAGAAGCTGCTTATGAGAATAACCCAAGACCGGAACAATTACTTCTTTTCTGTCACAACTCCCAGAACCTATCCACCTGAACCTCATATTGGAGACCAACAAAGTAACCTTTTCCAACATTGAAAGACTGGGTCTCCCCATAGGATCCTGCCAGAGCCCTAAGATCGTCAGGTGAAGGCTTTCTCTTAGACCATCACAGGCATGCTTGGTGAGGACTCAAGAGAGAGCCTTCTCAGTGGCTTTCTCCACCCTCTGGAACTCCCTCCCACAGGAGGCTAGGCTGGCCCCTTCCCTGATCTCCTTCAGCTGGTAGGCAAAGACTTTTCTTTTTAAGCAGGATTTTAATATAAGCAGCAGGGCTTGTTTGGTATATTTTAAGTTTTTAATCTGTTTTATCATATGTTTTAATCTGATTTTATAATATTTTAACTGTATTTATTGTATTTTTAATCTGTTGTTTTATGGACGCCGCCTTGGGTCCCATCTAGGGAGAAAGGTAGCATACAAATGATTTTTAAAAAAATGTTATTTATTTATTTATTTATTTCATTTTTATGCTGTCTTTCTCCCTAGATGGGACCAAAGGCGGCTTCCATAAAACAAATTAAAAATACAATATACAGTTGTCCCTTCATATTAGCTGGGATTTGGTTCCAGGACCCCTGTGGATACTAAAATGCGTGAATACTCAAGTCCCATGATATGCAGTGGCATAGCAAAATGGTGTCCCTTATATAAAATGGCAAAATCAAGGTTTGCTTTTTGGATTATTATTTTTTTAAAGAATATTTTCAAGCTGTCAATACTTAAATCCGGGGATACCAAATCCATGGATACCAAATCTGTGGATACGGAGGGGCAACTGTATACAGTTTAAAGCTTTAAAATAACATAGTTAAAATCAAATTAAAACAGATGATAAAACAGATTAAAAACTAAAACATACAAAATAACACAAGCCCTGCTGCTTATACATTAAAAGCCTGCTTAAAAAAGAAAAGTCTTCCGGGCCAGCCACACTACACAAAGAATCCAGTTTGAAACGGGATGATTTGCCATAGCTCCTTGGCATAGCTCCTATGGGATCCAGGGATTTGTAGTTTTACAAAGTCTGTAGCCAAAAAGTGTGGGCGCCTCACCAAACTACCAGTCCCCCGGATTCCATAAGAAGGCGCCAAACTGGATCCTTTGGAGATTTTCACCCCAGAATCCCACAGGAGGAAGCCAGAGCAGTTAAAAGTGGAATAGTAACACTATAACAGTGTAGTGTGTGAAAATCTCCTTTGTGTAGTGTGGCAGCACCCCGCCTGCTAGCGAAAGGGAAATAGCATTGGTAACAGCCAGCAAAATAGGGAGAGGAGCCCTTGGAGCGTGTAGAGGGAGTGGGGGCTTATGTAAGTTTACTTTCCGCGTTGGGGGGCTTCCTTGAAGCCCAGGCGAGGCCTCCGCCCCGAGCCAAAAAGGGAGCCCCGCGGGAGCTTACCAGCCGGGCGGCCGTCGGGCGGTGCTGCCGGAGCTCCTCCATGCCCGCGCGGGAGACCCCGGCCCACCCGGCCGCCCTCTCCCAGGGTCGCGGGCCAGAGCCACCGAGGGGAAGGCGGGCGGGCGGGCGGCTGCCCCGACGGGCGCGGACCCAGGCGAAGCGGCAGCGGCGTCACCCGGAGGAGCGAAGGAGTTAAGCGGCGGGCTCGGCTCCCACAGAGAGGGCAGCCACGCCAGAGGCCACGAGGGTAGGAAGACCGGCCTTCCAGCCCCCCTCCTCGGGAATGCTTTGCTTTGGGAGACTTGAACGACGTGGAAACGGCCTCATTTCGGAGGCAGTGGCGCCTCCCCTGCCCTCTTCAGCCGGGTCTCCTCCTCCTCCTCAGCGCCCCCTCTTCACCCATCCTTCCACGTTAGGCAGAAGGATGCCCCCCCCTCCTGAGGAGGGCCCCCAGGCCAGGGTCTTTGGCGGGCCCCCTACCCGCTGCCACCCACGGCCAGGTGCTCGACAGGGTTTAGCATAAACATTAGAATAGAGTAGGACCCCGTATCCAGGACCGGGTTAAGGAATTTTGACACCCACCCCCTGCAATGCTTTATTTTGGGGACCCATATGTTTACCTCAGGTCAAGGTAACCTAACTCAACCTAAGCTATTCACAGTACAGGATATTCAGATTATTACTAATAATGTTGTTGCAGGAGGAGGGTAACTATGGGGGGGCACAATGATGGGGGCCCCTGCGGATGCTGACACCTCCGGTGCCTTAAACCGGCTCTGCCCGTATCCACTGGGAGTTGGTTCTGGGGGTCCCCATGGATACCGAAAACCGTGGATAATAGCGAATGCCATTGAAAATTATGGAACTCCCGGTTTTCAAATACTATAGAGTTGCTTTGGAGGACCTAGAAAATGGCTAGAGAGGACCAGGACCAGTTTAAGGAATTGGGGGGGGGGCTGTAATGGTTTTATTTTGGGGGACCCATATGTTTATCTCAGGTCAATGTAACCTAACCTAACCTAACCTAACCTATTCACAGTACAGGATATTCAGATTATTACTAATAATGTTTTTGCAGGAAGAGGGTTACGATGCCCCCCCAATAATGCCCCCCCCCTGTTGCTGCAGGTGCTTAAACCAGCCCTGGAGAGGACACATTTTCTAGGAAGACTCTATGGTAGGTGTGCTTTTTGGTGTTCCTTGGATAATTGAATCTGTGGATATGGGGGCCCTACTGTAAGTCAGTTTAAATAAATGATGACACCAAAGTAATATTTGTATTTATTTATTTAAAAAACTAAATGGATTTCCATAATAAAAAGTTACAATAATATCATACTGGGCCCCCAGGCTAGAGCCCTGTGCCCCCCCTCCTTTGGGGGACATGGGCAGAAGTCGAACTGGTTACATTTGCCCTTCCCTGCCACCATTTACATTGGGCTTGTCTATACGATCCCATAAAAAATTGTGTCCCTCGAGGTAATGACATTTCGCAGCAGCTGCAACCTGTCTTAATGGAGCTTCTCATGCCTGCTAGGAAACATGCTGACGGTGAGTGTTTTACTCACATTTGCACTTATCTGAATTTGAAGATGACAACCTTTTTTTAAAAAAATGTCCAAAATGTGATTGAGCAATTTTTCACTTGAACACAAAAGCGGGGGGGGGGGACAATACCCCACTAAGGTGAAAATCAAACATGGCGGCCGGCAGCGCTTGCCATGTCCAGCCAACCAGATTTGCATTTCCTCTCATTTGGGCAAGTGAATCAGATCGACTTGCTTGTCCTAATGAGCAGAAATGTGCACCCCTACATTTTATTTTATTTTTTATTTTTTAAAGACAGGAAAAGCCACAAAGGCTTTTCTGGTGAGGTTTTTGCCAGTTTTGGCCTCCCTCCTTCACAATATGGCAGAATGCTGTTAAGACAGGTAGGATTCTCCTTGCATTCTGTGAGTTTTTTCACTGTTTGGACAACCCCATTTTTTTCATCTGCACACACTTTCACCTGCTGCATTTCTGCGGACCGTCTTGGATGTTGAGGGCAAAGGAGCTCTGTCAGAGTCATAATTTGGCTATCTCATTCCTGCCACAGGAACACTGAAAGAGTCTTCTGTATCAGGAGTCTTCCCCGCCACCACCACTTTCGCTTCTCTTTCTAGCTCTCCATCGACCAGGCTGGAGAAACATCTTTCCATCCTGATGAGATTGAATTGCAGCTCCCATCATGCTTCAGCATGGGCTATGCTGGTTAGGGCTAACAGGAGTTGCAGTCCAACAAAAAAATTTGGAAGGATGCACATTCCCCATTCTTGCCATGGATGTTTCACTCCAAGGTGCCTGTGTGCAGGGTTGGGCTAGCCCCAAACATCTTGCCGCCTGAGGACAAGCTAGCACCCACTGCCATCCCATGAACAAAATGTGGTGGACTGGCACTTGAGCCTTACTTCCACAATAACAGTAAGACAATGTTCTCTACCATACTTGAAGCAACATGATAATTTAGGGAATGCATGATGCTGGCTCTAAGTTCAACTGGCTCTCTGAGCTGCCCATCCTTCAGCATCTGCTACTTATAGCAGCTGCCCAACAACAGGGCCAGCCCTGGTCTTCCTCTGTGAGAGAGAGAAAGAGAGAAAAAACACACACTTAGCTTAAAATTAAACTGTATGGAGGCACACATGCCTAAATTAGTAAATAATGTGCATAAGTGGAAAAGGATATTAGACCCAGCAGGCAGGAAGGCTCCTGCATTTTGGATAGTCCAGAAGGTGCATGAATTTTGGAGGAGCCCTGCTGGATCCACCCAAAGGCCTATCTTATAGCAGTAGCAATAGCATTGATATTTATATACCGTTTATCAGTGCTGAAGCACTCCCTAAGTGGTTTATGATGATTTTTAGCTAATTGCCCCCAACAAGCTGGATCCTCAGTTTACCGACCTATGGAAGGGTGGAAGGCTGAGTCAACTTCTGACAGTGGAACTGATCCATAATAGCCTTATCCTCTATTAATTCACCCAGTTCCCTTTTAAAGCCATCCAAACTAGTGGCTCTCATTTGTCTTGCAACTGCAAATACTGTATAATATAATTATTACTTCCAGCCTCTCTTAAAAGGGCTAACTTCTCAATGATCTTTTCACTGAATACAGTGGGGCTTGCTTCTAAAATAAGCATGGAGCATGTGATTACACTGTATGCCCTGGCAAAAGTCCATCGTTAGACCCCCAAACTGCTGGGCAGATAGGCTTGGCTCAGCTGATCAAAAGACTCTTCTTTGTTGCCATCATTTCATATGATTTGTGGTATAACCAACCAAGGACCAAGGTTAAACAGTTCAAGATTGTGATGTGGACTACTTTTTATTGCCTCATATTCATAGTAAGGTAGCCAAAAATGTCGATCTAGTTTGCTAGCCTTCTTCCTAGTCAGCCTCCTTGGCTCACAGCTGTGGTTTGTTGACTTTATGGGTGTCAAATAATGGCTTCCTTTAAACTCCTCATTAGTGGTTCTATTAGCAGACATTTATTTACCATGGTGGTCAACAAACACAGTTCAGTATAGGCCACATTGTTTTTCAAAGCCACAATGGGTGAGGATTCAGGGCTAATAAGTAATTCTCAAATTCCCATCACCTCATAATATTTTGGACTATAACTCTATCAGTTCACTACCATTAGCCATAGTGGGTGGCACTGGTAGGAGATGTAGGTGGAAATATCCAGAAGGTTAACAGTTCCTCTCACCTCCTTGAAACACCTTAACCTGTACATATGTTTAGAGTCTAATTCAGAGCATGGGATATATTCTAGGACTTACCGTGGAAACACAAAACCCTGGATAATAGTGAACGCTATTGAAATGAGCAACTTCCAGCCCAAACGTACTATAGAGTGGCACTGGAGGATACAGAGATTCCTAGAGAAAACACATCTCTAGATGTTTTAGGTCCTCCAGTGCAATTCTATGGTCAGCTTCTGGTGGAAGCATACCATGGAATCATGCTAGAGGATCTGGAAAATGCCTAAAGAGAACATATTTTTTTTTGGACATGAGTAAGTGAAACTGGATATGTTGGAGGTCTAGATACAATGTGCCAAAGCCCTGAGCAAATGCCTGTTCTACCAGATTAGTGCCAGGAAGACTGGCATCAGCAGCTACATTCAATAGGGGGTTCTGGTCAGATCTACAGTAGGACCCCCGTATCCACTGATTCATTATTTACCAATTCAGTTATGCACGGGACACAAAATAGCACACCTACCATAGCCTTCCTAAAAAATGTGTCCTCTCTAGCCATTTTCTAGGTCCTCCAAGGCAACTCTATGGTATTTTAAACCAGATGTCCCATTATTTTCAATGGTGTTCGCTATTATCCATGGTTTTCAGTACCACAGCCCCCCTAGAACCAATCCCCAGTGGATACGGGGTCCTACTGTATTAGGATCTGAATGGTGGTCCATTTTCAATTTCCACCCTCCTTGCAAAAAAAAAAAAAAGCCCCAAATCTATCCTTAGTCAGATAATTGTCAGACCATAACAATGTAGCACTAACACACACCTTCAAATCTCCAAAGTAGGAGGAGATTCATACTTGATGAAAGAATTTTCTATTTTCAGTGAACTCATCAAACCAATACAAGAAACAATGCTTACAATAATGAAGTGTGAATTAAATCAGCTGAACCCACAAATTTGTTTATCTGCTGTCTTCCTAAGACAAGTGGATGATCTCAGTCATGAGGTGGGAATCATGCAGCCCTCCAGATGTTGATGAATTGCAAATCTCAGCATCCCCCAGGCAGCATAGCAAGGAATGCTGCAGTCCAACATCTGGAAGGCCATGCCATTCCCAGCCCAACTTTAAGAGAAGCAGAGAAGGATTTGTGGTCTATAAGCCACCCACATCCCAATGAATTGGTGCATTCTCAGTAGAGCTTCCTGAGGGGTGAGAAATTCTGCATCTTGAAACAAGCCCCCCATCTGTTTCTGTGACCATATTACCTCACTTAAAATGGTGTGTGTGTATCTTATGGTGTAGCCTTCGCAGCTCAATCTAATTATACAGAGAGGTCAATTGTTTTACCAAAGCCCCAATCAGCTTCATTCAAAGCTACATGCTAAGAAGCCCTCTGTGTGTGTGTGAAAGAGAGAGAGAGAGAGAGACCAGTCAGCTGACAGGCTCAGAAACCTAAGCCAGCCTTTTTTCTCTCCCTGCCTCCCTTGTGCTGATTCCCACTGTGATTATGCATGGTTGGTTTATGATAGAATTGCAGAGGTCAAGATGGGATCATTTCACACAAAAGAGAGAGCTTTAAAGCACTGGGATTTTTTTTTTTTAAAGTGAGCAATCTCACAAATCTGTGATGGATCTCCGTTAAGAGCAGATGGTGCAGCATTCCATTTTATCTCAAAAGATTTTCATGGTAACAGCAGATACCTGTGTGATTTGTAATCATGTGTAATATTGCAATGATTTCATGCCTCTTGGGAGAGTGGAAGGGGTGTGAACTGATCAGGACAGGAACGGGGGACTTGTGATCCTCTCCCAGATGTGGTTTGACTGTAACACCGATCATGCCCCCCCACTATGCTGACTAGGGCAGATGGGAGTTTCAGTTTAAGAACACCTGAAAGGCCACTTGGGCCCCTTTCTTATTACATAACTATAGCACTATGATCCCACTTAAACTACCATCCCATGGAATCCTGGGATTTGTAGTTTGATGAGCCACAAGAACTCTCTGGCTCAGAATTTTAAATGCCCTTCTCTAAACTGCTAATCCTAGGGCTGGCTTACACGGCAGGTTTTATTGCGTTAAGTTGCACTTTAGTGCTTTCCCGCATCAGTGGTGGGTAGTTTACACGGTATATGTTTACACAGCTATATTTTGTGGCTCTTTGATTTTTTCCGCTTTGAGGTTCACACAGCCAAATGTGCTGGGGGCATGGCCAAGCATTGTGAGGAGACAAAGGGATGTCATAGGAATGTCTGCCTTGGCCCAAACTCCCTGCTTAACAGCTTAGAGGCAGTCACTCTCCCCCCCCCACCTCCAGCTCCTGTTTGATTTGGCCACAAATCAAACGGAAGGTCCGTGTGCTTAACAGCTTAGAGGCAGTCACTCTTCCCCCCCCCAGCTTCCTGACCACAAATCAAACGGAAGGTTTTCCTCCTTGCTTAACAGCATTTTCTGCCAAATAGAGGAAAGCCAGAGAGAGAGAAAAAAAACAGACTGTTAAAATAGCAGTGCAGCTCTGCTGCAGCCCTTCATGAAATGGTTTCTCTCCCTCCCCCATGCACAGGATCACTGCTGACGAACGGAGCTTTTACATACTTGCAAAACAGCAGAGAGGATGAGAAGGAATGCTCCCTGACTGAAAATTGATGGGAAGCCTTTTTGTTTGCAAACTGGCTTGCAAAATAGCAGAGAGGATTTTTCAAAGTTTCCTCTAATCGCTACTGTCTCTCCCTCCCTTCCTCCCTCCCCCTGTTTTGAGCCCACCCCTGCATCAACCAATCACAGTGAAGCTCTGCTGTAGCCCTTAGCGGAATGGTTGTTTACACTGCCAATAATGCGCTACATTGCAAATATACCGGCAAAAGTAGCGACATCCCTTGCCACGTTATATTTGGGTGTTTCACCTTCCCCCCTTCTGAATGAGGCGATGCTGTGCCTCGACCCGTGTGAACTATGAGCTATCTTAGCAGTATATTTAGAGGAATGTTTGCCCGTGTAAACGACCCCCTAGAATTCCATAACATGTTACCATGTCAGTTAGAGTAGAATAAAACTACTATAACTTTTTAATCACATGTATGGATTTATCTTTGTCTAGGTCCTGATTTATGGCATTTTTACCTATTTATTTCATCTATTTCTTAGCTGCCTTTAGACTACAGTCTTCCCAAAGTTGTTTAAATATTATAGAATTATAGATCATAGAATCATAGAGTTGGAAGATACCACAAGGGCCATCCAGTCCAACCCCCTGCCATATAGGAGTGCCCAATCAAAGCATCCCCAACCAATGGGCATCCAGCCTCTTTTTTAAAACCTCCAAAGAAGGAGACTACACCACATTCCGACGCAGCATGTTCCACTGTCAAACTGGTCTTACCGTCAGGAAGTTCTTCCTAATGTTTAGGTAGAATCTCTTTTCCTGGAGTTTGAGTCCATTACTCTGTGTCCTAGTCTCTGGAGCAGCACAAAACAAGTTTGCTCTTTCTTCAATATGACATCTTTTCAAATATTTAAACATGGCTATCATGTTCACTCTTAACCTTTGCTTCTCCAGGCTAAACATACTCAGCTCCCTAAGCCATTCCTCATAGGGCATGGCTTCCAGACCTTTCACCATTTAGTCACTTTCCTCTGGACATGTTCCAGTGTGTCAATATTCTTCTTGAATTGTGGTGCTCAGAACTGGATGCAGTATTCTAGGTGAGGTCTAAAGCAGAATAGAGTGAAACTATTACATCCTTCAATCTAGACACTATACTCCTATTGATGCAGACTAGAATCACAGTGGCTTTTTTAGCTGCTGCATCACACTGTTCACTCATGTACAGATTATGGTCTCATGTACTGTTGTCAAGGCAGGTGTTACCCATCCTTTATCTGTGCATTTTATTTTTACTGCCCAAAAGTAGTATCCTACATTTTTCTCTGTTGAAATTCATTTTGTTAGTTTCGCCCCAGCTCTCTAATCTGTTAAGGTCATTTTGAATTCTGACCCTGTCCTCTGGGGTATTTGCTACCCCTCTTAATTTGGTGTCGTCTGCAAATCTGAGAAGCATGCCCTCTATTCCATCATCCAAGTCATTAACAAAGATGTTGAATAGCACTGGGCTCAGGACAGAATTCTGTGGCACCCCACTAGTCACTTCTCTCCAGGATGAAGAGGAGCCACTTACAAATTCACCTAACAGTAGCATCATCTTGTCCACATTTTACTAGCTTAATTGCAAGAATATCATGGGAGACTTTGCCGAACACCTTACTGAAATCAAGATATACTACATCCACAACATTTTCTTCATCTAACCAAGCTTGTAACTCTACCAAGGGAGAGGGAGAGGATTAGTCTGGTATGACTTGTTTTTGAGAAACCCATGTTAACTGTTAGCAATCACAGATTAAAAGCAAAATAATAACAACATATTAATGATAATCAGTTTTAAATAAAATTGATTCCAATAAAAAAGCAGTTTAAAAATAGTAACCATGAACCAGAACCATTAAAATATGCAATTAAAATCCAGAGGGAATAGATCAGCCTTTGAAACCCACCTAAAAGCAGTCACAGAGAGGACAAGCTGTCTGGCTCTAGGGCAGAGGTAGACATCACAGCCCTCCAGATGGTCTTACGCTGCACGTCTCAGCAGCCCTACCAGTGTGAGCAATGCTGGGGAATGCTGGAGGTTGCACTTGACTCACCTGGCTCTCAGAAGAGAGCTGTTTTCAAGGCACAATTTAGCCAAAACAAAGCATTTCCAAGTCCAAGTGACTTACACTCTCTTAGTGATAAGTAGCAGAGTTAGAGGTCATGCGATAGGGCAAGGCAGGTGGCACTATTATTGGGTTGTACTGCTGCTTTCCTTCGCTCATGTGATAAGCCTCTTCATTAAGCACATGCCCACATCTTTCCTGTCAAGATGAAGAAGACAGGAACATGCTGAAGCTTGAATTGACTCCACTTTCAATTTGCTCAGCTAAGAAATACTATCTGCAGAACAATTATTATGCACTACAGACACTCTTGTTTTGTGCACAGTTCCCAAAGCATAATATAAGCTGCACAGTCATCTTTGTCAAATAATTGGAATTCCTCTTAAACTTCAGGATTCAGTGAGAGTTGTCAAGAGTTAATCAGTAGTTACAGGAGTGGAAGGAAGGAATCATTGCTCTACTGATTATAATATTCACTGAAAAGCATTTTGATGGTGACTGAAAACAGCAATCCTGGAAAGAGACTGAAAACCCTTCTCTATTGGTAAGCAGGGTGATATGGCATTACTGAACAGCAGCTATTGAACTAGAGTTTGTCATCATTTCTGGATCCCTGCCCCCCGCCGCACTGCATTGCTTTGCTGTCATATCAGAGACTTCAAAACAAATCCTGTCATCCTCTTAAAGTGAGCAAGCTAAAGTTTTTTTAAGGAAAGGGGGATGACTTCTGAGCTGTGTGGACCTAAATTTAAAAGCAACACATAGGCCTTGTCTGTATAGGCAAATTACTGCCATCTTGCCCCTGTCCTGGAGTCCTGCAGTCCAGATGGACTACTTTTGCTTTTGCCCCATTTTGCCCCAGGCAGTCCTCATGACTCCCAGGGCAAAGATAGGGCTAAGACAAGGCCCAATAAAACATTTTTTTAAATACCCAGGAAAAAAACACTTCCACTGGCAAAAGATGGATCAGGCCCCACATGACCGCAGGAGCCCATTCTGTCGTGTTGGCCTGTCACTGCAGCTGCCCTCTCTGTTGGCTAGGGGTGCTTTTGCACATGTAAAGCTTGTACGCCAACTACACCCATTTTTTGAGATGCCGGATCTGGCCACAGTGGTACATGTCTTAGTGTATTTATTTGTTTAAATCCTGTTTGGATTACTGTAATGTACTCTATATGGGGCTGCTTTTGAAGAGTATTTGGAAACTTCATCTAGTTCAAAGAGCCAAAATGTTAACTGAGGCAAGTTACTGGGACCATACTATTCCCCTGTTACAGCAGTTCCACTGGTTGACAATTTGTTTACAAGCACAATTTAAAGTGTCGGTAATGACTATAAAGCCCTATATGGCTCAGCTCCAGGTTATCTGGCAGATTATATCTCCATATATGAGCCTTCCTGGGCCCTACGATAATCAGGAGAGGCCCTTCACTTGATCCTGCCACCATCGCAAGCATGGTTGGAGGGGTAGCAAGAGGGACTTCTTGCTGGCTGCCCCTAGACTCTGGAAATCCCTTCCAAGGGAGTCCAGAATTCCTCCCTTCTGTCCTTCCGTCAGCAGGCAAAAATCGTTGTATTCCAACAGACTTTAAAAAGAAAAAGCTTTTAAAGAACAGGCTAAGGAGGGCTGTATTATTTTAAGTGGAACTGTTTTTAATAGCTTTTTATCTTTTTAATTGCTTTTTATTCTTTTAAGTGTAGGTTTGAATAGTTTTAATGTTCGCCTTTGTATGTTTTTAGCTGTATTTTTCTTTTTTAAATTGTAAGCCACCTTGAGTCCCAATTTTGAGAGAAAGACAGGATGCAAATAAATATAGTAGCAGCAGCAGTAGTAGCAAGGTGCAATGAATAGTGTAACTGAGATGTACCAGAGACACGCTCACATTAACTCAATAAGACTACTTTATTAAGCAAGGAAACGTGGGTCAGTAACATGGCAAAGCCAGAACTAAACACAATCTAGTACAGCCTCCAGATAAACCCTTACAGCGTGAGAATGGTATGTGGGGAGGGTTGTAGGAGGGCGGCCACCTCCAGGTGCTGTGGCCTTGAAGCTGCCTGAGGAACAGCGTTCCCAGACCCAAAAGGCGGGCTGACTGCTGTCCAGAGATAGAGAGGCCCAGGTAGGGAAAACAGGCCAGGAACCAAACTCATGTCAGGCCTGTTACCAAACTCATGTTAGGGTCTTCCATGGAGTCTACTCTAATACCCAGAATCCAGGGATGAGCATGACAGTAACAACCATCCATGGCATTTCCTTTTCTATAATTTGGTAGGACTATTATATCTCACCAGTCAGATGGGTGATATCAGAACAAGAGTTTCTTTGAATTTTCTGTGAAGGAAGAAAGGTTTATTTTTGAATGGCTCACTATTCTTAATATAGTTGTTTTTGTTGTTGTTGTTATTCCACAAATTCTCCAAAATAAAGACAACCAGTGAAGTACACTCGAGTCAATTGATTCGGACTCAAGTTGCTTCAATGACTTAACTTGGGACTTTATCAGACATGGAAGATTCGGCATCATAACGATGCCACATAACCATGAAAGGGCGCGCAGATCAGATGATGTTGACCCTTTTGTGGTTAAAAACAGTACAAATTCCATACTTTTTAATTAATGGATTAAGCCATCAAGAGATCCCCTGCCGCTTTTTTGCTGGCATGTGACACCTCTGGCCATTTAAATCATGTACTTACCCCAACAATGGCCACTTCGGTGTGAACATTTCCAGGTGAGATTGGGACATCCAGGTAAGTTTCACTCTTTTTATGACCCTCCCTGGGTTACTTGGGACTTTTAAATTGTGTGTATGTGCTTTGCTTCGCTTTTTGATGTTTTTTTTTTCTTTTTAAATTTCCTGCACAATGTAATCGCGCAAGATTTCAAACAAGGAAGTGAACGGGGCTCCACTCACTTCCTCTTTCTTGCTGGGAGCCTTTGCCAGGATTAGAAGGTAAGTGTGGGGTGGGGGATGTTCTTTTGCCAGCATAAAAATGCTATTTTTATGCTGGCAAAAAAATGATTAAAAGGGCTGTATCTGATAAAGTCCTTGGCCTTGATTCAACAATAAATGATTCACTGACTTGACTAGTGACTTGCATATTTTTTGTAACTGACTTGCTGGCCTTGGTTCAGTAACATAACACATTCATCCAATAACATTACAGAACGGAAAACAGTTTCCCTCCTTTGAACAATGCTTCCATGATCTCACTTCTTTTTGCCTACTGGTCACATGACAGAAGTTGTAACAGCAAATGCATTAGGTCACGGGCTTGAGGTGGAAGGCTGCTCTGATGCACAGTGGGGACAGGCTGCTGAGACAGCCCCAACCCCTGCCTCAAGCCCATTGCCTAATGCGTTCGCTTATTATTTATTTATTTATTACTCAACTTAGTGCATATCTTCTTGATTTTCTAGTTATTCAAACTCAGTTCCCCACCACACACTACCCCTTTTTTTCTGTTAAAGTTGGCACCCAGACTTGAGACTTGACTTGAGATGCAACTTAAAAGTATCTTTTGAGGACTTGACACTCAACTTGAGACTTGAAGGTAGAGACTTGAGACTTGAAGTAAACGCCTTGAATAAATCACTGAAGATAGCTTAAGAATCTCACACACAACATTTTGATCATGAGTCTGATCAACAAGGAGTTTGCTTGTTTTGCTTTTGTGCATTGCTATAAGCCCTCTGCACCATTCCTAGAATAACTGAGACACCAGGTAAGATTTCCATGCCCTTTTCTTACGTTCTGGTTCCCTGTGGAGTTGCCCAGACATGGACTTGTTCATCCTTATAATCATGGTGGTTCAGACGTTTGCCAAGAGTGCTTCTAGATCAGGCTTTTATTGCCCAGTTGCCCTGTCTCATCCAAGGAATTTTACCAGGGGTTCAGATATTGTTCAACATTTGGGACCCTCTCCTGTTTTCTTGCTACTTCCATCTTTTTTGTTTACACACACACATGTTAAGGATCAAAAGACAAAATAGTGGCCCAATACCTCCTGTCCGGACCTATGCTCAATCCTGTTAGAATGTACTCAGCTTGGGCAGCTGCTGTTTCTCAAAGGTCTGTCTCATGAGTTGTTCCTCTGTATGGCCACATCCAGTCAAAAGCACCTTCTTATGTTTGGGTCTCAAAATTTCAAAATGATAAAATGCTACATTACATGATTATCACCGCAAGGGTACTCCACACCCCAAAATGGAAAAGTACAGAAACACTGACAAAGGAAAGCAGGATTCTGAAAGTATTCCAAATAGGGATGACAAACTCTCAATATTATTGAAAGAGGAATCCATTGAGAATTTTTTTAAATGATTGGAAACCTTTCTTAGACTACATCAGAAAGAAAGAAAATATTAATATGCTTGGAGATTTTGTAATATGAGAAACTTAGAAACATCATAGCTGTAAGGATAAGTCTTTACAGATGTTTGTAGTACAGTGTTAAGGAAGTTTTAAAAAATAAGTATTTGAAAACACTGATTTTAGTTAAGAGAGGAAGAAGTCAAAAACACTACCTCCTAGTGTGGTGGAGTCTCCTTCTTTGGAGGTTTTTAAGCAGAGGCTGGCCATCTGTTGGGAATGCTTTGATTATTTATTCCTGAACGGCAGGGGGTTGGATTGAATGGCCCTTGTTGTCTCTTCCAATTCTATGATTCTATGAAATAACGGTATATGTTTCACATGTTTAGTATGTGTTTGTAGTAATATGTAGATGTTAAATGTTTATATGTATGTATGTAAGTAATATGTTTCATATGCAAATATAAATGTATGATGTTGTATAAGTTGTGTGAAAATCAGTAAAAATGACATAACAAAATGTTTGGTTCTCTGACAATGTCAGCTCTGAATGAGGCAGAGCAAGATGGCATTTTCATGTGACAGATTGTAGAAGCCAGCAGCAAGGTGGTGGAGGAGGAGGGAGATGTCTACCATGCAGTCTGCCCTGTGCTCCCAAATCTAGCCTGGTAGCTTCAAGTGCAGAGACAGCGATTTCCTGTCACTACTTTTGAAATATGAGTCAACTGCCAGCATGTTCAACATGGGCCCTATGTAAAAAACATACCTAACTACATACATTGTTTTTGTTGTGTGCCTTCAAATTGTTTCCGACTTATGGCAACCCTAAAGCAAACCTATCTAAGTGTTTTCTTGACAAGAGGAGGTTTGCCATTGTCTTCCTCTGAGCCTGAGTGTGATTTGCCCAAGGTCACCCATGGCTGAGTGGGGATTTGAACACTGGTCTTCCAGAATCCTAGTCCAGCACTCAAACCACTACACCACACTGCTTTACTACATACATACATACATACATACATGTTACATGGAATGGAAGCGGGTGAAATCTTGTTTTTTACCTGATGCTGAAGATCTTCAGCCACCTTTGTCAACAGGGACAGAGATGGTTCTCCATTACTCTTCTAATTGTGGCATGACCCAGTGAACATACCAATCTTCTATGCCAGACTGCCTCCTTGGACTTTAAACCAAACACCATCACCACCACTAGGAGTACATAATGCAAACTGAGTGAGATTTGGGAAAGTACACTGGATTAGATGATCCCTTGGTCTAATCTAGCAGTTGTACTTTCCAGAGTTCAGCTCCTGGAATCTTCCAACCAGGGAGGTTTAGATCAAGAAGAAACTGTTCCAAAAGCTGTCATTCACGTTGTTGAGAGTTGTAGTCCAGAACTATTTCAATTTCTGTCTATTCTCACCGCATGCTACCTGATCCTTCTTTTTAACTGGACCTAACAGGGGTTGAATCTAGAAACTTTTATATGGAAAGCATGAATTATTCCAGTGAGCTGCTGTCTCTGCTCCCATCACCAGCATTCTTATGGAACAGAAGACTCAAGAAAGTCCAGTGGTGTTGTATACAAAAATTCCCTGAGAAAAACGATTTCCAAACTTGCAAGAGGGCACAAACCCACAAAGGATTCCACCTGTTCAAGCAGAAGGGGTTGCAGTCCTCTTCTGTTAAGCACTGCAGGCTTCCAACATTGCAACCCACACAAGAATCATAAAATATTGGACTTTTTCCTGTTCCAATTTTGTATTTTTATTTTGCTTGGGCTACGACAGAATGTGGCTGTTATCTATTGTTATTTTGAGCTCCTATACATATGATTTACTTTTATTAATAGAAAGGATGGTCTGTTGTGGCTGAGGAACAAAAAAAAATATAGAAATTCAGGTCTTGTCTATCTCTCTGGCTTTTCTTCGCAAACGAAGATTCAGGAAGGATTCATCCTGCGCTTTCCGCAAGCGCGCTGATGACTAATAAGGCCAATCCGAGATAAACAAGTCTGGTTGCAGAAAGCACAGCAGAAAGTCTCCTTGGGTGATGTTTTTGGGTTGTGATTCTTTCTGCGTTGTCATTTCTCTTCAAGACTTGTTGGGTGTGAGTTCTCAAATAAGGCTGCAGCATTGTGGATAGTGTGTCTCCATGCCTCCCGATGTGAGGCCAGGGTGGACCACTGTTGGTGATCAATTTGGCCGAGCCTGAGATGTTGTTTCAGGGAGTCTTTGTATTGCTTTTTTGGAGCGCCCCTCTTACGCTGACCCGTGGCGAGTTCACCGTAGCGTACTATTTTTGGGAGGCGATGGTCCTCCATCCTAAAAACGTGCCCTGCCCAGCTCAGCTGCGTTCTCAATATCATGGCCTCAATACTGGTGATCACTGTATACAAGGAGGAAAAATACAAATATGTTCAGAAAGACAGGCGTTCGCAATGATGTGACCTGTCCACACAGCCAAAAGAGCCCCCCTAAACTCTGTATGACCCCCTAGCCAGATGGCGGCCATGAGCGATTTACTTGCAATTTTAAATCTGCCGCTACCAATTAAAAAAAAAAGTTTTCCAAAGTGTGCACAGCAACAGTTCGTATTTACAAATAAAGAAATAAAAAAAGAGTAAAACTTGCTGTTTGAGCAACTTCCTGGACCCTTGCTTAGCTGAAAATCCAACATGGCGGCTGCATCCACTTTCCCTCTTTGCTAGCCCTGCCCCCTGTGCTCATCCAGCTGATCAGATTGCATTGCCTCTTCGTATCTGTGCAAATGTGAGTGTTCAAATGGTTGCACATTCAGAAATCGTACAGAGCTTTTCAGAAAATCCGTATGAAGCCCCAGATGCAACACACAAGGTCTTTGTGGTGGATGCCTTCCGAATGACACATATTTGTGTGAATTATCGTTTGAATGGATCACTGATCTTTTACATTTTACATTCACCTGACAAATCTGTTTCACACAGAAGAAAGGTTATTAAAGAGTAGACTTCTGTCTGAACATAGAGCAGAGATGGAGAGGGAGGCTGTTATGGACCAGAGTTCAGACTCAGATTCCAAGTCTGAAAAAGAAACTCATTCAGCTCTCCCAGTTGAAGAAGAGACTCGTGCAGCTCTCCTGGTTGAAGAGCAGCCTTAGCCAGAGGAAGAACAGAGCCAGGACTCACCTGCAGCTGACTTGGCAGAGGATGCAGCTGGGGAAACTGCATGGCTCCCAAGTCTACAGACCTGATGTGTGGAGCGGAGAGCAGAGCAGCAATGCTCAAAGAGGGTCCTTGCAAGTAGCAAGGGGGGGGGGAGTTCTGATTGGAGCCAGATGGTGCCAGCCCATTTAAGAGTCAACTTTGGTTAGGGCTGGTTGCTGAAAGCAACTTGTCTGCTTTCTGGCTGGTGTTCTTGATCATGACTTCTGTGACTCTGACCACCACCATCCCGACTGTCTGACAACCCTTGCTGGATTTCTTAGACCCTGGACAGCCTGATTACCTTGCTTGTTTCCCTGAACCTGGACTGGCCTTGACTATGCTTTTGCCAAACAAAGTCCCATAAGCAAGGATGCTTTCTGAGCCCTGTTAATTTACTGCCCTTGCTGAGCTATCTCAGAACCCTAAGCTAATTGCTTCCTCCCTAGCTCGGTCTGTGAGTGAGCCAGGGCAGTGGCTGTTTACTTTTATTCAAAAGTAGCTGGAGAGCGTGAAGGACAAAACTGTTTCACTGCCCAAGTTGTCCTAGATCAGTGATGGGCAACCTTTTGAGCTTGGTGTGTCAAACTTCGCCAAAAAAGTGAGCATAACTCAGGTGGTGTGTCACTTTGAGGAAAAAACATTATCTCTGCCAGCGGAAGTGATGGCAAAGATCCCGGCTTAACCGGAAGTCCCAGAACTAGACGCTCTGTACCGGATTTCTGTTGTTTTGGCCTACAGACCTCCGGCACAGAGTGTCTAATAGGGGAGGATGAAACATTTGTGACTACAGTTGTCCCTCTGCACTCGTGGGTTTCACATTCGCGGTTCCACATATTCACAGATTCCTGCTTGTGGGAGGGGGGAGGAAAGTAGGACAAGGGCTTTGAAGCCCCAATCACCACTTTAGGGAGGGTGGTGAGGTTGTGGGCGGGGGGGAGGCCTATGGCCGCGTGTCATCAGAAATGGCTATGCGTGTCAGTACTGACACATGTGTCATAGGTTCGCCATCACTGTCCTAGACCATCATTTGTTTTTCATGAACACAGAACATCAAACCCAAAGTCGTTTGTATCCAGTCTTTGTATTCACCCTTTGCATTCAGCCTTCTACAAACCATTTGTGTTCTTTTGTTACAGCTTACAAACAATTTAGTTATGTGAAATTGAAGGATTTCACAGCCAGCCTCCATAGGTTTTTTGTAGGTTTTTTTCCAGGTTGCGAGGCCATGTTCCAGAAGAGTTTATTCCTGATTTTCGCCTGCATCTGTGGCTGGCGTCTTCAGAGAATTCTCTTCTAGAGCAATAAACACTTCTAGAACATGGCCTCACAACCCGTAAAAAAACCACAAAAAACCTAATTCAGTTATGCTCAAGAAATAGCTCTATGGAGTATGTAGTTTAGGGTAGGACTCAGAGTGCAACTTCAAGAAAATCAAGCATGCCAGTCCTCCAAATTCTATCAGCCCTAGTCAGCATGCTGATGGGAGTTGTTCAGCATCTGGAGTGTGCTAGGTCGCTTTTTCCTGAATTAAAGAAATATCAGGAGAAATAAAATAAAGAAAATTGGAGTGTGCATATTTATCTGTTTCAAAGGAAAGGGAATACTAGCTAAGATGTGCCACAACAGAGTTCAAAGGTCTGTATTTCAGGAATCTAATACTGGGGCAAGGGGTACAGTCTTTAATAACCTAATGACAGAACACTTGGTGTTCATGCAAAAGGTCCCTGGTTCAGTCCAGGCAAGGCTGGGAATGTTCCTGTCTCAATCCCTGAAGAAGTTTTACCAGTCAGTGTCAACAACACTTGGCGTTTTCCATATTTTCAAATTGAAGGACTCAAAAGTGGCAATTGAAGGACTCAAAAATGGAAGGGCAGCTGCTGGCAGCAGGGTTTTTTTTGGATGTTTAAAATGCATTGCCCATGCAAAGAGCTTTGGCATCTACTGTAGTTCCAGGCAATCTTCAGTATATCTGGGCCTATTTTAGTCAGGGGCATGGCCCATTAAGAAATCAAGACTTACCAAACTGCCATGTGACATTGGCATGTGCTATGTTAAAATGCTAATTATTCTGCACCATTCATTCACTTCAGAAAGCAGGTCAGAGAGAAGATCTCTCTCTCTCTCTCTCTCTCTCTCTCTCTCTCTCTCTCCTTCTCCTTCTCTCTCTCTCTCTCTCTTTTTTTTTTTTTTACTTTAGAAACATCACATGCCTTGCTTTCTTATGACTTGCTTGTATTCCGATCTGGTGTGTGTCTTTTCTTCTCCCTTTTATCTCACCCACATGTCTTCAGATTGTCAGATCTTCAGAATGATGTTATACAAACAACTCTATTATTGATTTTTACCCTCTTTTCAGTTTAGCTTCTCTTGTTGCCACCCTACTTCTTGTTCTCCCTGTTAACATATTCATGGCTTGTAATAGGACACTCTTTCATATTGCAAAGCCTAATGACCAGAGCACAAACTAGGATAAAAATAACATACAGCAGTATATTTCAGAAATGAAAATGCACTGGGTTTTCTCAGAAATGTATCTCAGAAATGAAAACCCACTGGGTGACTTTGGGCAAGTTACACACTCTAGGCCCCCAGAAAACCCTGTGATAGGTTCGCCTTAGGGTTGCCATTGGAAATGACTTGAAGGCACACAACAACAAAATCTCAGAAATTGGGGTTTGGATTTAATGAGCGACTGCTAAGGACCACACACCCACAAGGCAATCCACCCCAGGCCCTGGGCCCTGTTGTTTTTGCTGCTGGTCCTCACTGTCACTGTCCATTCACCTGCCTGCTCCTAGCATGAAGCATGAAGTAAATTGAACATGATGATAACGGGCTTCCAGTGTCTATTGAACTGTTCTCTGTGGGAGACTTTGGCTGACACACGGACAGCAGCGTGAGTGTTGCCAGATCCATGTGACCCCCCCCGTTACCTTTAAACCTGGTGCTGAGTAAGGAGATGAGATGACAGAGGATTCTCTTGTCTATTCCTTCACCTTCCCCCACATACATATACATACTTTGTCTTCCACCTACTGTCGTGTAGGACTTTAGATGTGTTATACTCCAGAAGCTGAGGTGGATGATGGAATTAGTACTGGGGAAATGGTGGATGCCTCATCTCCTGATTCAGTAAAAGGGATGGGCTAGAGAGAGAAGAATAGGTGGCACACTAGGAACTTTAAAGGGAATGGTGGCCACTTTGTGCCCAGTTACAAAGGTTGCTCCACAAAGGGAGATGGGGGGGAGGGGAAAAGGGGGGAGCTGTCTTGGAAACCACCATAACCAAGTGGGATTCTAGCACACGATGCAGGTAGTTGTATCTCAAGCTCAGGGTAAGGCCTACCATTAGGCAATGTGAGGTGGCTGCCTCCCAGGCAAAGGGTTTTGGGTCTTATGAAAGAGCAGTGTATTCTTAATGATTAAATTGGTGCTGGTTGTATTTTTACTTGTCAGGGATGGAGAGAGGTACTTATGGGACTTTGTGCCTCACATCTCAGAATAGCTTCCCTGGCTTTGGGTATTATGCACTTGACTTGGATGGATGTGAGATGCCATTTGCTACTCTGTTTCAGGCTCCAGCAATCAGCACGAAGCAGTTTGCATGTGTACTTGGACCCAAACAAGGACAGACACAGTACAGTGTGACTTGCATTCGCACTGTAACCCAATGAGATGCAGATGCTTCTTATATTTTAAAAATCATTTGCCCTTAGCCTGGTGGGACGGGCTATGATGATAAAAATAAATGAGATAGTTGGAGACAGCCAGCTCCATTTTGCTTGCAACACATCACCTTAACCCAGCTGTGCCATTGTTAAGACACTTGATGATAAATTAACAGCAGCTCTGTCTCTTCTGGCACACAGAAGAGGAACACTAAAGAGGGTGGAAGAACATTCAGATGACGGAACTGTCTTCCTTTCCTCGACCCTGAATCACTAGAGGGCAACATTTGCTTCCTTTTCTTTCTCAGCAGCAGCTTGCCAATGAGAAAACTCCTACTTCTTAATTCAGCTTTATTTTATCTAAGATCTTTAGTGAAATAACAACAACAACAACAACCAAATTGTACACCAAATTCAGAAGACTAAGCCTTTGCCAAAGATTTTGCAGGATGTACTCTTTCAAAGTAACCTAAACAAAAGAATAACAAGAAATTCAGTGCTGCTTACTAAAATGAGAATTCCAGAGGTACCTGCCATTTTGTAACCAGTTATGTGTGGATAGAGACATGCCTCTGGAAGGTTTTATTTACAAGGCAATCCTATAATGTAATTGGTGTCAGAACATCCAACACAGCTGACATCTGCCAGGCTCCTGTTGGCAAGGAGGTCAGAGTGCTGTCCTTTTCTCTACTTCCCAGCTGGGGAAGGAAAGCAGCCCCCTCCCATTTTGAGCAATGGGAGGGAATGTATTTACTCTAGTTTCATTCTCAACCCAGGAGATTATCAGACAAGTGCCTAAAAACATTATTATGGCACTATATTTTACAGCATTTGTGTTCTGGCACAATGACACACGTTTTCGCACACTGCTGTGATAACGATACAAAATCGCCCCAAGAATCCGGCAATACTAGTGCTCGTGCCGCTTACCTCCATGTTTCTCCATGAACAAGATTTTGGCATGTCTTGTGAGAAGACGTGAGTGCACTAAAAAGCCCCCACACACCAAAATTTAAAAAAGAAAATGTTCAGAAAAGCACAGGATGCAGTGCAGCTGTTTAAAAGAGAAGGCACTTCTTTATCATTCTGATGCCTCAAGAAAACTTGCTCTTCAAAAGATTAATCCCCACCCCCATTTTATAGCCCAATCAGAATGATAAAAGTACTCCTAGCTCTGTTTAGGGATAGCTTTGATTAGCTAATGATTTTATGCCGTCTGGCAGCAGAGTATATATTTCATTAATGGTTATTATATAGTTGTTGCACTAACTTAGTGGCCTGGTCTCCTTTAGTGGTTATTTTTTTTTTTATTACTTCATTGTTGGAGGAGGGATGATTCTTTTTGTCCTTTTGGGACCCTTTTTGGGTTATTAAACACATTCAATAAATTAAATTAACTATATAAATTGAGGCAAACAAAACAGAGCAAAGAAGTACTTTTATGTTGTCAGTTCTTTCAAAGTGCATGCATAATTTATTTGCACTTTTGTGTGGTTTCAATTGTCTATAACAGTAGAAGATGGAATAATGATAGGGACATATTAATCATTTGAAAAACAAAGAAGGTTAACTAAAAATACATCATTGTATTTTAACAATTTATAGTGCAATCTTAGATGTGTTTACTCATAAATAAGTCCCATTGCAGTTGTTCCAAATTGCCGCCTATGCTGTCCCTTGGACACGTAGCTTTGTAATTCTTAACAAGGCGGCCAAATACCATCAGCCCAGGAGCCAAGCCATTGAATCTTTTTGTTAACCCACCCTGAGCGTGCTTGAAACTGCTGCCATTTTGGTGATGTTGCCAAATCCACACTACACAAATAATCCAGTTTGAAACTAGATTATTTGCCATGGCTCCTTCCTATGGAATCCTGGGCGTTGTAGTTTTACAAGGTCTTTAGCCTTCTCTGCCAAACAGTGCTGGTGCCTCACTAAATTACAAATCCTAGGATTCTATAGGAAGGAACCATGGCAAATAATCCTGCCAACACTGCCCAGTGCTTACCCCATTCCTTGTTTGAATCTTTGCCTCTGTCTTCTTTTGCTTTGCCACTGCTGTTAGGAATCAGAAAGGAATAACCTGCTGTTAATGATTGACGCATGAAATAACGAGACCAGACACAGAAGACTGGGTTGAAATACGGGCCACTTTATTGATATCTCACCTATTTATTGTATATTTCTTGGGGTATGTAAACCTGTAAAGGGGGAGATCCTTTGTGGGGGCAGCTGGGCAGTTGGTCACAAGTGACCTCTCTCCCAGCCTCCCTGGGCAACTCACCTGAGCACCAATGGGGATCCTGGTGCCCGGGGTTCCCGTTGGGCGCCATCTGCTGGGGGGCCCTGCACCAGGCAGCACATCCTTAAGCTGTGTAGCTTCTGTGAAGGATCGCAACTGATGCTGGCCCTAAGGATAGCCTACTTTGCTGCACCCCATCCATTAAGATGCTGGTACAGTTCAGTGAGGGCCATCCTTCCACTCAACTTGAGGTTGCCATAGGTGAATGCCAGATCATTGTCTTCCCACTCCCTGCCACAGATAGGGGCAAGTGTCCACTTAGCCCCTATCCCTGAGGCAGAGAATTGGGGCCGCGATGAGGCACTTAGGCCAGGATCGGGGCTGTGGCAGGGATCAGAGCCACGTCCCTAGGGCCCTTGAATAGGCCACATGGCAGGATTGGGTCGATGGGTGGGAGTCTTCTAATCAATTCTAATTCAAATCAATTAATTAATCAACCAAAACAACAAATCACTCAATAAAATTAACTAATCACTCAATCAAATTAATTAATCCCTCACACAATCAAATCAATCAAATCAATCGACCAAATAAAGAAGATGTAGTAAATTGCACAATCACACAATCACACACACTGCTGGGCTGCCCAAGCATGCACAGAGCAATCACAGCCCAGCCAACTTAGCTCTCCCTCGTGGCTGAAGCAAGGTCAAGAAACAGATGTTCCTCCTTCTTCAATCCAGTGAAAAAGAGGAGGAGGCCAGGGGCGGCAAAGGGTAAAATAGGCCCTGCCTGAGCCCCGCCCCTGTCTCCTCCTAGCCAGGGCATAGCTACACCTTGGCCAACCCCTGTGCTCGTCTCCATGCCCATCATTAAAACGCCTCCCCCGGATCTACCATTCTTTAAGATCCGGAGGCGGGTGTGTCTGTTCCAGTGGTACACTGGTCAAAGCGTCCTTCCCAGAGCTTGAAACTAGTTACAAACAGTTGTTGTTGTTTGCCTTCAAGTCATTCCCAACTTATGGCAACCCTAAGGCAACCCTATCACAGGATTTACTTGGCAATATTTGTTCAGAGGGGGTTTGCCGTTGCCTTCCTCTGAGGTTAAGAGAATGTGACTTGCCCAAAGTCACCTAGTGGGTTTCTTTGGCTGAGTGAGCATTCGAACCCTGGTATGCAGAGTCATAGGAGATTATCAGACACTTGAAAAAGCCCCAAAGGAGCTCAAGAGAATGATGTCACTGTACTGGGAACAAGTCCCGGTATCACACAATATCATCCTCCTCGTGCACAATGTCATCTTCCTTGTGTACTAGTGGTTTGAACATTGGACTATGGAGATTAGCAGAGAATTGAAAAAAAGCCCGGTTCCACATGTGTCATCATTCTGGCTTGCTTTCTCCATCCTCCCTCTGTGCTGACGTGACAAAAAAGGCACTGTTTTTCATTTGCAGAAACTCCTGCTAATGAAAAGCAACGCCTTTTTCATCGCATCATCATGGAGGGAGGACAGAGCAAGCAAGCCAAGATGATGACATATGTGGAACCGGGGCCCGTTCCCAGTACAGTGATGTCATTCTCGTGAGCTCCTTTGGGCTTTTTTCAATTGTCTGATAATCTCCATAGTCCAGTGCTCAAACCACTATATTATGCTGGTTCTCTGGCTCCCCATCAGGATATCAAACTCTGGTCTTCCACATAACAGGTAGGGATACTTACCATTATACAAACAAAGACAAACAATGAGTTACTTCTTACAATTTTTTTTATTCAATTACTAAATTATAACTAAGTTAGATTACAATTATAACTGTTACATTACAATGATAACTGACTGGGGGATATGTTATTTCTCATGTGTTATAATTGAAATTGCTTTAATTATTTAGATAGTTGCAGAATGTGTGTGGCCTTGCTTTTTGTATAGTAGACCAATAGCATATAACATTTTGACTGATTAGTTGATTGAGAGAAAGGGTGGGGGGTAGACTGTGGTCTAGTAAAGCTATTGGGATCCTACAGTGAGCCTCCCAAAACTGAAAACTGTCTCCAAGATTTTGTTCATCCTTTGGAGATCTTTTGAGCCAAAACATTTTTTTATCAACAAAATTTTAAAATGAATAAAATCAATTTCTAATGCTGTAGACCCTGAAAAGCCAACCACTCCTGGTGAGGCCAAAAGGGGACTATCAGTGATACAAAATCACTTCTGGTTGCCCAAAACCGCAGACACAATGAGGTTATTTCCAGATTCACTGTGTACATGTGGATAGATGCCTGTGGTTGAGATATGTGATAACACATAGCATCTAAGGAGGTTCCCTCCATACCAAAGCAACCTAGGGTTTCTTACATCAGCAGCATCACAAGGGAGACTTGGGTACTTAGTATCTTTAATTTTAATGCTATAGTTTTATTCTGAGATTTGGGTTTTTCTCTCTCTCTCTCTCTCCTTCTCCATGATGTTTTCGTTTTAAAAATTATCCTCCTTCCTCCACCTAGTCGCAATTCTATCCACTTGATTTCTAGAGCTTCTTTGTCTTCTCAACATTCTGGGCTTTGCTGTCAACATTAAAACAATTCTACATTCTGTCTCCCCAAACAGTATGTTATCCTCCATTCCAAATCAGTAATCATTAGTCAAAGGTATATTATTCCTTCTTCTGCAAGAAAGATACCAGTGCCTGCAGCAAGGGTATATAATGAGGAACTGTATTTTCCCCAGCTTCCTTAATCTTCACACTGATTTTTTATTATTACCCACAGATGAATCCGTGTCAATAAGCAGGCCGAGCTTTGTACTTTGTACTCCAAACAAAATTAGTTAGTGTCTGGAACAATTCATTACAATCCCATTTACACTGGCATTTTATATTTAAACAGTGTTCCCAGTTTGGTTCACAGTATTCTTTCAGATGAGAATAACTTCTGAGTTAATCTAGAGAAAGTGCCTACGGCAATGGAGGTGCTGTCTATTAAACTTTATATCTTGCTTTGATTGCTCAGATAGTATTTGACAGTGATGGCTGGTGTCCCATAAAACTACGGATGCTCAAGACTGGCCATACCTAGAGTTTAGGAAGACTCCTAACTGGTCGCCAAAATGGGACTACTGTCAAGAGCGGAGCCATGTGACCCTGGAATTGTTCAGCTCAATGCAATTAGGCAACCTCTTCCAGAATTAAGAGTTGTGTGTTCACTGTGTGGCAGCACAGAGTTGTCAGGATCCCCCAAAATGCCATGTTACTCACTCTACTGAGAGGTTGTGGCCATTGGTGCTATGATGCTAGCCATGGGTTCTAGCATCTGCAGAGTGTGTGGACCACCAGACAGTGGGCACTGAGGCACTATGCCAGTGCAACTCCCATTTGCACCAATGGTTATAGAATCATAGAGTTGGAAGAGACCACAAGGGCCATCTAGTCCAACCCCCTGCCATGCAGGAATACCTAATCAAAGCATTCCTGACAGATGGCCATCCAGCCTCTGTTTAAAAACCTCCAAAGAAGAAGATTCCACCATATTCTGAGGCAGTGCATTCCACTGCTGAACAGCTCTTACCATCAGGAAGTTTTTCCTAATGTTTAGATGGAATCCCTTTTCCTGTAGTTTGAGTCCATTGCTCCATATCCTAGTCTCTGGAGTGGCAGAAAACAAGCTTGCTCTATCCTCAATATGACATTCCTTCAAATATTTAAACATGGCTATCATGTCACCTCTTAATCTTCTCTTCTCAAGGCTAAACATGCCCAGCTCCCTAAGCCGCTCCTCATAGGGCATGGCTTCTAGACCTCCTACCATTTTGGTTGCCCTTTTCTGGACATGTTCCAGCTTGTCAATATCCTTCTTGAATTGTGGTGCCTAGAACTGGACACAGTATTCCAAGTGAGGTCTTCCCAAAGCAGAATAGAGTGGCATTATTACTTCCCTTGATCTAGGCACTATGCTCCTATCGATGGAGCCTAGACTCACTTTTCCTTTTTTTAGCTGCTGCATCACACTGCTGACTCATGTTCAGTTTGTGGTCCACTAAGACTCCTAGATCCCTTTCGCATGTACTGCCATTAAGCCAGGTGTCACCCATCCTATATCTGCGCATTTCATTGTTACTGCCCAAGTGTAGTATCCTACATTTCTCCATGTTGAAATTCATTTTGTTAGTTTTGGCCCAGCTTTCTAATCTGTAAAGGTCATTTTGAATACTGATCCTGTCCTCTTAATTTGGTGTCATCTGAAAACTTGATAAGAATGCCCTCTATTCCCTCATCCAAGCCACTGTTAAAGAATGTACTTTCTGATATCTTGCAGAAGAAGGAATTCAAAAACTCCTTGTTCAAATGGTTCCCTGGTGGCGCAACAACACCTGGTCATAGCTCCCCCTCCCCCGACAACCATGACCAATGCTGATTGGCCTGCAGGGTGTGCAAACTTCCCAGTGGATGTTTGGACTGTCCACTGCCAGGTTGGCCACCTCTTATCTTTTACAAAATCCCATTAATTACACAGGTGAAACTTTAATCTCTGGCAGTTCCCAATAGGATTTTAGTAGTTATTAATTTGGTTATCCAAGTTGTCTCCTCAGGAAACTTTTGATTCACATGTCGTATTTTCAGAATTGCATAGGCTACCCTTCAGCCGTGCTTCCAAGCCAACTTACATAAAGCACAAAACAGAATAAAAATATGAAGCTAGAATCATAATGAAGAGCATAACAGAAGCTAAAAACACTTAAAACAGTATAAAGTCCTGGAGAATAAAATCATTTCTGTCTGAAGCTAGAAAAATAACAAGAGCCCTTCATTCCAGTGCTCTGTCACCACTACATGAAAAAGGGCCTCTCTCTCTCTGGACTTTATCACACTACACTGTTATAGTGCTATTATACCACTGTAACTGCTGTGGCTGCCTCCTGTGGTTTTCTGAGGTGACAGGATTCCTTCATCAACCTTTATCAGAATCTGTGGACTTTTTCAGATGGGCTATTTATTCCATGGGAGGCACGGAACAGGGTCGAGAAAAAGTCTCCCTTTCAGATGACATTGACCCCTTTCCGTGCCTTGCCATCCTCATTCTGGTTTCTCCCATGATATTCTAATCATGGGGAAACATCGTTAGTAGACCACCCATTCTGTTTCTGTCACAAAATCAGGGTGTTCTGAAAGGTGTCCCATTCCTCTCCTGCAATGACAGCTGCGGGGGGGGGGGAGGTCCGTACTGAACACTTCCGGCACAGATTGGGACATCCAGGTAAGTGGCACCCTTTTTTCCCCCTCCCTGGGTTACTTGGGTTTGTGTGTATGTGTCTGTGCTTGGTGTACTTTTTAAATGTAATTTTGAAGTTTCATTTTTGAATTTCCCTCTCATCATTCTCTCGTGAGAATGTGCGGGATTTGCTTTCCGGGTTGTAAATGCAGCCTTACAATGGCTGCATTTACTCCCGGAAAGCGAGGGGAGGGGGAGGATGTTCCTGCCACGGAATCAAGGTAAGTGTGCGAACATTTTTACCTTATTCCACGGCAGGAATGGGAATGGAGGTGGCGGGGCAGAAATGGAGCATTTGGCCCCATGTCCATCATCCCCTAAAGCTCCCACGGTGGCTGCAGCTGACCTGTGGCGCTACTGTAGTAACCAAGCTGCTATCCCCAGCCTTTAAACAAGACAAGATACCATTCAGCTCATGGTACTCAAACCCAGATGTGGAAAATCATATGCTGGACTGTGCTACCAATACTTTACAGTTAAAGAAGAAAATTTCAAAGATCACTATACCCAGGAACAAGGTTAGTACCTGTTTGGCCATGAAGGGGAAATAAACACCATCTGAAACTGATGTATACTACTGCTGTAATTTTATGCCCTCTTAGCTGGGAACAAGCTCTACTGGACCCAATTACCTTCAGCACTTCTGCCAGGAGAGGAAGCCCCAGGAAGAGCAGTCCAGGAAAATCAACAAAAGACAACGTACCCTTCCATCCAGCTACTGCTGCTGTTGTTGCCACTGCCTGGTTGTGCTCCACCTGTGGAATTGTGGGGGAAGAGCCACTTTTCTTACCTCTTTGCAGACTCAGGCTCATGACCAACAACTGTGACTCAACTGATGCTGCCAGTCAGTTTCGTCTACCCCAGCCATAGAGTTGAGGGGACTGGCAGATAAAAGCAAGAGTCCAGCAAGGGTGGATCCATCTGTCTGCAGGGTCATCCCTGTTGGGGAGTCACTTTGGGCGTGGCATGAGAGTGAAGGCCTGTCCTGCTCCTCCTTTGCAGGAAAGAAAACTTGACCTGCCTATGGCTCTTGTGGTCTCTTCCAGCTCCAGGATGAAGAGGAGCCATTGGTGACTACCCTTTGGATTTGGCCCATCAACCAATTACAAATCCATCTAACAGCTGCATTGTCTAGCCCACATGTTATTAACTTTTTTGCAAGAATATCATGGGGAACAAAGGCCTTACTGAAATCAAGATACACTACATCCACAGCATTCCCTTCATCTACCAAGTATGTGACTCTATTAAAAAAAGAGATAGGATTAGTCTGGCATGACTTGTTTTTCAAAAACCCATGTTGACTTTTAGTGATCACATCATTCAATTCTAAGTGCTTACAAACTGTTTAATGATCTGCTCTAGAATCTTTCCTAGTATTGATGCCAGGCTGACTGGATGATAATTATTTGAGTCTTCTTTCCCCACTTTTTAAAGATGGGGACATTTGCCCTCCTCCAGTCTGCTGGGATCTCTCCTGTTCGCCAGGATTTCCCAAAGATTATTGCCAGTGGTTCTGAGATTACTTCTGCCAGTTATTTTAGTACACTTGGATGTAGTTCATCATGACCTAGAGACTTGAATTCATTTATACTGGTCAAATATTCCCAAATAACCTCTTTACCTATTCTATGCTGCATTTCCCCTACTGCATCATCTGCTCCATTTTCTCTAGGTTGAGCACTATTCTCCTTTTGGGAGAAGACCAAGGGAAAGAAGGTGTTGAGTACCTCTGCCTTTTCTATGTCCTCTGTTAGCATTTCGCCACCTTCTTCCTGCAGCGGTCCTACCACTTCATTGTTCTTTCTTTTGCTACAGACATATCCCAAAAAAGCCCCTTTTATTGTTTTTAACTTCTCTAGCAAGCTTGAGCTCCATCTGTGCTTTTGCTTTTCTGATTTTCCCCATACACAAGCTGGCTATTTGTTTGACTTCTTCGTTGGTGATTTCTCCCTTTTCCCATTTCTTGTACATGTTCCTTTAAGTCTTAGCTCAGTTGAAAGTTCTTTAGACACCTGCCATTTTCCCTCCTCATTAGAACTGTTTGCAATTGTGCCTTCAATATCTCACTTTTTTGAAACTCCCATCCATCATGTACTCCCTTCTCTTTTAGTATTTTTGACACCACCAGTAATTCCCTAAGTTTTCTGAAATCAGCCTTCTTAAAATCTAGAAGGCTTGGCTTCCCCTTTCCTCTGTATAACAAACTCCAGCAGAACATGATCTCTCCCCCTAAGGATCCCACCACTTCCACCCCATTTACCAGATCATTTCTGTTGGTTAGGATCAGATCTAAAATAGCTGATCCCCTTGTTGCCTCTTCCACCTTCTGGACAATGAAATTGTCTGCAAGGCAAGTGAGGAATTTGTTGGACCTTAAATTTTTGGCAGAGTTGAACTTCCAACAAATATCAGGATAGTTAAAATCCCCATTATTACTACATCTCTCCTTTATGAATGTGTGGTCATCTCTTCTAGGAAGGCATCATCCAAGCCCTCAATTTGGCTTGGAGGTCTGTAGTAGACCTCCACAATGACATCCCTGCTGTTTCTCTACCCCTTGATTTTTACCCAGATGCTCTCAACCTGGCTCCCAGGATTTAAGTCATGGATCTGTTCACAGGTATACACATCTTTAATGTATAATGCTACTCCATCACTCTTCCTGTTTGGTTTATTTCTCTGAAATAGGTTCTCTGAAACCCCACTATTACTACATTCCAATCATGAGACTCATCCCACCAGGTTTCAGTGATGCCTATTAAATCATATTTGCTTTGCTGTGCTAAGAGTTCAAGTTCATCCTGTTTATTTCCCATGCTGTGTGCATTAGTATAGTGACATCTAAGACCATGGGCCATTCCACTTATCTGCCTTTTAAAGGTTTTATTCCACTGTTGGGTTATTGTACTATTTGCCTTGTTTTCTGTATAACATTGGGGCTGTTATCTCCAGCACATGAGGAACTCCGGTCCTCATGAATACTGTCTTCCTCCCCGCCACAACTCAGTTTAAAGCCCTCCTGATCAGATCTTTCACTGTCTCAGCAAAAGCACTCCTGCCAACTGCTGTGCGGTGCAACCCATCACTTGCCAGTAGTCCACCTCCATGAAACTGCACCCCATGATCCAGGAAGCAAAACCAGTCCCAGCAGCACCATCTGTGCAGCCGGTTGTTCACCTCCACTATCTTTCTGCCTCCAAAAGTCTACCCAGGTTTGTAAAACTTTCTTATCTTATAGTTTCTTTGACTTCATAACTAAGTACCAAGATAGAAACTGAAATATAATACAAAAAACATATCTATAAACCAGTTCATTCCAACACTTAAAAATGAATATTATATCCAATCTATTTAAATATATTTTTCTAGATGTATGCCAATATCTTCCAATTTACTTGAGAAAATACTTCTGTCTACTGTATTTTCTGAAATTATGCTTTCACAGTTCAATGTTTATTTTCCATTCCTTTTACCAATGTTTAATTAATTACCTTTTTCAATAGATTTATCATTTATGTTTGCACTTAAGATGTCTATTTTAATCATGTCCGCAATTTTTAACAGCCATTCTTCCAAAGTTGGTATTGCTTCCGATTTCCAAGATTGTGCCAGGAGTATTCTAGCAGCCAAAATCATGTATAGTAACTTTCTCCAGCGTCTCTTTTCATCTTCTCTTCCTAAGACATTTGTCATTTTCAATAGATAAAGTTCAGGCTTCATTGGGTATGTAATATAATGCATGTGATTTATTGTGTTATGTATTTTAGACCAGAATTTTTTTATATATATTAACGGGCCGTTCCACCACATGTGAATCAAAGTTCCTTTTGCTTTGTGACACTTTCGGCATTTATTGCGTGCCCAGGCTGGACATTCTCCTCCTCCTCCTTTACCCTAAATAATGACAGACATATTGTATATTTGGAAAGATATATTGGTAATAATGAAGTGTGTGTGTGTGTGTGTGTGTAGGCAATAAATGCCAAAACTTTATTGACAACAGCTGCAATGGTTGTCTAACTTGAATGGGTCCGGATCCAGACATTGACCAGCCTGACTGCTGGTCAATGGTATCACTGTCGGTTAGCCACTGACACCACCACTGAGGAAGGGGGAGGAGTCCTGGCCAGGCCCCGCATGCCTGACGACCCCTCGCCTTCCCATATTCCCACCCTTTGGGGAAAGGGGGTCTCCATGAACTTGAACTTGACCATAAACTTGACAGAGGCCCCCTCCCATTACCAATGACCTTGGATCAGGATCCATGCCAACAGCCACAAAAATCAATCCCCACCAGGACCCGCCTTCCACCAACCCCCAGCAGCAGCTACCAACAAGGCCTTCCTTCATCTGCATTGGGATAGATAAACCAGGCCCTATGTACCCTGCAAAGGCATCAGAACACCACCTGCCCAGGTGTTTGATGGTCTCTGTAGGCAGCCCCCCTTGCACTGCCATGGTAGCTGCCTCAGTCCGAAAGGAGTGTCCCCTGAACTCCTCTGCTGGCAAGCCCAGCTGCCTCAATGCAGCCCGCAACACGCTGACGAACTGGTACCGTGTCAGTGGAGACAAGTCCTTATGAATGAAAAGGGGGCCTGGCACTCCAGGGCACTCTTTCAGAAACTTGTGCATGAAGTCCAGCCACTGACCAAGCGAGCACGGAGGCCGGGTTATATACCCGACCTCCGTGCCATAAAGTAACAGTTGTAAAACTGCTGCAAAACTGCCACAAAATTGTTGTAAAACTGCTGCAAAAGGCAGCAGTGCCCCACCTCCCTCCAGAGCAACCAATCAGGACAGAGGTGGCCTGCCCTGATTGGTTCTTACTTTCGCGCCCTTTCCCAGTCCATAGAGCAGGCTGGGAAGGGGAAGACAACAATGACAGCCCCCATAGCGGCCGCCATGTGGGCTGCAGGGCTGCCAGGAGAGGGGGAAGCCGGCTAGGTTGCAGCAGAGCTGTCGAGCATAAAGGTACGTCTGGCAGCTCTATTATTGTCTAATTTATAAATGTTATCTATTTTGGCTGGTGTTGTTTACCATCTGTGGCTCATTCTAATAAAGTTTTCTTTTAAGTCTTGGCTGGAGGTAAATTTGTTTATTTCCCCCCACATGTTTTCCCAGTTTTTAAGATCTATTGATTGATTGACATCTTGCACCCATTTTATCATAGGTGTTTTAATCAGGTCTTGCTTCAGGTCTCTTGCAAGTAATAGATTATAAATTTGCTTATTTTTACCCCCATCAGAATTCCATATAATAGTATCCAATTTGTTTTTGGATATCTCAAATCCCCCTGATTTCTCATCTTTTTTAAATCTTTCTTTTATTTGCAAATACATAAACCAATTGATTTTTAGATTGTGTTCTTGTTTTAGTTTTAGGCTTGATTTTTCATTTATAAGCAGAATGTCTTTGTACTTCAGCCAGTTGTCAGTGGTCTTCCAACATCCCATAAAAGCTTCTTGCAGGGATGTCCACAAAGGTATTTTATTATAGAACCGATTCTTTGAAATTTGCCAGATTCTCAAAAGGGCTCTCTGAGCATGGTGGTTTTCAAATTCCTTATTAATTTTCGCTCTACTATACCAAAGGTAGGCATGCCAGCCATACCTTAGGTTAAAGCCTTCCAGGCTTATTAATAATAACTGGAAAAATTTGAAACAAGAATAATAATTTGGGCTCTCTTGAAACTCTCTTGTTTCATGAGCGAAAGGTCAGTAGTGACATTTCTGAAAGACCAGAAATCACTTATTGACTTTTTCTTGTGAACAAAAGAAAATGACCTGGTAACTTTTGGTTTTAACTATTAGAAAGAATCAGTTATAGGAAGAAGGGATATGTGATAATTTTGGTGAGAGAGGTATGAATAACTATATGCATCTCCAATAAGAAGATTGGAAGTCACTCTTTCTTTTCTCTCTCTCTCTCTTTTTCTTTCTACACTTTTGCTTTGTATTCTTTAATTTTTACCTTATGGTGTTTCAGTTTTCCATCTTTTCTTTGTTCCTAATCTTTGTAATGCTTAATGTATTTTAAACCTTATAATAACAATTATTTTTTTTAAAAAAACACTTAAGTAACAATGCCATCCCCACACCCATAATTATAAAAGGAACTAAAAGGGTTTCAGACATGCCAGAAAAGGAATGACATTATCCCTTGTCACATTACAATCATATTGTATGTTAATTATGCCTCAGTTGTTGCACAGAAGGAATTAGTTAAAAGTAACAAATTGCTTGTATCTACTTACAGTAGGACCCCCGTATCCACTGGGGATTGGTTCTGGGGGCCCCCGTGGATACCGAAAACCGTGAATAATAGCAAACACCATTGAAAATAATGGGACTTCCGGTTTAAAATACCATAGAGTTGCCTTGGAGGACCTAGAAAATGGGTAGAGAGGACACATTTTTTAGGAAGACTCTATGGTAAGTGTGCTGTTTTGTGTCCCGTGGATAATTGAATCAATGGATAATGAATCAGTGGATATGGGGTTCCTACTGTATTTCCAGCTTCGAAGGGTAGATGCTACCCTCTGCTTACTCATTGGCTCTGTGCCTAGCAGGCAATGGCAATGATGAAGAAACTGTTTGCAGCAAAGCTGGTAGGATGGTAGATAGCATCACAAAGGCATGAGGGCTAATTGAGTGTCTTGCTCAAGAGCACCCTTCAAAACCTGGAGCAGGCCCTGGATATGAAGTAGAGCACTGGAAAGTCCCTCCCATGCCCAGAACAGGGGAGCCATTTAGGAGTCAGGCCCATACATACCAGAATTTGTTCAGTGGTTTAATATCTTAATAATTGTTTCCAAAATAGAAATAACTCTCTATTTTGTTTTTGCAGTTATGGGAAAAGAGTGTCAGTAACAATTTTTCTCTAAACACAACATTATTTTAATATACAGTAGCTATCAAGAATAATATCTAGGTAATCATATTATTGCTAGTGAAGTTGATTCAAAAGTTTTCCCAGTGACAATTCTGTTTGTCAGTATCCTGGGCATCCCTCCAGGGCTAAAGATAGCACTGAAAATTACAGACTCTTCCTACAGAGTGTTCTTTTTTAGCAACTACATCCAGGCCCTGCATTAACAAGTTCTAACTCTGCACAGATTGTTTCCCACACAAGGCTTTCTCCGAACGGATCTGGGCTGAAATGAAATGGAAACTGCTGTTAAAACCTGTTGCATAACCCTTTGTCAAGAATAATTTTTATTTGCCAAGCAAGACCAGATTCCTTTGGGTTAGAAGCTGACTGTTGCAACCTGCCCCGCTCAAAACAGAGCCATAGGTTTAGCTACTAGATATGTCAAAATTGTGTCCTTAACTCGTCTTCCATTGAAACCTGTGGGATTTTAAAATCTTCAGAATTCAGGGCTTTGGGGGAGAAAACCATTCCTACACTCCTCTTGCGAGGATGGCCGCCAAGTATCGGAGTTGAAGTCCCCCACTAAAAAGGTAGTATTCATGAGTTCTGAGCTTGGATTGCGTCCATAGCAACCCAAAGAAGAGCCCAATCCACATGTTCAGGTGGCACACATGACAGCTAAAATAGAGGTGCAATGGGGAGACATAGGCAAGGCCCACCCCAAGACCTCTCTCCACCCTCCCTGGTCATTACCTTGACACACTGAGCAGCAAGGCCAGAGAGCACCTTCAGCTGGTCTTGAAGCCAGAACATGCCTAGAATCCTCCATGCAGCTGCGGATTCTGATAAAGCAAACTTCCCAATTGCCAGGTGCAACATTAGTATTAAAATGCACTTATGTGTCCCATAATGCAGGAGACTAAGGAGCTTTATTTCTGGCTTTGCAACCAGATGAAAACCTGATACAGTGGAAGGGGTAAGCCAGCATCTGTATTTGTTTTAGCAAAGAATTAACACTGTTTTTTTAATGATATGAACTTGATCAAATATTAGGCAGTCATGTGCCCCAAATACTCCACATGAAATTAAAAATAAAATAAAAATAGTGTTGTCCATATAACTAATGGGGACTGATTATGCAACAGTGTGGAACTTTGTCTCCATCCAATTTTTAAGGAAGAGGTTGGAACAAGTATAATTAATTAATTAATTAATTTCTATTCCACCTTTCTCCTAATATGGGATCCCAAGTGGCTCACAATAAGAATTAAACAAACAATTGTATTAAAAAATTAATGTGACATGCTTAAGCCATCAATAGATCTCCCTGCCGTTTTTTTGCTAGCATTGCCAGCATGCAAAGCCTCTGTCCCTTTAAAGCTCGTATTTACCCCAACAGTGGCTGGACTGGTGCAAATATTTCTGGATCTGATCGGGATATATAAGTGACGAACTCTTTTTGACCCTTCCCTGGTTACTTTGAGGTTTTTGTGAGTGTGCTTGGTGTGACTTTTTACATTGTTACTTTCATTTTTATTTTTGAATTTCCAGGGCAATTTCATTGTGTGCGATTTCAAAAAAGGAAGTGAACAGAGCTCCGTTCTCTTCCTCTGTATTGCTGGAGGAGCCTTTGCCTGAAAAGGAAGTAAGAGCAGGCGGGGGGGGGGGTGTTCTTTTGCCAGCATTAAAAATTATTTTTTTATGCTGGCAAAATAACATTTTAACAGGGACATCTGATAAAGTCATTGCACAGTTAGATTGACAGTATGCACAGTTTTATGGCTACTGCTTAAAATCAGAAATAGAGGAAGTGCCTGTTATTTTTTTAAAAGTTCAGATGCGACTGATGGGTTATGTGAGCAAAGCTGCAATTAGCGGAGAATCACAGGATGTTCATCCCTGGAGGCACCTTCTCTCCAGCCTAGTTATATCCTAAGTTTCAGGGTTCAAAGGCTAGAAATGAATGTGAGCAAGATCAAACTGAATTGCAAGGAGAGAGGCCTGAAACAAATTATTTAGAAATATGGATTAATGCATTTTGAATGTTTTTCTGCACTCATGTAAAAAAAAAAGGGGGGTGTCTAAACCCATCCTTTTTTGCTGAGATGCAGTTTCTTGTAGATTTCAGGGGAAAGAGTGGCTATGGGCAAAACAATTGGTATAATGGAGCTAGGGATTTTTTAAATTATTAGCAGGGATAATCCCAGAGAGAGACACCAGCGGTGGCAGTGGTGGTGGTTACAGATATTGGCCAGCATCTAGGTATGGACTCCTGCATTCCCACAGGGCCCAATCTGGGTTTTCCCACATGAAGCAGCTTTTCCCAGGTTTTTTAATAAAATGGCTTAATGGGCTTTAGCCTGTCTTCCACTGCACATGATCAGGATTGCACAGGGGCAACATGATGCAAAAGCCCTGCATTGTATGGACTGCAGGGCTCCAGGAGGGGGCAAGATGAGGTAAATAGTCTATCTAGACAAGCCCTGAGTGGTAATATGGTAGGCATACTCAAGCATTGGTAGGCTGTCATGCAGAGGATGGGGTGAACTTTATTTGCTGCTAAGATAGGACCAGAAATGAGTACAAGAAGGAAAGTTCCAGCTGAACAAGTGGCCTATTCACACTGCACAGTTATACCACTAATGCCACTTTAGCTGCTATGGTTCCATCCTTTTTGGTGAGCTGTTAGAGCTCTGTGGCTTAGTACTCCAAATGCCACTTCCTAAACAACATACAGTAGGACCCCTGTATCCACTGATTCAATTATCCATGGGACACAAAACAGCATACCTACCAAAGAGTCTTCCTTTACCTGGAGAAAATGGGCCAGAGTCACACAGGAACATCAGCCTGTTGCTGCAGCCACCACTGTTTCCACTGCCATTTTCACTGCTGACACAAAAGCCAGGAAGGGGGACCACAACATGTGACTGAAGGCCCCCTGCATGTGACCAGCCTTGGTCAGATGTTGAGAGACTCCTGCCTGGTTTCCAGGAGAGCCAGCGAGCTGGTGGTGGCAGCGAGGAACAGCCTACCAGGACAGGTTCCTGCAGGCACACAATGCCAGATCCATCCCATCCCAGCAGCAACAGGGAAAACCAAGTATTATTTTACAATGCTGTAATGAGCCTTATCCCAGCTTGCCCCCATCTCTGCCCCATCCCTGCCCTGAAGGTGGTGAGGACTGCCTGGGGGCAGATTGGGGTAAAAGCTCTGCATCATATGGACTGCAGGGCTCTGGAATGGGGGTAAGTCAGGGTATTTGGCCCATGTAGATGAGCCCAAATGGTCTTTGAGATAGAAATGAAATACAGGATGACCCCTGTATCCACTGATTTATTATCCACTGATTCAATTATCCATGGGACACAAAACAGCATACCCACCATAGAGTCTTCCTAGAAAATGTGTCCTCTCTAGCCATTTTCTAGGTCCACCAAGGCAACTCTATGGAATTTTAAACGGGAAGTTCTATGGTGTTTGCTATTATTCACAGTTTTCAGTATCCACGCCCTCACGAACCAATCCCCAGTGGATAAGGGGGTCCTACTGTACATATTATAGGATTCCATAGTGTGCAGCTATAGCAGAAAAAGTGCTCTCAAGCTGTTCAGCAGTAGCATAGACTCTCTTGGAAGGTGTGAGACTCCCCTTTGTCAATTGTTTTTAAACAGAAGTTGGATGTCCCCTCTCAGTGATACTTTAGCAGTTGATTCTTTTGCTGACAGGCAGTAGGATGGGATGGCCTAGGGTCCCCTCCAACTCTATGATTTTATGAATACATACATTTATAACTGCCAATATATCAAATACATATTTCTCTTGTGTGCAGAATGCCTTGGTTGCTGTTCAATACTGTTCAAAACTGGAAGTGGTTTCCATTGGGTTGCATCTATGGCTCTCAGAATACCTAGAGGCAAGTAGACACAACTTGTCTCATGAGTCATATATCTGGAAGCAATCCTTCCACCTCTAAAATAGAGGTTCACTACCATGGATCCTTTATGGAGTCTACAAATTCCATCACTCTGACCCCTGGTGGGGCTGAGCATGGGTGATGAGACATGTAATCAAACAGCAAAAGAGAAACAGCTTACAAGGTTGGGATCCAGTTCCCTGAAGTGACCAAACAAGACACTGGACAATAAGTGTTCTTGTGGTAGCAGGCATCTTGAAATGTTATCTTCTGTTTGTTCATACTCATGCCAGCATAATAGATAACTCTGACATTTGTTTCATTTATTTGATAAACATCTTATGGGTTATCATCTTCGCTTCCAGATCTTGCCTCCTCCAGTACATAGGTTTTCTTACTGCTAATTTCTTAAACACGCATTTGCCTAATTACAATTTTTTTAAGCATGTTTGTATGTATGCAGGGTGATATCTTATATTTAAGCATTAACAGTGCATGCCTGGTGTAGGATCAAATTAGTAGATAAGTCAAAAGGCATTTGCCATTTAGTACTGGAGTTTCCCTAGGCCCCTCCCAGAAAGCACAAAATGAGCCAAAATTAAGTTTTCAGAAGAGGTTGTAAGAAGCATCCAGGTTTTTCTGAATTTGTTATAACAAGATATTAACATATTTCTAAGATCTCTGTGACTAAAACAAACAGGGCAGTCTCAGGCATTTTGCTGCCTGTGGTGAAAGACAAGGTGGCGCCTCATTGCTTTTCATGAAGCAACAGTGACAAGTTTCTCAGTTGAATCTTCTGTTGACTCTGGTGACAGGACACCATTTTCTACTGTATCTGAAAGCAGCAGAGTAACTTGGGAGGCAAAGCACTGGCCACTTGTCACACTCAGCATTCTTTGCAGCATTCATCCCTCAGCATCTGCTGGCTGAGGTGAGCAATTCACTGTACCCAATGGGAGGGCCAGCCCTGAAAATAAATATAACAATTACTATGTTCCCTCCCCAAGAACTGCTGAATAAGTACCCCCCACTTCAAGATTTCCAGTAACAACATATTGTGGGAAAGAATATTACAAGGCAGCAGTGGTGGTAGTGGTGGTGGGGGAGATACACCAAATAGTTTAACATTTGTTGCTGCAGAATATTTGCTATAAACAGTGAAAATAATATCAGACGTGTGTGAAGGCAGATACTGCACAATGCTTTCATCTTTTCTTACAAAGTCTGTTTTGAAATATTTGTTTCTGAGAACTGCTTATGAAATGGAAAAGCCTTCCTCAGCTCACAGGTCCTAAAATCTTTTAATCATTTTGTTAGTACTATACTGTATATAGTCTCTCTACTGATGCACTGGACAAATCCACAGCAGATTCTATAATGAATGCAGTGTCATTTCATGCAGTGGTTTAGTATGTGTTATCACAATTATTTTCCCTAACTTCCCTAACTCTGAATCACAGGTGTGTCCTAGCTGTGCTGCCAATGAGTAGCTGAAATGATCTAGGTGGCTATTAATGCATCTTCAAAAAGGACATAGAAATTGGCACAAGCAAATTTATATGTGTTGTTGCAAATTCAGAAATAATTACTATCATTTAGATGGAAGTATATATCTTCCCATTGTGGGGAACATTGTGACAAAGTGGCCTACATTGTAAGGAGTTAGAGACTCCATTTTAAATTGGCCAAACAACTGCAGAATCATGCTGAGTCATAATGGCTGACTGCATGAACTACCAAATCATGCCTAGTCAGGCCACTAGAAGGCAATCTCTCTCTCTCTCTCTCTCTCTCTCTCACACACACACACACACACCCCACAGAGTAAATATGAGCTAGGCCAAAGCTCACTCTCTTCTTGTGAATGCTGATGCCTGGTGAAGCAGTTTCTCCTTCAATTGTAAATATTTGTATATATATTGCAACTGTTTGACTTTGAAAATAAAAGTGCCTCCTGCTTATTTGGACGTCAAACACTCTGTGTGTGAGTATTCTTGGGAACGGGCTTCTACTAAGTCTGCTGAGATAGTTTTTTGGCTTCTGCCAGGGCTTGAGTGTCCTATGATCCCCTGACATACATAACTGCTTAATCCAGGCATTAAATATCAATGGACAACTTCATGGTCTCTGCTTGCACCCTGAGAATGGAGACTGCAGTCAAGAAATCAGAAGAAGACTAGGACTTGGAAGGGCAGCTATGAAGGTACTAGACAAAATCCTGAAGTGTCAAGATATCCTAAATATACACTGGACTAACTATGTGACGAATGTTGCTGTCCTTGAGCAAGCAGGGATCACCAGCATTGAGGCCATGATATTGAGCTGCGCTGGGCAAGGCATGTTTCTAGGATGGAGGACCATCACCTCCCCAAAATACTACTCTACGGTGAACTCGCCATGAGTCAGCGTAAGAAGGGTGCTCCCAAAAAAAAAAAAAAAAATACAATACAAGGATTCCCTGAAACAACATCTCAGGCTTGGCCAAGCTGATCACCAACAATGGTCCGCCATGGCCTCACATTGGGAGGCGTGGAGATGCACTATCCACAATGCTGCAGCCTTATTTGAGAATTCATGCGAAACAAGTCTTGAAGAGAAATGACAATGCAGAAAGAATCACAACCCGGAAACATCCCCCAAGGAGACTTTCTGCTGTGCTTTCTGCAACTGGACTTGTTTATCTCGTATTGGCCTTTTTAGTCATCAGTGCGCTTGCAGAAAGCGCGGGATGAGTCCTTCCTGAACCTTTGTTTGCGAAGAAAAGCCAGAGAGAGACTAAAATTAGGATGGTCCATATCATCATATTTCCCATTTCTATGTACCGTTGTGAAAGATGGACAATGAAGAAAGCTGACAGGAAGAAAATCAACACATTTGAAATGTGGAGCTGGAGAAGAGTTCTATGGATACAATGGACTGCTAAAAAGACCAATAAATGGGTCTTAGAGCAAATTAAGCCTGAACTCTCCTTAGAAGCCAAGATGACTAAACTGAGACAGTTGTACTTTGGCCATATGATAAGACATGACTCACTAGAAAAGACAATAATGCTTGATAAGGTAGAAAGCAGTACAGGAAAAAAAAAGCAAGACTGCATTCTAGCTGGATAGACTGAATCAAGGATGTCACGGCCTTGAGGCTGCAAGACCTGAGCAGGGCTGTTGAGGATAGGGTGACTTGGAGGTGTCCATTCATAGGGTCACCATAAGTCAAAGTCAACTTGATGACAGTTAACAACAATGTGGGGAGGAAAGGACTAAGCACCCTCCTGATGTGCAGCAGTCCTGAGGGAAATCAAGGGGAGCCCACTTGGTGTTAATGCTTCTGCCATTGTTGTTGTTTTCCTAGATGCAACAGTGTATTTAGAGCCATGTCTAGTTAGGCTCCAAAATGTCACCTGTCATTTTTAAGCTGCTATTTCACCTGACTGCAGGGGAGGGAGGGACTGGACAATGGACAGATCAGCTGCAGTTTGGCTCCTCACTTCCTTGAACCCATTCCATCCTAGTTGGCCATTATAGGAACAACTGTATGATCAGAATTGTGTTGTTTTTTCCCCATCCCTTTTAATGGCATCTTTTGGCTTGTAAGCCTGCAATTTTGTCTTGGTTTTAGTGTATGTACAAGACTGAGACATTGGGGTGCCTAATGAATGAATGAATGAATGAATGAAATCAAGTTGTATGTGCAGTGGGACATAGGAGCCCAAGACTCATGGAAGGGAAGTATGTTACCCAGTCCATATCAATGGACCAAGCTCGGAAGAAATGATACAAAAGCATCCGCTCGTTCCTTCATATGTGTACGAGCTGACCTCTGCTACTTTTTGCAATTTCCACAATTACTGTAGAAGAAATGACTTTATGAATTATAATGTTGCAGACTTTCAGTAATATCATCAAATCAAGTAGTAATTAGCCCATGATGCTGACTATTGGGTGCTTCATTAATAGAATGGTCTGATATTTCAAGCAGCTTTATACAATTTCAAAATGGTGTAGGGAGGGGATTGAAATCTGAACGTGTTTTGAAAGTCCTGCTTATAAACAAGAAACCCAGTTCTGTCAAAAATGGGAAGAAAGAATTATTTGTTTTCTTTACAGATAGAGAGGTATGACTGGTACTGCTACAAAGGTGCTAAACTGTTAAAATATATTAAATAGATGTATCCCATAAAAATCAAGGGAGGACATTTGATTTAGCTTTATTACAGAACTATGCAATGCAGCCTTAAGTTGTTAACTGAGACTGGAGAAGGCTAATTTATTACACCAGTGCTTCACCACTGGTTCTTGGTTAAATTCAAAGAGCTGGATTTAGCCTTTAAACCCTTCAACAGTTTGTAGACAAGTTCCTTAATGTCCACCTCTTCCCATATATCCCAGGTCACTGTTGGAGACCATTCTTTGAATACCCTTTGCATACTCCTGCCAAGCAAGTTCCAGCAGGTGGCTACCAAGGATGGGGGGGTCGGTTACATGGCAAAAAAAAATCCTCAACTGATTTGCCCAGAATGCTAATGGTCCCCATGCATTTCAGGCCAATATTGCCATATTCAGAAGGAGGGGGGCAAAATACCCGCAAGATGCTCAATATAAGCATTCGCTATTTTTCCCGACTTTAAAAAGAAGTTTGTAAAGTTGCACACTATTGGCTGTGTGATCTACCAGCAATCTTCCCGAAACAGGGGTTCACAGCAGAGCTGAGCTGTGATTGGTTGGACCTCGGAGGGGGACGACTTGCACGGGATGCCTTGCAATGCAGGATCTGCCATTGTTTTTACAACAGAAGGCAACCCCAGGGCTCTCCCCGTCCCCAATCGCCAGCTACAGTGGTGGAGACATGGGCCACCTATCTCCACTGCTGCAGCCTGTACAGCCCTGTGTCTGCCCTGTGCCTGATTGCCGGCAACAGTGGCGGAGAGATTGGCCTGCAGGACTGTCAGTTCCGCAGGCCCATCTCTCCACTGCTGCAGCCCGTACCCCCCCCTTGCCCGATCACCGGCTGCAGTGGTGGAGAGATTGGCCTTCAGGACTGTCAGTCCTTGAGACCCATCTCTCCACCGCTGCAGCTTGTACCCCCCTCCCACGCTGTCCTGGATCGCTGGCTGCGGTAGCAAAGAGAGGGGCCTCCAGGACTGTTGGTCCTGGAGGACCATCTCTCCACTGCTGCAGCCTGTACTGCCCTGAGCCCCGGAGGCCACGCCCCCCCAGCTTGTAAATTGCAAAGATGCTAACTCGTCACTGCTGATGATAAATCAGGTAAATACGACAGTCAGGAGCGCCTGTAATCAGCTTTGGCTGATATGCCAGCTGCGCCCTTTTCTGGAAGCAAGGGACCTTGAGACTGTCATTCACGCTCTGGTAACCTCGTGCCTAGACTTCTGTAATGCGCTTTACATGGAGCTACCCTTGTGCTTGGTTCAGAAACTACAGTTAGTACAAAATATGGCGGCCAGGCTTGTTTCTGGAACATCTAGGAGGGACCACATCACTCCGGTTTTGAGGTCCCTCCACTGGCTGCCTATTGGTTTCTGGGCCCAGTACAAGGTGTTGGTTATCACCTTTAAAGCCCTAAATGGCTTGGGTCCAAGCTATCTCAGGGACCGTCTCCTCCCGTATAATCCCCCCCGCACATTCCGTCATCGGGGAGGAATTTGCTGCAGCCTCAAAAGTCGAGGCTTTCGGCTACCTCCCAGAGGGCTTTTTCTGTTGTCACCCCCAGACTATGGAACGGCCTGCCGGATGAGATCCATCAATTGACATCTTTGGACAGCTTCAAAAAGGCTGTCAAGACAGATCTCTTCCAGCATAGATTATTCCAGAATAGATTATCCTGACCTCAGGAACCCTTCCTCCTTCAGGAGAGTCCCCACAGCCTCCTTTGTTAACGGAACTGAATATCTCTGGGGATCTACTGTTATTGCTAAATGTAGGAATATGTTTTATTCAGTGTTTTAATTGTTTTTTTTAATTTGTAAATTTGATTTAATAACTTTTTAAGGGGGAGAGGGGAGTATATTGTTTTACTTTGTATGGTGTTTTAATGTTGTTAACCACCCTGATTGGGTTACCAAAGGGTGGTATATAAATTATTATTAGTAGTATTAGTATTAGTATTAGTATTAGTATTGCATCAACCAGTATCAGCCTAAATAATGTAAACCAAGGGGCACTGGAGCGAAAGGAAGATAAGCCGGCATTTTGTGCACTTAATTCTCCTGTGTAACTGACCCCCAGGACTTTCTCAGTGATGTTACCTGAGAGACACTTGCCTTGTCCCTATTCTGCATTCTTTTTTGCTGATTTCCCCAGGTTAGAGCTTTTATAGTTCTTGTCTATACCAGCCAGGATAGGCCAGCTCCCTGTTGGCATATCCTGGCTGCAGAGCTGGTCTGTTCTGCCCCCGTGACCTCGATGAAATGGGTTGGAGCCCAAACAGAATGTTGGTCTGTTGCTGTAGCCACTGCCATTTTTCTCACTCTACCAGGTCCAGGGGAAGCTGGCCACACCATGTGACAAGCCCCCTGAATGTGATCAGCCTTAGTCTGGAAGCCATGCACTATGAGGAGTGGCTCAGGGAGCTGGGTTTAGAGCCTGGGGAAGAGAAGGTTAAGAGGTGATGTGATAGCCATATTTAAATATTTGAAGGGACGTCATACTGAAGATGGAGCAAGCTTGTCTTCTGCTGCTCCAGAGACTAGGACACGGAGCAATGGACTCAAACTCTAGGAAATGAGATTCCACCTAAACATTAGGAAGAACTTCCTGACAGTAAGACAGTGGAATGTGCTGTCTCAGAACGTGGTGGATTCTCCTTTTTTAAACAGGTTTTTAAACAGTCCGGATGGCCATCTGTTGGGCATGGTTTGATTATGTGGTGGCAGGGGGTTGGACTGGATGGCCCTTGTGGTCTCTTCCAACTCTATGATTCTGTCCTGGGAGTGGTGAGGACTGCCTGGGGGCAAAAGCAGGGCTCTAAACCAGGGGCAAGCCAGAATATTTAGCCCATGTAGCTAAGTCTCTGTGGTTTGGGCTTTACAAAGTTTTAGGCCTGATCTACCAGATAGTATTTGTTAAATTCCTTTTATGTGTTTTAGATTTAAAAAAACAAACAAATATTATGTACAACACAGAGAGACTGTTGGTTATGAAGCAGAATAGAAATATAGTAAATAAGAAAATAAAGCATGTTTTTATCATGATGTTCATTACAGCGTACTTATTAAATTGGGGCTTTTCTGTCTAGTGGTAAGGATATATAATACATCAGTTTTCTGCAACAGTAGCTAGGAATTTTCTGCCCTTGTAATCTGCTGCCAATGGTGGAGCCACTGGCGGTAGATAATGGTTTCAGCATTTGCCTCAGTGAGCACATTTCACAAGCACTTTGAACTATCCTACCACATAGACATCCATTCATTCTTGGGAAATATTGTATCTGTTTAGACCACACATTGAATTTACTTTCAAAACTCTCTTTTTATTAGATATCAAAAGGCATCTGTTGTCTGCCAGATTCAGTATTTCTCCTTTTTTCTTTCTTTTTGCAAAAGTCCTTGTGAAAAGGAGAGTTTCTTTCTTTCTTTCTTTCTTTCTTTCTTTCTTTCTTTCTTTCTTTCTTCCTTCCTTCCTTCCTTCCTTCCTTCCTTCCTTCCTTCCTCCCTTCCTTCCTTCCTTCCTTCTCAAAAACAACTCTTTTCCTCCCTAATTTTGAGCTGCCAATCCTCCTCCCCCCAAACCCTCCTTTCAAGTGGAGGACTTGTGCTATATGACAAGCTTCAGCCTCAGGTTAATTTAGCACTAAGCTTTCAGGTTCTGAAGGGAAAAAAAAGAAGAAGAAATCCAGAATAGTCTGCAGTAAAAATGACAATTGGGTCTCATCACTCAATGACTCCTGAGTCACAATGTTAGCAACAGAGCACTATATGATGCATATCTAAGCATTACACTGCATTATGCATTTAAGAGTTAGGAGATTACCAGGCAGGCTAAATATGGCATTACATGAACGCCAGTAGATTGCCATCTTGTTATGCTCTAGTGCTGCTTCCATTCCCGTGGTGCTCCTTTTTATTCACGGGCTAAGTTGTGAATAGATCCCCGTTCTGTTTCTATGACAGAATGTCATGCTTGTGAAAAGGTGCCCTGTTATGCTGGTGCAATGCCAGCGTCAGTGGGAGGTCCGTGCCAGAACACTTCCAGGTGCGATCAGGACAACAAGGTAAGTGACACACTTTTTTGTAGCCTCCTTGGGTTACTTGTAATTTTTTAACTACCTGTATGTTTAGGTGCTTTGTTTAACTTTTTGACGTGTATTTTCCTTTTTACTTTTGAATTTCCCACACAATTGTCCTCTCATGAGAACAGTCGGGATTTCCATTCCAGGAAGTGACTGGGGCTCCGTTCGAGCTCCATTCACTTCTGGGATGCTGGGCGGGGGACGTTGTGCTAAAAGGTAGGCATGTTTCCATGCCATGATGGGGACGGGAGAGGAGATTGCGAGATGGGGGCGCTTTTTTTGTCCCCGTATGAAAATATCCATAGATTGAATAAGGTCTTAACTAAACAGTTGTCCCTTCACATTCGCTGGGGTTTGGTTCCAGAACCCCCCATGAATACCCAAATCCGTGAATACTCAAGTCCCATTATATGCAATGGCATAGCAAAATGGTGTCCCTTATATAAGATGGCAAAGTCAAGGTTTGCTTTTTGGATTATCGTTTTTTTAAAGAATATTTTCAAGCTGTGAATACTTAAATCTGTGAATGCCAAATCTGTGAATATGGAGGGACAACTGTAGTCTCCATTAGTTTTGCCAAGCAGCCAGAATGTTGTTGCTTCTACTGTATAAAATTGTGTTCTATCACATCAAAATAAATCATGCACATACAGAAAGAGAGAGAGAAATACACACGCACACTCACAACTCATCAATATAAATATTTTCAGAGCAATTAGCAGAATAATAAAAACAATGAAAATTAACAAACAGCATAAAAGCCTAATACAAAACCAACTTATGAAAAAGCAATAAAAATTGACAAAATAAAAGGGGCTTTGCCAGGTACTGGAAAGACAGCAGATTAGGTGCCAGGTAAGATTCCTTAGGAAGCAAGTTCCAAAGTCAAGCTGCCAACAACAAGGTTTTCTCCAGGGTCACTGCCTCCCTCTTTTCAGGTGGCAGAGGCAGTTGAAGAATGGATGAGCAAAAACAGTTGAGAACAAGAATGGACATTCAGATAGGCAGCTTTGGGATTAAATTGACACACACCGCTTTGCTAAGGACCAAAGATCTATCTCCAAAGAATACCACTGAGCAACACACAAATTATTTAAACAAAGAATTATTTCTTCTCATTCCCCTTGCTGCTTTTGGTATCTGTAACAAATACATTCAAGTTAACACTCCCCCCTTTATAAAGGATAAAAAGATTACTGAGTATATGAATAGCTGGAAAAGATCATTGAAGGTGCGGGTGGGGGGAGCCTATCTTGGAAATATACAGCCCTCTATGCCAAGTCCTAAATATACATACTCCATATGTATGATGAAATACATTTGTAAAAATAATGTTAAAATACAGCCTTTGCCAAGGACAAGCACACATTAATAGCACAGCATGATCAATAATTACTGGGTGGTGATTGTGCTAGGGTTTGCTGTTATTTTGTGCCTTCAAGTTGTTTCCAACTTATGGTGACCCTAAAGCGAACCTATCATGGGAGTTTCTTGGCAAGATTTGTTCAGAGGAGGTGTGCCTTTGCCTTCCTCTGAGTCTGAGAGAATGTGACTTGCCCAAGGTCACTCAGTGGATTTCCATGGTATTCATTGATTATCATCTTTAGCATGTCATGGATAAGCTTGTAAAATACCCTAAGGAGAAGTTTACTAGCTATTAGAAAATCTGGACATGTAACTTCTGTAAGGACATTATCAGACATGTAAAAAATCATAGGATTACGTGGTCACAGTAGCGCAAACAGGTCCCGCTATCACACAATGTTGTCATCTCTGTGTGGTTACAGTGTGCTCCAGCTGCGAAAAAGGTGTTTCTTCTAATTCATGAGACAAGCTGTGAATAGATCTTCAATATTGCTTTTTTCACGGTATTGATGGTGGGTGAAACCATGTCCCGTTGTAATCGCAAGATTACAGTGTGAATGGTTAGTCTTCAGCAAGAAAACCTCTGGGTGAGAATGTGAAAACGAAGCATAGGATGCTCTTTTAATGAATCATCCCATTTAGTTTGCACATTTTTAGGTTTGTTTCAGTGCTTGTGTGTTCATTTACTTTGTTAATTAAGGTGTTTTTGGAGTTTTAAGTGCACTTGTGTCTTCTTGTGAGAACTGCTGAAATCTCATCAATGCTAAACCACCGAATTAATCTCCTGTTCTTAAAGCACTAGCAGTCGTTGTGCGAGAATTCCATGGTAGTTCTTTCATGCAATTAAAGCAACATGCGATAATAAGTGCAATAATGCCACAATGTTTCCACTATCCTCATTCGCGGAATTACAGCATTTTTAGACGCTAGTCTGATAATGTCCTAAGACATGTAAGTTGCCAGGACATGTAAATTCTGCAGTCAGGAAAAAAAATGCAATAACTGCCCTATGATGAAAACCTGAATGACTCCCATTTAGGAGATAACTAGAAGCCATACTGCCATAATATCTTAAATAGGGTTTGTTGCAGTAGCCGAGTAGCATGATTTCTCAAATCTTATCACTCTTATTTAGTAGGGCATGTATGAAGCTGTACAGAGTGCTTAGTTAGAGCAGACTCTTTGCCCTGAGTTAGTAAAAATATAAAAGTGAGTCTTGACTAGAGCTTGAGAAAAGTTATTTTTTGACTACAACTCTCAGAACCAACCAGCCAACACAGCCGCTGCTCATGCTGCCTGAGGGATTGTGGGAGTTGCAGTACAAAAAAGTACCTTTCCTGAGCTCTGATGTTTCTGATTCCTTTACCTCTTGGCCCACCAAAAATAACACATGAGAGAAAAGAAAAGCTTGTGTTCACCTGTGAAAAAACAATCTCATCTTGCTGTATAGAGAAGTGTGGAATGGTGACAGTGATAAGACTGTTCTAGCAAACTGTCAGCTCAGCCCAGTTGTACAAAAGACACAAAGTTATACGAATATGTCAGTAACTTGCCTGCCTACAGGGACAAGTCACCAGTCTGAGGAAGATAGCCTGGAGAAAACAAGCAGTGGTTCATTCATCATCCCCAAGGGAGCAGCCTCTAGGAAGCAGTCTGCTGATTGATAGGTGCTTGGTGGCTTGTAAAGTGTCTATCAGGAGGCATCATCTAACGTCTGATCCTTTGGATGAGCTTGTGAGGCTGTTGAAGACCAAACATTTCATTTCTCCTGCACTGGCCCTGTATGTTTGAGAGAGAATTGGAAGTTCCATATGCTTTAGAACAGTGTTCAAGGAACATCTGGCATTCCAGGTGTTGACAGCCTGCAACAACTCCCACCAGCCCTAGACAGCATAGCCAGTGGTGAGGGATTATGGGATCCAAGGTTCAACAACATCTAAAGGGCCAGGCATATCCCACTTCCAATTGATAGCTATCCTGTTAAAGAATACCAGGCTGAAGTAAATGGGCACAATATTTTCAGAATCCTGAGATATGCTTGACAAGGTTGGGGGGAGCTGAGTACATGTGAACATAGTTAGTTGACAGCCAAAAGTAGTCTTTTAATTACCCTGCCAGGGCTCCACACAGAATAGCAATTTATTTTAACCAATGCAATCAGCTTGAAATTTCAGACTTGTAGGACATGTGTGCAAGGCTGGCTTTGCCAAGCACTGTGCGGCTGCCAAGTTTGTGAAATGCTCCTTGGGGAACCACATATACCAGTTAGCCTAAGATTTTTTTAAGAGCAAGGTTAGCTCTGGGATTTTATTGTTGGCTGTGTGCCTGCCTGAATGGAAGTGGGTTGTTTTTTTTAATGCACAATGAAGAGTTTTCTTTTTTTTAAAAAAGCGAGAAGCTCTGGAACAGAAAGAGTGCCTTCTTTGTCACGCTCACAGGGATAGGCTTAAGGAACTAGAGCTGGAAAAGGCTCCACCACCAGATGATGACAGCATTGTTGTATGGATGTTTATATCCCTTTCTTGCTATCACACATTCGTCTATGTCTTCAATGAGCAGTGCTTCTCCAGACCTTTTGCTGCACAGACCATATAGTGTAGTTGTAATGGGAAGAATTAGAGAGTGGCCTGCGAAATCATACATTCTGCTCCACTTCCCAAATACAGTAGGACCCCCATATCCACTGGGGATTGGTTCTGCGCCCCCCCCCCCGGATACCATTTTTAAAAAATTAGGTATTTATACCCCGCTCTTCAGCCACAAAGGCTATCAGAGCGGCTTACAAATTTGTTAAGCAATAGCAATTTACACATCCACACTATGTTAAGCAGTTTCCAATGTGTATTAGCTAATTGCCCCCACCGGGTACTCATTTTACCAACCTACGAAAAGATGGAAGGCTGAGTGAACCTTGGAGCCCTCTGGGATCGAACTTACAATGTGGTGACTTGCAGTACTGGCATTTAACCACTGCGCCATCAGGAAAACCATGGATAATAGCAAACACCATTGAAAATAATGGGACTTCCGGTTTAAAATACCATAGAGTTGCCTTGGAGGACCTAGAAAATGGCTAGAGAGGACACATTTTCTAGGAAGACTCTATGGTGGGTATGCTGTTTTGTGTCCCATGGATAATTGAATCAGTGGATAATAAATCAGTGGATACAGGGGTCATCCTGTATTTCATTTCTATCTCAAAGACCATTTGGGCTCATCTACATGGGCCAAATACCCTGACTTACCCCCATTCCAGAGCCCTGCAGTCCATATGCTGCAGAGCTTTTGCCCCAATCTGCCCCCAGGCAGTTCTCACCACCCTCAGGGCAGGGATGGGGCAGAGATGGGGGCAAGCTGGGATAAGGCCCATTACAGCATTGTAAAATAATACTTGGTTTTCCCTGTTGCTGCTGGGATGGGATGGATCTGGCATTGTGTGCCTGCAGGAACCTGTCCTGGTAGGCTGTTCCTCGCTGCCACCACCAGCTCTCTGGCTTCCTGGAAACCAGGCAGGAGTCTCTCAACATCTGACCAAAGCTGGTCACATGCAGGGGGCCTTCAGTCACATGTTGTGGTCCCCCTTCCTGGCTTCTGTGTCAGCAGTGAAAATGGCAGTGGAAACAGTGGCGGCTGCAGCAACAGGCTGATGTTCCTGTGTGACTCTGGCCCATTTTCTCCAGGTAATGGGGTAGAATGGACCAGATCTGGAGCCAGGATGCAATGGTGGGGATGCTATTGAATGGATGAAGCAACTTCCTTTGTTTGGGGGAAGGACAACGGTATGAGAAACATTTACAAGTTTGAGATTACAAAATAGGGTTAGCCAGGTATCAGACCTTCAGTTGCCTTGCAAATTAACATCCCTTTGGAATTTGGGCTGGCTCCTCCTTAAGTGAATACCTGATTGAGTCTGAATGCTAGTTTTTGGAATTGCTTGGATTTTTCCAGCTTTAATGGCCACACAGCATGGAAGGCCACATTTGACATAATTATTAAATATTGCCTATTATATTATAGATATGAGATAGGGGGTGTCAGGGTGGATAGCAGAAGAATACATTACAATAGCCTTCCACATCCTGGTAGCATCAAGATGTTTTTGAACTTCAACTCCCACAATCATTCCCCATTGACCATATGAGTTGAGGTGAAGTCCAAAACAGCTGGAGTCACACCAAGTTGGGGAAGGCAGAATTACAGCCATTAGTAAAAAAATATTCCTTAGAAGTCAGTTTACATAATAACTGGGTTGTGTACTTTATAAATAATAAATACATGGTCTATATTTTAATAGTAATAAGCCGAAGTACTAATTTTGCATGAATTAGAAACCCCTTTATCTCCAACCTTATGCTTTTTCTCTTTCCCTCTGTTCTTTAATTATATTTATTTATATCCTGGTTTTCTCCTATATAGGACCCATTTCCTCTTCACTTCTCTCCTCCTCTTTTTATCTTTCTTTTGCATCTTTCCCTCCATCCTTCTGCTTGTTTAGCTTTTTCCTCCCCCCCCCCACTCCACCTGGCCCCACCCCACCCACTGACAGGCAGCAGGTATTTTTCATTCTTTCTCTGAATTACTTGAAGACTTTCGATTTCTTGCAGAGGGGAGAAGTATGTGGAGCTAACTAGAGGAAATATGAATATTTCCCTCTGGAAATATGAATATGAATATCCAGGTCTGTCCCTAGTTTTATTCTGGGATAGGTTATGGAGGGTCTGGCATCTTCTGGCTGAAGATTGTACTGTAAACCATAGACAGATTTTTAGTTAACTGAGCCAGCGTGATATAGTGGTTTGAGTGTTGGACTATGACTCTGGAGACCAGGGTTGGAATCCTTGCTTGACCATGAAAACCCACTGGCTGACCTTGGGCAAATCACACACACTCAGCCTCAGGAAATCCCAATCTTAAGGTCACCATAAATCAGAACCAACTTGAAGGCACACAACAACAACAACAATTATTCCATTTTGAAAACCAGATAACCCTAAGAGGCACACCCACAGGGTCCTCTTAGTATCCATGCCAAGTTTTAGTTATCTGTGTTTCACAGTTTTGGAGTTATAGTAGAGAGGCATACAGTGATGGATTCTGATGCATTCTCTTTTTTATTACATTAAAAAAAAAGAATTAGAAGCCAGAACATATTCTAAACATGGGCTGTCTCTGTTATATAGCTATCCTATAACACTGATATGTGTAAGGCCTGATATGGAGCGTGTGGTCTGTAGAATAATACTCTTTGCTACTTTCTGTTAAATGAGGACATATGGCATTATGTTTCATATTACCAAACACCTAACTATCTCCTGTAGAAATTCAAAGAATATGAAAGGGGTTATTCTCTAGAACTTGTTTAAATTTTAATTGCCTTTTCTAGTAACAAACAAGCTTTGAGCACAGGCTTGCAGATGCTGAAAACTAGGTCATCCTGTTTATGCAGCAATTGTGTGTTCCATATTGTACAAATGATGCTTCCAAATGCTTCCCAGTGAATTAGGATGATGGGTTTTTTTTAAGGTTTAAGAAGTCCATAAATGTTTACAGGCTGCACACCAGCCAGAGAGCCAGCATTGATTCTGCATGGGTTGTGTAAGCAATTTCTTCACATTTCTTTTGTTATGTATGTAAGTTTGGATTTATGTTAACTAGCTAACGGGTGATAGTTGCTCTGTGTATGAATATCAGGATTTTAAAAAGACAAATCTTTCAGTTAATATAATTGAGAAAGATCTCTGTAGAGCAGTGGCTCTTAACCTATGGTCCACAGACCCCCAAGGGTCTGCGATGTCCTCACAGGGAGTCCCAAAGGCTTGAAGTCTGCTTGGCCCACTTCCTCCCTGCAGTGGAGTGACAGGAGCCAAGGTAAAGACTGGCTGGCTGGCTGGGCCTGTGCATTGCCATTCAATTCCGCTCCAGCCACAAACTTGCAGGAAGAAGCAGGAGAAAAGTCTTCTCTTTACCTCCAGTGCCTTTGATAGAATGTTTAAAGGGTGGTGTAATTGTATTGCTGTGGCTATTGTAGTTTTAAATCTTGAACTAAGTCTTGAGGCTCCATGACAACAAAAGATATTTAAAGGGGGTCCCTGGTAAAGAAAAGGTTAAGAGCCACTGATGTAGAACATAACCCCACAGGTGATTTACCGGACTCCGACATACCCACATGGAGAGAGAGAGAGACACAGAGAGAGAGATTTCTCAGCTGACTACTTAGGTAACAATTTCAGTATCAGTTGGGAAGGAAAGCTGAGGGAAAATGCAAAGATGGGAAAACCAAAGGCAAAAAAAAAGCGAGGGGGAGGAGAAATGCTATTTTGGGGGCACCAAGAGATTGAGGACTCAGGAAGGGATGGTTGCTCCCTCATTGGTCCCATCTATATGAGGAGGGAAATACAAGCTCCTCTGAAGAAACAGCAGTTTGCAGCACTGCGACCTGTCTTAATGGTCAAAAGACCCCCCTAAACTTTGCATGCCCCCTAGCCAAAATGGTAGCCACAACTGATTTACTAACACTTTAAAATCTGTTGCCAACATTTTAAAAAAAGTTTACCATGGTGCACACATGCGATATTTCATATTTACAAAAAGGAAAACAAGAGAGTAACTTAGACCCTTGCTTAGCTGAAAATCCAACATGGCGGCAGCAGGCATTTTCCCTGTTTGCTAGTCCCGCTCCCATGCTTATCCAGCAAAATCAGCTTATGCTGCCTGGTTGTAGCAATGTGAATGTTATTGTCCTAATGATCGCACATTCACATTCCCTAGAGAGCTTTTTATAAACTCTAAGAAATGCTCCAAAGGCTTCCCTTTGGAGCTTTACGGTGGATTTGGCTGTTCCCCTTCTGAATGAGACATATTGATGCAAATGTCCTTTTGGACAAATCACCTTTCATGTGATTTCATTTGGATTATTTTCATCGTTTGGACAGGACCATTGTCTCTCCTCATAGAATTGCTCTGTTATTTATACAGATAGGAGAGGAAAAGATGAAATGAAAGTGTAAAGCTGGGGTGGAGATACTGTGGGCTCATTGTGGCCCCAGCCCTACTTTTACAATAGCCCCCCACTCTGTATTTATGCAATAATTAGTTATGAAGTCTTTAAACATTTTAGTGTAAACTGCCCTTGTATAATGGGGTTTGAAGATATAAGGATTTAATTAATTTTAATAACAATCAAATCCTCTCTCATCTGATTCAGTAGCACTCAAAATTTTCCATTTGTGACTTAGGAAATGAAAGAATGTTTATCCCCATTCAGTGAAGAAACTTCCTCAAACCAGAATCCTTTTGGTGATTTACATTAAGCAAGGATGAGTATTTTTACAATCTTGCATGAGGTGGTGCGCAGTATCTCCCTGCACAATGTTTTTTTCCTGGATGGCACAACTGCAGCCAGGTGGAATCTGAGCACAGCTGTGATGTTCCCCACCATAGATATGATTGCCTAAGGGGTTTGTGTGTTAGGAAAGCCTTCTCCATCCTCATTGCCCTCCAGACCTCCCCCAAGTACACTGAGTGGAACTTTACACTTTGGACTCATCTACACCAGCCAGAATATACCAGCTTCCCACCATCGTGTTCTGGCCCTGGATCAGGCCCATTGCCCCTCCGTTACCTGAACAAAATGGGATGGAGTCCACACAGACACACTGACCTGTCTCTGCAGCCACCACCTCTGCCATCCACGTTGCACTCTCTGAAACCAGGAAGGCTTCCCATAGCACATGATCAAGGCCCCCCTGCATGGGACCAGCCTTAGTAACATGCTGCAAGCCTCCTTCCTAGTTTTGGAGAGTGTGATGTGGATAGCAGCAGCTTCAGAGATGGGCCGGCATGCTGGTATGGACTCCTATGTCCTGCGGGGCCTGATACATTTTTCCTGAATGAGGTAGTTTTTCCCCTTTTTTTTTGATGAAAGAGTTTAAGGGGCTTTACCCTGTCTTTGCCCCAGACTTCATCAGGATTACCTGGGGGCAAAAATGGGGCAAGAGCCCTGCATTGTTTGGTCTTCAGGCTCTAAGATGGGGGGGGGCAAGATGGGGTAAATAGCCAATCTAGACAAGCCCCTGTCAATGTCCAGGAGAATCTTGGCCTAAGTGACCTTGGGTGAGTCTCTCTTTGTCAGCTGAACATTCCTCACAACATTGATGGGTCATCAGAGACCCCTTGCTTATTTTTGTCCTTGGCCTGAGCCTTCAAATTGACTCAAACTCATGGCAACTTATGGCAGGGGATTGGACTGGATGGCCTTCATGGTCTCTTCCAACATTATGATTCTATGAACCCTATCATTGGTGTTTCTTGACAAGACTTTTTCAGAGGCTTACCACTGCCTTCTTCTGATGCTGAGACAGAGCAACTTGCCCAAGCTTACCCAATGGGTTTCCATGACAACAGGGATCCAAACTCTAGTCTCCTAGAGTCCTAGTCCAACACTCAAACCACTACTCCCCCAGCTCCTTGTTGCTTTTTTACTTACATAAAATATTCATATGAATTTTTCTCAGTTGAGTATATGAATTGAGACACTGTAATACAGCAGAAAAACACATAGGAAATGAGTGGCAACTACTGTATAGTGGCTACTGAACTGGGCTGTATGAGGAATTCTAACGGCTCCTCACTGAAAGAGCAGTGGTTGACTACTGAGTAACAACATAATGAAAACATGAAATGAAATGGTTGGTAGAAAGTGTAGAATTGCTGATTCTTTTGATGCATACAAAACCCCAAATACACTTACCTGTTTGCCATAGCAACTGTATCTTGGGCATATTGTTGCCTTCTCATTGTGACTCATGCTGGACAGTTCCCAGGATTTTGCTGTTGCATCTTTCCCATTTGCTAAGCTTGGGGAAAATGAGTGATACTGGAACATAAAGAGTGGCAAAGAGGAGAAAGGAGTTACTATTTTTTTTTTTAAAAAATTAAAACTCCAGCTAAAAATACTTACGAAATTTACACAGTCTATATTCTGACTACATAGTTTTCTGTGGAAAATATCAGTCAAGGCATTATTCCTTCAGCACAAATTATTCAGTGCAACAGTAATTTACATCAGCTTGCCCAGACTCTTTCTGACAGTGTGTAGCTGAAAAAGGCTGTACCCAGGGCCAGCCCTACCATTAGGCAGAGTGAGTTAGTCACCTCAGGTGGCAGATGTTAAATGAAGTGTAGAGAACATTTGTTCCCATTTGGGAACAAAAACTGTGTGCCCTAGATAGGCTGCCTTGTACCCCATAAGTGAGTCCCATGGCCTCAGGTATATAGAAGGTGTTGTCCCCATAGCCTGGTGCTGAAGTCAGAATCAACTGCCAGACTAGTAAACATCTGTGGTAGTGGTAGCTGGTGGTTCCCATGTTGCTGGGGTTATGAATGAACTAACTATAAGTCCAAACTTTGAGGAAGCTCTCCAGGGTGCTAAACCTATTTGTCTAAAACCCCGAGCAAATTCACTGCCCCACTAATGTGGGACCTACCAGCCACCATTGTTCTATGGGTGGAGTGGGCATGGGTGCCAACCCAAATTTTCCTTCAGGCAGCAGAATGCTCTGCTCCAGCCCTATTTATATATTCAACCCACCCACCCCACTGGAAATAGACAATAGCCTCATTTTGGTTCGGCCTGAAACTAAAATGGCAAAGTGGACATTGACACTGATCTCTGATGTCACTGTTGCAAGAGATAGCATTTATTGGGAAGAGAAAACCAGAGAGTGCATTGAAATATCTGAACAATATAAGCAGAAAGCAAGAGAGATGTACAAGGCAACCCCTTTAGCCCAAAATTCTGCTTTGAAACGGACAAAAGGAAGGCTGTCAGGGGACCAGTTGTTTATCTAAAGGCAGATTTTCAAACAGAACAAAAAAAGCGTTCCCGTCTCACAGTCTCCTCTCCCGTCCCTCTCCCATTCCTGTATTGGCAGAAAATAAAAAGTTTTCAAACCTACCTTAATCGTGGCTCCTTGCCTTGGCAGGGCAGCCCAGGAGTGAAGGGAGCTCAAATGGAGCTCCTTTCACTTCCTGGATTGAAATCCTGGCTGTTATTGTGAGAAGACGAGACCGCGGGTAATTCTAACCGTAAAAGGAAAATACACATCTAAAAGTTACACTCAGCACCTAAACACACTTAAAACTTTACAAGTAACCCGGGGAAGGTGCAAAAAAGTGTGTCACTTACCTGGATGTCCCAATCTCACCCAGAAGTGTTATGGCATGGACCTCCCATTGACGCTGGCATTGTGCCAGCATAATGGGGCACCTTTTCACTCACAGGACATTCTGTTACAGAAATGGAACGGGGGATCCATTGATGGCTTAGCCCGTCAATAAAAAAGCAGCACTGGCAGAACAGCAGCAGAACGGGAGCATGACGACAATGTTGGGAACAATGTTGTGTGAAAGGGAAGTCCTTTAGCAATCTCCTGGTATCGTTATCACGCCATATTTAGCATGTCTGATAATCTCCCAGGTTCATATACCTCCCCATCACATTCTTCCCCATTGTGGTGAGGTGGATGGTATTTCTCTTTAAAGAATAGGGTTTTTTAAAAAATGAATCTATACATATGAAAATTAGCATATTTTAATTTGCACCAGCCTGTCTCCTTTTTTGTTTCTCCTTTTAAAGAAATGTTGACTGGAATCCTCTATCATGGTCTCTACATTACATAACTTTACATATACTTAGCAATGTAACAGAGGTGCTAAGAAACCCTGTTGGGGAATTGGCAAGAGTGTCCTGCTTCATGCTGGGCTCTACTGATACACATCCACACTCCCTAGCTGGTGTCCCAGTGCACAATGGGACCCATGCACATCAGTCTCATTGTCATTAATCCTGTTATATGAGTATCTATGGGGATTAAAATTGGGCAGTTCCATGACATCTGTATCCAGTAAGAGGCTGCTGTCAGATTACTATGTAGGGGAGCCGGAAAAGTGACCCATGTCTTCTGCAACTACCACACTAATGAAATTTAGCCAAAGCTCTTCAAGCATGAGCAAGCAGGGGTTTTGTGAGTTATGGCAAAACAAGAAACCCCCATTCAAACAAGCATTTCCTTCTTCTGTATTGGACTGTACTATGATGAACTATATTGTGTATTGTACTGTGTATTATGATGTATGTACCCTGCCTCGATCCTAAGGAGAGAGACGGGTAATAAATACGTATTATTATTATTATTATTAAGTATTTTTAAATTTTATTTCCCCTCCTTAGAGATGCTTACAGTAATTCACATTATGTACAGTAATAAGGATCTTATTGTACATCTTAACCTGCCGTTCAGACTAAACATAATGGATTATTCAAAGTAAATAAAACATCACAATAAAATATTTAAAACTCAAAATAACATTAGTCCTGTTTCTCCAAAGTCAGTTTATCCCTGAATTCACTACTTTATCACTTCCTTAAGTATATCTGACTGATGCTGAAGTGTACTCGATGTTATTTTGGTTTTGTATTAAACACATGGAAATTTCTGTCAACCCAACTGCCATACATATTATGTAATCTTTTAATTATTACTATGCTGCCTATACCCTGCAGCCTTACAGTTTGGAGCAGTGTCAAAGTTTGTTGGACCAGTGTCAAGGTTTGATTTCCTTCTTCTTTTAACAGCCCTCTTTTTTTCCTTTCTTTTTGCTGGATTTTTGATGGTATAATTTGCTGCACATTGATCATTTTTCCGGTTCCCCTACATAGTAATGTAACATCAGCCCCCTTACTGGATATAGATGGCATGGAACTGCCCAATTTTAATTCCCACAGACATAAGTCCACTTAAGAAGAGGTAAATGCCCAATAGGATTCTGGCAATTGTCTTCTCAATGCATTTCCTCTTTTCTGGTCATTTGTAAGCGACCATACGAGAAGGAAGAACATGTACAACAAATCTTTCCTTTTCCTCTCTAATCTCTCAACCAGCAGCATTCCACAAACTATTTCAAATGTCAAGGGAATGAAAATGTATAGGCATGTAGATTTGGCCCAGTTGTAGTAAATGTCATAGAAAACACCAGGAAATGAGAGAGAGAGGTTGAGGTCAAAACACAGGACTCTCTCACAGTACACATTTATTGCACTTTGATACCACTTTGATTGCTATGACTCCAGCCGCCCCATCATCATCATCTTGGGATCTGTAGTTTTGCAAGGTATTTAGACTTCTCTATCAGAAAACTCTATGCCTCACCAAACTACAAATCCCAAGATTCTTTAGAATGGAGTTATGGCAGTTAAAGTGGGGTTAAAATGCTATAATTGTGTGATGTGAAAGAGAACTTAGTGGCAGGGCCGTGGGAGTGAAGAAGTCAGCATCCTGATCTCTTTCCAGTGGAATGTTACAGTGGTTAATATACCCCAGGCTCAGTTGTGGTAGGTTAATTCATATACAAAGCTTGGGAAAGTTATTTATGATTACAGTAACCAGAATCCCCAGCAACCATGGCCAGTGATTCCCTATCCCCCCATCCCCAGCTGAGTTAATTGAATGCAAACTACTTTTGCACTTTGAAGTTGGTTTGTAGCAAGTAAGCTAAAGGCAAAGGGTGACGTGGGAGATGGGGAGAGAAACCAGGACATTTTAAAAGCAGCTGGGAAAGTGTGATGATAGAGGATTAATTTGGACCATTCCCGCCAATTCAGGATAGTTGCAAGGTACACAACAGTGAATTTATAAATGATTAGCTTTTTGCCATATAGAGCCATTGTACTGTCTGTTCTCCTTTACAGGTCTGAAACATGGGTCACCTATCACTACCACTTACGACTCCTCGAATGCTTTCATCAGCACTTTATACGCACAATCCTAAATATACACTGAACTGACCATGTGACAAATGTTGCTGTCCTTGAGCAAGCAGGGATCACCAGCATTGAGGCCATGATATTGAGAACACAGCTACGCTGGGCAGGGCACATTTCTAGGATGGAGGACCATCGCCTCCCAAAAATAATACTCTACAATGAACTCGCCACGGGTCAGCATAAGAGGGGCACTCCAAAAAAGCGATACAAGGACTCCCTGAAACAACGTGTCAGACTCAGCCAAATTGATCACCAACAATGGTTGGCCCTGGCCTTACATTGGGAGGCGTGGAGACTCACTATCCACAATGCTGCAGCCTTATTTGAGAACTCACGCCAAACAAGTCTTGAAGAGAAATGACAACGCAGAAAGAATCACAACCTGGAAACATCACCCAAGGAGACCCTCTGCTGTGCTTTCTGAAACTGGACTTGTTTATCTCGGATTGGCCTTTTTAGTCATCAGCGCGCTTGCAGAATAAGCGGGATGAGTCCTTCCTGAATTTTCGTTTGCGAAGAAAAGCCAGAGAGAGAGAGAGAGAGAGAGAGTAAAACATCTCTCCATAGCTCTGTATGTTACTGTGGGAGAGATGCAAACTCACCACTGTCATCAGAATCATATGTATAACTAAGTAGACTGTGTATGATCTGTGGGTGGAAGGTTTTAAAGAGAAGCTATTGTCATATACAATAGTGCATTCCCATGATAAGCCTGTTTTATAGCAGCAGATATCCACCAGGTGGCAGGATTTCATTGCACATGGAGTAATCAATGGCTTACAAGTGGGATTGTTCTAGCAGGGAAGCTGGGAGGGACCAGGAGCAGGTCACACGTTTTATTATTTAGATCAATTACAGAGGGGAAAATTAAATGCAAGGTTAATTGTAGGGAATAACCCCATTAAATGGCTAGAAGGAGTGAAATCCTGGTGCCCAAAAGATGATAATGTTGGTGCCTAGTGGCTATGACTGAGATTAAGATTTTCAGGGAAGAATTTCTTTCTCAGGACCATGACACAGAGAGAAAAACTGCCTCCCTCCTGGGGTGTATGGCAAAATGGGAGTGGTGGCATTGCTGCCCAAATAAGAATTCTGCTTCAATGAAATTTTCCTTCAGTCTTCAAACTTGTAACATTACACTAATTTAAAACTGCAGTTAAGCATTTAGAGATACAGTTTATGCATCCAAAGAAAAGGGGAGGGTGCAGTTATGAAAGTAATGTGAACACAGTAAATCCAAGTGTTCTAGGTGTGAATAATTTTCAATGTCTCATTCTTTGCAATACTAGAAATTTGGGGTAGAATTCTCATTTGGAGGGGCAATGTCCTCATTTTGTCCCCCCCTCACTGTACACGTACCCCCACCCCCCCTAGCTATACTGTCTTTTCACTTGCACAGTTCTATGGTGACATAGGTTTTCCCCATGGCTGCTATTTACATATCCAAAAAACAAACAATCCCTGAATTAATGTCACTGTCATGTCTAGTCTGGCCTTGATTATTCTATGTAAGCAATTAGAGGACTGGGAAAAAGTGTGACATTTTACACATCTCTTGGAAGATTTTTGGCCAGGGTCACAATTTCTATCTTTCTGTATCTTATTGCACCGTCTCCCACCCACAACTATGTAACTATGCTTCAAAAAACCTGTGGCTTTAATATTCTGTCAGGACATCTTAAGAAGTGAATTGATAGTGGTGAAAACTCATGCTAAAATAGATCAGTTAGTCTTAAAGGTGCTGATAGATTCCTCCCCCTCCTTTTTTCTTTTTATGCTGTGACACAGTGACATGGCTATTTCTTTCAAAAAAAAATGCCAAATGTTTTCAGACTGTAACTCCCCTCATCTCTTATCATTTGTTCTGCTGGCTATAGCTGATAGCAGCTGCTGTCTAGAGACAATTGGAGTTGGTGCTTTCTGGTGGCTTCCACATCATAAAGGCATTGAATCCACTCTGGATTTTTCATTTGAATGTATAAGGAGCTATCCAAGGTGCTAAGTCTATTTTTGGTTTTCAGTTTTCAGTCTCCCTTTGACTGGGTCTTCTGAAAACTATTCTGCACGCCACAGGCATTCCAGATTCCTGAGTATACTAGAGAGAAATAAAGATCATTTATCCACTGTGGTGTAGCGGTTTGAGCATTTGACTATTAATCTAGAGACCAGGATTCAAATCCTTGCTCAGCTGTGGAAACCCATTGGATTACCTTAGGCAAGTCAACTCTCTCAGCCTCAGAGGAGGGCAAAGGCAAACTTGCTCTGAACAAATCTTGCCAAGAAACCCCTGTGATAGGTTCACCTTAGGGTTGCCATAAGCTGGAAATGACTTGAAGGCACACAACAACAACATGAGAGGGGAGGGGCAGGAGTTTCAAATGCTCTGAGTTAGGATTAAATCTAAAGCTAGAACTAAACTTTTATAAAACAGGATAGTCTCTTTTATGCTATTCTGACACTGTTTCCCTTGGCACACCTCCTCTATGAGCCTGCCTTAGTTATAAGAGTTTGGTAAAGCGCTTTCTCTTGCTCCCATCACTTTTATAGGAACATTTGGTGAAGACGTGGGAGAGAGCCTTCTTGGTCGCTGCTCCCATGCTGTGGAATTCTCTCCCATGGGAGGCCAGGTTGTCCCCCTCTCTGCTCTATTTCCACCTGCAGGCAACGACCTTTTCGTTTGCCCAGGGCACTGATTGATAATTGACCATTGCAGAACATCTTTTAACTGGACTGGAGTATGCTGTATTTGTTTTTATCATCATTGTTGTAAATTAATGGAACTTGTTTTTTAAACTTTGTATTATGCCTTGTTTTAACTGTTTGTTTGTTTTTACTTACATTGTAAGCTAACTTGTGCCCCATAATGGGAGAAATGCAGAAATAAAATAATATACACAGCAGATTCCAAACATGCACTAAACATTTCCCACCTGCATAGGTGTTTCCTCTGTGTGCGTGTCTGTGAGAGAGGGAGAAGTAGGAGGAATACATCTGAGAAGTAACTCTGAGTGGCACCCCATGTCCTTACTCTCCTCTATCTGTGGACAGAAACATGCAAGTGGCAAAATCACTATCCCCTCCCCTGCAATCTGGGGAATTAGTAGAAGTTACAGGGTCATTTTACAGTACACCATTATAGCACTATGATTCCACCTCAACAGTCATGCCTACATCCTATGGAACCCTGGGATCTGCAGTTTAGGGATGTTTAGAATTCTCAGCCAGATAGTGTAGGGACAGGAATGATCATCATCATCATTGGCGGCTGGCATCCTATTAGGCAGTAATAATGTCCTAGGTTGCCTTATGTAACTGTATCCTATTCTCATTTGTGATCATGGCACTGTTACCATGGCTGCAAGTGATCTTGAGATCCACCTTAAAAGCCAGTCAGCTTTTCCCTGAGTGATGGAGTTGCTCACTGGTCAGAGGGGCTGGCCATATCATCCTGCAGCACCCTGCTCATGAGCAGCACAGACCTACATCATTCAGGATGGCTGACTGGCTCCTAAGGTAGGTTTCATGAATCAGATGGGGAGATAAAGCATAGCCATCACATCATAGCTATGTGTTTGATGCAGGATTTTCACCTTTGTTTATACCACACCTTTTCCCCAACATTATTACTCAAGCCAGCTTATAATTTAAAACAAGTACAATATAGGCCCAGCATGCAATCCCCTTCTCCTGGGAGCTGCCATGGCTACTATGCTGCTGACATTTGGCAGCAAATTGTACCACCAAAATTCAGCCGCAAAAACAAAAAGGGCTGTTAAAAGAAGAAGGAAATGCTTGAGTGAGGGTTTCCTGGTTTGCCACCCCCCCCCCTCCTCAAAAGCAATAACAACACCCTACTTTTGCTTTTGCTTCAAGAATGTTGGCTAAATGTCATTAGTGTGGTTGTTGTAGAAGAACAATCAAGGGAGATGGCATAAGGCTCATGGCCCATGAGTCTTCCCTGTCTCATGGTAGTGTAAACAGAACTTGCTTGCTCATCTCTTGAATTTACTATGGATTTGCAGCTTTCACAATTGTTTAGCTTAAGGCAGCAGTTCTTAACCTGTGGTTTGGAGACCCCCCAAGAGGCCGGGATGTCCTCAAAGGGGCTCTGTGAAGACATGAACGCTGCTTGGCCCACCTTCTCCCTGCAGTGGATTGGCCACATGACAGGAGCCAAGGCAAAGGCTGGCTGGATGGCTTGGCCTGTACATTGCCATTCAATCTGCTCCAGCCACAAACTTGCAGAAAGAAGCAGGAGAAAAGTCTTCCCTCCCCCTTCAGTGCTATTAGGTATTACTGTATTATTATTATTATTATTATTATCAACATTTTTAATCTTGAGAAGTCTTGAGGTTCCATGACAACAAAAGATATTTAAAGGGGACAAAGTGTGACATTTTACACATCTCTTGGAAGATTTTTAGCCTTGGAAAAGAAAAGCTTAAGAGCCATTGGTCTAAGGCCCTACTCTCATGTTGTAACATCTGGATTTTTCTTATGAGAGACAAATACTCCACACCAGATACAGTTTACAAAGTCTGTCTTGCCATTCTCTTGTCCTTAAACGCTTGTTTTTAGGGGATGATTATGGCAGTCACCCTTACCTCCAGTGTTTTTAATGCATGTGCCGCAAAGGGAATTAATGCAAAACTGTTCTGTTTATTGGCCTTTAAAGTTTCTCTGGCTGTAATTCTTCCCCCTTCCTCCGCTCCACCATTGCTTATCCTTTTTCATTTCTGTCTGTCTTAGATTTTTTGCTCTCCTCAGGTCATATGCTAGATGCGTGCGCAAAGAGAAGCAACACAAAGCATTATTCTATTCCTGCTCACCGCCTCCATTACAGGGACATACAGGTGGTGATGCCCCATCACCATGACAACATGTCTTCCACAAGGAAGCGTTTCCTATGATGGTACATAAATCCTGAGGCTGGGGTGGGGAGAACATTTGTAAATAGCACCCCAAAAGACTGTGGTCTGTGATAAAGCCCAAACAAATCCCTCACAGTGTTCTTGAACCATCTTTACACATAAAAAGAGAAGATGAGCTATCAAAATAGCTTCTATCCTGAGCATGGAAAAATTTCTTTTTACAAAACGAATTCAGTTGTTAGTCCCAGTTAGAGCAGACCCAATGAATTAATGAAATTTTCCTAAGTGAAGTTCCTCTACACCAGTTCTGAGATCCAGCTATTTTAATAAAATAAATAAATAATTTAAATGTGAAGTTGAAGGCTTTCATGGCTGGCATCCATAGTGTGTGTGTGTGTGTGTGTGTGTGTGTGTTTTCCAGGTTGTGAGGATGTGTTCTGGAAGAGTTTATTCCTGATGTTTCACCTGCATCTGTGGCTGGCATCTTCAGAGAATGGTGGCATAGGGGGTGTGTGGGGTTTATACACTGTGAGTCCCTGTTGGAGAAGATATGTATCTTTGTGTATTTGGATGGCTAGTTCCTGGGGGGGGGGGAGATGCAAGGAGGATTAGTGTCTGTTTGGCTAATGGTTCATTGTCTGCTAGAAATCTCCCTGTCCCTGGTTGGAGTTCATTTGCATGTGTTGAGTTTTGATTTTGATATTTTTCAGGACTGGTAGCCAAATTTTGTTTACTTTTAGGCTTTCTTCTTTCATGCAGCATGCAAACACGAATCAAGGAACATGAGAAACACTACAGACTGGGCCAGCCAGAAAAATCAGCAGTAGCAGAACACGTGATAAACCAACCTGGATGGATACAAAAGGTTATTTGAAAACACCGAAATTCTGGACCAGGCCAACAACTGTCATGTCAGAATGCACAGGGAAGCTATTGAAATCCACAAACACCTGGACAACCTCAACAGGTAGGAGAAAACCCTAAAAATAAACAAAATTTGGCTACCAGTCCTGAAAAACATCAAAATCAAAACTCAACACATGCAAAGGAACTTCACCCAGGGACAGGGTGATTCCCATCAGACAATGGACCATTAGCCAAACAGACACTAATCCTCCTTGCATATCTCCCCCCAGGAACTAGCCATTCAAATACACAAAGGTACATATCTTCTCCAACAGGGACTCACAGTATATAAACCCCCCACACCCCCTACACCACCATTCTCTGAAGATGCCAGCCACAGATGCAGGCGAAACGTCAGGAATAAACACTTCCAGAACACAGCCTCACAGCCCGGAAAACCCCCACGAAAAACCAATAAATTAAATGTGTACGTTTCTGTTGATTCAGTGAGCCTTCCCTAATTGGGACTAACACTTGGATTTAGGCCTATGATTACAACTCTCAGAATATGCCATTAAGCATGGAAGAAAAAGTAATTTTCCAAAGTATGGTAGATGGATGGGATTATCACCTTTTAGCCTCACAATATCTCTGTTGTGAGAAAGTGAGTAGCTGAAGGTAAGCCTTCAGCTTTCTGGCCCTCAGCAAGGCTTCAATCCAAGCTGCACATGTCCATACTCAGCACTTTGATGACTAGACTACGGTGGTTCATTGTTCCAATTTGGTTAATTTTCCAGTTCTGTTCTTATACTGTGAGACATAACCTGTTGTAATGAAAAAAATATATCTTAAAATCTAAAGATAAAATTTATTTTAGAAAGATATCTTACCCATTGCACTTTTATTGCATATACAGCTATTAATTTTACCCAGTTTGTCTAGAAGCTATAAAATGAGAAAGGGTAATAGAACTAAAAATAAATATTTTGCTTTCATGTATGCCACTGAAATTTACAAGCTGTGATGTTGAATATTCACATAGGTTGTTTTAAAATATGAAAACCAGTAACACAGAGTGACATGGTGCAGAGAAGACCTCCTCTATGCCTCTAAAACAAAAATGGCTTCCATCCAGCTCTAGACATAACCATTTGTTATATTGTAATATTACTAGTGGGTCTAGATTAGGATGAAAAATCACATCTGTGTAAAAACCCATCCAGTTAGTTTGTTGGAAGCCAAATAGGGTTGTCAGTAGTCCCCTATTATAAGGAATGGCCCTTATTTGAGATCTGGAAAGTTTGTTCCTTACGTAGACTGAATGTGATGCCTAAAATATTTTGGTGTGTGGGAGTGCTGGGCGGAACAGATGTTCTGCCACTCTAACCAAATTTGAGGTTCAGGTTTTTCTGAATTTTAATCACAGTTGTCAGGCATTGTTGATATGACTAAAACACATTAAGGATTGTTGCATCATGTCAAAAAAAGAAACTAAATAGGGATTTGCATTAAGTGCATCATAAAGTAGCTTATGTTTGGAGAATGTGGGCAGTATGTTAATTTTACTGAGAAATGCATGGCAAAGTTCACTGAAATCAATACATTTATTGGGTATTTGGGGAAAACATATCCTTAATAGTCATTTTCTGACTATCAGCCCCATGTGTTATGAATTTTGACTGTCCCTTATTGCTATTTTGAAATGCTGGCAACCCTAGACTCAAATGAGTGTTGGAATCCAAATATGTCACCAACGGTGCTTCTGCATCTATATTAGCTGTACTCATGAATTGTTTTCTCGACCTCATGTCCATGCTTTGCTGAGTGGATATATAGAAAGAAAGATTGTGCCTCTGACCTCTGCTTCCCAATATCTGCTTCCCAGCATTTGTACACAGGTGATAATGGATGTCATGTGAATACTATGGTAGCATATGCAGGGCCTGTAAGTGATCAAGAGTCGTGGAAACATTCCTACCACTTGGCCAAATGCATGAAAGGTGGGAGTAGCAACCAGCAGATGTGCAGAGGACAGTGGCAGGGCCAGCAGACACAATCTTGCTCCTATTCTATGTATTCTGTGAACACATGCAAAGTCTAGGTCCTTTTTCAACTTGATTTGAGTCCTGAGAGGGAGAAGACAATTCCTATCCTACCTTCTCATCCTCTTCTGAAGGTGGGAGATCTTCCTGACTTGGATAGCTTGGGGCACAGGGACTCACATGAGGTGACCCTCCTTGGGTTTTGTTGTTGTTGTTGTTGTTGTTTGGTTATTGTGAGACTCCACTTCCATCTCAGCTCCCATTTGGTAACACATCTTATTTAGGAAGTTCATATGCCCTTTAGGAAATGCCTTTGAGGGTGCAGAAAGAGAGAAAGATCACCTTGTACCAGTCCTCTTCTGCCAGCTCCTGTCAGGGTCCAAACCTGAGCATCTATTCTTCATATTGGACTAAAAAAAATGGCCTTCTTGGCTGACTCAGGGTTTTGTTTTTTCGTTGTTGGTTGTTCTATTGTTCCTGACCTGAGTATGTGTGTGAAAAACCTAAAATGGCATTATTTAAACCAAGAAATTAGTTAAGTGTAGAGTATTTGGCATGCCCGCATGCCTGCTATAAATTGTTCATGATGTGTCTTCCCAAATATGCATCAAACCTCCTTGCAGCTATGATGCATGTGATTGTCTTCTCCCCAGAGAGATGGTAATGTACTTCAGTTCATTCTGTTCAGGGTTACTGCAATAGATTTTTTTCTCTTCCTAGGATTCTGTTTAGAAGGCATTTCTTAGCAGGATAAACCTATTTAATTTCATGTCAGCGAGGCCATCATTCTGTATTAGCATGAGTATTTATGTGTTGCAGACATGTTATGAGGCATTTTGCCCTGACAAGAGTCAGTGTGTACACATTCCATCCCTCACTCAAAGTGACGTCAACTGACAAGCATCAATATAATGATTTTCAATAGGATCTAGGAAAAAAAGGAGATGAGGAGCCATGATCAAAGGTCAACTAAAATGTGTAAGGTTCAGTGCTTGATCCAACAAGCAAGCAGGCCAGTGTAAGAATTTATTTTGCAAGAGCCTAGGGGTGTGATGCTGGAAGGGGAACCTTATATGGGTGTTGGTTTCAGCTGCCAGTCTGGGAGGACATCTTTGCCAAGAAGATAAACCTATTAGGGGGATTTATTGTTTGCCTTGCTCCATTGCCAGGCACTTTCAAGGAGCCTGAGGATTATTAAAAAAACAAAAACAAACATGTGACGTTTGGCCCTCACTTGTGAGGGTGATAGAAATCATGATAGTGAGAATGGGGCTCAAAGTTGAAACAGAAGGTGGGTTTAAATAGTCTCTCACTGATCCACTGTCTTGTGTATTTACAACTGAACAATGGTTCTTGCCCAGTTTATCTTGTGTTCCAACAAGATAAGAAGACTAAGAGCATTTCTCATTTTCTTATGGCCATTTCTTATGAAAATGGTTCTTTTCTGGTAGGTGTTTTCGAGGCTTTTGGTGGGGGAAGGAACCAATTCCTAATAATTTGGGGTGAGAGCTTTGGATTAAGCAGAGACAACACAAGGCTTTAATGTTCTCTCTCTCTCTCTTTTAATGGCCAAGTTTTGCTGCTACTTCAAGCAAACACAGAGCTTTAAGGAGCAATCCCATCAGTGCTTGTAAGTCCTATAAAATATCCCTGTAGAAATGATGAATGCCCACTGGGACATTTTATGGGACTGCAGGAACCAAAGCTCTCTCTCTCTCTCTCTGTGTGTGTTATTATATATCAGGACATATTAACAATAATCTGTTCCTTAGCAGGTCTTACAATTAGGCAAATACAACCTCAGATGAACAACAACACATGACATATTACACTGTGACATGATTTATTCAACAAAAATAAAGCCAAAATGGAGAAGCCGTGTGTGAAGAATTAAGCACACCTTATGATTCAATAGCTTGTTGAACCACCTTTAGCAGCAATAACTTGAAGTAATAGTTTTCTCTATGACTTTATCAGTCTCACATCATTGTGGAGGAATTTTGGCCCACTCTTCCTTACAACACTGCTTCGGTTCATTGAGGCTTGTGGGCATTTGTTTATGTTGTTTATTATTTTGTTCTCAGAAACATATGGGTCCCTTTCACACTACCCAATTACAGCCGTATTATTATTCCACTTTAACTGCCGTGGTTCCATCCTATGGAATCCTGTGACTGGTAGTCTGGTGAGGCACTGGAACACTCTGGCTGAGAAGTCTAAATACTCCTCTCTAAACTGCAAATCCCAGAATTCTTTAGGATGGAATCATGACAGTTACGGTAGAATATAGCACTATAACTATGTAGTGTGAATGGGCCCATGTTCTGCTGGGGGAAGGTGTCCTTTGGGCTCCACTAGTGAGATCAATACACTGTGTGAGGGCCTATGACACCCAAATTGTAGAATGCCTTCTCCTTGGAGGCTCAATAGGCAGTATCAGGCTGCCGGACTCACCCGGCAGCCGTTTGCGGTCCCGGCATGCGCCATGTGCCCCACAGCACGAGCATGGCTGTCACCATACATCCATCTTCTCCCCAGCAAGCAACGTGTCTGGCTTGGGGGATGCTGGAGAGGCAGCCAATCAGACACAGCATGGCTGGCTCTGATTGGCTGGAGTTTGTGCTGGGCAGCCAATCAGAAGTGAGTGTCATGCTTAAATCTAATTGGCCAGGGGAAAAGGGAAGTCACCTCTTGCAGTAGGCTTCCCTTTGGTCTGGCGGCCGGCTATAAATTCCCGGTCACCACAACAGACTCACTGGCCACTCTCTGTGAACTGAGTAAAGCTGGTTTCATGTAGATGTCAAGTAAAAACATGGCTATTTGGGCCTCTTTGATTTACTTCAAATGCTATGAACAGGATTTAAACCAGTTTAATCTTTTAAACCTTTTTTAATTTGTCAACATGTTTTAATATGTTTTCAGTCTATTTAAATTATTTTTATTGTTTTAAATTGATTTAACTTGTTAGTATTGATTTATCTGTACATAACCCTGAGATCTTTTGATATAGGGTGAGATATAAATATTTTAATGAATAAATAATAAAGATAAATGGTGAATTTCACAGATGGTTGGAAGTTCTCACATTTAGCTGATGTTTTTAAACACTGGATGCAGTCCTATACTTGTATATTCTTACCTGAGAGTAAAACCCACTGTACTCAATACATTAATTTTTTGTTTAAGGAGTGTTACAATCTTATGAAGCGATAGTCATAAGATTGTACTGTAAAACATACTTCAAGCTGAATGTGTCAGGAAGATCAAATTGGGTAATTTTAAACGCCCCCTTGTCGTGGGAGAGAGGCTTGTGTACCCTAATGACGTTTTGAGCTATGCTGGCGGTGGCATAATAGCCACTGGTAGGGTCTCCCATGCCAGACAGGTCAAAACTGAAGGGTCTGACAAAGAGTGTCAAAAAGCAGGATGGGCTCTCTAGCCTTATGGCAACCATCCTAGGAGAAGTAAAACTCCAATCCCAAACCTGGGCAGATGGTGCTCGTCCAACCCTGTAAGGTTAACCATCTAAGAGAAGGAAACGCTAATCAAATCTATGACCCGAGGACCTCGCTGCTACCGTCCATGCTTGCAAGGCCACAGCAGATGAACCTTTGGTTTAAAGGGTGAGGTCAGTTCTGTGCATGCTGCGCTGCACCAGAAAAATCCATTGCATAGGCTCGAAGTCCTGGGAATAGAAGAACTGGCCTTTACAGCTGGTCTATCCTGGCAAGAAAAATGTGGACTCAATCCAGTGCTGGGAGTCCTGACGACATACAGCTACTTCCTGGGAAGAGCTGCATTTATTTTTATTTTTTTGCCCTTAACCAGACTTTTCTCCGAACTAAGCAAATTCAGGGGAAACCCCGGGGTTTCCCGGAAACTCCAGTGACCTTGGGTTCTTTCATTGTCTGGACAGCTGTAGTGTATTGGATTTGATTCAACCTGATCCAGTTGTCCACACACAAATATGGTGCCATCTCCCTTACCTTGTGCTGAGCAGCGCAAGGAAGGGGATAGATCTCTGTTGGAGCCATTGCCACAGCCTCACCAGCCACACAGCTCCCTGCAAGAGCCTGGCAGCACTTCTGCTGAGGTCAGAACCAGGTGCCCATGGGGTCAACAAGAAGGGGTAGAGCAACCCCCCTGTTGATCACATGTCTGGGCACCCCATTCTGACCTCAGCAGAAGTGACATTGCTGACCAGGTTCTTGCAGGGAGTTGCTTGGTTGGCAAGGCAGTGGCATCTCCAAAAACAGGGGTCAGGCCAGCTGGACCGCTGCGGACAACAACAGCCATTGACCGGATTTGGCCTGGTGCATGTGGCCATCATTGTGGCCAATCCAGGGCCAGTTTGAAGCATAATGTTCTGGAATGGCCCTGGATTTAAGTGGCCAGTGTAGATGAGACCCTGAGTTAGACAATTGGTCCTCCTAGCCTAGTATTGTTGAGTCTGATCAGCAACAGATCTTGAGCATTTCAGGCTGGATTCTTTCTTAGGCCTCTCTGGAGATACCAGGGACTGAACCTGGGTCACACAAAACATGATGTTCAGTGACTGGACTACATCCTCTCCCCAATTCTTGTCAAGCTACACCCTGAAATCCGAACAATTTTTACTATTTGGGGAAAAAAATCATAAACTGATGCCATGATTCGAGTGCAAGGAAGGAAGTACATGTTCAAAATTATGGTCACTTTTGTAGTAGCCTCATGCAATCGCCTCAATCTTTGGAGATGTGTATCTCATGAGATCCAAGCCTGAATTTTTATATATATATTTTCACATCAAAATTCCCATATCAGGAAGGAGTTATGAAACAAATCCATCAACAAATAGTCATTCATTTTTATTTTATTTTATTTTATTTTATTCTTTGTATCATGGAGGTCTCTGTTGAAAGATACACTGAATATAAAGTAAACAAAGTGACTCTGGAAAAGAAAGTTGCATGAATCTGAACATAATTTTATGTACATAAATGCTGCTTTGTTTTTGTTTTTACATTATTTACATATGCTAACTGCATTGTCAACAGGTTAAACAGTTTGCAGTGTTCCCTATACAGTCTTTGTTTACACTAGGAATATGGAAGATGTGGCCCTCCAGAAGTTGTTGGGCGGTAACTCCCATCATCCTTCACTTTAGGCTAAGCTGATGAGAGGGCTGGTCAAACAACATCTGAAGGACCACATGTTCCCCATCCTTGGTTTATACCACATAGTAGCCACCTAAAGTTTTGAAAGGCTCTCCCCCACCAAAGCTCATAAACTGCAACCTATTGCTCAGTAATAGGAAGAAATGAGGCAACTTTCATTCACGTCACCATTTCCCATAGAAAATAAATGTGGCTAGTGGAAGGATCAAAGTACAACAGTAGCAAAGGCAATATTCACAAGCATCAGCACCCTCCACATTATCTATAATGGTACGTAACGCAAGATATTACCTCTCTAGCGCTTGGAAGCAGGGCATGTTGTAGCACATGTCTGCAGAAACACACTGTGGCCAGATCATTTGTTTGTGCACTCAGATATGTACAACTGTGTAAAATGAGTATTTACATCATGTAACAGAACTCTTTGTAGCAGGTGGAGTGAGCTTAGAACTTAGGCATGGACTCTACTGAGAGCACATAACTATGCAGTACTTTAAGACAAAGTAATATGTTAAAAACGCTATCTTTCTGCCCATTTCTTTTCTTCTTCTGGGCATATTTATACATTAGTGTTCTTTTCTTCCCCCAGCCATTTGACCAAAGTCTTGAATTATCAGGCACCTCTGGCATGGGACACCTTGTTTGCTCTTCTTTGTGCTAGATGGCATGCTATAATTGTGATGATCTACACTGGCAATTAAAGCATGATATAAATGGTTGTTCAGTGCAGAGATGATCCCACCTTCAGTAAGGAACTGAGTTCAGACAAATTCCTTGGATGAAAATCATGTGTGTGTGTGTGTGTGTGTCTGGAGTCACCATTAAAAAAATGCCTTTGGCATCTATCAATTGCAGGCACAAGAGGTTTTTCCCCTTGTCAACAGAATGTGTAAAATTGTTTTTTAAAAAATCCAAACAAACAGATTTCAGAGCTGACCTGTAGAGAAGTGGTGAAAAACTCTGCCTGATGATGTCACATTGATTCCATGCATGATCTAGAAGTGCAGCATGCCTTCATGCAAATTGCTTCACTATCTGTAGGTTTTGGAATGAGAGAGAAGAACATCTGGTTCTGGAAATTCCACCCCATCCCTCCCCCTGCAACAGAAAACCCGTTTACAAAAATAGTCACATATAATAGTAAACACCCTGCGAATTTAAAAAAAATGATAGATTCACCTACGCTGTGTGTGCGCACTAACGTGCGTGTGTAAAAATATGGCAAATGTGGCAGTTCAAATACACACAGTGAGAACACTTATTCAACCTAAGTGTCTTGCAATATATTAAACACACATGTCCTAGCTTTGCGTACCTTACTCTGAATAGCCAAACCCTTTCTCTCTTCCACACTTTCAGCTGTAGTGACTACAGCGGTTGGCTGTCACCCTGTTTTATAGAGCTGCAACCTGGTGACAAGGGTCACTGTCTTGTTATAGGCACTGACCTTTAGAGAGATTTTTAAATATATACATACATACACATATATGTAATATATTTATAAGTAAAAACTGACAGTTTGGCATAAATCTCCCAGTGGAGTCTTGCTGACAAGTACGTCTCTTTCAGAAGGCTGTAAACAAATTTTTGGACACAGAACAGAATTCAGTTTGTTTCACTTTTTGCTAGCCCTGACATCTTTACCTTTATAGTCTCTATTTCCTTTGCCTTTTTCATATTTCTCCTTGTCTGGTTTTGTAACACTATCATAGGAAGGTGGGGAGGTTGTGGATGAGCTCTCATCTGTCTTCTCTGGAGTGGAGTTCCCATTAAATTTGTCAGTAATCATGTCTTTGATGGGCAGGATATCACCATCTTTACATTTATCTTTATTATACAGAGAGGTAACCTTTTTAACTTTTTGTTTTAAGAGGAAACGCCTGAATGCTCGTTGAATGACTGTAGCAGATACTTCCTCCTGCTTTCGTTTCAATGTGGTTGTAATTGGTTCATAGGAAACTTTGGAAGGGTTGGCTGCCATGAACCGATCTTCCATTTGTACTCTGAGTAAATCCATTTCCTCACTTTCTCCCAAGACACGCTTTGTAAAGGCAAACAAGATGTCAAGGCAGTGAATCCTGTCCCCACTTACCATGGGCAGATCCATTGCAATAAGCTGAACATGGTTTGGTTTTGGTATAAGAAGGGGAGGATCCAGTGAAGCAGCAAAATCAGAGAGTTTACTATATTCTATGAACTGGGATGCATCTGGATCAAATTTTTCCCAGACCTCATAGAACATCTCAAAATCATCCTCACTCAGAGGTTCAGCACTTTCTTCTGTAGCAACGCTGAAGTTCTCCAGAATGACAGCAATGTACATGTTTACAACCACTAAGAAAGATATGATGATGTAACTGACAAAGAAGAAAATCCCAACAGAAGGATTGCCACAGTCTCCTTTGACCGAGCTTCCCGGGTGGTCTATCTCAGGGTCACAGTCTGGAGGCCCACTGTTGAGAATGGGCGCCAGCAAGCCATCCCAGCCTGCAGAGGTGGTAATTTGAAAGAGGCACAGCATGCTGTTGCCAAAAGTTTCAAAGTTGAACATGTCATCAATTCCAACTTCCCTCTTCACGTAGGCAAAGTTGGACATTCCAAATATAGCATAGATGAACATGACGAGGAAAAGGAGGAGGCCAATGTTAAACAAGGCAGGAAGAGACATCATCAAGGCAAAAAGCAGCGTGCGGATGCCTTTAGCACCCTTGATTAGACGCAGGATCCGGCCTATCCTGGCAAGTCGGATCACTCGGAACAAGGTAGGGGACACAAAATATTTCTCAATGATCTCTGCTAGGAACATACCTACAAAAGAGAAATATTTAAATGCAATGCTAATTTTATAGCCCAGATATTATTATTCACAGAACATGATTTTGCCATTAAACCCAATATTCTATTACTAGTTTTAATTTTATGTTATTTATATCCAGCCTTTTTTCCAAGGTTCAAAACAGATTAAAATGAAGTACAGGTTAACAAAGATTCTAGCTATGGCTGTAAGACATGTAAAGAAACATCATTTCTGTGGTTTCTGGCACCTTAAAATTTTAGACAAAATAAAATGATATGGATGTGTAGTAAATAGTACAATCTGACTCAATAAACTTTCATCAGGATATGAGAAAAGACACATATGTGTTCTCCCTGACCTATTTTTCTTCAGGGCTACACAAGATTTCTCCACTGATATTATTCATATGTAAATAAAAGAGTTCATACATGGTCATATATGGCTCAAATCTGGGCAGATATTTTGTAATGTATTAACACAGAAGGATGACATGACTAATCATATCTTCCCACTGTGTTTGTATCATGAAATGGATTGATCATGCACAATTATATATGTTTGGTATAATTCTCACTGGTTTGTTTATTTTTAACAGATAGTTGTTTGACGGGACTGCTTTCATGGCAATTTCATAGGTGTGGAATCCACCTGAGTGATGTGTTCAGGTCTGTCTTTCCCTATATCATCTGTGCTGCAGAGTTAGGAGACTGCAGGAGCATGCAAACTGCATCGTACCATGTACAATATTTAATTTGGTCCATTAAACCTCACCAGTGCTTTTTTAAATGACACTGCCCAAGCCTTTCATTTAGTACTACATGTATCATCAAACCAGTATCATAGGATGTTCTTGCACAGACATACTGTTCTGTGGTGGGGCTTCTAGAGGCTTTGAAAGATTGCATTTTGTTTTGTTAAAAAGTTCTGTATGAAATTATGTTTTAAGAAAAGATACACTCTTAAACAGAGACCATTTCCATACCTACTTTACCTGTCAACACAAGTTTTACATAAAATTAAACTTGCTACAAAACAGAATTGTGAATATCTTAATCTAAGACTGGACAGTCAGACAATTAATTTTATCTTTAGATTGCTGGTGCTTCAAGATGCTTTTTGTTCTGCAAGTACAGCAGAAGCCAAATCAATGTAAATTAGTGTAGAAAAATAGTATAACTGGACTGGACAAAGTATGTGCAGTCTAATCGCAAACATCCTTTGGGATCCAAGGTATTTGGACATTGGGATGTAAAACTTTGCCTATTTTATTTCTACATGCGCCCTGGTGGCACAGTGGTTTAATGCCAGTACTGCAAAGTCACCACGTTGCAAGTTCGATTCCAGTGGGCTCCAAGGTTCACTCAGCCTTCCATCCTTTCGTAGGTTGGTAAAATGAGTACCCAGTTTGTGGGGGCAATTAGCTAACACACATTGGAAACTGCTTAATGCGGTGTAGATGTGTAAATTGCTATTGCTTAACAATTTGTAAGCCGCTCTGATAACCTTTGTGGCTGAAGAGCGGGGTATAAATACCTAAATAAATAAAAAATAAAATATTGTCTTTGCTGGGGAAGATTATAATAGTTTTTGCACATTGTTGATGATTTTTCACATTTCAGGACATTTATGCAAACATTTTGTGAATGGTTTTTGCACAAAATACAATAGTGTTACAGGAAAATACTTTTTTTTAGTGCAAAATAGTGGTTTTTGGCTGATGGGAAAAGTGCTGATGTGTTCAATCTCAACCAAAGCAAAAAAAACCAAAACCGGGAACGAGCAGAGGCTTCCTCTCATGGCTGAGCCTGGCAGGGACCTGGCAACATGGGCCTAGCGGCAACCGGGGTATCAGCTACAGCGGGGATGAGACTAGCAGCAGCTTACTCCCCCGCCTCCCCCCTGGAAAAGCAGGTTTCCTGAGCAAGCAAAGCACTCGCTCCCATGGTCGCAGTGAAGGGGCAGAATCACCACCAGCAGAAGGGACAAAACAAAAAAGGAACCAAAGGATAAACAGCCAAACTAGCACAGTCACATGCTCACTGATCTGCTCAGAAACCACTCACTCCCCCCAAACCAGGCTGGGCACTAGTCGACACACACACAGACACACTCCTCTACACACACACTACAAACATACCACCCAGCCACCACTTAGCTCTCTGTGTGATGCAGTTGATAAGAAGAGTCAGTGCAGCAGTCCAAATCTCCTAATCTCCACCGTCATCACAAAGAAAGCTCTGCCCCTGCCTCCTCCCAGCCACGGCATAGCATGCCGTGGCCAATTGTCTTGCTCATCCCTTGTGTAGTCATTAAAGCACCTCCCCCGCTGTAACTGCATGTGGTTCTGGGGGTGGTGGTCATTTTGCACAAAATTCAATAATGTTACAGGAAAATAATTTTTTTGGTGCAAAATAGTGTTTTTGGCTATGCTAATGGGAAAAGTGCTGATGTGTTTGATCTCAAGCAGAGCAAAAAAACCCCAAAACCAAATAAACTGACAAAGATCTGAATATTGTTTACATCTCTAACTTAATGAGATTCCCTTCTACAAAAAACAGAACAAAAACAAAAACCTGTTCTAAATTTCCACCTGAAGTGCAATACAGATGGGAACAGATTCTCCCAACCACAAAATCTTAGTCTGCATGTGATAGGAGCAGATTACTACATACTCTCTCACTCCTCCCCCTCCCCCTGGCCTCTGCCAATTAATTTACCTCCTGTTTAATGCCAGTATTTGCTATTATGTTAAAACCAGTATATTTAAACTTGTTCACAATCTTGGGTTGGGGAACAAATAATGGCAAACGATGGTTTGCACTAAGTAGAAATCGAGCAAGGGAATGTGCAATAGGATTTAGAAGAAAATGAGAGAGACCCTATTCCTTAGAATTACCATATCATATCATAATTTGCCATTACACATTAATCAATTCTTTTCTAGCTTATGTATCTAATATGTTGAAGATTATTAAAATCTCTTCACACACCCCTTCATTAAAAAAGCAGATAATAATACTCTAGTCCCCAATCTTGGAAACATCTGGTTCTCACCTACAATGGAGAGAATGACAACTACAAAATCAAAAATGTTCCATCCAATGGTGAAATAATAATGACGCAGTGAAATCAGCTTGAGTACACATTCTCCAGTAAAAAGGATAATGAAGACCAGGTTAATCCTAGATAAAATGGTTTCCATTTCTTTACTTTGGTCATCTGTTTCCACCATCATGGTGACCATGTTAAGGCAGATAAGAATCATGATGCTGATGTCAAAAGCTTGCTTTGTTACAAAGTCAAAGACCAAACCTTGAAATTTATTCTGTAAAAACAACAACAATGTTAACAATATGAAAAGACTTCTCTTTACAAATGTGCTAATGTTTCTTTCTCTCCCCCCCCCCCCATGTGTGGCCCTCTTTATTTGAAGGACAAGGCATTTAAAAATCTGCCTCCTGCTATTTTGGCTTTTTAGGGGTAACAATAATTGCTACAGCTTTTCTTTTTTTGACAGATATAGGAAGCAGACAGAGAAAAACTCAGCACAAAAAAAAAATCATCTGAGCTTCTTTGAGAGTCAAACATTTTGTGATTCAACATATTACACTTGGCACAACTACCTAAAGTTTCATAAATTTAACTGTCACAATAAAAACTATAGTGATTTTACCATACTTCATCTGAATTAAAATGTTAAAGGGCAAAGCATGTTTCAGGTATGTTTAATAACAACAAACACACACTAATAATAATAATAATAATAATAATAATAATAAAGAAATATATAAAATAAGCATTCCTACCCCTGGTCTAGGTATAGGTTTTTGTGGCTTTTTAGAGCCTAATTTTTTCATTGCATTGTAATACTTCTTCTGTTCCTCTGTCATAAAGATGTCTTGTCCTCCAAAGTAAAAAAATGAAATCAGAACTAGTTACAACCATATCTACAGATTAATTCATATTACCATTAACAAACACATTTTAGCACACACTGTTGAAAATACCTCAAAATATTTTTGAATGAGTATAAGTGAATGACACACATTCCGGTATTATACCATCTCTACTGGCTGTTTCTGGGTCCAAATCAATGTGCTGGCCTTGTCCTCTAAAGCCCTAAATGGTCTGGGGTCAGAATATATCTCAACAGGATATTCCCACCTATACATTCCCAAAGCACAAGGCCTTTTCCATCTCTCCTTGAGATCTGAGATATGGTTGAGCAACACTAAGGCCCACCTGGGTTGCTTCCACATTGCAGAAATAATGCAGTTTGATAACACTTCAACTGCAATGGATCAATGTTATGGAATTCTGGGATGTGTAGTTTTATGAGATATTTAGTCTTCTCTGTCACAGACCTCTGGTGCTACCAAACTACAAATCCCAGGATTCCATAAACTGCATTATTTTTGTAGAGTTTCAGCAGCCTTGGTCTTAGTGCTGCTGCTGGCCTTTAATTGTACTGTAAAGATGTACCTTTTGTAAGCCATCTTGGGTCCCAGGCTAGGAGAAAATACATGAATGAATCAATTAATAAGTAAATTAAGTTACTTTTCCCCCAGTGCATTTGGCTGGCAGTCAGGGAAGATTAATTCTGGTTTCAAATTAAGCAAAATCCTATATATTCATTTATGGACTTTAAACCAGTATTTCTTTACCCTTTTGCAATTCCACCACATATGGAAAAATGAGCCAATTTGTTTCCTGCACTTCCAACATAGATTACTGGCCCCTCTACACATCTTTGCTAATATTTCTGGAGTAATGCCACATTGGGTCACTTACCGTGAAGGTGCATTCTGGGGTTGGGGAGAGGAGGAATCCAATAACAACTGGGATAGCTCCGTCACAACCCAGAGAGAGGCAGGAAGTTTCATCATGGTCTCATACATATTCAATGAGGTGCCTTATCTCCTCCACCATCCATCCACCACCAGACCAGTTTACTAACTAGCAAAGGCTTAATAGAGAAAGAGACAAGTAAGACAGGACAGAAAAAAGGACACAGGGAAAAACTAATCTTTTCTGATGCAGTCACAGATGAAGGGGTGGATTCCTCCTCTCCCCAACCCCAGAATGCACCTTCACGGTAAGTGACCCAATGTGGCATTCTCTGGGTTTGTCAGAGGAGGAATCCAATAACACCTGGGATGTGCCCAAGCTCACCCACCACTCCGGGCAGGTGTGACGGCGAATTGCTACTCTATTCTCTAATAACATCCTGGAGCACGCTCCTTCCAAAGGTGGCATCCGTAGATCTGAACTTGTCCACCTCGTAGTGCCTGATAAAGAAAGTCAGAGTGCTCCAGGTCACCGCCCGGCAGATCTCTGACATGGGGGCATTGGATGAGAAGACAGCTGATGTGGCCGCCTATCTTATGGAACGCGGTGTGACTCTTGTGGGTCTGGGTGTCCTAGACATGTTGTATGCCATCAGCAATACTAAAGTCGTGCAGTTCTATTATCACAAATAAACCATAATTTTTGTGACACTGTATGTGTATTTTATATTGTGTTGTGTGTCACAAAAAGTGTGGTTTATTTGTGATAATATTAGAACTACATGACTTTAGTATTATAGTATAATTATTCTCCCAGTAGATACTGGCAATTCAGTGAGGACCTTAAGTTTTAGCAATAATAGTATGCCACCAGGATGCATGCCTTTATCCAAGTGGCTATGGTCTGTCTCAATGCTCGTGACCCCATGGTAGAAGGGCTGAATGTCATGAAGAGTGAGTCACAGTGTCTGAAGGACTGAGTCCTTTTAACATAGATTTTGAGGGCCTTGCACACATCTAGCTTGGGCCACAAGTGCTCCCTTGGGTGCGATGGGTTCGTACAGAAGGAAGGAAGGATCAGCTCTTGTGAGAGGTGAAAATCCGATAGTATCTTTGGTATGAAGTAAGGATCTAGGTGAAGAATGATGTAGTCTTTGTTGAATATACAGAGGTGTTCTCTGATGGACAGCACCGCCAGCTCCAACACTCTTCTAACCAAGGTGATCGCTACTAGGAAGGCCACCTTCAGGGTAAGGATCCGTAGTGGGACCTTCCAGAGGGGTTCGAAAGGGGACAGCATCAGTTGTTTCAAGACCAGTGTGAGGCTCCAGGATGGGAACCTGTGACAAACTGGTCTGATGAGAGGGCCACAGCTTGCCTCTTTAGAGTCTTAGGTCTGAGGCCTAGGTCCAACCGTTTCTGCAGAAAGGTGAACATGTGCCTTAGAGACATTTCATCATGAGCAATTGAGTTGCTCCAGCACCATCTTTGAAAGGCCTGCCATGTGGCTTCATATCCCTTGCCGTGGATTGTCTGCGAGAGGAAAGTAGCATCATCACCACCACTTCCCCATATCCACATTTTCTCAGTGCTCTCTGCTCAATCTCCATGCGGCTAGTTGGAGCCATTGTACCTTTCAGTGGTTGACGGGGCCTTGACGAAGAAGGTCTTCCCTCTGCAGTAGCCGGCACAGTTCCATCACTGCCATTTCCTTGTGCTCCAAGAACCAGGGTCTCCTTGGCCAGAATGGGGCTATCAGGACTGCTGCGCTTGCTCTTGCTGTATTTTGCAGCACGTTTTTGCAATGAGTGGCAGTGAGGGAAAGAGGTACAGCAGTCCTTTCGGCCATTTGCTTCACAGAGTGGCAACTCCTTTGCTTTTATTGCCCTTTGTTCTTCATCCCTCCACCACAAGGAGCCATCAGGGAAGGGGGGGGGAAGGAAGGAGGAAATAACTTTTCTTTTTTATCTATTTTTTTAAGGACAGCAAAGGAAGGAAAATGCAAGGACAGGAAGAAATGGGGTCGAGAACGGAGAGAGAGAAAAAAGGTGGAGGGACGAAAAACAAAGAGCAATAAAAGCAAAGGAGAAGGCTCTGTGCTCTACCCTAGGCGAAAGGCAGGAAGTTAAAATTGGCCTTGTGGTGGATGGATGGTGGAGGAGATACGGCACATCACTGAATATGTATGAGACCATGATGAAACTTCCTGCCTCTCTCTGGGCGGTGACAGGACGATGCCAGTTGTTACTGGATTCCTCCTCTCACCAACCCAGAGAATATACTACTGTATATGAACTTAATTTTATACCCATTCTCTTTCAGTGAATATGAAGTGGAAAATTTTATCCCCTTTATCCAAACATCTTGGAAGATTAACTTGTAGAATGATTAATTGTGACTCTGCCTCTTTTCTGTTTTTGCTGTTTGACTTGGCTGTAAGCTTTGTTCATTAGCTGTCTAGGAACATTTTCATAAGGACAGAAAAGCAGGTTCAAAATACGTTTATCAACAAGATAATTATTCAGATAGAATTATATACTTCAGCAAAGCCAAATCAGGTAGACACAGGATGTCAGTTTATTGTACTCTGTCTTCATTTTACTATCTATCTATGAGGGAGAAGGCCAGACTGCTCTTTGCAGTGACAGACACCAATCTCTTGTAATGTGTAGTTTAGCCCCAAGTTGTCTTGGTGAATTTTGCAGCTGATGAATCAGAGGAAAGGAGTAAGTTGGAAGCAACCTGGGCAGGGGGGTCTCATCCCCATGGCTTCCTCATTTTCGCCTCTCCTATTAAATCAATACAGGTTGTGTATCCCTTATCAGAAATGCTTGGGACCAGAAGTGTTTTTTATTTTTATTTTTTGGATTTTGGAATACTTGCATATACAGTTAGGTCCGGAAATAATTGGACACTGACACAAGTTTTGTTATTTTGGCTGTTTACCAAAATAAATTCAAGTTACCGTTAAATAATGACTATGGGTTTAAAGTGCAGTTGCTCAGCTTTAATTCGAGGGTATTCACATCCAAATTGGCGGAAGGGTTTAGGAATTACAGCTCTTTAATATGTAGCCCCCTCTTTTTCAAGGGACCAAAAGTAATTGGACAAATTAACACAATCATAAATAAAATGTTCATTTTTAATACTTTGCTGAGAATCCTTTGCAGGCAATGACTGCTTGAAGTCTGGAATGCACTGACATCACCAAATGCTGGGTTTCTTCCTTTGTGATCCTTTGCCAGGCCTTTACAGCAGCTCTCTTCAGCTGTTGTTTGTTCATGAGTCTTTCTGCCTTAAATTTTGTCTTCAGCAAGTTAAATGCATACTCGATTGGGTTGAGATCAGGTGATCTGACTCGGCAAATTGCAGAACATTCCACTTCTTTGACTTTAAAAACTCCTGGGTTGCTTTTGCAGTATGTTTTGGGTATTGTCCATCTGTAAAGTGAAGCACAGTCCAATCAACTTTGCTGAATTTGGCTGAATCTGAGCAGACAATATATCCCTTTACACTTCAGAATTCATCCAGCTACTTCTGTCTTCTGTCACATCATCAATAAACACTAGTGACCCAGTGCCATTGTAAGCCATGCATGCCCGTGCCATCACACTGCCTCCACCGTGTTTTACAGATGATGTGGTATTCTTCGGATCATGAGCTGTTCCAAGCCTTCTCCATACTTTTTTCTTCCCATCATTCTGGTACAAGTTAATCTTAGTTTCATCTGTCCGAAGAATGCTGTTTTAGAACTGGGATGGCATTTTTAGATATTTTTTTGGCAAAGTTTAATCTGGTTTTCTATTCTTGAGGCTTATGAATGGTTTGCACCTTGTAATCCTCTGTATTTGCTCTCATGAAGTCTTATATTTATGGTAGACCTGAATAATGACATGCCTACCTCCTGGAGAGTGTTCTTCACTTGGCTGGATGCTGTGACAGGGTTTTTCTTTTCCACGGAAAGGATCTTACAATCATCCATCACTGTTGTCTTCCGTGGACATCCAGACCTTTTGGTGTTGCAGAGCTCACCAGTGCATTAGTTTTTTTTCTCAGAATATACCAAACTGTTGATTTGGCCACTCCTAATGTTCCTGCTGTCTCTTTGATGGATTTTTTTTTTTTTTTTTGGAAGCCTAAGGATGGCCTGTTTCGCTTGCATTGAGAGCTCTTTTGACTGCATGCTTTGGGCTCACAGCAACAGCTTCCAAATGCAAATGCCACACCTAGAATCAACACCAGACCTTTTACCTGTTTAAGTTATGAAGAAATAACAAAGGATTAGCCCACACCTCTCCACAAAACAGCTTTTGACTCAATTGTTCAATTACTTTTGGTCCCTTGAAAAAGAGGGAGCTAAATATTAAAGAGCTGTAATTCCTAAAACCTTCCTCCAATTTGGATGTAAATACCCTCAAATTAAAGCTGAGAGATTGCACTTTAAGCCCATATTGATTATTTAACTGTAAATTGAATCTATTTTGGTAAATATTCAAAACTTGTATCAGTGTCCAATTATTTCCAAACGTAACTGTACATAATGAGATATTTTGGATATGGAACCCAAGTTTAAACATGAAATTAATGTATGTTTCATACACATTTTATACACATAGCCTTAAGGTAATTTTATACACAATATTTTTAATCATTTTGCGTATGAAACACAGTGTACACTGAACCATCAGAAAGCAAAAAGTGTCACACCCTCAGTCACCCACACGGACAATTTTAGATTTTGGAATATTTCAGAGTTTGGATTTCCAGATAAGGAATACTCAACCTGTATAGTTTAAGATGTGGCTTTAGGAATTCCCTGCATGCCAAAAAAGCAAGGTAGTAATGTAAACATAAATAAATAATAAATACATGCTATTGCAGTTTCCATAGGAACTGGCAAACTCAAACTTAGGATAAAGTAAATGACAGCATCTGAATAACAAAAAAAAAAGTCAGTTATTCTATTGTTTCAAGGTAATTTGTACACACTATGCTGGACTTGGCAATTTAAAGGACCAATTTATAGTTTTAATTTCGGAACACGAAGAAAATATTTTAAATACTTATCTTCTTTTTCTGCTGATTGAAGTTATCTATGATGACACCAATGAAAAGGTTTAAGGTAAAAAATGATCCAAAGATGATGAAGATAACAAAATAAAGATACATGTAGAGGTTGTCCTCATAATAGGGCTGCTTTTCTACCTAGAATCCATTTTTTAAAAAATTACAGCATCTCAGTACAGATAACTAGACAGGCACCAATGCATTTCTTCATAACACAGCAATTCAATGCAAAGAAAAGCAGCAATGATGGCATCCTAGTAGGTACCTATCAATATGCATACACTGTAGTATAAACATTGCCTTGGACCCAGCATTCCCTCTTGCCAGCAGGAGCACTCGCTGAATGGAGTTCCACTCAGAATCATCGGGCCCATGGGAAAAAGGCATAAGGCTTTCCTCCTTCCCACAGCACCTCCCAGAGCCCCCCACCCCAATCCAATCCAAATATCCCCCAAATCCTTGATAATAAACTTTGAAGAGAAGGACTGGAGCCTACAGGGAAGGAGCAGAATTGGTAAAGTTTGCCTCCTCTACTGTTCTTCCAATCTTCCACTAGGAAAAAAAAAAGCCTTGGATAGTAGGAAAGAACCCTTCTCTCCATATGAGGTGAATTTGGGATTAATGCCACTGGGCCCAAACTTTGTTTTGTAGTTCATTAGCTTAATAGATCTTAGTCAAGCTCAACAGAAAACCTAATGCTACTTAGACTGTAGCTATTACCAAATGGAATCCCATGAGCTACAGAATGCCATATATAAGGGGAAATATATAATGGATGTAGATGATACTCACGTCCCGTGAATCAACAGCTGCATACATAATATCCATCCATCCTTTAAAAGTAGCCTAGAAATAAAATGCAAACATTAAGCATAGTTTTAAAGATACAGGGAGCAGGACCCAGCCTTAGCATTACTAAGGGGAGATCCACTGGAATCAGTGTGACTTACATTAAATTTCAGTGGGTTTACTCAAAGCATAACTAAGGTCAGATCAAAGCCTGAGTTTAGATAACAGTCAGAGCATTATATGTAGTTAATCTAGTTATACCACATATATACAGGAAATAGTGACGTCATCATTCAGTAAAGGAGCTGCATCAATACTTTACAGAATGATTCTGTCATTTGATATGCTGCAAAGGAATGCATGATCTAATAGAAGGTTCCCAAAGCTAGTACAAGGGGAAACAGCAATGTTGTCTTGCTTCAGTGCTGTTATTCAGTTACACTCTGTGTTTGGGATGCAGCAACCACTGTAGCCACAGCACTGGTATATTTATTCTTCCTGCCTCAGTACAGTGGTTTTGACGACAAGAAGGGCAGACACGGGTAAATACAGAAACTAAGCCAACATAAACACTCTATCTCAGAGTTCTAAATACCCTGCCCTAAAATCCAAAGCTCAGTTTTGCATAGGATGAAACCATGGCAGTTAAAGGGATTCGTAGCTATACACTATAATGGTGTGATGTGAATGGGCTTCTGGTGTTAGAAAAGGCTTTGGTCAGGATTGTATTGGCACCTGAGTAGAAACTGAATTTCATTGTGTATGATTAACATTTTTTGAATATAGGAACTGCCTACATAGCTCCAGCTTTGAGACTTGCTACTTAAGCCACTCTGATATTAGTTACATATAATGGAGAAGTCAGGCTTATATTTTTAGACTAACTCACATACTTTATGATATGAGTAAAGAAGAGTGAGTCAAGAGAGGATTTACAGTTGGCCCTCCACTTTCACGGGGTTTAGGGGTACAAGACCCCCACAAAAGTGGAAAAACTGTGAATATAAATAAAAATAGCAAACACTATTTTTTTTTAACCTTAGAAAACACTTTTCAAGGAATCTCTAGGTTCTCCAGCAGGACTCTACAGTCCACTTCCAGCAGAAGTGGATCACAGAATCACACTGGAGGACCTACAAATGGCTAGTGAAGAGTTCTTTCTAAGGAACTCTCGGTCCTTCAATGTGATTCTATGGTCCACTTACACTGGGAGTGGACAATAGGAATGTATTGGAGGACCTAAAGATTCATAGAGAGAACATATTGATCAAATCCATGAACCATCAAATCTGCGAATGCTTACCCGCAAATGTGCAGGGATGATTGTACCTTTAAATTATTCCTGATTTTGCCAGAACAGTGAAGTTGCTAATCAACAAATATTAGATTAGTAGAATTGTGTGTCCAAGCATGAGGCTGCTGCACACCAGGAAAAGCCAGGACTCTGAGATAAATGGAATAAATTGGCCACAACTTTATTGATTACAGCTGTAGATGGGTTGGCAAACACATGGGTTCTGATCCAGGCATCAACCAACCCACCTGTTGATCTATGAGCCTGACACTCTGGCTAGCTGCTGGAACCAAAGGAAGCGAAGAGGGGATCCTCGTGGGCAGGAGCCTGGCGAAATCCGCTTGCCCTGCCAGGGATGCCAGAAAGGGATATTCCATGGGTGTGCCCTACCCTTTCTGGCTCACACCTCTAAGTCCCATGGAGGGACCCCCTTTTACTACCAGTGCCCTGAGGCACAGCATACTGATGTCCCAGATCCAGGACCCATTCCAACTGCTCCAAAGTTGTGACAAAGCAGTAATGCGCCATACAAATATACAGCAAACAAATAGAAACCCTCCCTAGCCAATAGAAAAGAAATGGGGGTGGGGGGGGTGGGACAACGTACAAATGTAAACTGAAAAGCTTGGAGAAAGCAGCAGCAAATATACCCAGCGAGCTGACGAGAATGAAAACTGCCAGCAGCTCAGCCAGGTCTAGCGTCTCAGCCAGTGAGTTTAAACCATAGCTTCAAATGCATTGGCTGAGCTCCCCTCTTCCCGGGCTTGCCTGAGTGTACAACCCTCTGTGGAAGAGAAACCTGGCATGGAAACATGTCAGTCACCACTGCAACTTTGCGACCTGCTCCGGACCACAAAATGGCTGCAGGATAACCTGCAGCTTTATTATTAGAAAATGCACCAAAGGAAGTGATCTGGAGTCTACAAAAGCTTATGTTAGAAATCTCTTTTCCCTAGTTAGTTCCAAAAATGCTACAGGAGTCCTTTATATCTTTTTATTAGAAAATGAGTACATCTGAAAGCCAATTACTTCTTGACTCACTTTTCTGCCCCCATGAAAAAAAAATAGATATGCACTAATAATAATAGGTAAACATCTCTTGACTTTTATCAGTTTTAATGTGGCTTATGCGTCTTAAAAGAAGTTTTTTTTAAAAAAAAATACACCAATATGTAAATACAAATTAACCATCAAATAAAAACATAATTATAAATCAGATAATCTGAACTCCTTAAGATTAATAAAATGTTTTCAAATAGTTAGAGCTGCCCCATTCCTACAGGCCAGCTAAGTTGGTACCAGGCATAAGTTGGTACACGCACTCTCTCTCTCTCACACACAAAGCATAATTTGTTTTTAGCTGCCTTGGGTTTTATGCTGGAAGAAAGCTGGAGTATTAAATCAATCAGTCTCTGTATGTGGGGTGCCACTACCTAAAAATTCTGTCTCAGTATTGTAACAAACTTGACCTCTGGTGGAGGTGGAATTTAGATGAAGGTAATGGCAAATGACACCCACATGCTTGATCCAGGGGCTCCTTCCATGTTCAGGAATATACACAGTGAATTCCCAATGCTTAGAAGGTCTTCACCTTTGCCTCTAATATTGGAGCTAGTTTCAGGCAAAACTACCTGAACATGTGGAATTTGTGACTGAAGTCAAGTGAACTGAAAGCTATGCCTAGGTTTTCTTTCTACTCAGACAGGCAAAATGGAAAATTACTTACAACTTGAAGCAGTGCAAGATAACCAGCTCCAACGTTGTCAAAGTTTACTTTCACGTTTTTCCACCGGGCACCCAGGTTTGCGCTTACGAGCTCATCACACTGAGTTTTATTGTCAACCTCACTGATGTTAAACATTTCACCCGTTGTGGTGTTAACACAATGGTAGAACTTGCCAGCAAACAGATTCACACCCATGATGCTAAAGATCAGCCAGAATATTAGACAAACTAGAAGTACATTCATGATGGATGGGATTGCACCTACAAGGGCGTTAACAACCACCTAGTGTACAAATTGAAGGAAAAAAGGGTAAAAAATCAATTTATCTTTTAGGACTGATAAATAAATCTACTGTGTATGTGTGTGTATATCTATATCTCTATATAGATATAGCTATACAGTTGTTCCTTCATATTCGCTGGGGTTTGGTTCCAGGATACCAAAACCTGTGTATACTCAAGTCCCATTATATGCAATGGCATAGCAAAATGATGTCCCTTATATAAGATGGCAAATCAAGGTTTGCTTTTTGGATTATTATTTTTTAAAAGAATATTTTCAAGCCATGAATACTTAAATCCGTGGATACCAAATCTGTGGATACGGAGGGACAACTGTGTGTATGTATGTGTGTACATATATATATATAGATATATATGTATATATAGAGAGAGCAACTGTATATAAATACATACATATGTAAAAATAATGCAAATTAAACAGAAAATCCTATTGTTAATGGTAGAATATAAAAAACAACAGTGAAGAAGCAGAAGCTAAATTCTACAATGAAAGCAAGTAAGTGCAAAAAAAGTTTTTAAAAGAAAACCTGGTAGTGGTAAGATGGAATCATACATTTGTGTGCACTGGGGGGAAGAAAGGGAAAAAATTAAAATATTAAAATACATTTTAAAAAACCAATGCAACAACATAGGACTCAACTAAAGAATGGCTGAGATGAGAACAATGAATAAGCAAAATACCCAAATCAATTCCCTGAGGTTCAATATGTCATTAAAATGACAAAAACAACAACACTTTTTCTAACAACAAATCTTCACAACAATGGTAGAACAAGAGCATTAAACTGTTAACCAAATTGTGAAGTAGCTTTAGAAATTAACATACATATGGAGGAAGAAAAGCACATATCTTTCCAATTTAAGCAAGAAATAACATACATTTATAATTAACAACAGATTAATATTTAGTAATTCACAAAATAGTGAATTACTGTTTCTGTCACCATGAGAACATCTTTATTGTTGCCTTCTATGATTTGACTTTTGCTTTCAAATTGGTATCTAACTTCTGAGGCAACTCAGGTGTTTATGCCTAAAGGTTTATCTTCTGAGACTCTATAGTGAAAATCTGGCATTTAAATTATGTCCCAATATATTGTAAACATGAGCTATAGTTTACAAGAGCACCCTGTGAGCCAGGCAGAAGCCTTGCTACAATGTCACTACAATATATTTATAGAGTGTCTAATGATCATGTCTGCTCCAGCAAGTCCCCACACAACTGTTGGGCATCCAAAACATGTTCCTGTCTAGAGCAAACAGGAAATTAGCAAGCTGCAGCATGTCACTCCTAGATAAAATGCTCTGCTTTTGCAAACCAACAACAACCTTACATCACCCTGGAATCTACTAGCATTGAACAAGGCCATCTCCATTCCCCACACTTATAGAATTTATTGAACAATGAAACTCAGATTGGCCATAAAAGAAAAAATGTTGCTGAAATAAAAAGGGAAATCAGGCAGAGAGATTCCTAAAAGCCACAACATTTAATGGCCATTTATCCTGTGAAGGAAGCACGTTGTTGATGTTGTACCATATATCTTCAAGTCATTTCTGATTTATGACAACCCTAAGATGAACCTATCACAAGGTTTTCTTGACATGATTTGTTCAGAGGGGGTTTGTCTTTGCCTTCTTCTGAGGCTGAGAGAGTGTGACTTGCCCAAGGCTGCCCAGTGGGTTTCCATAGCTGAGTGAGGATTCCAACCCTGGTCTCCAGAGTTGTAATCCAACACTCAAACTATGCTGGCTCTCTACTGAAAGAAGCACATAGTCTTGGCTTTATTTTTGACTGTCTTTTGTTCCACACATTGATGCTGTAGTGAATCTATGTTGCTTTTTTCTTTGCAACAGTGCCAAAATCAGACCTTTTCTACCTATTTCCTCTGAAAGACTTTAGTTCTTGCCTTGGTCACCCCCCCCCACACCTTAATTACTATAATCTTCTTTTGACAGGTCTTCCAATACCTCATCTTAGCTGTCTGGGTTCCATTCAAAATTCTGCTACTAAGATTATATTCTTTGGCCCATTGTTTTGATCACGTCACCCCACTTTTGATATCTCTTGATTGGTTGCTTACTCCTTTTAGGATTCATTACAAGCTTCTTGTTTAGACTTTTAAATCCCTACATGACCAAGCTCCCTCCATCTTTCATCCTCATTTCATTTTACCAGCCTGCTCTGGATATGCATTCTAGGAACTAGGCTCCTCACTCAAACAAGGGTTTCCTCTTCCTTGGCTCCATACTTGTGGAATTGCTTCCATGAACATTTGCAGATTGCTCGTTCCCTCAGTGTTTTTAAATCAAAATTAAAACTCCATTTCCCAAAATTTTATTAAACTAAAATTTTGGAATTTTAGTTTAATATCTATATATACAGTGTATAAAACTCTTGGGTATGTTGCCTTTCCCAGTGTGCTGACTGGCTGCTCAGGAAACACACCCAACCAATCACCACCCACGTGCAAATTCCCTCTCCATCTCACAATCCACTCCTGCCACTAGATCTGCATCTACTCCCCCAGCCTCACAAGGGCCCCTCCCTCCTCTCACTCCCTCAGTCATTCACCAGCCATGGGCTGCGATGAGACCCAGGCAGTCAAGTGGTGGTGGCGGGCAGGGCCGGTTTAAGGAATTTTGGGGCCCCCTGCAATGCTTTACTTTGGGGCCCCCATGTGTTTATCTCAGATCAATGTAACCTAACCTATTCACCGTACAGGATGTTCAGATTATAGTAGGACCCCCGTATCCATGGATTAATTATCCATGGGACACAAAACAGCACACCTACCATAGAGTCTTCCTAGAAAATGTGTCTTCCCTAGCCCTTTTCTAGGCCCTCCAAGGCAACTCTATGGTATTTTAAGCCAGAAGTCCCATTATTTTCAATGGCGTTCACTATTATTCATGGTTTTCAGAATCCACCCCCCCCCCGAACCAATCCCAAGTGGATAAGAGGGGCCTACTATATTACATAATTTGCCACCAATAATTTAGTTTAAAAACTATATTATAGGCATTAACATAATATTTTTTGTTTATTAGGAATTAATGTAATGGTGTAGATTTCCTCAAAGAAAATAAAGAGTAGACTACAAGCTAAACATGAGTTAGCAGTGTGATGCAGCAGCAAAAAATCCCAATGCGATTCTAGGCTGCATTAATAGGAGTAGGGTATAGATCAAGGGAAGTAATAGTATCACTCCATTCTGCTTTGGTCAGACCTCACCTGGAATACTGTTTCCAGTTCTGGGCACAACAATTCAAGAAAGATACTGAGAAGGATGGTGTGAGGTCTGGAAGCCATTATGCCCTATGAGGAACGGCTTAGGGAGCTGGGTATGCTTAGCCTGGAGAAGAGAAGGTTGAGAGGGGACATGATAGCCATGTTTAGGTATTTGAAGGGATGTCATATTGAGGAAGGAGCAAGCTTATTTTCTGCTGCTCCAGAGACTAGGACACGGAGCCATGGATTCAAAGTACAGGAAAAGAGATTCCACCTGAATATTGGGAAGAACCTCCTGACAGAAAGAGCTGTTTGGAAGTGGAATACACTGCCTTGGAGTGTGGTGGAGTCTCCTTCTTTGGGTTTTTTTAAACATAGGTTGGATGGCTGAAGAAGACCAAGGGGGAAAGGGAGGGCAGAGGAACCAAGACATGTTAAAAGCAGCTGGAAAGATGGGCTGGAGGGGATCTATGTGCAAGGAAGGAAAGGGAAGAATGAACGAAAGAAAGAAAGAAAGAAAGAAAGAAAGAAAGAAAGAAAGAAACCCTTTCTGAGGGAGACAACCCTCAAATTCTCTGTCTCTCTCTCACACACACACACTCACCCTCTCCGATGTGCCTCTCCCTCCAGCTTCTGCCATGGAGGGCTTCTGTTTCTTTCTCTTTCTCTTTTTCTTTAGTTTTGGAGAGGCTGTTTTGTTTGTTTTTTTAAAAAAACCAGCAGGAGGTTTTTGGAGGAGGAGGGTAAGAGGGGGCTCCTCCCGGCTGTCTCCTGCCTGTCTCCTTCCTCGGATTAAGGAGGCCAACACGGGGCCCTCTCTTGACCTCGGGGCCCCCTCTTGACCTCGGGGCCCCCTGCCAATGCTGATTTGGCAGACAGGTTAAACCGGCCCTAGTGGCGGGGGCAGCGGGATGCTGCTGCTGCCACTGCAAAAGGACCCAGACAGTCAACTGGTAGCCGCGGCAGGACAACAGAACAAGTCACACTCAGGAATTCCAGGAAGTGTGGAATGCTAAGAAGGGGGAGGAGGAATTTAAAAATCCACTAGCCTATCTTACAGGGTTGTCATATGTTACACCGGGTATAGCTAGTTGTTTCATAATCTTATATATTTTTATTACATATATTTGTCACTACTTTATGTTATATTGCATTGATTTGTATTTCTATCTGGATAATTTGTTTTACAATTGTATTGCATAGTTTTATGTTTGTATTCCCCCTTCCTTACCATGTATGCTTGTGTGTGTGTTAGAGTATATGTCTTTGGCTGCGTCAGCTGGTTTTTGTTGTTGTTGTTGTTGTTGTTTTACATGCATTTATTTATTTAGGTATTTATATCCTGCTCTTCAGCCACAAAGGCTCTCAGAGCAGCTTACAAATTGTTTAAGCAATAGCAATATGCACATCTACACCACATTAAGCGGTTTCCAGTGTGTGTTAGCTAATTGCTCCCACAAACCAAGTACAGTACTCATTTTACTGACCTACAAAAGGATGGAAGGCTGAGCCAACCTTGGAGCCCTCTGGGATCAAACTTACAATGTGGTGGCTTGCAGTACTGGCATTTAATCACTGAGCCACCAGGGCTCCTCAACCTTGTAAAGCACCATGTATACTGAAGGTGCTATACAAATAAATGATTATAACAACAACAACAACAACAACATTTTCAAGGTAAAATACACAGTTCAAGGGAGCTACTATCTTAGCCATACTCATCACCAATTTTCTTTCCCAACTGATGCAAACGATGACTGCTAAAATAGAGCGGGTAAGGATTCTATAACCCTCTGTCTCATACTTTAACCTCTCTTTCCCTGTCATATGCTATGACCTTTTGATAGAGCCTGAAACGTTACTTTTAAGAAGTAATTTGTTTCCTTCACTCATTTATAGCATTAGAAAAGAAATCAGTGCTATTGCTCATTGTAATGTTTGAAAAAAAAAACTTATTGATTGTTACTACTCTTTTACTTTCTGCCACTTTTTTTTAGAGGAGAAAACCCCTTAGGATTGAGTATAACACCAGAAAAAATCCTGTCAAAATACTTCTAAAATGCCTTCTGAAAGCAACTTTTAGAATCGTAAGAGTTGGGAGAGACCACAAGGCCACCCAGTCCAACCCCCTGCCATGCAGGAATAAACAATCAAAGCATTCCCAACAGACAGCCATCCAGCCTATGCTTAAAAACCTCCAAAGGAGACTCCACCACACTCCACTTCTGAACAACTCTTTAAAAGTAACTAGAAACTATTACTTCTTACACTAGTAAAGGAGCTTCATTTTCCCTCAAGATGATACTTTTGAGATGTTACATCCTTGTTAAGAGGTTACTACATGTCTTCTAACTCACTACTTCCAAACTCTGCCTTTTAGTTTTGTTGTGATATGATTTAATTGACTCTGACCTATAGATGAATCCCATCTTGGAAGAAAGGTGGGATATAAATTCAATAAATAAATAAATACATACATACATATAGGGGTCCTATCATAGAGTTTTCTTGGTCATATTTATTCAGAGGAAATTTGCCACGTCCTTCCTTTGAGGCTGAGAAAGTGTGATTTGTCCAAGGTCACCCAATGGGTTTCCAAAGGGACATGAACCTTGGTCTCCTACCACTAGGCTACAGAAAGAAAAATTAGCTTCTAATGATTAATAAAATGAGGTCCTAGAGGTTAATCAGTTCTATGAGCACTTTTTAATCCCTGTGTTGCTCATAAAGTATGGGAAAGTTAGGAGGATCTGAATAGTGGAAACTCAAAAGTCCAATATATATCAGCTACCCACACTGCATATTTCAATAGACCCAATTCATTCTTGCATTTGGGTTTCAAGACAGAAATAATCTGGAATTCTGAGGGCCTGAAAATTATGTTTTTGTCCTTATTCATATTTTGGGTCTCCAGTTTCATGCTTTTGAGTATTCTGAACCATAGAAAATAGAATATTGTGCTGTTGAAAGAACAGTTTGATTTGGGGGTAGTTTTTTTTTTTAATTCAGAGACTAAGAAAGAAACAGACATGCATAACATCAGCGGACCACACTGATATCAGAACCCTAATACTATGTGGGCCATTGTCAGACACACACACCTTCATTCAACTACAAAAGTCAGTAGTAAATTATCTTCACTGAGACCTCTACTGTTTTTAAGTGATGCTCATACTGAAAACATGCACCATGTAATGCTTGTAGCAAAGCCACACACGCACACACACACACACACACACACACACGGCTGCATGTATTTTGTAATTCTGTGGGAGTGCAAAATGTGATGTTTGCTACTGAATTTCTCTGCCTATGAAGATGCCCCTGAAAGCATGTGGGCTGTTCCTGTCAAATCCTCAGAAACTACACAGAGTAGCTAAAATAAGATTTCTTAATAGGGCTTCTTCAATGAGGCTTCCTTGGTCTTTCCATGCCTCTCCAAATCAAAATAAATTAAGCAAAATGGTAACAACTGCAGAACAATTTAAGCAAAAGAGAAATCATGGAAAAATTCTTAACATGTCATTCTTCACTTGTGTTTCTTAATTCAATCTCTCCTGAAAATATGGATTGGTTGACCTCAGAATTTAAATACCTGGGGACACAGAGTACACACAACCCTGTGCCTGTACACACACACACACACACCCTCTCACTCACGCACTCACAAACCCCTTAATTTTTGTGTCGTGTCCTGACACTACCAATGCAATCCCAAAATCATGTTAAATAGGCTGCATGCAAGGGACTAAGATGGATTAAATGCTTTACTGATTGGGAACCATCTACAAAAACTGTAAAATTGATTGTCCTTTACAAATGCTGATGATTGCAGCATGCGGTAGAAAGGAAAATACTGTTAACATTTCAGCATGAATTTATCATTCCTTATTCTGTGTGAATAACCTCAATTCATGCACATATTATTTCAGGTTCATTCATTGCTGTCTCACCCTCATGCCTTCAAATCGTGACAGGGCTCTTAAAGGCCTCAGAGCTCTTAGTGTTCGAAGGGATTTAATGGCACCAAGTTCAGAATAGCCCAGAGCATTGGCTACTAAACTAACCAAGGAAACCTGCAGGGAAAGAGGTACAACATGTTACTAGCATTTCATACACATGTAAAGAACAAGGTTTTGCTGTGTATTAACCTCATTTTGAATCATCAGAGTTCAGAGCCAGAACATGTCTCCAAACTGAGGTTTAGGACAAAGGACAAAAGAAAGGAAGGAAGGAAGGAAGTTAGTTCACACAACTTGTAATCCACAAACTACCCAATCTATCTTGTGGCCCTGCTAAGAGCTTGACAATTCTCCCATTTTTTATATACTTGCAGGTAGTAGATTCCCAGCTCTGACTCATGCTACAACTCCAGCTCATGTTTCCAGCTCCAGCAACTAACTGTAGTAATTTTATTTTAAAGCACAGTAGAATACTCAGAAAATGAACTTGTACATCTTTTCCAAGAAAGGGGTAGGCAACAAGCCCCCCTACCTTGGGATTACCAATGAGTATTTAGAATAACTTGTTTTTTATCATCTTTATGCCCAATAAAGAAAATATGACTATTTCCCATTTCTTTTAAAAGAAATTATCTTTAATTGACTAGGCAATAATAATAATAATAATAATAATAAAGTCTTGCCTGGCAACCCACTGGAAGCTGCTTCACATTACATCAGACCACTAAATACCATTTAATATTGCCTGCCCTGACTTTCTAGAATGACATGCAGAGGCCCTTCTCAGCCTTACTTGGAGCTTGAATCTGTGGTCTTCTCAGCAGAAATGTCGTGCTCTACTACTACTTTTTCTCTTGATAGAAAACATACATGCTCAGGCCTAGTTCCTGATACAACTATGGCTGCAACTCTAAGAAATCCCAGCTGTTGCCTGGCAACTGTTGATTTCTGCTGTTCTCTATCAGTTCGAGTGCATCTGTTGCTGGGAACGAGACTGAGTAATTTGGGCAGGGGGAGGTTTACAAAAAGGAAACGTAACTCGTTGACAACCATCCCCTAATGGATCTTTGCAGGGATTTTTTTTCCTCCAGGAAAAATTTTGACAGGAAAATTCAGCAGGATGAAGAGAGCCTGAAGTGCTTTCTTGAGGTAAAACTGAGACCATCAGGAGGATCAGAGGAAAAGAGTTATTTAGAAGAGGTGCTGTCAGAATGAGCAGTGACGATAGGGGTCCAATTCACCATCTAGCAACACAACTGGTAGCACCTCTGTAGCTAATAGCCACCTAGGGAAACTGGAAGTCTGCTGCTGCCTTTGACCAACAGTAGTTGCAAATTGAAGACCTGAGGCCCATTCACACTACTGCATTACAGCCTGTTATTATACTTCAATATCCTATGTGATCCATCCTATATAATCCTGGGATTTGTAGTTTGGTCAGAGGCACTGGGATGCTCTTCCTGAGACTTCTAAATGCTCCTCCCTCCACTGTCAATCCCTGAATTCCACAGAATGGAACCATGGCAATTAAGTGGAATAACAGCACTATAATTTGGTGGTGTGAATAGGCAGCTTGTGTCCACTTACAGAAAAGAATTGTTCACCACCAAAGTAATGGAAATGATGTCCACTGTATAGTTACAATGAATTATATTGGTCTTACCTTCATATCTTATATATTTATGGTTCTTTTCTGGTCTTCTTATTCTCCTCTCTCTCTCCAGAGAAAGAGACAGAGAAACGTTCCTTTTAGCTTCAAGAGGAAGGATTAGAATGGTAAAGGAAGAGCTCTCATTTTAGGGACAGACACACTAATCTGTTGTGATTTGCTTACTTGTTTCCAACAGTTTATTTGGAAACAGTCAGGAGGCATCATGTGTGCTAGTTTGTCATCTCTTCGCCCATGCTACTTCATTTGTGAACCAGAGTCCTATAGCAAAAGGAGTTAGTTGGAGAACTAGTGGTTACAGAAGCGAGAGACCTTACATGCTCATCCACGTACTCAGGAAGCCTAGTCCTTGGCTAGATACCAAGATTCAACTAGACTGTGGTGACATGATTAATGGAGAGAAAGAAGGGCATGTTCAAGGAAGAGAGAGAAAGAATTACTCCAGGTCCTTCTAAAACATGCTGACAGGAAACTGGTAATTTCATTGTATGATTTTATGACATACTCTCCAAATTATAGATGTGGTATTTCTTCCATGCCTCATAAATTACTTACTGCCTTGCAATTTTTTTTTGCTTTCTCTTTCCAGGCAATGGAGGTGAAACATAAAAAAAGAAGAAGTAATGTTGGAGGAAAAGACACAAGGCACTGGAAGCAGATGACCTACCTGCATTTGGTAGCAAACATATTAACAGACATGAAAGTTACAAGGCACATCCAGAACAAGATGATAACTACTCATTCTTCTTCCTATATATTTGCACAGAGAGCAGAAAGGGCATGTGGGTTTTCTCATCCTGTTTCGGAAAAAGCAGGATGAAAGCTAAGCCCTGCTTCTGAACTTTAATGATTTCATTGTCGGTGGAATGGCCATCTGATAAGGAAAAACCTGGCCACTAACACATGTTAAAGGCTGATACATCTAAAAATGACAAGCAGATACTATTGTTTAGTTGAACAAATCAATCTAACTAAAAGAAGTTTAGTTATTTGTTCAGTCAGCCACACTGCACTTATCAGGTGAGCAGCAGAGATAGAAAAATCAATTTTTACTCACAAAAAACAAAAGAACACTGCCTCACATAATATATAAGACTTAAGATTACTCTGTGCTATATTCGGTTAAGATTAAAATCCTACCGCCAACTCTTCTGTAATGTGATAAAGTATTATTATTTCTTGGTTCATAGGGTAGATTTAAATATGTGGAAAATATTTTTATAGGATATAGCTAATACCAGATTATAGGTTTGATTTGTGAAACATTCTTGTCTAATTCTCCTGGCAAATACTATCAGGAAATTATAAGGAAAACACAGTTCTTTTGACAAAGAATCTTTAAACTGATTAATAACATTAATAGAGCAATCCTTTACATTATCTGCTCAGACATAAGCCTAATTCAGTTTAACAGAACTCATTCCCATGTATATGAACACAGAACTGCAGCCTAAATGGCTGAATTCTCCAGCAATCTTAAGCATACCTTTACAACTTTAAAAAGAGAGGTAAATCAAATGAACTTTCAGGTAGCTGAGTACTCTTCTAGTCCAGGGGAGGGGAAAGTGTTTATGGGCACCTGTTTTATAGCCCCCACAGATTCCTTGGGGACCTCCAAAACACCTGAATTTTTTTTTTTAGAAGCACTCAAAACCACCACAATAAATACAGAGGTTTGATTACCTCCCGCCTTCCATGCTTTCTTCCAAACCAGTGGAAATAAGTTGCATGTTGGCCAATTCCTGGATCTGGAAGTGGCATGGCATTATTTCTGGTTGTATGGGGAGCAGCTGTACAACCCATGTTTGATTCCTCATGCCCCCCTTGGATACATGGGAAGTAGCTGAAATTTAGCGATTTTTTAAAAAAACCATCTGTTTATGTGACAGTGATGCAGAATGTGCTAACACTGGAGGTCCTTTACTCAGACCAAACCTGTGTGGATTCTTCAAGAACACCCCATGACTCCCCAAGCTTAAAATATCCTGTCTTGGTGCATAAAGGTCACTTAGGTCCATATTTTATATCACTCATGCTCATTTTTAAAACTATACCTGAAAAAAATAAAATTGCTACAACAATTTACACTCTTTTGGGCTCCAACATTTCCCTCCATTTTGTTTCTTTCTCTCAGCTGTAATATAGTTTTAGAAGTATCCCCAAGGTCACTAAAGTGGAGACACTTGTATTGTTGAATGCAATACTGCTGAGGCCTACAACCTCTAACTGCAGTAACAGCCATCTTGACCACACCTGCATGGCCGCTGCTTCTTTTTACACTTTTTCTTGGAAGCGGATGGCTTATTCAAGTAAATACTAATTCTCTGTGGAGTTCCCAGATGAAGCTGACTCATAAGCAATTTCACTGACATAGTCGAAATTGCCCTCCATGCTGAGGCCATTTTCACATACTCAGCTCCTAGCTGTAATTTAGACACCACACAACTCACAGCAACCAAAAAAGTTGTTACAAAAAGTAACATAGAGAATTATATCTAGATTGCTATAGAGTCTTCTGTGGTTTTATAAGCATCTGCAAACCAGGCTAAATAAGTGCTGTGAATGTCTGTAAGCGTTTTATAGCTTTAACGATCTGCAAGACACTTGTCCCAATTGTGCTCAAATTGTAAATATTAATGACTTTCTTTGTGTAGATGCATAAAAAGAGGTACACAAAGCACAGCTATAAAAGGAACCCTTGAGGAAGTAGGTTATCTTGTAAACATCTAGAAAATGTATATTTTAAACAGTATACTGTGAAAACTGAGAGTGAACTATGGGACACTTTTGTGTGACAGAACCCGGTGTGTCCGTTTCTAGTTCATATTCCAAATTTATAAAGTAATATGTACATTCACTTTACATTTAATTTAAAATTTTAATCAGTCAGGTCAAGCCTGCATTAGAATGTGCCAGTTTCAAAAAACAAAACGTGTTTCTATCTTTAAAAGACAAGCTTTTATCACAAAGCACATCCCACCTGCTCATCACCTTAAAGAACTTCCCTTGTCTGCTACAGACCCTTCCTTGACAAGTCTCCAGAACCAGATGAACTACATCCAAGTGTACTAAAGAACTGGCAGAAGAAATCTTAGAACCATTCTCTCAATAATCCCAGCAGAACGAAGGAGGGCAAATGTTGTCCCCATCTTCCAAAAAAAAAAAAAAAAAAAGGGGGGGGGGGAGAATACCCAACTAATTACCGCCCAGACAGCCTGACATCAATACCAGGAAAGATTCTAGAGTACATCATTAAACAGACAGTCTGTAAGCACTTAGAAAGGAATGCCTATGATCACTTAAAGTCAACATGGGTTTCTCAAAAACAAGTCATGCTAAACTAATCTTCTTCTTTTTAATAGAGGTAGATGAAGGGAATGCTGCAGATGTAGTGTATCTTGATTTTGGTAAGGCCTTTGACAAGGTCTCCCATGATATTCTTGGGAAAAACTTAGTAACATGTGGGCTAGACAATACAACTGTTAGATGGATTTGTAATTGGTTGACTGACTGAACCCAAAGGGTAGTCACCAATGGCTCCTCTTCATCCTGGAGAGAAGTGACCAGTGGGGTGCCACAGGCTTCTGTCCTGGGCCCAGTGCTATTCAACATATTTATTAATGACCTGGATGATGGAATAGAGAGTATGCTTATCAAGTTTGCAGATGACACCAAATTAGGAGGGGTAGCTAATACCCCGGAGGACAGGATCAGAATTCAAAATGACCTTAACAGATTAGAAAGCTGGGCTAATACTAACAAAATGAATTTCAACAGGAAGAAATGTAAGATACCACACTTGGGCAGTAAAAATGAAATGCACAGATATAGGATGGGTGACACCTGGCTTGATGGCAGTACATGCGAAAGGGATCTAGGAGTCTTAGTGGATCACAAGCTGAACATGAGTCAGCAGTGTGATGTGGCAGCTAAAGAAGCCAACACAATTCTAGACTGCATTAATAGGAGTATAGTGGCTAGATCAAGTAAAAGTGCTACACAAATTTATTACTGAATTCAGCCCCTCGCATTGAGGTTTTTGTCCCTAATCAATCACATAGGAACAAAATAAGTGAATAAAGGTGACAGCCACACACAATTTATATAGAGCTTAATCCTCAACTTGTATCATTCCTCATTTTATTGAGGAACAGTGAAGAAAGTTCCAAGTACCTATCTATATTAATTGAAGATACTAAAAAACTGCCTAAAGTGTGTGTGTGTGTGTGTGTCTTTTCTTTGCAGTTAAACAAGTTAGTACAGATTTGAAAATAAGTAAGGCACCAGAACCTGATGGTTTTAAACTTGAATTTTATCAGGTGAACTGGAATCACTACTAACGTGCATATGTTATGGATGACATGAACTGACATATTAAGGGGTGATAGCTAATAATAAGCTGTTTAGATTTCTTAACAGAAAGATCTAATCTATTTTTAGTTTGTGGATGCTGCAAAAGAGTTCAACATAATAGACTGGAGATATGTGTGGTGATTACAGAAATATGGATTTGGACATTTTTTTCTAAATTTCTTTTATTAGTCCTCATCTTTCCATTTGTTCTCTAAAAAAGTTAGATAAAATTTTTAAAAAGTTTCATCTAGGATTACAAAAAAGTAGAATAAAAAGCAGCTGTCATAAGCTCCCTATATAAGTAAATATTACCATGCAACAATATTTGTGTTTGGCAGAATGGAAATAGTGAAAGAGAGACAGACAGACAGGCAGTTAGAAAATTGAACAGCTAGCCTTGGATTTACCATGAAAGGCAATTGTGTGGCAAGAAAAAAAATCAACATCAATACCCCATTGAGAAGAATGAGAAAAGTGCTAATTCTACACATAGGGGAAAATATAGATATCTGTTCTTATTCTTTGAACAACTTAACAAATATTTCAAGTGAGACAGAAGGAACTGACAATCATAAATCCAATTGATACTCCCACCTAGAGCAGAATTGTTGGGCTTTAGATAAGTGGAGTTAACACCAGTCAGCACTTGATTCAATCACTGAATCCCTATAAGCAACTGGAATTAGGCCAGACATTTTTAATTTTTATCTTTCAGCAGATTGCTTGACCTAACAGTATGTAATGTGTACAAAGGTGGGTGGGCTCAGGCCTGCCCTTTCTTCTTACAATTCTGCAGATGTGAATTCCGTACATCCAGACTTTTGAGATATTAATGTTATAGTTGCAGTCACATTTACGCTCTATAGTAGAGTTTGAAAAGACTACAAGACACAATGATGTAATACCAAAAGTATCCTACCATTCCCTCTTTCCCCCCTCCCCTCCCCTTCTCTCTCTCTCTCTCTCTCTCTCTCTCTCACACACACACACACACACACACACACTACATAGATGTGCAGCATGCTTCTGGAATTTAAATGTATGCTCAGTTCCAAGACATTTCCCCAAATCAGAATTATGGTAGTCAATAAAATATACATCCATGTGCAGCACAGATGTGTGCACAAAGCACATCCAATGTGCACTGCATACTGTGCAACTGGATGCCCAAGGGCACTGAGACCACAACTCTTCTTCTGAAACCTTGAACTGAATGCAGATGACCCTCATCAGACAAAAATGTCCCCATGCCTAAAACACCAACAGGATTCTGGCCAAAGACCTATTTATGGGGCAGCATTTTTCTACTCTATTTGAAATTAGTCTTATTGCATAACCCTATCAAAATGACTGCACAGAGTATCAACATTTCTTAACTGTATGCAGGAACAAAAGAGGAGCAAAGCAAACCATGGGTTTCAAGTACTTACATCCACAATGAGGAAATCCAGCCAGCACCAGGCATTAGTGAAATACATCTGAAAGCCATAAGCCACCCACTTCAGAAGCATTTCCAGGATAAAGATGTATGTGAAGACCTTGTCTGCATATTCCAACATGGTCTTGATGGTCTTGCGCTGTTCAATATATATATCTTCAAAGGCCTACGGTGGGATGAAATAATTGTTTCATCATTCATGAAGGCAAGCCATATTTTTAAAAAGCTGTGTATGTAAGAATCTCACTCTTCCCTCATTTTCTACTGACATATTACCAAAAAATTAGCAAGAGGGAAAATAGGTATATTTCTTTTTATTTTCTTTCAATGCATTTCATTTTATAACATCCTATGTTACAGACTACTATTTATCAAACATTTTCAAAACTGAAAATATAATACATGCTAGCCACTACAAACAGTGCAATGTATAACTTAAATTTGGAGGGGGGGGCTACAAACATTTTGAGATAAATGATAATTTTATTTTATTTCATTTGCTCACCAAAGCACCACTGCTGAGGAGAATCATAAATACAATGAACGTCTCAAACCAGTTGTGTTCTACTATGCTGTAGCAGGTTTTCCTAAAATTCCACCAGATTTTTCCTTTGTCATCTTCTATACTCACTTGACAGCATGGAAACTTCTTGATGCAGCCTGTTTGCAACAATATTACACAGTTAAACACAGGGGGGGAAATGTTGTTTTACAGACAGCCCTCCATCTTCATGGGGTTTGGGGTGCTGGACCCCCATGAAGTGGTAAAACTGTGAAAATCTCCCCGCCCCAACCATATTTAACACACAAAAAAGTACCTTTGAGGTGGTGGGACTCCTTTCCAAGGGAGAAGCGGGCAGCTGGCAGGCCTTGCCACCACCTCCACTGTTGCTCTATGCCATTTTTAATAGGGACTTACAAGCCTCGCTGTGTGTTCGAAGTCTCTTGCAGTCTCTCTCAGTCTCTTGAGGCTTCCAGAGAGATTGTGAACGTGATGCAAGGCTTATAAATCCCTATTAAAAGTGGTGCAAGGCAGCAGCAGGCAGTAGCCAATAATCCATGAATAATCAAATCTGCAAAAGGTAAACCAGCAAATGTGGAGGGCATACTGTATTTGTTTGAGCATACTGTATTTGTTTCTGGCCTCACTCTAATTTCTCCTGAAATGCTCTCCCCCATATCTCTAGGGGATGTGGGAGGATTCTGCCTCATTTGGGGCCCCCGCTGAGTTATCTGAGGCTAGGGAAAACATTTTTCAAAGACAGGAGTGTCTTCCTGGTTCAGAAATAAGGCCTCTCCTGGGCCTTAAAGCCAGGGGTATACAAAAATAGTCACAAAATTGATCCCCACCTACCTCAAACTATCTTTTACAAGTAATTTTTAGTATTTTTTAAAAAATAAAAATTTAGAAGGGTAGTGGCATGGGTGTGCAGTTCTCTGTGGTGTTGTGAGGGATGTGTGAGGCTCCCAAACCTCAGGCATCTGCCTACTTCTGTTCTAAGCCATCTCTCCCAGACTGTCTCGGCTCCAAGGAACTTTTCCTCCCCTCTCTTCCCAAATTCATGCATTTGGGAAACACGTGACATGGAGACAGCAGCCTTCTCCTGCCACAGCTGTGATTCCTTCCATGAACATGACAAAGTACAACCACATACATAGCAGTGTGCCAACTGGGTTTTGTCCTTTATCCTCATAATAACCTTTTAAGAGGAGAGGGCAACTGTTCTTATGGCTTAGCTTTAAAAGCCATATCCACAATTACTGGATGGCACATAGAATGTTAGACAATGGAATTACGCTGCAGTGGTAAGTAAAGCATTTTCTAAGCACACTTGTATTCAGCGATGGTAGGAAAATAACTAGTGGTAGCTGTCCTTCAACTGCGCATTTGTCACATGCGATAAACAGCATGCAGAAAGATGCATGCAGTTTCCTGCCAGAGGTGATTCCCACGCCATACCTTTCAGCCAAGATTGAAAGAAACACATAATTAGTGGCAGAGAGTAAAAGGGTTTTGGTATTTGAAACCGAGAGGGCTTTCAAAAGCAGCCTGTGACATGATATGAGGAGCTGTTCAAAGGGGAGAGGATATATTTCTTTAGATCCAAGCGTTCAGCTTGTCTGAGATAGCCCTAAGAGACAATTTACATACTTTTAGCATGCTTATTTTTTCAATTTTGGGGGGAATGACACCAGGAGTGGAAGCACGGGGATGGGGGTGGGGAGAGGGCAGTTACTTAACCTTCTCCCTTTCTGGCATGTAACCATTAGGAATAAAGGTTCTCCTATAAGGACTTTTTCAGACGATACTTACTGCGCAAGGAGGTCTCAGGAGAGACATAGCGCTGTCGCACGGCAGGGGGGGCTTTTCAGATGCCGCCGTCCCTCTTCCGAAATCATTGGTGTCACTTCCATGAAGGATTAGAAGCAGCCACACCATATTTTAAGCACAGGCAACTTCCATGATTAAAATATGGCGCGGCTGCTTCCAATCCTTCACGGAAGTGACACCTATGATTTCGGAAGCAGGACGGCGGCGTCCGAAAAGGACTCCCCGCTGCGCGACAGCCTGTGCCTCTCCAGAGACCTCCTTGCACAGTAAGTATCATCTGAAAAAGTCCTAAGTGAGAAAACAGCTGGATGGTTGTGAGTGCAGAAATGCCAGAAAGGGAACTTTTTAAGCAGTCCTTTCCCATTTCTCCTTCTACTCCTCTCTATAGGAGCTTCTTAGCCTAAACTTCTGTTATTATTGTTGTTGTTTTACAGTCAAAGTTTGAGAGGGGAGGCATACAATGACATTACCTAAATTATACTCCTCCCGCCCTGCACATCTAGAAACATACAATATATACAGGAACTACTGAAGAAGAGGGCCCTGAGTTATATCATTTTGATGATAATGTTTCACTGCTAGTCCTCTAAACATAGCACAATATTTATGGACACTCTGATTAACAAAACCAGGGGAATTGCCATATCCTGGGAAGCTGGGTTACGTGAACCTTTGATTGTTCAAATACAAGGTTGTTGGGTTCCCCACCACCACTGCCCCTGTTACCTTCTGTAAAACAGGCTTCAGGCTCAAGAGCTTCTTCAGGTTCAATCTCTGCCTGTTCACCCTCTCCAGGCGGGGCAATATCAACTGTGCTGCCTTCAGAAGAGCTGGTTGCATTTAACTTCTGAAAATGAAATCCCATACAAAAGGTTTTTCCCCCCGTAAGTCTACACCACACTCATAAGGAGACAATAATACATGTCAGCCCCCTTCAGCTTTATACTGCTAACTCAGAGCAGTAAGTTGTTTAATGTGAACAAAATAACATTAAAACTGCCATTGTATTTTTGCTTACTCTCAAGAAGCCTGAACATTTCCTTGTAAAAAAATGCTGTAGAAAAACATCTGTGTACAGTAATGCTGAAATAGATGGTAAAGACTGGATACAGTGCTTCCAAGATCTTTCGTTGTATTATGTTACAGGTACAGTTATTCTTCTGTATCCACGGATTTGATATCCATGGATTTAAGTATTCATGGCTTGAAAATATTCTTAAAAAAATAATAATCCAAAAAGCAAACCTTGATTTTGCCATCTTATATAAGGCACCATTTTGCTATGCCATTGCATATAAGGGAACTTGAGTATTCACGGATTTTGGGATCCATGGTGGGTTCTGGAACCAAACGCCAGCGAATAAGAAGGGACAACTGTAATAGTATCTGTTATACCAAATGAAAAATTGCTACTGGTTTTAAGGGAATATAGACAGGGAATATGGTAGAAAATAGCCAATTTTGTCCAAATGTTCCCTATTAATGATTAAACAGACTCCTGTTCTGCCAAAAGAAATCTGCCAACCCAATCTGCATTTGACCCTGAGAATTGAAGAATTCAACCCATAAAAAAAAAATCTTGCCATGTTAGGGTTGCTTTTAAGTGTGTCTGTGTGAGCTGCTGCAGCACATAGACACTGCGCATGTGTGAATGCATGCGTATCTATGTCTGTGTGTTGATGAGGGCTTAGCGATTACACAGTGCTGCCATGTAGTGATCAATTCGACTTGTATTAAGCTGGGAGGTCTCCCTGAATGCTTATTACACTTAGTGCAAAGTGTCATGGTTTCCTAAATATTGGCAACTGTAACTTCCGATTTTATAATCTTTAGGAGGAAGATCTTTTGCCATTTTCAGTACCTGTGTGTGTGAACTGGACCAACAAGAGATTATTATGTCAGGTATACCTTTTCCCCCCATTAAAGCAACATTTATTCTTGAAAATATGGAAGGTGAAAACTCCTCATGCAAAATGTTTACAATAGCTTTTAAAATCCTAAACATTTTACTTATGTTCTGAAATACTTTCATAAGCTATTTGCTCTTCAGCCTTAAAAAAGGTGTTTTATTCAACTTATTGCTCTTAAAAAATGTTATGGAAGTCCATGCAAAAATAAAAAATAAAATTAGTGACCATAACTGAAAACTGTCTAAATTATTTGCCATAAAGTTTTGTTAGTGCTAGTATCCCTGAAATATAATGCATTATTTGTGGTAATAGTGTTGATGGGGAGAATCGTGTACAAATATTTCTTATTAAAATGTAAAAAGAAGCACTGTTTGAAATGGAAACTTACATGACCACACCTTTATTCTCAAACAGCACTTATAGGCTGATAGCTCAGCTCCTGTGGTACTAGAACAAGAAAGTGTGATTCTATTCTCTTTTTGTGTGTGTGTGCTATAGAATGAAAACCTGGACCTTTGTAAAATTACATCACCTGAGAATTTGAGCTTGACATTTTTATTGATACAGCTGCTGCTAGGCTAATAAAAATACTGTAACAGGCAGAACTCTCCAACAGTTAGCTGGCTGCAGTGAATAAATATAAAACATTAGCATTAATAACCAAGAAGTATGATGAGGAGTTAAAGATTAAAATGAACAGCTAAATTAGCTATCCGTATGCATATAGATACCCTAAATATTCACAGTCTTAAACTCATTCATGGGGTGTTTAAATTATAAACCAAAGTCTTTTTCAGGCATTCTAGGAAGTGGGGTCAGAACAGGATAACAGCCTTTAGTGCATTCAGTATAAGGTCTGAAGTAATTTGAGTAATAAAAAGGTTTTCAGATTGCCATATAATGGTGTGAGCAACTATGACAGGTCTGGAGGCCACTTTTATGCCACAGGACCTTCCAAGGGCCACATGGGCTACTGAAAAATGTTTTAAAACCCCATGTGCCCCAATGTCCATTTCTGGTTCTCAAAAAAAAATGTGTGTGTGTTGATGTTAAAACAGTACAGGGAAGCCTTGCAAACTCTTAAAAACAATTGGCTGCTCATGGAGACTTCCAGTAGCAGCAATTCAACCCCCCCCCTTTTTTTGGCCAGGAAAAGGTCAGTGGGGGGGATTCTGGAGGAGCTGAGGGACCACAAAAACACCGCTGAAGGCTTTGTTTGTTCACCATGTCCTCTATCTTGTGCTTCTGCATTGAAGACATCTGGATCATGACCACAAATTTATTATTAAACAACTGGCTGAGCAGAATTAAACTTTATAGATGATCAAGAATGCATCTTGATGGGATTACATGGACTGGAGGCATTTCTTCAATTGCTTTAGTGGCAGACTATTTTCGACAGACTAATACAGGAAGTTTAATGCAGGCTGCCTTCACACTGCCTTCGGTTGTTTTAATATTAGCACCTCTCCAACCACTTATTTTGATCAAGAGAGGGAGAAAAGGACAGTAAAGTTCATATTTTCTCCCATTCTAGAATACATCTGATTTCTGCAAGTGCGATTCCCTGAAAAAAAATATTAAATTTATACCACCAGCAAGTGCATATATATTTAGGTTTAGTTATACTAGCATATGCCATAAACTGTTTCCAATTAGCATTATATCAGTACAATCCTTACAAAATAAGGAATGCTTATGTCATAAATAAATATTTTTCTGCCCGTTATTAATGTTTGGAAGGAAAATAGTATTGGCCCAATCCACCCGCTAGCCTTTGCAGGCACAGATATGGGTGCAGGAAGGTTTGGCTCAGGTCTCAGGAGAGTCCTATTTCCCCCTTTCCCCCAACTGTATGATGCTCCATGCAATTCACATCATTTTAAAGTTAATTGCAGCAGCAAGAACAGGCACTATTTCCTCATGTATAAAAGAAAGCATACTTTGACAGTAGGTGTATTGATCCTAGTTTTTATAAGTCTTGAGAGTTTCTTATTTTATGGTATTTCTTAGCCAGTTAACATTTCAAAAATTCCATCCTTTTTTGTCACCGTAATTCTGAGGAAGATGCTATGTGTTTCATTGAGCAGATTAAAGTTTTGGCAAAGTGCCTCCGAAGTTGAATAGATATGTTTATTATACATCCATGTATTATGTGCCCGGTGTGACACCATTAAGACAAATCAAAATTTACAACCATGGATTTAGGGCAATATTTACAACTATTAAAATAGAATCAACAGGCTTAAATTTGACAGGAAATTATGATCAGGCACTTCTCCCTTCTCTCTTTTTCATGCCCTCATGATCAGAAGCATTTGCTTCCACTTTTAAATCACAGTTCCCAATGGCATGCATACATGCTCAGACTGTGGTTAGTGAGAGCAAATTATAATCAACTCTTGCTTTCAGACCCTGGCTTGTTCTAAAACAGCTGAAACAAGCAACCATGGTTCCTTGAATTTGTTACTGGAAACTGGATAGTTTAAAACTGGAAGAGGGCACATTTGTTCTCTTCTACAGAGTGAGACAAAAGGAGAGAAGTGTGTAAATCTTAAAACTGCTGCATTCCTTTATCTAATGGGAAGAAATTATTCTATGTTATTCTATGTACATCCTTCAAAAATAGCAGAATTAGGCTCAAAGTTTCAATGTACTAAGTTATTCTAACTAATTCTATAATTCTTACTACCTTAAAAAAATAAAGTCATGACCTCATGGTTGGCTAACAGTTAGGGGGAAAAAAGAAAAAACAATAGTTTCCAACTCACAGAATAGAACAAGAATCTATTATTTTACACAATTACTTTTACTGTACATTAAAAAATGAATAGTTTGACCAGGTTTATCAGACAATATTTTTGAGAGACCAATATGCACTCATGGGTAGGGAACGTCTGCGAGGAACACACTGGAAAGCACTTGTTGATGATGCAACATTCCCAAGGCCTGAATCAGCAAAACAACATGCTTGACTAGAGCAGAAGCCTGTGCGTACCAGTGACATTGCATCAAGAAAAAAAGAAAAGAAACCCAACTTCTTTTTTTTTTAACAAGATGATCTGAAAAAGGAATCTGGATTATAACCGTCAGATAATACTAAATTATAATCTAAATTGGCAAAGATGGGAAAAGGACAACAACTTTACCAGTCTCTACTGGATTTTAGTGGATCTCTTGCATTTTTTTGCCCGGATGATCATAATCAACACAAGCTTTGCCCAACAGCATGTTAATGGGGCCCATTTCCATTATTAAAGCATTCACCTAAGGCCTAGTCTTGCTCTCATTTGATTTTTGCTCTTTGTTGTTTCAATGGCAGCAGGAGCAGGCCACTTATACAGATGTTAAAGCTTTACAAACCACTTCATGATTCAGGTGACTTTAAAATAAACAAAGGGATTCAGCCATTATAAATTATCAGGAATAAGTCAGCTTCAAATAAAGTTTGAGCATTCAAAATTGCTTTATAACATGACAAACTCTTGAATAAACAATAACCATTTCCCTTCCCATTTCATCCACATCTCTGATTTTTGTAAATAGTTTTAATTACGCACAGAGGAAAACAAAAATTGCCCCTCACCCCTGTTAAAGCCTTTTGAACTAGCCGAAACATTTCTCAGCTTGCAGCCTGATGATGTTTATGTTTATGTTCAAATACAGCAGCTCTCAGACCTGAACTTGCTTAAAATCCATTAGGGTTAAGTCAATGTCTTTACATTAAAATAGCAGCTAACCATGTGCCTATGGCCTAAATACCCTAAAGGTACCAGATCTCGTCTGATCTTGAAAGCTAAGAAGGTTCAGCCCTGGTTGGTACTTGGATGGGACAACACCAACAAATACCAGGTGCTGTAGGCTATATCTCAGAGAAAGTAATTGGCAAAGTGACACCTCGCCTAAGAAAACCAATTATTGGTAAATTCAGGGGGCAATCATAAGTTGACTTGTAGGCACATACACATACCTGAGTGTCTTTATGAAGTTTGCCATTTCTGCTGGATGTATTACATTGATGTAGGCCATGTACATGGTGAAATCTTATAACGTGTGCTGTATCATGTCATTTTAATGAGGATCATTATGTGATGCATTTCTGAACTGATTTTTTTCCATTAATGACAGGCAGAAAGAAGGTCACTAAACAATGGTGAACTCACACTGTAGTGGGTATAGCTAAGGGATACAGATTGCTGTAGCAAATGGAATATCCAGACTTAAACTAAACTGTTAGTCCCCACTAGAGTAGATTCACTGAATCAATTTAACCTACCAATGTGATAATTTACCAAGTTCTGATTGGTTTGATGGGTGCACTCTAATTGAATTAACAATCAGATTTAGGACACAGTTTAGTATAGAGGTTTGGGCAGCATGGCAGACATTATGAATAGTACTATACTCTTGCCCAGAATTCGTGTTGTTTTTGTGTGCCTTCATGTCATTTCCAACTTATGGTGACCCTAAGTGAATCTATCACAGAGTTTTCTCAGCAAGATTTATCTAGAGGGGGGGGTTGATATTGCCTTCCTCTGAGACTGAGAGAATGTGACTTACCCAAGGTCACCTAGTAGGTTTCCATGGCTGAGCAGGGATTCGAACCCTGGCCTCCAGGGTCCTAGTCCAGCACCCAAACCACTACAACATGCTGGCTCTCCCAAGCTTCTCAGCATAGTATTTTTTAGTGTTTTTATATGAGTTGGCTGTTTCTGAATAGCATTAAACTATTAGTGGATTTAGCCATTTTATTTTGACTAAATATTTTTAAGTAGGCATTTATTACCACTCCACACTATGGGGATCAGATAGGAATAAAATCTGAACTAACCAAGTTCTGTCATTAGAGTTGTAGTTAGAACAGCTATGAATTCCCAGCAATGTCCTTATGACAGTATTTAGTTCTTTATTGTTAAAGGCTGAGAACCAAAGAAAAACATAAACCCGTGAGAGAAAAATGCATGCAGCCATTTCTTCGCTTATTATGATTGCCACTGCCAAAGAGGCAAGCCAATTGTAAAAAGTAAACTGCACAATGCCTCTTTTTAGCAGTGAAAAGATATGAGACAACAACAAATGTCAATCTGGCTGTGCAAACATAATTTCTTTGGCTAAATGAAAATTGGAATATTTTACACCATAAAATTGACACTAGCACCATTTTTAAGAAAGATCTATTCCTGACTGGAATATGGTAGATATTATATGCATATCAGTGCAAAAATCAACTCATTTATTAAAATTTTCTTCTTTTCAGTGTGTTGCTTTGTTTTGAGCATACTATTCAATGAAGTATTCAATTATACTTTCTTTTCTGTTCTAATACATATAATCAATTTTCCCATGAATGAAAATCCAGAATACCCAGTCGTCTCAACCAAATACTAGAAGAATGGCATCAGGTGTAGATAAACTTGCTGAACAACAACATCTTGAAATAACATTCAGTGGTTTACAACAGCTATAAAAAAGAGGAACCTAAGAAACCGTTAAAATTTGATATGATATTTCTTTAAAGTCCTCCCCAGAAGAAGAAAATATTAAAAACTGAATGCCACATTTATAAGGGCTGAATCAAAAAGGGGTTGTTTTTATTGTTTTTAAAAACGATGCATGCTCCCTTTTTTTCCCCTTGGCCATTGGAGAGTTCAACATTCTCATCAGTTTATGATCCAACTTACAAAACCTATAGGTCATGCAGTAGCTGTTCAAAGTAGCTGATAATAAAATACATCTGGAAAAATCATTAGCAGAATCAAAATATATGTTGGGGGTTGCCAATCTTGCCTGACCATGCTGTGATGTGTGAGTCATAGGACTCAGCAGAGAGCAGCTGTGCATGTCTGGACTATCTTGCAATGGACAGGGAAGGAAACATAGCTCAGTAGCATGCAGGCCAGTCAAAATTCACCAGAAAGTGATTATATAGGTATAACTTGTTTAGGTAACCTGTGTAAGGGTGGTGATACGTTGAATCTACCTGGTTAAAAAGCACCAGAGCTGCATTCTTGACTGCTCCAGCTTGGTTTTACCCCTGTGAGAAGTAAGAACGGCAGGCAATGAAGTTCATGACATAGTACCTCCAATCTTTTGCTCTTTGGTGACTGGCATTCCAACATAGTTTCAAAACATTGTCAAGGGAAAAAAGAGATAGAATTACCAAGCTAGCAAAAAGGGAGACACACACAGGTTGATTACAGAATTCAAATCACATCCACAGCAACCTTCTACCCACTCAGTATCCACGTAATCAAAACAATAAGAACCATGATAAAAACATCACTGGAGACATGCTATACAGCACCTTTCATTTCTTTCCTACGTACTGGTGATAGAATGCCACAAGTTTCCTAAACAGAGTTAAGCACTGATATTCAATTGTGGAAGTGGCAGCTGATGACTCCATGTCAGGGTGGTGATGAATTTACTGCGTGTGTGTGTGTGTGCTCACGTGTGCATGTGTGCAAAGTTGAAAGGAGCTAGCCAAGGTGCTGGAACCCTAGTCCCAAAACAGATCTTGGATAGCTCTTTCAAAATTCACACTGATTCACCACCTCATTGGCATGGAAGCCTCCAGTCATTAATGGATTGTGCTCTCCCACCTTCACCTCTTCTTCCTGAAGTATGAACCTGAGCCCAACCTCAACAGTCAGCATGTTTAGGATCTGCCCCAAGATTGGCCAGCAACCCATTCCCACTGGACCCCCAGCAAAAAGCAATACCATTGGGCCTGTGTCCCCTCAATGAAGCTAGTTGTCCTTAAGATTTCCCAGGAAGGGAAAGGAGCCTCAGGGCAGCCAGCAGCATCAGGAATGACATCAGGGAAGGCTCACGGCAGCAACCTCACTCACAATCCTCCAAAAAAACCCAACAACATAAAACCACCCACCCACACAATAAAAAACACAGATGTTACTCCCCCCCACCCTGGGAATTACATGCTCCATGCACACATTCAAAAATAACTCATACTGATTTAAATGGGATCAAATGGGTAAGTGTGCATAAGGCTGCATCTATTAAAATCAATCTCTTCATTTTAGAAAGCATGTGGGCACATTTGGGTGGTGTTAATGGGACAATTTTCCCATCCAGGAACCCACTATGGACCATAACAGCCCCTATAAATGAATCTGGAAGTTGAAAGGAGCCCATTTCTGGGTTTGTTTTTTTAAAAAATCACTCTTGAACCAAACAAAGCATGGAACCCCACATTTTTTGGCTCATATGAAAATTGTACAGGCTTCTGGCAGCACTTATCTCCTTATTCAGTGAACCAGGGGAAGATGATGAGGGGACTTCTGAAGCTTCCAGGGGTTACAAAATTGGGTAAGGGGGATTATGTAATCTGAGGGTTATGTGTTATCCACCCTTGTTCTAGAATGTAACAGGAATTTTATTTCAGAAGGTGAGGAAAGCCCTAGATGTTTATTGCCCCATTACTTCTACTACTGGGGCTACAGGCAGGCCTTTCTTTGATCTCACTTGTCTATGAATTCTAGGAGAAAGGTAGAATGATAACATACAAAATCAAAAGTTTGGCAGATGTGTTTCTAGAACTACAAGGTTCAAATTTTTTAACACTGGAATCCTAGATCTGTCTAATCATGAGAGAGGCCTGTTTTAGTTCAATGAGGCTTACTCACAGATAAGCATGTTTAGGACTGCAGCCCATGAGCACCATATTAAAGGATTAATGGCAAGAGTCAATTTGGTTATCTTTACAACTTAGCAGGAAATTGGTATTAGTTTTAATTTTTCAAAATAGTATTCTAGCCTAAGTATGTTTGCTAGAGACAGAGAAAGGGACTCATCTCTCCCAATTAAAATATAATGGCCATAACTATAATTAAGAGAAAACAAACTAGTGTCCAAGGACCAAAGTACACATGAAGACAATTTTATCTCTTTATGTTGCATGAATCTTTGACATTAAATTCCCAACCACTGTAGTCCCAAACTTCACCCCACCCCACCAGAACTTTAGTTTAACATGTCAAAGAATATGCATATAACATTTTAGGAGGAACATTTAGGAGGAACATTAAGAATAGGTTGATTCTCAAACACAGTAAGTAAAAGAAAGTAACAGTTGCTTCTATGAAAAGGAAATGTTTCCATTTGCTTTTGGTCTCTTCCAATTCTACAATTCTATGATTTAAAAGAAATCAATTTACAAATTAACATCACACTGAAGATAAATGTAACTCCATACAGGATATGGTTTTAGGCAGAAACAAATAGCCTTGCAAAACATCACTATCATACTAAAATGTAATAGCTAATTGTGAAAATATACACACGAGAAAGCCTTTCATTAACCATCATTTCCCATTTTATCTGAACTGAGAAACTATGGTATATTGGAAGAAGCCAGGGTATTGAATCATAGATTGAAGTTGAGTGGAATATCCTGGCCTTTTTGAAACCAGTAACCATAGTTTCTCAGTTCAGACAAAAACAGAATAGGAATGAAGGCAAAACTATAGCATAGCTTCCAGAGGAAGAACTGAACTGCATTTCTCACAAATGCCATATAACAGATCAAGAAACAATACCTTTATCTTAGAGTAAGAAAAAAATGTTGGCTGAGACACTACATTATACGGGGTATAAATGTGGCGAAATATTTCAGATTTGACTCCTTTAGAAAAAAAATCTTTCTTCTTAACAAAAGTGCTATGCTTTCTTGTTAACCCTACATAAACACTGCCAAAACAGAAGATAGTTGTTTTGACTAGGCATTATTTCATGTCCACTATTCAGGAATACCCTCTTCTGAATTTGTGATAATTCTAACGTAGTCACATCTTTAACCATTCTGAATCATGGAAGAATCTTAACGACAGATTTTCATGTCAAAATGAACCATTACATACAGTCATACTTAAGCCATTCAAATAAATACTTGACAGTAAGCACATGCCTTATTGAACAACCAAGCATGTAATGACGTAATAGTTAAAATAAAACCCATAGGTATTGCACATAACAAAACCCAAGAAACTATAATGACAAACAGATTCCTCACCAAAACATAAAGAACAGAATCCTACAGTATATATTGTTGCACTTTCCCAATAAACTCTATGAAAACCATGCATATCTCGAACTGCAAATAGCTAGCATCCTGTTCGGTAGTTATAAACAGGATGCCAGCCAGACTTGGAGACTTGTTACTTTTGGGATTCACATTTAGTCATTAATGACTGAAGGTGACTAAAAAAAAAAATCTTTTCAGCCAGACAACACTCCAGCTGATGAGTTTCTAAGGCACTGCATGGGAAATAAGGATTGCAGCACTCTCTCTCATAGGGTCCCTTGAGATAAGCAGTTGGAGCAGGGGCTTCCCCAGCTGCCTGTTCTCCACGTTCCTCATGACCAGGAGAGTCCTGGAGTCATCACTTCTCAGGGCCCTTATCTGCAGCCCTTGGAAAACCTTCAGCTGGGTTTTTTGTGGGGTGGCATTGACAAAGCTCCATCATTGTAATTATGTCTGATGATGCAGGACCTTAGACATTGTCATAACATAAACAGATGTACAGTATTCTAGAAAACTGAGTTTTCTTACATTTACATCCTTTTTATCCTTCCATGAAACATAGTATGTTTTATGTGGGAATATATTTATATATTTGGAATTTGTAAAGGTCACCCATAGACACAACTACACTAAACAATACTTTTAAAAAATCCAAACTTGAATCCTTTCTGTCTAGATAATATTCTGTGAATTAAAATATTTCAAGGATTATTCACAAATAGATGGGATCCAAAGTGCCTTTTGTAGTTTTTCTCTTTCCGTATGGATGTTTTTCTGCGCCCCATTCCTATCAGCAGCTGCTCTCTGGACTCAGAGCTTGGAAACATTACTGACCACACTGGGTGGGGGAATTTGGCAGTTGTAGTGCAAAAACTTATATTTTTTTTACAAGTCCTTGCACCACAGTGGCAGTCCTGGAGATGCCCTGGACTGCTACCAGCAGAAAATACCACCTGCAAGTACACCTGTGAGTGCACACACACACACACTGTGCACTCAGTGGATCAGACATTCTTCCCATTCACAAACAGAAGGGATTAGAACCCATCCACTATGTTTCAGAAGGTCATTGTCTAGTACTGTTTTTGTAAGAAGACCCTACATTTCCTTTTTATGCTGTTGACAATTCAATCCTTGTGCTTTAGCTGCAGTGCCTGTTTGAGGAAAGCAGGGCTCTCTCTTTCTCTCTTACACACACACACATTTATTTACTTCATTTTTGTAGTGTCTTCCAGGCCCAAGAAATTCTAGAATCTAGGGAAATGCTCTGAGAGGCCCCAACTCCCCAAGCACCATCCATGCAAAGGCCTTTCCTGATCTCTTTCACTGCTCCCTGCAGCTCAGTAAAAGTGGTACAGTCAATTCCCAACCCTGAAGAATACATATCAAGCAAGTCCTTCTATCACTGGTGAAAACTTACCTCCTGTTCAAAATGATGTTCTGCTACCACTGCATAGCAGAGCATGAGGTTGGGCCATAACAGCTTGTGTGTTTGGAAAGGAACATGGGAAGTTGCTTTATACCAAATCAGACCACTGGTCCACACAGCTATAGTAAGTGGGTGATAATGGTTCCAAGGCTTCATGCCCAGTCCACTTCTTCCCCAATTTTTCCTGGAGATGTTGGGGATTGAACTTGTTTGTAAAACAAGCACTCTACCACTTAATTTATTCTGAACATTCTCATCTCACACACACCATTCCAAAATGCCACAAAGAAACATGTAAATATGTAAAAAATAAATAAAAACAACATGCTCATGAGAAAGGAACTAATAAACACCAATAACGTTGCTACAAAAATCAACTGTGTAATCTCCCAGTACCATTACCTGTGCAAAGGCAAAAAGAAGACAATTTCAATGTAATACATTAATATATGTGGATAAAATCCTACCTCTTTGCTCTCTCCAAGGTCAGATTCACTGCTAAATTCCTCCGTGTTTATATTTTCAAAATCTGACTCTCCAGCTGCAATTGGCACAGTCACAGTTAGGCCCGGATTATTTATAAATGACATATAATCATTTTCATCAATCATGTATTTTTCCACACTGCTGCCTGTGCCTACACCACTTGTGGTTCCATTCCCATCTCTCAGATAATGAACATCTTTCGTTATTTCAACCATGGTATGGTTGGAAATGTAGATTTCTTTCTTGTTGTTTAGTTCTTCAAGTGCTTTGATATCCTCAGTGGCTTTCTGTTTTCTAATAACACTTTTCTGAACCACTTCTTGCATTTTTTTCTTAATATAATCAATTCCTCTCTGAATCCTCCCCACGGCAATCTGGAGATTGTTCATTTCATTGTCATCATCTGTAGCAGCAAGATTGTCTGAACTGAAGGAGCTCAGTAGCAAGGCTAGAAAGAGGTTCAGTACCTAGAACAGGGAGGGGAAAAAAATAATTAAATACTGTGGCATTCTTTTATATAGGAAAGGGAAAAAATAATGATCAGACACATATTAAGAAGGCTGCCATGTCAGTCCTGTCAGGATACTGGGACATACAGTAGTTACATTTATTCTGTGAAGATCTCTGTTGTAGCAAATAGTTTGCACAGATCTGCAGAGCTAGCTGACAGTTGCAAATGTATCAATGTTGATGAGCTCTAAGCTGGTGCAGAGCTCACTGGGGGAGGTGCTAGGATCTCTGCAGAGCTGGGTAGTTTCATTTGTCCTATGAAGTTGAACTGAGCAGTTCTATTTTAGATCTTGAAGTGTGAAGATGGTTTTTCTTCTGTGGATGCTGTAATATATTGTAAATAGTCTATATTATGTTCAAGTAAAGAACAACAAGATTTTAGACATAAGCCTGTGTCTTTGCCTTTGTTCTGATGCCTGGAGGAGCAAACACTGTGCTACCATTTTATGCTGCCTGGACCTTTTGAAGAGATTCCCAGTGTGCGCTACCACCTGACAAGTCCAACCATTCTAAAGAATGTGCTTTCCAAACTAGGGTCTACAACTTAGGTGGGAATCCTGTAGCTTTCCAGATGGAACTCCCAGCATTCTTCACCACTGGCTATGTCAGCAAAGACAGCTGGAACTTGTAGTCCAACGGTCTAGAAACCTGCATGATCTTCACTGCTTCATCCTCCTCTTCATAAGTGGGCATGATTATAGCCCAGTAATACTGGTAGTCCAACAACACCCAATAACTCTAGGTTGGGAAAGGTTGGGTTAGAGAGGTTTCTAAGAGCACAGTACCTCAGTTCTGCTATCCACTCTCTGGGTCCTCCCATTTCATTCCTGAAGTGAAATGATATACAGTACCTTGGATATCAGACGTGTTCTACACATGCAGCAAGGTGAGGTGATAAAATCCTGAAGCAGCAACCTACCCTTTTAGACTGCAAGCTTTTGAATAGGTAACCATATACACAACACTTAACTCCATTAGACCAATTCATAGAGAATAAGGCAAAGAAGGTGATTACAGTGATTACAGTTTCTGTTAACCTTTGGTATTAGAGACAATATGCTAAGAAGTACAAACATGAGGGGGCTATTATCCTCATCTACTCATGGACAACTTACAGAAATCTGGCTGGTCACTGTGAAAACACAATGTTCACAAGTATGTCATGGGGAACCTTGTCAAAGGCCTTACTGGAATCAAGGTATGTGATATCCACAGCATTCCCTTGATCTACCAAGCTGGTAACTTTATCAAAAAAAGAGATCAGATTAGTCTGGTATGATTTGTTTCTCTGAAACCCATGTTGACTTTTTGTGATTATGGCATTGCCTTCTAAATGTTCACAGACTCTCTGTTTAATGATCTGCTCTAGAATCTTCCCTGGTATTGATGGCAGACTATAATTGTTGGGATCCTCTTTTTCCCCCTTTTTGAAGATGGGGACAACGTTTGCCCTCCTCCAGTCTGCTGGGACTTCTCCTGTTCTCCAGGAGTTCTCAAAGATTACTTTAAACAGAGGCTGGATGCCCATCTATCAGGGATGCTTTGATTGTGCATTCCTGCGTGGCAGGGGATTGGACTGGATGGCCCTCGTGGTCTCTTCCACCTCTACAATTCTATGATTCTATGACTATATAGGCCTTTGGTTAGACTCAACAGGGCTTTCCATACACACACACACACACACACACACACACACAGAGCGAGAGCCCCTATGCTTTGTTTTTAAATAAAAGCTTTTCAGTCCCACAATGTTGGAGAGATCTTATCTAAGACAGTATTTTTTAAAAATGCACATTATGGGAAGAGTACAATGATTACACTCCATTATGGAAGGTAAACTACGATAATGTTTTAGCAGCTGCAAAACTGATTTCCAACCAGGCAAGGTATTTTTAATATTGAGTGATGGCTTGCTTTTTTGGTAACAGGCACTGCTTTTGGAGAAAATCAGTAAACCATGTTGCATTTACAGGGACCGCTCCTGTGCTCTGATGACTTAATTGGGCTGCAGGTTATATCTAGTAAATATTAAAGTTTGGTTACTTAATGCAATAGGGTGAGAAGGAGAGAGATGTAGACGAAAGCTGGGTTGAGGAAGATACTGGATACAAATTAAATCACTTTTGCATTATTGCTTGCTCTTTTTTGCCCACTTAGGAAGACCAAGGTGAAAAAAAAGAGAGCAGCAAGGAGGAAGAATGCTCCTGTTTCTCTAATATTTGATAAAGACAGAGCTCAGAGAACCACATCTGACTCAGTTCTCCCCCTATTTTTCTCATTAATAGTATTACATCTTGTTCTCGGTGGTTAATAAGTGCTTTCCAAGTGGAAGCATGAATGAATCCGTTCACATGACAGTGGACAAAGTCTAAAAGGATTCTAAGTCAAGTGTTAGCCCAGAGACTTTTCTACCAGGTAATAATTTAAACACATTTATTGTACATTATAATAATGTCATATCGTTTGGGGGAAAGGCTGATTACATACCACTAAGTTTCCAATCACCATGACCAGCATAAAAACAATAAGGCACATGGTTTGGCCTGCAACCTCCATACAGTCCCACATGGTTTCTATCCATTCTCCACACAGTACTCGGAACACAATCAAGAAAGAGTGGAAAAAGTCATTCATGTGCCAACGTGGAAGTTCACAGTCTTCCGCAATCTTGCAGACACATTCCTTGTAGCTTTTACCAAACAGCTGCATTCCAACTACGGCAAAAATGAAGACAATGATGGCCAGGACCAAGGTGAGATTTCCCAAAGCACCCACAGAGTTGCCAATAATTTTGATCAGCATATTTAGTGTCGGCCAGGATTTTGCTAATTTGAAAACCCGGAGCTGGAAAACAGAAACAAGCAGACATCATTATAATTTAAATTTGTTTTGCCCGTTTACATTTTAGTTTAAAAAAAATGAAAACACAGTACAATCTGTCCAAATTTAGAGGTAGGTAGGTTAGGGCTACTTTCATATATTTAATTTAGAAGTATGTACTTCCATTCATTTGTAGTGTGATTAGCATGGCTCAGGTATTGTTAATCTTAAACCTGGACTATAGCAATGGCCTCTCTGGGCAGCATTTAAGCATTTAAGGATGGCCCAGAAACTGCAGTGGATGCAGAATGCTTTGGCTAACGGGGCAGATATAGATATAACCTGCAGCCCAATTAAGTTCTGGATGGGGCAACTTATCAGCAACATGTAACACCTCTGCTGAAAGAAATGCACTGGTTGCCTATTTGCTGCTGGGACATGATTAAGATTTTGCTGTTAGTTGATAAAGCCCTATGCAGTACAACTTGGGGTGTGGCTACCTGAGGGACTACATTCTGCTTTATAGACCCATTTTGTCTTCGAAGTAATCTGGAAACACCTTCTAGATAATGCAACATGCTCTACAGTTGTTCAAAGCTAGACATTTCTCCTGGTGTCAGCCACTATGTAGAATGGTGTTCACTTAGAAACATGACATGCTCTATCTACTCTTATCTTTAGATAAACATTAAATACATATGTTTTTAAGCAAGCCTTCCCTGTTTAGTCCAACCTAACATCTTTTGCATGGACCACATAAAAACTGTTATCTTATTTTGTGCATTGTGTGTATTTCATGTTTTATTCATGTATACCATTTGGAAATTTTCAGATCAAAGGGATATATAAATATTTGCAAATAAATAACACTTTCAGTAAAATGTAAAATGCAGATCAGGAAGAGGGAATTTATTGAACTCAGGGAGCTACATTTTCATTTACACACAAATCATACAGTGAACATAATTCACATATTATTTCCATTAAAATTAACATAAGTATGATAGTCACTAGATCATATCTGTATCAAACATTTAAATCACATTTGCAATAAGGAACTAGATATGAAAACAAATTCTTAGAACACTGTGGACTTAATGATTGCTAAATCAGATTCTCAAGTAATACTTATTAAATTTAAAGCCATGGAAATATTTGCTCTGGGTTTCACATATTCTGTTATCTAACCACATATCAGTCAGCCACAGATGCAGATTTTCAGGTTTCTTGTACCAATGTTATTCTGACAATGCTTGAGTTACTGTGAGCACAAGCTAAGGTAGAAAAGTAGGAATAATAAAACATTTATTTCAATCATTGTGTTCCCAGATTTCCCTTTCTATACTGCTAAGGACAAGAAGTTTGTTTGTTTCAGAAATTTTGTCATGTTATCTACATATTTGGCTCAGGGGCACTACATGCCCCACCCCCAGTAATAACATCATGATGATGTATCTATGCACATCTATGTATGCTGGGCATATAAGCCCAGAGAAAAGAAAGAACAGTTCATTTACAGTCTTAAATTCATGCAACAGTTTAGATTTGCAAAAACCAAAAAACAGAAATGGGAAGAAATACTATTAAGAATTGTGTTCTTTTTCTATTTTAAATGTTGTTTTAATTAAATGGATTTTATTTTTTGCAGTTTTCTTCCATGAACTGCCTTGGTAAGGCTTTTAAATAAATAATTAATAATGCTAAAAAGTCCTCCTTTAGATCATCTTGACTCCACATATGAATTCTGTGAACTGAAGTTTTATATTTATTAATACATTTACCAGTCTGAAGGATCTTAATACTGACAATCCTTCCACATTTGCAAGACCCAG